>CM054125.1:50582041-51782041 GCA_028751855.1 Ambrosia trifida
CCAGACGGGACTGCTGTCGTGTTAGGAGGCCGGGACTCATACAACTACGAGCTCGTACCTCCACAAATGGAATTCAAACCACAGAAATTTGATTTCCCTTTCCTCCACCAAACAACAACACCGCCTTTAGGACCCGGAAGGCCTGTTGAAAACAATCTCTACCCGTTTCTTTTCCTACTACCCGATGGTAATCTATTCGTGTTTGCCAACAATCGCGCTGTCAGCTTCACTGCACAAACAGGCGTAGTCATTCATGAGTACCCAGAGCTAAAAGGGGGATCGCGCAACTACCCCGCTTCAGGCATGTCCGCACTTTTCCCATTAAAACTCACAACCGATAGCATACCAATCAACACCGAGATTGTAATATGTGGTGGTAACGTGCCAAATGCATACGAGGTCGTGGATGCAAAACATGTTCATGAAAAGGTGTTCATGCCAGCACTCGCCGACTGCCACAGAATCCACCCGTTAGATCCAAATGCAGATTGGATTCCTGAACAAGACATGCCATCACCAAGGACCATGGGGGACTTGCTACACCTTGCCAATGGTGATCTTTTGATGCTTAGCGGTGCAAAAGCGGGCACAGCGGGTTGGGAAAATGCCAGGGAGGGTAATCTAGTCCCTCTTTTATACACACCATACAAACCTATGGGTCAAAGATTCAAAGAATTAGCTCCAACGACAATTGCTAGAATGTATCATTCTACCTGTGCATTGTTACCTGACACTAAAGTATTGGTTGCTGGAAGCAACATGCACCAGTTCTACACATTGGACGGTGAGTATCCAACCGAATTAAGGGTCGAGAAGTTTTCTCCTCCCTATTCTGACCCTGCCCTCGATGATGGAAGACCCGCGATCGACCCAGAGGCTACGGATAAGGTGTTGAAATATGGGAAACCATTTAAGGTTACTACTACTAGTGCTTCAGTGTTGGGTGAGATTAAGATATCCTTGTTCTACCCACCTTTCACCACTCATGGTTTCTCCCAAGGCCAGAGGTCGCTGGTTCCAGCTATAACAACCATTGAGGATAATGTGATCACCGCGGTCGCACCTGGAAACGGAATGCTGGCTCCTCCAGGGTACTATCTCTTGTTTGTAAGTCGCCTTGGTGTACCTGGTCCTGGTGTTTGGGTCCATATCGACTAAGAAAGAATTGAATCTTGTTTTGAGACAGTTTTGGTGAATTTAGATGAGCTTATTTGTATGTTTGATGACAATTAATTAATAAACTATACAACAATAAATCCATCGCTTCATATGTACTATGTATTTGGCCGGGTTGCTAGAATGGAAATGGTGATCTTACTTGCCAAACTCACCGCAACCTTTTCCCCGTTCACATCAGCTTTTTTCACTAGTTACCCTTTACGTACATGTCACAACTCGCCACATCACTTCTTCACACGCAACAACAAATTTTTATAATTAAAATAGAGAAAATAAGATAATAAAATACATGATTGGTTAATTACCCATTCTATCTCTCCTCTCTCTAAGATTTTCATTGGCATTACATAGCCACGCAAGCCGATATATGCATGCCGAACGACGCACGCTGACGTCCACGGAGTGGCTAAGCCTAGACGCTAAACTCGTCGAACCCACTCCGTCCTCCTTAATATTAAATAATATATTTTATTAAACAAGTATTAAATAATTTTAAGAAAGTGGGATCTCTTTGATATGTATTTTTTTTTTTCCAACAACTTGCCTCTATTGGAATATGCAACACACGTAAGTAAACACAACTAGTGTTCTGCTTCAACGTTATTTAAAACAAAACAAAAACTAAAATTTTGTTCTAAATTGACATGTGGAAGGATTTTTATGTGAAAAAATTATTGAGTGACTTTTTTTAGGAAAATAAAGCTATATACGATGTTTATATGTGCAAAAAATTGTTGAAAAACGTTTGCGATAAAAAAAAGTATACTGTTTGTTTATGATATTTGCCTAAGAGAAAGTTTTAAATACAAAGGAACCTTAACATAAAAAAATATACGAAGGAATGTGAGCCTTTGATTATGGAAATTAATGAATGAGATTAGAAGATGGATTTAGATCAAAATTCATGCATAAGAAAATCAAGGAATGAGCTAGGAGAGGTAAAATAGGTATAGCCTATAATTGTTGATTTTTTTTTTCAATTTTCACCCCCAAATTTTTAGACGTCCATAGTTTTTTCAAATGAAGTTATTTTTTTAAAAAGAATACACCATAAAAACAAGCGTTTGAACCTCTTTAATTTTCATACCATATTGCTATTCTTTAAAAAAAAGAAAAAAAAATAATTTTCGTTGGGTTTTATAACATGTGTAATTATTACGTATAACGTGCGTCATTGCGTTTTTTTAACATGCGTCACTATATAGGTTTGTGATAACGTGCGTAATTATGATTAACAGACGGAAAATACCTTTTGGCTATTGCCACGTGTTGCGCTGTGAGTCTTTCGTATCCTTTGTATATGAATAATATTGCTTTGTATATTAACCTCCCTCATTTGCCAAATATAAAATAATAATTTATACCATGCGTCACTTACAATATTGGGTGGTTATTTGGATCTGTGTGTCAAAATATAACATACAGGTAAGTTAAGATTAATTATTTTAAGTTTAGTAGAAATATATGATATATCTATATATCTAGGAGTAATGAATTTAAATAATCTCACATATTGGCTATTGGCCAATACCAGTCCAAACTAATGAAGTACGCGCTGATAGTATCATCTTTTAATATACTAGCCATCAATGGACCCAAACCAACTGAGGCCTCATGTCATTAGTGCTTTGCTGATGTGACATGCTTGTGTGTCAAAAATGATCCTACGTGGTGAATGACGTGGCATCTATCTCTTTAAATCAAGTCATTGAAGAACAAGTGTTAACCTCTCTTCCGAGACTCCTCCCACTGATGGACGGGGTCGAACATTGTGTTTAATGTGTTTAATTGTGTGTTTTTAAAGTGTTTTGGATGTGTTTATTGCCATGAATAAGATAACTACGCAATTATGTGTGATTGTAGGTAAATGGCGAAAGCGGAAGGATTTAAAGGTTTAAATGCGTATGATATTGAGCATGGAGGGGAATTTAAGATCTTGAAGTATTTGGGGTGTCACGCATGATGAAACGAAGCTAAGGGATGTTTGGATGATGAGGAATGAAGATTGGGAATGTTTGGATGAAGAATAAAGTTGAAGACACAATGTTGGAAAGAATGGGATCCACACCGTAGGTTACGCTGGGCATAGCGTAGCTTACGGTGGTTACTAGTAAAGAAGGAGTTGTGATCAGAAGCCACGTACCGTAGGCAAGCCACTCCCAACCGTCGGGGCGGTCATAAGCAAAAGAAGGGTCAAAGGTTGTTGACCGTGACCTACAGTCGTTCCACCGTAGGTTACGGAGGGTCTACGAAGAAAGAGGAAAGTTTTTTTTCCAGATATAACATGGATTTTTATAACCTAATTCTTTCTCAGCCATTTTCTATCGAAAACAAACATCTTTTGGGCGATTTTTAGCTGCAAATAACATCTTCTAACATGATTCAATCATACTTTTCACCCGAATCATCATGCACTCAAGCTATAAACAATCCATGGATGCGTATTTTACCAAGATGAGCGGCTAAACCACCCGTGATCCTCTCCGGGAGAATGGTTAGTTACGAAGTTGAAGGTTTATCGTTTGTCAAACAATGAATTGAATTTGTGATGTTTATTTGCGAATTTCAAGTGTGGTTTTGTATGAACTATTTGGTTTGAACGTTTATTGAATGATTTGCTTGTTTGGATGTCATCAACCATAGTAGTTTAATTATCGATGGTTATTGGTTAATATTCAAGTGTTCGTCGTTCAATTTTAGGAGTAATTGATAAATTGTTAAGTGAAGATCAACCAAATCAACAGTAGCGGTCTAGTTATCGGCTATCAGTGAGGTTCAACTTACAATATGAATCATATTTACCATAAATAATGTATATGTGATTTGAATGAACAATTCATATAACCCTTGGCGATAGTGATTAACTGGGATCCTGAAAAGGTCACCATTTCTCATAATTGTTACAACTTGTTTTTTTTAAGTCATTTTATTTAATTGCAATTTACTCAACAATCCAAACCAATTGATTTTACTTTTTTGTCTAGTTTAATTCGTCAGTGAAATATAACACATTCCACAATACTCCTTGAGGTTCGACACCCGACTTACCATATCTAATAAGGTAGTTAGACTTTTATAAAACTCTTATTTTTGATCGGTCCTTCGACGACGATCAAATTTTGGCGCCGTTGCCTAGGAGTCGTGTGCGAAGTGTTTATTTTTCTTATTTTTATAAAATAATCCAAAAAACCCAAAAATAGTTTGTTTTTGTTTGTTTAATTTATTGTTTGGATTTGCGCTTGCTTTTCTTGTTGGTTAGTGCTTCCGGGTGCTTGCCAGTTCTGAATGACTTCACTTAGCTTGCCATGTTCTTACAAGAAAGAATCTCTTCTCCGAATCGAATCTACGCATATCGAATTCAGTAAAGACCAGAATAGACGCCTTCCTTCAAATATAGTTCATCCTGTTGATGGTATTTACTACACTAAGGCTATATC
The DNA here is from genome assembly GCA_028751855.1 of Ambrosia trifida. Taxonomy (NCBI): domain Eukaryota; kingdom Viridiplantae; phylum Streptophyta; class Magnoliopsida; order Asterales; family Asteraceae; genus Ambrosia; species Ambrosia trifida. The sequence continues at coordinate 50,586,658 of CM054125.1, forward strand.
CGGACTAATCCTAGCCTATTCATATGAAGGAAGGTGAGCATGAAGCAACAGCTAGATCCTCACAGTAGGCATCTTAGATGTGAATATGAAGTCAGGTGAGAAGTGTTATGCAATAGAGAAGTGTAACAACCTGGCACAGACCCCCAAAATTTTTTCATGTTTGTATTATTATTTTACAAGAAATAGTTAACCAAAATAAGTAATAATTAAGTCGGTTATGTTCGAAACTAAAAACCAAACAGTTATAAATAAAATATTATCATAAACATAAGATACGAGACCGGGCCGACATGCTTTAACGAACCCAAACCGCACCCGATCGAAACCGGGTGAGTCATCAAAAAGGGGGACACTTGTCCTCCCCTCTTTTTGACAACCCACCCATTTTGTTTTATAAAAACACCTCACAACACACTTCACATACAAACCTTTTGCATTTGTAGAGGGGGAAAGAGAATGAGCTAGAGAGAGAAGAGGAAGAGCCGGAGAGGCTCCTGCCATCGCCGATGGTGGCGCTCCGGCGAACGTTTCCCACAACCACAACCCTCACCTCCATAACCTTGATTCGCCTAATTATTATTGTTAGAGAGAGAGAGAGAGAGAGAGTTAGATCTGAGAGGAAAGGAGAGGCGCAGAACGAAAGAGAGAACAGAGGAGAGAGGGACGGGAATCGAGAGAGGAGGAAGAAGGAGGGAAGCAGCGGCGGTGACTCCCTTTCAACCAATGTAAAAACCTTATCCCCCCTCCTACTCTTCGATTACAGTTCCGAAGGTTAATGGTGGTGATTATTGTTGACAAGGAAGACGACTACAGGGGTCTCGGGTTAGGGGACTGTTGTGGTTGTGATGGTCATGGATGACTGATGATGATGATGCAGATGTAGTGGTTCTGTAGTGGTCGCTAGGATGTGTTTATGGTGAAGGCGACGGGTGTCAGTAGTGGTTTCGAGTTGCAATAGTACTAGTCGGTGATGATGGCGGGTGGTCAGGGGTACGGGTCAGGTCCAGACTCGGGTCCAGGAATGGTCAACTAAAGTCAAAAGGTCAAAGGGTCAACCCAATCAACATGGCAGTCAACTCGGGTCAACTTGGTCAACACGAACCGTAGGTATAACCGACTCCTAAGACTCGACGAACTTCATTAATTATAATTATTTATAGTGTATTTATATTGCGTGTGGGATCTTGACGAACATCATAACGAACCGGACATAAAGGCGAATATATACGTATAAACACTAACAAGTATTAATAGGATTGTGTTAAACACATGAGGACTTGAACATTGGACTATTGGTTCAGACATTAGTTTATAATACCTTAACATAAATTAGAAAAAGTGACACATGAACTTGATATTTGGACAACGGATTTTATAACAATAGGATGATAATGTGAACTTAGATGATTAGACTAGTTGCATAAACCTTACTTAGCATGAAGCATTGGAACCTTGTGACCCTTAACGCTTAGAACACCTAGAACCTTAAAAGTATTGTTACTAATAACTTGGATAATAGGATTTGGATATCGAGGACTTAAGACGCGATCTAGACGAAACTAACATGTGTCACATAAGTGTATAAAACCATTACTAAGCTATATTAAATATCAACTCATAGAATATAACGGATACTAGTTTATAACAATTGGACAGTAGGACTAAGATGCGAACTCGACTAGAACTAAACAGGTGACACTTAAGATATGGACATTTGATAACTTGCGGACTAGTTGTACGAACATTAGGTAACTCGAGGCTTTGGATATTGAATACACGAACTTGGATATTAGTTATCGACTAGATATTTGACACCTACATTAGCTCTTGAAAATAAACACTTAGGACCTTGTAAACATTGTTACTAATACCTCGAAGACTTGGACATTGACTTGAACACTTGACAATTAGGACATGGACTCGACCAAGTGAACTACACATGATATGGAAACATATATAAATAATAAACCATATGCTCGAGCTCGTCCCCACGCGTAACCATTATGAACGAAACCAAAACTAGTAATAATAATAATGTGTGTCTACATAGGGCCCAAACCCGGAGGATGTCGGTATTTGATACCGAGCACCGGTTTTTATACTTGAGCTATGCAACCAGGTGAGTTTTGTGAACTCCCCTCTTTTTTACTTTTAAGCTGTTTTGGGGTGACGCATGCTTCCAGTTGTTTTGTGTATTATGGGTGTTAGTTATACAGAGCGTGATTTCCTGCTTGCTTGTTTAGCATACTAAAGCAGGCACTCATTAACTCTAGGTGAGCCGACTTAATATATGGGTAGTACTACTTGGGGAATTCCCCACGCACAGTGGTCCGGCCTGACCCGGAAACCCCCACTGAGATCGACGGGTCGTTGCGGCATATATTTTGCCATGGGGAACCTATGTGGCATGGCATAGGTTGAGAACTATAACAGTAACGGGTATTGATTATGTTGTTACATCTAGGCATGTTTAGGCATGACGCTAGGTGCTAAGGGTTGAGTGGCCAGCTTGTATAATTGTAACACCATAACCAGGAAAACGTGTTTGAAAACTGTCAGATTGTTTGAATAACTGAAACTGTTTTGATAAACTAACTTTGGGCGCCTATGTAACTAAGCACACGAACTCATCAACATTATTGTTAACCCAAACTATTTTAAGCATGTGTTCAGGTATCGGCTCTGGAGATATGAAAAGCGTGGGATTGCAACTCGGAGTCACAACCGGTGTACGAACCAAAAGACGAACGAGAAACCATAGAACCCACCTGACCAGTATGATTGGAGATTAGTTATGCCTTGTTAAAAATGTATTATGTAAACAAAATTATATGAATTATATAAATAAAGTGAGTTATTTTTAATACCGCTTCCGTTGTTGCTTGCATTCGCATGAATGTTGTACCAATCTGTGCTTTCGTCCAGGCCCCCTAGGGCCGGGTTGTGACAGTTGGTATCAGAGCAAACAACGCAGCGAGTAGGAAACCATACGGCTGCAACCGTAAACCGTAGGATCCTGACTTTTGAAACCACATAATTCATTTCGGTTTGGAGAACCGAAACCTGATGGATAAACCGGAGTTGCAATCAGAGGATACCAAACGAGTCAACCTTGGGTACTGAACACGTGAGGATAAAACGTTAAGTGATAAAAGCTATACTTAGAACACACGAATGAATTTGCGAAATAACCAATAAGAACATAAGATTAAGTGTTATGATTTTAATGAGAATATACTTGGATGCTTAAGTGAGGCGGGGAAGTGGTTATGGTCACGAACATAATCATGAATCCGCAGGCGCAAGGGCATTTCGGGGATATTTTATTAAAAGTCACAACCACGAAAAGTTGAATTAATACCCTCGAACACAAAAACTTTTATAAACCATATCGGAGTGTGACCAACGAATTAAGAGTTCGCCTTACCTTTTGTGGTATTCTTATCTGATGGATGGTGGTTTTGAACCTATCAAGCGATTTTTCCTCGCTTCTTTAGGACACTTTTGGGAAATTCCTTGTGAAACGGTGGAACCTGTCGACAAAGTCACTCGATTTTGTTAAGAAACTTGATGATTTTCTTGTTTTATCATCAAAACCCCTTGGACACCATGTTCTAAACCGTTGTAATGACGCTAGAGTACAAGACTTCCACGCTTATTGATTAATTTCTTAATGTTGAATTCCCTTTCAAACCATTATCTACCACTTTAATGTAAAGTAAATTGGCGATTGCGTGATCGTGAAATTACATGTACATTATGGTGGTATGGAATTCCATGAGGGTTTTGGGAAAAAATTTCTAGTTAGTTTCTAAAATATCAAAGGTGTGGTGGGTTGGCTATGGTACACCCTATATATAAACACCGATGGTACATTAGGAATAGGACTGGGAATCAATCCAAGAATAAATCATATTCCTTGAGAAAGACTTCGAGTGCGTTTCTAGAGTATCAAAGGTGTGGTGGATTAGCTGCGGTACACCCTATACATAAACACCGATGGTACATCAGGAATGGGATTTGAGGTCTAACAAAAAATAAATAAATAAATAAATCAATAAAATAAATCTTAGTCCGTTTCAAACTAAGTATATTATTTCGCATCATCTTTGACGAACCACGAATCTCGATCTAATGTCGCAATATCATACATACGGTGAGATTAATGTGAAAACAAATGAGAGATTTGATCGTTACATTTTTTCAATGAAACTCTCTGGTCAAAGCCGGAAGATATTGTTTAGATGACTGGCGATGAGATCACTGATGACAGACACTGAGGTCTCCTAAAAAGTTATTCGGGTAAACTCGCTCATTGGAAATGAGAACACCAAAACCATTTCGGTTCTATATTGTAAACGATAAGGAAAATACTCTGTATAAAGAGCACTTCTTTACGAAAACCCAAGTGACAAGTAACTTGGCAAGAGTAAAGACAGTTTTTCCTTACTCGTCAATATGAATTCCGTTCATCCCTCTGCAAGATATTGATTTTCACCAATTGATAAGGAAATATAATAGGATCATTCCCGAACAACCAAAAGATCGAAGAATTTACAGATCCTGCTTTCATGATTTCCATGTCATAGCTGTACGCCTTTCCATTCAAGAGATTACCCACAAATGAATGAACTTCGAGATATTACCACAACCACAATTTCGCGGACGAAATTCTTTTAAGGGAGGGGATAATGTAACAACCCAGCACAGACCCCCAAAAGTTTTTCGCGTTTGTATTATTATTTTACAAGAAATAGTTAACCAAAATAAATAATAATCCACTCGGTTATGTTCGAAACTGAAAACCGAACAGTTATAAATAAAATATGTTGATGCACTTTCTGTGGACGTCACTGTCGAATAGACTAGGGTTGAGTCTAGGTATAGTGTTACATGAGATTGTGGTGATCCATAAGGGCATTTTATAGATCTGACGCATTTGTAAAATATAGGAAAATACCAAAGCCAAGTTCGACCTATATACACTGGGCGAATGTGGAAGTTTTCCACATTCGACCATTACAAATGGGCGAATGTGAAAATGCTCCACATTCGACCATTCAAAAGGGGCGAAGGTGGCTCTTGGGTGTTGTACTATAAATAGCAATCTCATGTGTTATTGTTCATTTTGGTGATTTGAGTTTGTACTTTGAATGCTCTCAAGGGGGAGGTCATGCCCGACCTCCCCCGGCCCCGAGATAGATGTTTATCCTACTGATGACAGTGTCTGTAACCGTTTCTGTAGTAATACGAATCTGTGATGACGTTGTTATTGTGTATTTCTGTCTCGTCTCGAATCTCCCGTCTGAAACCGAGTTGTTTTCGCTTAATCGATCCATGAATTCGGTTTTTAACCGGATTCTCAATTGGTATCAGAGCCGTGGTACCGATTTGAACGATCTAACAGTCGTTTGAATCAATCACAGCTCATTTTTTATGTTTTCAGACGTAAAATTCAGATTTTGATTGAAAGGTTGAAACCCTAGAAACCCTAGATTCTTAATTGAACCCGAAATCATGTGATTTCTCCATGTTTTTGTGAATTCGAGGATTAGGTTTTCATTTCCGCACCTTTCTGAACAAGTTTCATCATCAAATTCAAAGGATTAGAGTGATTATGGACTGATTTGAAGGAAATATTGATCAAGAACACGTTCAGTCTGCACATTCGCCCCTTTTAGAAAATCAGGTGGGCGAATGTGGAATGTTACTGGGCGAAGGTAGCATATTTTGGTCGAACGTGGAGAGATTTTGGGTGAACCTGGAATTTTGTGATAATATTTTCCACATTCGGGTGACTATGTTCACATTCGATTGATTGCGCGGGCGAAGGTGGAAGTCAAGTGGGCGAAATTAGCTGTTTGTGGGCGAATGTGGAAAGGGTCAAGTGTTATTTTACATTCTGGTTACTATTCTACCTTCGGGTCAACAAAAGTGGGCGAATGTAGAAGTACCAGGGGCGAATGTAGAATTTAAGGCCTAAAAAAAAATTTCGAAAGGCAATTTTTTGAAGATTTTTGGGAGAATGATGATGAGGTTTACCCAAATTTGTTGAAGAATTGATGATGATGAAACAGTTTTATTGTGGGGTAGTCATGAGAATCAATAGTATGATAATCAGATTCAAATGACTATTATGGGCCAGAAAATAGACAGATTTTATTCCGCATGATGAGAACAGTCAACCCAGTTCCTGTGTGTTTGAAGGAACTTGTTCTAAAGAGTTGTTATGAAGAAGGAAATCAAGTTTGAGATTTCAATGTTCTGAAAGTAATGAGGTATCCTAGTAGGAGTCATGTGGCACGTAGGTTCAACGAAAGTTTCAAGATCACAGTCCTGAAGAATTTCAAGAGCTATTGGTAGATATTGTTGGCCCCGCCGAAAACTTCAGTTTCTGAAGCATTTCAAGTCCTTCAATTAGTACTGGTAGTTCCTGATGAAAGCTTCTGATTGCTTGTTCCACTCGTCTACGGCTTGTATTCTGTCGAACAGATGAAGTTACTCAAGAACATGATTGATTTATCATACGGGATCTCAGAGAAACTTGGTGAAGCATCAGTCAAGGGGGAGATAATTGTTGATGTAACAATGTGTCTGATACTTCAACAATTATTGACTAAAGATGCTAGGAATTTTCAAAGAGGAGAATGTGTTGATGTGCAAGAGATTTGTGGATTCGCCAGCAACGTCCAAGGGGGAGATTGTTGATGCACTTTCTGTGGACGTCACTGTCGAATAGACTAGGGTTGAGTCTAGGTATAGTGTTACATGAGATTGTGGTGATCCATAAGGGCATTTTATGGATCTGACGCATTTGTAAAATATAGGAAAATACCAAAGACAAGTTCGACCTATATACACTGGGCGAATGTGGAAGTTTTCCACATTCGACCATTACAAATGGGCGACGAATGTCGAAGTTTTCCACATTCGACCATTACAAATGGGCGAATGTGGAAATGCTCCACATTCGACCATTCAAAAGGGGCGAAGGTGGCTCTTGGGTGTTGTACTATAAATAGCAATCTCATGTGTTATTGTTCATTTTGGTGATTTGAGTTTGTACTTTGAATGCTCTCAAGGGGGAGGTCATGCCCGACCTCCCCCGGCCCCGAGATAGATGTTTATCCTACTGATGACAGTGTCTGTAACCGTTTCTGTAGTAATACGAATCTGTGATGACGTTGTTATTGTGTATTTCTGTCTCGTCTCGAATCTCCCGTCTGAAACCGAGTTGTTTTCGCTTAATCGATCCATGAATTCGGTTTTTAACCGGATTCTCAAAATATTATCATAAACATATGATACGAGACCGGGCCGACACGCTTTAACGAACCCAAACCGCACCCGATCGAAACCGGGTGAGGCATCAAAGAGGAGGACACTTATCCTCCCCTCTTTTTGACAACCCACCCCTTTTGTTTTATAAAAACACCTCACAACACACTTCACACACAAACCTTCTGCATTTGTAGAGAGGGAAAAAGAGTGAGCTAGAGAGAGAGAAGAGGAGGAACCAGAGAGGCTCCTGCCACCGCCGATGGCGGCGCTTCGGCGAACGTTTCCCGCAACCACAACCCTCACCTCCATAACCTTGATTAGCCTAATTATTATTGTTAGAGAGAGAGAGAGAGAGAGAGATATCTGAGAGGAAGGGAGAGGGGCAGAACGAAAGAGAGAACAGAGGAGAGAGGGACGTGAATCGAGAGAGGAAGAAGAAGGAGGTCAGTAGCGGCGGTGACTCCCTTTCAACCAAGGTAAAAAACTTATCCCCTCTCCTACTCTTTGATTATAGATCCGAAGGTTGATAGTGGTGATTATTGTTGACAATGAAGAGGACTACAAGGGTCTCGGGTTAAGGGACTGTTGTGGTTGTGATGGTCACGGATGACCGATGAAGATGATGCAGATGTAGTGGTTCTAGAGTGGTCACTAGGAGTTGTTTATGGTGAAGGCAACCGGTGTTAGTAGTGGTTTATGGTTGCAATAGTACTAGTCGGTGATGATGGCGGGTGGTCAGGGGTTCGGGTCAGGTCTGGACTCGGGTCCAGGAATGGTCAACTAAAGTTAAAAGGTCAAAGGGTCAACCCAGTCAACATGGCAGTCAACTCGGGTCAACTTGGTCAACACGAACAGTAGGTATAACCAACTCCTAAGACTCGACGAACTTCATTAATTATAATTATTTATAGTGTATTTATATTGCGTGTGGGATCTTGACGAGCATCATAACGAACCGGACATAAATGTAACACCCCAACCGATGGCGGAAACATTGGGATGTCACGTATTGATGATTGTTTCAGTAGCACATGGTATAAATTGCATTTTAAATAATTTATTCAAACATAAATATCCAAAATAAAGTGATGTCTAGGAATTCAAATACATGATATCAAATAACAAAACTTCAAATAACTTCAGATAATAACTTCAAGATAAATCCTCATGCAAACTCAAGCCTCAGCTTCATTGTTACATGAAACATGTTAATTTTGAAAATATTTTTGGGTCAACAAAAGTTGGTGTGAATTACATAGGTTTTGATAATCGAATAAAAATGTTGTGCAATTCATGTGTCATGGCAAGTCTAGTCCATATGTGAAAACATACTAGAAGTAAATCGAGTGCATAATCAACCCTTGTGACTGTTATAATGTGGTACATCCCATACGCTCATGGTTCACTCGAATATGTTATGCGATAACAAACACCCACGCTACCTTTGTAAGAGGCACGTATCCGGGTGGGATTGTCAGTCCAATAGATCTATCAATGTATACCGTCGGCTGATCAATGTTAATGATTATGCTAGAATTGTGCTTACCCTAGTCATGTTCAAGACATAATGCAACATAGAAAAACACATAGACACATTGATGATTGAATTGCATATATGATGTTGTAACATGTTTCACCCCAAAAGCGGTGATAAATAGAAAAGGGGCTATGTAAGACTTACCTTAGCAAAATGTTATACTTCTTGAAAAATTGAATAGTGGTGTTGTCCAAATGTGTCAAGTATCACCCTATAATAAGGTAATAAATATGTCTAAGTCTATCTAGTCTACAAATGTATATGTTCTAGGGCTTTGAATTGGGATTAAATGCTCATTTGATTAATAATAAAAATGTTTGATAATTGAGAGAAATTTAGTAAATAAATAAACAAAATCTTTTTATAAAATTTGAATTTAAGATGGTCACAATAATGAGTTTAAAGTATAAAAATAATTTTTATAAAATTATTTTATTTAAAATAGAATATTAAATCTATTTATTACAAATTGTCAAAATTTAATTTTAATATTTAAAAATACTAAAATTAAAGAATTATTAGTTTAAAAATGATATTTCTGTTCCAAATAATCGGAAATAATTTATATACAATTTTGGTGCAAAAATATTAAAAATTAGATTTATTATGATTTAATTATAATTAAAACTAACAAAAATTGATTAAAAATAATAAATAAATGATTTTTCAGAAGTAAAAATCATTTCAGAAACGTTTATTGTTTTAAAAACTCAGAATAATTTTTGTGGAAATTTATAAAATTGTTTTGATATTTTAATAGAATTTTATAAATATAATAGAATAAATTTGATTTATTTATTATATATATTAAATAAATAAATTTTTGAAAACTAAAAATTGTAAGTTACACTTTTTCATTAGATTAACTTAAAATAATTTTTGTGGAATTATTAAAAGAGTTTTAATATTTTAAAATGAATTTAGAAAATATAAGTAATATATATAATTAATCTTGATTGCTTTTAATTAAAACAAAACAAAAAAAAAGAAAAAGGTTGTCACAGCCGGGGATCGAAACCGCGTGGCTCGGTCAGAGGGCACCAGACACAACCACTTGGTCCAGACCAGTGGTTGTGTTTGGTTTCAGTTTCTTTAAAATAAATAACATATGTAAATCGTGTTCTTCCCCAAATTCAAACATACGAGCCCTAGATTTGCAATTGTTCAAATCACACAACATTAACCCAATTAACCATAGGGTTAATGTTGTGTATATGCCGATTAATGAAACCCACAACAAAAATCAAACTTACAATTACGTTTCGATACTGGATTGATCGGTGGCCGAAGTCAAAAACACGATCAAATCAAGAACAGAGGATTTGTTAAGAGAAATTGGGGATTGAGAAAGGATGAGTGGCGAGTTGTGAAGGTTCTGAGGTGTTCAATTTATAGGGTAGTGGCTTGGATGTTCGAATTGGCAACGTTGACCTTGTCTTTAATGGTTGACGCGTCAAATCGTGTAATTGGTAAGAATTGAATGGCAATTGACGTGTGTATAAATTACGAGTCAATGGATGTGATTTATGGTAAGTCGTTGATCTCAGTTGACTTTCCAAGTCAACTGAGATGATTTTGAATCGTGTTATAATAATAAAGTGCCGGGTTTAAAACAAGAATCATGGGTAGAGCAGCTAGTTTGTGTTGGTGTGTGTAATGAACCGGCTTGGGACGCGGGTTCGAGTCCCGGCCCAAGCACAATTTTGTTTGCTATTTAATCTATACATATATATATATATATATATTATGTATTATTTATAGTATAAGGGTTCCAAAAACGCCACAATAATTATAAAATGCGAACAATAATAATAGAACTTGTCGTTTTTATTCGTACAATTATTTAACGCGAAATGTTACAGTCTCCCCTACTTTTAGGAACTTCGTCCCGAAGTTAAAAATAAAACACCAGGTTTACAATTGGTCAACCACCGAAAACCTTGATAAAATTTCACACTACCTTAACGTACCTGTAAATTCATGATTACGTTCCGGACCGTAATTACCAATTTACCTTACATTAGGGTTTTGCGTCCTTTTATGACTCTACCGATTGTTGTGCAGGTTCGATAGTCCTCACCAGTCGTTGAGCAGGTTGTAGGGCCTCTCCCGACTGTTGGAAAGTGTTAAAACGTGTAGGACCGATACTACATCACCAATCGCTCCTGATTATCTCCACAAGACGTCAAACCGAATATATAAAAAAACAATAAATAATATATGTGTAGAACCAAGAATCTTACTTTCATATATGATAAACAAGTCGGCACAGATTCTTCATACATACACACATACATACGTTGTTGAATAGGACGCCGGCCTGAGGTGAGCTCAACCTCAGGCCAACCTGGACTAGACCACACACAGTAGTGTTCTCCTAGAGACTGTTGCAACTCTCTCTTAGAAACCCTAAACCCTTACACATAAATATATAGGCTAACTAATTAACTAAGTTTGGGCTTGGGCCTCAGGCATGTCGCCTGGGCTACCACAATCGCCCCTATTCTAGTTCTATTCGACAAAGCCCATACGAGTTGCATAGCCACGATCACAAATGCACCAACAAACTCCCCCTTGACCGTTGCTATCAACCCTGACAAACACTGATAATCATCAGTCACAAAACATGCACTAACAAACTCCCCCTTGACTGATGATTTCAGTTCTTCTCTAATAAGACTTGATCTTCGTCTCCCAATCAGCTGTGTCTGACTCTGTCTGATATCTTCACAAATCCACCGAATACCCGAAACCTTTCACATCCAATCTCCCCTTCAATGTAAGTCTATCCAAATTACTTTTATATCCACCATAATCTGCATCTTTCCTCCTATGAAGAATTTACGCCTGATTAATAAAGGACCCAAGTAACCGGCATATGATAAGGCTCAATCTTCAACTAATCAATAACGAACATCCAGCTTCATTGCAAAACACAAATCCTAGATGAATCCTAGACGCGGAATATCTTTGATCCGTGGATATCACACAAAGAACAATCACAAGATTACTTTTTAATGTTTTATCTTATTGCACGAATCACTGATAACATACAATAAGACCTAACTATGAATCTTGTAAACTAGCTTGCACAAGAACTCTCTCAATCTCTCTCTATGACACAAGACCCACCAACTGACCAACCCCTAAAACCCCATGTATCATTTGCTTATATACATGCATCCTGTTAGGATCTGAGTTTGTTTGTTTTGATTGTTTAACTAAATGATGATAATAATGGAATGAAAATAGAATGAAAGTGCAGCGGAATAATAAACTGTAAATCAAAACAAGAGAGTAAATGTTTTTCGATCGAATGCTTTCATTAATTCAAAGATTACAATCGTACAAGTTACTCCCCCTCAGCCTGATCACACAGTTGTTTGTCAGAGAGAATGTTTTGTGTGTGATACAATAGAACAGTACATGCACTGTTCTATTTATAGACTGACTCAAACCACTGATGACCTAGGCTGACGTCACCTAAGACAGTGACCTCTAACAGAATAACAAACTTAAACATCTGCTATACAAACTACTGTTACATTGAAAGCAATGATAGTAAACAGCTGTTAAAGATAAACTCTGATGGTCTTGTATCCACTGCTGGAGCCTAAGTGCTGTTGGTTCCAGCAGTGCTTTGGTCTTCAGTACTTGTATCAGCTGTTGCTCTTCATCAGACCTTTGGTCAGCAGTTGTTCTTCATCAGTTGTTTCCTTAGCAGTTCTTTGTATCAGCAGTTGTTGAGCAGTTGTTTGGGTAGAACAGTAGTTAGGGTCAGCAGTCTTTTGGGAGAAGCAAGTTGTAAGGACTGTTTATTCAAGGATCAAATAGATAGCATATTTTGGCTTTCCAATCATCTGTTCTTCTCCAGGTCAGCAGACCCAACACATCCTCATGGGCTTTTAACTGGGCTTGAGTTGGGCTTTTACAATACTAGCTTAATTACATATTCTAGAACTAACTTAGACAAGTTCTTCTAACGACACGAACAATATAAAGTCTTCTGTCAATAATACCGAGCGTTTGTTTATCCGATTGAGTATCTGTCACAAACTTGCACTAACAAACTCCCCCTTGACAGATGCTCTTTAAGATTATTTTTCAAATCTCAAAGTATCTTCAATTGTCTTCCACTTGAAGTCTTTAATCTTCAACAGCTTGATCTTGAGATTGTCTACCAAAGTAATTTAGAAGAACTTGGAAGATCACTTCTCTTCTTTTCTTCAACTTGTGATCTTGAGTCTTTAACAACTCTCTTATGTTCAGCATCTCTTGAGAATTAAGTAACTCCCCCTGAGAATAAGCTTGGATTGTAAAAACTTCCACTTGAGCTCTACACGAATGCATTACTCGATCTGAAGTCTTTTTACTCCCCCTGAAACATAGAATATTTCTTCCTATATGTATATTTCTCCCCCTGAGCTGCTAAGTCTTCTAAAATCAGAAACTGTTGTTTAAAACTTCAGTGTTTTGTCGTCTTCTTGTCTCCGTTTCTTCAAAAAATTTCTTGAACCACATGAATTTGTCCAAAAGGAGGTTCAGACCTCATCACGTCCATCATTATCATCGAAATACCTGTCACACTCAACCAACTTGTAAGTAAACCATCATCACACATATAAACTTACAAAGTCTATAAACCACCTGTGACAAAAATTATTTTGCGGTTAAAATTCATAAGCTTTCAAAATATATGCTGTTTTGCAAAATTTTCTAAGTGTTTTAGAAAAATAACTTTCAAAATTTTCTAAACAGTCAGATCCACCACAGAACAACCGTTTCTCGTGCGTCAAGTCCTGAAGCAAAGAAAAATCTTTTTTTTTTTTTTTTTGACTAGTAAAATAAGTGAACGTAAAGACAATTTCAGTAAGCTATGTACAAACATAAAACACTCTATTTTTAGTTATAGCAATCACTGATTTAAAGGATCATATCAGCTAGATTGAGATGTCACACTAAGTTAATGTTCTTAATGACTTCTTAATGTGTAAGACTGCATTCCAAGACGATTACCAGTATTATGTATCCACATAAACAATATAACACTTAACAATTCCAAATCCAAATTAGCACTTAAGTGTATTAAACTGAATCATCTATGTTACCCACGACATGACATACCCCCGCGATCAAGTCATGCATAAAGGTTCATCGTAACACGTGAGTAAATTGCCATTATCCATGTTGTTTACAAGGTACGAGACACGATGGTGTACAGGTCTGCATATATCTGGATGCAACAAAGTGACCATACGTGTACTCAACCAGGGTTAAGACAAATACCATTTTATGCGGTACGAATTTTCAGCTTTAGGCGTTTTTGATTGATTGCCTTTTAGCCTTTGAGGGTTTTGGCATTTATCGTATGCTCTTTTAAGATGTTCTGACAAAGTCTAGGTCAGCATGTATCTGGATGCAGCAGAAGACCAGTCAGATCATCCCTGGATAAATTTAACAATTTAAAGACCTGAAACCTCAGAATTTTGTAACACGCTATCAACGCAAGATTTAAGACTATAAAATCATACGCCAATGACATGGTCCCACATAATCAACAGTCATTAAGATTTCTATTTTAATTAATAAACCAGATTCGTGTGTCAATTGCCTACCGGCACATCATATAATGAAGATGCAGCCACACTTAGCCTTAATTTTTCTGCTCAATTTTATTAAGTGTAACAAAATCAACAGCTAATGTGCTATCATTTCCAATTAGGTACCAGATTTGCTATAGTTTTTTTTTTTGAAACCAAGCAGAAGCAAATAAGACACAAAGTAAAAACTAACTAAAAACTTAAAAACTAAAAGCTTCAACACTTATGAGAAAACGAAAAGTTATTCCGGGTTTCTCATCCCGTTCAGCTGCACTAACAGTTCAAACCGAGCTCTATCGAAAGCTTTTGTGAACAAATCAGCTGGGTTATCCAAAGTATCAACCTTTTTCAAATAAATCATCTTTTTCTCAAAACAATCCCTTATGAAATGATGCCTTATGTCTATATGTTTTGTTTTGGGAAAGTTTTTGGGATTTTCTGTAATTGAAATGGTGGCTTGATTATCAATAAGAATAGGAGTATGAGTGAAATTCAAACCGTAATCCCGCATCTATAGTTGTATCCACAAAACCTGTGAACAACAGCTACCAGCAGCAACATATTCTGCTTCACAAGTGGAAACAGCCACCGAAGTCTGCTTTTTGCACTGCCAGGATACGATTCTTCCTCCTAAAAATTTACATCCACCAGTAATAGACTTCCGATTCTGGTTACATCCGCCGTAGTCTGAATCTGTATACACTACAAGATCCAATTCGCCATCAGCTGGATACCAGATTCCCAATTTGGGTTTCCCCTTTAGGTATTGAAGAATCCGTTTGACCGCAATCATATGTGACTCCTTTGGATCCGCCTGAAACCTGACACAAAGACAAACTGGAAACATAATGTCAGGTCTAGAAGCAGTTAAGTACATGAGTGAACCAATCATTGCCCGGTACTCTGTGGGGTCGACATATTTGTCGCTTTCGGTATCTGGACCGAGACCATGGTTGACCGGTAGAGGAGTATGATAAGGGGTGCAATCATTCATCTTGAAACGAGTCAGGATGTCATGCACATACTTAGTTTGATGGATAAACATTCCATTTGCCTTCTGATCCACCTGTAGACCAAGGAAAAACTTTAACTCCCCCATAGCACTCATTTCGAACTTTCTTTTCATGACCTGCTCGAATTCCTTGCATAAGTCGTCATTTGGTGACCCGAAGATGATGTCATCAATGTACACCTGTACCAGCAGAAAATCTTCTCCTTTTCTCCTAATGAAAAGTATACTGTCAATCTTTCCTCTCTCAAAGCCATTGTTCAAAAGGTAATAAGACAGAGTCTCATACCATGCCCTGGGTGCCTAATGAAGTCCATAAAGGACCTTGTCAAGTTTGTAGACCCGATCTGGATATTTTGGATCTGTGAACCCCGGTGGTTGAGAGACATACACCAGCTCTTGGACTTTTCCATACAGAAAGGCGCTTTTAACGTCTAACTGATATACTTTAAATCCTTTATAAGACGCAAAAGCCAGAAATAAGCGAATTGCCTCTAGCCTAGCAACTGGTGCAAACACTTCATTGAAGTCTATCCCTTCCTGTTGATTAAACCCCTTGACCACTAGTCGAGCCTTATTCCTGACCACAACACCATTATCATCTTTCTTGTTCCGAAAAACCCATTTGGTGCCAATTTCCTATGCACCCCGAGGGAGATCGACCAACTCCTAGACTTTGAGCTTCCTAAACTGAGCCAGCTCCTCCTGCATTGCCTCTACCCACGAGTTGTCACGAAGATCCAGTTGATACGTCTTCGGTTCGATCTGTGAGATAAAGCATTTCATACATTTGTTCACAATCCCTGTGTCTTTAATTCTTGCGTACATGCAGTTGGCAGTCGCAAAGCTTCTTCTTGTCTGAATTCCCGCAGTAGGATCTCCCAGTATATAGTCAACTGGATGATCTTTATTTGCACGTGTTGATGCCACTGTGTCAACTGTTAATTCATCATCTAAGTTGGAGCCAATTGCTCCTATAGCCACTTCTTCATCAGTAGAATCTTTCCCGAACGGGTTCGTGAAAGGTTCTTCTTCAGGTTCGGTGGCAGGTTCGATAGATGAGGATTGGTTGTTTCCCGAAGAGCTTGCTTGAGCGCCTGTCTTGTCCTTTTCTGCAGAAATTGGGACTATTGAACGAGGTGAAACAAAGTCATCTTCATCCTCAGCAACAATTACTGGTTCTTCATCTGGTTCTGCATTAAAGGTGTGAGGAACATTAAAGGATTTAAAAACAGAATCATAATCGAACATCCAACTGGGTTCCTGTGCACTATCCTTTGGTGAGTAACTAGTTATTTCAATGTTGAAAGCAATTTCTACTACACCTTTAGATTTATTAAAAACGCGTTTATTTGGTGATCCAGGTACATAACCAAGGAAAAATCCCTCATCAGAAACCTCACCAAATTTTGGTTGGTTTTTATTTTTAAGAATAGTGCAAGGCGTCCCAAATGGTTCAAAATCTTTGATATTTGGTATTCGACCGTTCAAGAGTTCATAACACGTTTTATTGTGTTTCTTGACGGTTAAAACCCTATTCAAAACATAGCAAGCTGTATTCACAGCCTCCCCCCAGAATTGAACAGGAAGCTTAGAGTCAGGTAGCATTGTCCGCGCTGATTCAATCAAAGTCCTATTTTTCCTCTCCGCGACTCCATTCTGCTGTGGCTCATAAGGAGCACTAAATTGATGTTCAATTCCCTTGCGAATGCAAAAGATTGAAAACGTGCTGTTCTTGAACTCCGAGCCGTTGTCGCTTCTGATTCTCTTGAGAGTGGTGTTGAATAGATTCTCTGCTTGAAGAATGAAGTTTGTTAAGACTTCTCCTGTCTCATCCTTCGAACCTAAGAAAAACACCCACGAGAATCTGGAAAAATCATCAGTAATCACAAGGCAATAGAATTTACCACCAACGCTTCTAACGTTCACTGGACCGAATAGGTCCATGTGAAGTAGTTCGAAAGGAGCAGAGATGGTGTTGATAGCTTTAGGGTGATGAGGTTTCTTGTGTTGCTTTCCCTTTTTACAAGGGACACATTTATCCTCAACCCCAAAGCTTTTTAAAGGAACACCTGTCACCAAACCGTTTTTCACAATGTAGTTCAGCTTTCTGAAGTGAATGTGCCCCATTTTCCTGTGCCATAATAGTGAATCTGATTCAGATGCTCTTGAAAGAAGGCATGTGGTCTCCTCTGAAGTATCGTCAGGTATACTCATGTCCATGATGTATGTGTCGTTTCTTCTGGGAGCCCTCATGATTATCCACTCTTTAGGAATTACCACCCCTGGTTTCAACACTAAAGCTTCAGTCTTGGTGAAGTGAACCGAATGCCCCTTGTCGCAAATTTGTGACACACTCATGAGATTGTGTTTGAGCTCCTCAACATAGTTCACTCCTTCTAGGGTGATCTTGCCATTAGTGACCTTCCCCTTTCCTGAGATGCGCCCGCCTTTGGCGCTAGCAAAGTTCACATAACCTCCATCACATTTCATAAATTCAATCAGCAATCTCAACTCCCCTGTCATATGCCTAGAGCAGCCGCTATCAACATACCACCAGTTGATAACCCTCCTTAGCAGCTCCTGCATTCACAAAGAAGATTAGTTAGAGTAGGGGACCCAAGCTGTGAAAGTCTTGGGTCGTCCCATTTCATCGACAACAGTAAACTCCCTCCAGTATCCATCACTCCCCACTGGAGTCCTGGATCTAGGTGGACTGTTTTTGTTCATTTGGTTATAATGTCTGTAGGGCCTTTGATTATGAGGATTGTAATATCCTCTGTGATTCACTGGCCCATTGCTGTTACTTTGAGGATAACTCCCTCTGTTGGAGTATCCCTGATTGTAGTTATTTCTTGAAAAATTTTGGTTATTTGAATAGAGTCTATCCCTATAACCATTTTGATTATTTAGAAAATTGAATTTGTCACCTTGTGGACTTTGGTGACGTTGTTGCCTATGTGGTGGTTGGTATTTGTTGGCATTAGCAGAAGGTGCCTGCTTTGGAGGAACAGCACCAGAAGTGCTTGCCTGGCCAACACTTACCTGTCTAAGGACAAACGCAGGCTTTTCCAAATTTTTGTTTACTGGTCGTTTGCCTGGATCCCTAGACCAACCATCAGATTCTTTTTCTAATTGCCTTTGCAAAGATTTCTTTGCAGAGTTACTTACCTCTTTCCCGCTTTCAGACTTAGCAGGAGTCTCACCTTTCTTTGTGTAAGTTGATGTAGTATTGTCCTTCTTTTTGCCAGTACATATGCTAGCTACATGACCTTTTTGATGACATTTAAAACAAGATCGCTTCTCAAGGGGCTTTTTGTACTGTTCCCTTGAGGTCGATCCCTCATTTCTAGCAAATTTGGGTGAAGTGTTACCAGAACATTCAGCATTACCCTGTTTGATTTCTTTAGTTTTGGCTTCACCTTGTTTAACAAATTTAGGATTTTTCAAAATAGTTTTTGGTTCAGCCTTTCTGGTTTGGGTTTTTGAAATCACTGGGTTTTCTTTCTTTGATTCAGTTGGGTTAGTTTTATATCCACCATAATCTGCATCTTTCCTCCTATGAAGAATTTACGCCTGATTAATAAAGGACCCAAGTAACCGGCATATGATAAGGCTCAATCTTCAACTAATCAATAACGAACATCCAGCTTCATTGCAAAAATACTTCAACAAAATCTTGCACATCTAATTTTTCAGAGAACAATGCTCTAATAATTTTGCCAAAGAAATAATTATCTCCCTCCTTTTCTCTGCAAAATATTGCCGCATTGACGTGTATATTTTTGGTTTCCCCCATTCACAACACAATACTCTCCAAACGAGTCTGTAGACACAATGGAATACCCGACCCATGCACGAGTCCACAAATCCAAAGTTTAGTAACACTCTAAAACCATTCCAACTCCACCCTATGATAAATCAACCTATGGCCCATCATCAAAGAGTTTATCCCATATCGCCATAATCCCACTAAGAAAATAATCAGCGATGCCCAGTCCAATTGTCTTCACGAAAAAAAGGAGCCATTTGTATAGGGGCCCATGACTAAATTAAAAGAGATAGAGAGGGGATCGGCCCCTTTATGTGTTCAAATTGAAACTCCTTGGTGTCCAAGATATCTAAATTGAAAGATAATAGAATCCATATCCCCTCATGGTAACAAATATTAATTAATGCTTCCAATCAATTCCCACTCAATCCATGCAACCTTATAACTAATTTCCATATTCCAAGGGATAGAATAAGGAAATATATAATTATAATAAAATCACGGATTGAATATTCTTCTAGTAAATCGATGCAAACATGATCTCCAAAACCCAAAATTATTTCAAACCATGTGAAGGACCATATTATGCAGATTATTGATAAACACCTATGAACAATATTATCACATTCAACCACCAAGAACTCGCATAACCATTACTAATCCAAATCATGGAAATTAATGGAGTTCAACTATGACATCAAAGATGTAATAATCTTCAATCCGAATTCATTCAAAAACAAACCATACGGCCATATATCATCTCCACCTGAACACGCACTTCAAAACTACTATTCGGTATCACGTCAACTATTAGTTTTAGCGGAAATAAAACCCAAAATCAAGAGCAATCGTGAATCGAGAGGTGGTTAGACCTTCCGATTCGTAACCATGCTCTGATACCACTGTTAATACGTGTAGGACCGATACTACATCACCAATCGCTCCTGATTATCTCCACAAGACGTCAAACCGAATATATAAAAAAACAATAAATAATATATGTGTAGAACCAAGAATCTTACTTTCATATATGATAAACAAGTCGGCACAGATTCTTCATACATAGACACATACATACGTTGTTGAATGGGACGCCGGCCTGAGGTGAGCTCAACCTCAGGCCAACCTGGACTAGACCACACACAGTAGTCTTCTCCTAGATACTGTTGCAACTCTCTCTTAGAAACCCTAAACCCTTACACATAAATATATAGGCTAACTAATTAACTAAGTTTGGGCTTGGGCCTCAGGCATGTCGCCTGGGCTACCACAATCGCCCCTATTCTAGTTCTATTCGACAAAGCCCATACGAGTTGCATAGCCACGGTCACAAATGCACCAACAAACTCCCCCTTGACCGTTGCTATCAACCCTGACAAACACTAATAATCATCAGTCACAAAACATGCACTAACAGAAAGACATGATGACCTCTACCAATCGTTGAGTAGGTTTTTGGTAGTCAACTAATTGTTGTACAAGTAAGCAAGTATGATTTAAATATAGATATAGCAATTAGTTCACATTCAAACAAGCATGCACTCAGATGTTATGATAATACTCGAATTTATTACTTGAATAAAAAAGTGTCAATAAATAGAATTAAAAGTAGACATCATTCAAATGGTGGGGTTTGCTGTTAAATAGCTGGAGGGTCCCTAGCGGGATTATTTGGAGCAGCAAGGGCGTTTGTAGCAGGAATTCGACAAGCATCCGCAAGATGTCCATACCTTTGACAATTGGTGCACTGTCGGCAGGGCACTTGGTTTAGGTGGTGATACTGGCAGGTATCACACTTAGGTTGGTTCCCGTTGTATCGTTTCTTGTTGGGTGGGATAGTGGTGTCTATTGCAAAATTCCTGACCTTGCACTTTCCGTTGGTTGAGGCCTCAGTTTTGATTTCAACGGCAGGTTGGGGAGTATCCTTTGCAATAGTTTTCTTTTCCCCTTTCCGAGTCAGGGTTCCTGCCTTCACATGGTTATCTGTTAGGGTGGCAGCCAAACGTTTTGCTTCCTCCAAAGTAGCAGGGTTCCTTCCCCACACCGTGTCTTGAATCTGCATCAGTAAACCACCAATGTATTTTTTGATTGCAATAGGCAAGGGGGTGACCTTGTGGGGTAGCAGTAGGCTAAGTTCGTGAAAACGAGTGTTGTAGGCAAGGTTTTCTCCACTATCTTGAGCAAGATCATGAAACTCATCTTCCAGCTTCTTGATTTCTTTACGAGGGCAGAACTCTGCCTTCATAATGTCTTTAGCTTAATCCCAAGTTAAGGCCAGTGCAGTTTCAGCTCCACGGGTGCGCTTTTCCTCATTCCACCAAGTGAGTGCTCGTTTGTGAAGAACACTCATGGCATAACGGACTTTAAAGTTGTCAGGGAACTCACTGTTAATGAAAGTATTCTCAATACCCTCAAACCATTGTAGGAGTCATGTAGCTCCTTCTTCTCCACTGAACTTAGGGGGATTACAGGAATTAAAGTGCTTAAGAGTGCAAGTTGGGAGACCATTCCCGTTTCCATTGTGGTTTCCATTACCGTTTCCGTTTCCATGACCGTTTCCGTTCATCTGGATGACTAGAGCCAGTAAATTAGGAACCAAAGTCGCGATTTGCTGCGCCATTTGTTGAGAAATGATCGCAGCCAGTTGGGCATCAACACCGTTGTTGTTGTTGTTATTGTTGTTGTTTTGGTTAGCGTCGTGGTTGTTGCTATTCACTTCATCTTGATTGTCACCACTGTTAAGGCGAGTGCTGCGACGTGGAGGCATGATCTGTAAGAGACACAGTTGAAATGAATGAGATTATATAAGGAATGTAATCATTTATTCATTAATTAAAACGAATAAACGAAAACGTTGACTTATCAAAGATTCTAGATTCTAATAACATATGAAGACATGCTTTAGCCTATAAGTGAACACTCATCCCGAGAATTCCCAGGTAGGCATCCGGGTCCCTCGTCTGATTGGGATATATGCGCAATGCCAGCCTAGACAGAAGACTCAGAATACAGGCGTTCACCCTTCCAGATTGCACGTGTTCGTTATTAAAATCTAGAACTTCGACGAGATCTCAAGGTGGTTCAGGCTAAGCCTGAGGAATTTGTCCTATTAGTAGATCCAGTGATGGAGAGCAACCTTCTTGTAAGGATGAAAGTAGGGATAAGAAGTAGGAGGGAGATAGAGAATAGCAAGTAAAAGAAGCAAGTACTGGTTAAATCCTATGGTTATAGACTAGATTATTTTTCTAATAACCTAATTCCCTATAACCAAGTCTCTGATACCAATCTGTAACACCCCAACCAATAGCGGAAACATCGGGATGTCGCGTATTGATGATTGTTTCAGTAGCACATGGTATAAATTGCATTTTAAATAATTTATTCAAACATAAATATCCAAAATAAAGTGATGTCTAGGAATTCAAATACATGATATCAAATAACAAAACTTCAAATAACTTTAGATAATAACTTCAAGATAAATCCTCATGCAAACTTAAGCCTCAGCTTCATTGTTACCTGAAACATGTTAATTTTGAAAATATTTTTGGGTCAACAAAAGTTGGTGAGAATTACATAGGTTTTGATAATCGAATAAAAATGTTGTGCAATTCATGTGTCATGGCAAGTCTAGTCCATGTGTGAAAACATACTAGAAGTAAATCGAGTGCGTAATCAACCCTTGTGACTGTTATAATGTGGTACATCCCATACGCTCATGGTTCACTCGAATATGTTATGCGATAACAAACACCCACGCTACCTTTGTAGGAGGCACGTATCCGGGTGGGATTGTCAGTCCAATAGATCTATCAATGTATACCGTCGGCTGATCAATGTTAATGATTATGCTAGAATTGTGCTTACCCTAGTCATGTTCAAGACATAATGCAACATAGAAAAACATATAGACACATTGATGATTGAATTGCATATATGATGTTGTAACATGTTTCACCCTAAAAACGGTGATAAATAGAAAAAGGGCTATGTAAGACTTACCTTAGCAAAATGTTATACTTCTTGAAAAATTGAATAGTGGTGTTGTCCAAATGTGTCAAGTATCACCCTATAATAAGGTAATAAATATGTCTAAGTCAATCTAGTCTACAAATGTATATGTTCTAGGGCTTTGAATTGGGGATAAATGCTCGTTTGATTAATAATAAAAATGTTTGATAATTGAGAGAAATTTAGTAAATAAATAAACAAAATCTTTTTATAAAATTTGAATTTAAGATGGTCACAATAATGAGTTTAAAGTATAAAAATAATTTTATAAAATACTTTTCTTTAAAATAGAATATTAAATCTATTTATTACAAATTGTCAAAATTTAATTTTAATATTTAAAAATACTAAAATTAAAGAATTATTAGTTTAAAAATTATATTTCTGTTCCAAATAATCAGAAATAATTTATATAAAATTTTGGTGCAAAAATATTAAAAATTGGATTTATTATGATTTAATTATGATTAAAACTAACAAAAATTGATTAAAAATATTAAATAAATGATTTTTCAGAAATAAAAATCATTTCAGAAAAGTTTATTATTATAAAAACTCAGAATATTTTTTGTGGAAATTTATAAAATTGTTTTGATATTTTAATAGAATTTTATAAATATAATAGAATAAACTTGATTTATTTATTATATATATTAAATAAATAAATTTTTGAAAACTAAAAATTGTAAGTTAAACTTTTTCATTAGATTAACTTAAAATAATTTTTGTGGAATTATTAAAAGAGTTTTAATATTTTAAAATGAATTTAGAAAATATAAGTAATATATATAATTAATATTGATTGCTTTTAATTAAAACAAAACAAAAAAAAAGAAAAAGGTTGTCACAGCCGGGGATCGAACCCGCGTGGCTCGGTCAGAGGGCACCAGACACAACCACTTGGTCCAGACCAGTGGTTGTGTTTGGTTTCAGTTTTTTAAAATAAATAACATATGTAAATCGTGTTCTTCCCCAAATTCAAACATACGAGCCCTAGATTTGCAATTGATCAAATCACACAACATTAACCCAATTAACCATAGGGTTAATGTTGTGTATATGCCGATTAATGAAACCCACAACAAAAATCAAACTTACAATTACGTTTCGATACTGGATTGATCGGTCAAGGGCCGAAGTCAAAAACACGATCAAATCAAGAACAGAGGATTTGTTAAGAGAAATTGGGGATTGAGAAAGGATGAGTGGCGAGTTGTGAAGGTTCTGAGGTGTTCAATTTATAGGGTAGTGGCTTGGATGTTCGAATTGGCAACGTTGACCTTGTCTTTAATGGTTGACGCGTCAAATCGTGTAATTGGTAAGAATTGAATGGCAATTGACGTGTGTATGACCCACAACAGGCCGGAAATCACGATGCAATGCCAATCACTGATCAATTACGAGTCAATGGATGTGATTTATGGTAAGTCGTTGATCTCAGTTGACTTTCCAAGTCAACTGAGATGATTTTGAATCGTGTTATAATAATAAAGTGCCGGGTTTAAAACAAGAATCATGGGTAGAGCAGCTGGTTTGTGTTGGTGTGTGTAATGAACCGGCTTGGGACGCGGGTTTGAGTCCCGGCCCAAGCACAATTTTTTTTGTTATTTAATCTATACATATATATATATTATGTATTATTTATAGTATAAGGGTTCCAAAAACGCCACAATAATTATAAAATGCGAACAATAATAATAGAACTTGTCATTTTTATTCGTACAATTATTTAACGCGAAATGTTACAAGAAAGGCGAATATATATGTATACACACTAACAAGTATTAATAGGATTGGGTTAAGCACATGCCGACTTAGACATTGGACTATTGGTTCAGACATTAGTTTATAATACCTTAACATAAATTAGAAAGAGCGACACATGAACTTGATATTTGGACAACGGATTTGATAACAATAGGATGATAATGTGAACTCAGATGATTGGACTAGTCGTATAAACCTTATTTAGCATGAAGCATTGGAACCTTGTGACCCTTAACGCATAGAACACCTTGAACCTTAAAAGTATTGTTACTAATAACTTGGATAATAGGATTTGGATATCGAGGACTTAAGACGCGATCTAGACGAAACTAACATGTGTCACATAAGTGTATAAAACCATTACTAAGCTATATTAAATATCAACTCATAGAATAGAACGGATACTAGTTTATAACAATTGGACATTGGGACTAAGATGCGAACTCGACTAGAACTAAACAAGTGACACTTAAGATATGGACATTTGATAACTTGCGGACTAGTTGTACGAACATTAGGTAACTCGAGGCTTTGGATATTGAATACACGAACGTGGATATTAGTTATGGACTAGATATTTGACAACTACATTAGCTCTTGAAAATAAACACTTAGAACCTTGTAAACATTGTTACTAATACCTCGGACACTTGGACATTCACTTGAACACTTGACACTTAGGACATGGACTCGACCAAGTTAACTAAACATGATATGGAAACATATATAAATAATAAACCATATGCTCGAGCTCGTCCCCACTCGTAACCATTATGAACGAAACCAAAGACTAATAATAATAATAATAATAATAATAATAATAATAATAATAATAATAATAATAATAATAATAATAATGTGTGTCGACATAGGGCCCAACCCGGAGGATGTCGGTATTCGATACCGAGCACCGGTTTTTATACTTGAGCTATGCAACCAGGTGAGTTTCGTGAACTCCCCTCTTTTTACTTTTAAACTGTTTTAGGGTGACGCATGCTTCCAGTTGTTTTGTGTATTATGGTTGTTAGTTATACAGAGCGTGATTTCCTGCTTGCTTGTTTAGCATACTGAACCAGGCACTCATTAACTCTAGGTGAGCCGACTTAATATATGGGTAGTACTACTTGGGGAATCCCCCACGCACAGTGGTCCGGCCTGACCCGGAAACCCCCACTGAGACCGACGGGTCATTGCGGCATATATTTTGCCATGAGGAACCTATGTGGCAGGGCATAGGTTGAGAACTATAACAGTAACGGGTATTGATTATGTTGTTACATCTAGGCATGGTTAGGCATGACGCTAGGTGCTAAGGGTTGAGTGGCCAGCTTGTATAATTGTAACACCATAACCATGAAAACGTGCTTGAAAACTGTTAAATTGTTTGAATAACTAAAACTGTTTTGATAACCTAACTTTGGGCGCCTATGTAACTAAACATACGAACTCACCAACATTATTGTAGACCCAAACTATTTTAAGCATGTGTTTAGGCACCGGCTCTGGAGATATGAAAAGCTTGGGATTGCAACTCGGAGTCACAACCGGCGGACGAACCAAAAGACGAACGACAAACCATAGAATCATTATAAAACTATGAGGTCGCCCCCACTCCTTAGAGCTCTCTTGCTACCGGTTCCTTAGACTATAGGCAGAAAGTCCGAGGAAGAGCCAGCAATTCTCTAAAAGCAATTCTCTAAAAGCTAGGACGATTAGCTACGTTCCAATGAAGCACATTCCAACAATTACCTAGCCCGGTAGGTGGAGGAAAAAGTCAGAGAACATTCTTTAATCAAAGGCGCCAATACCCATATCAGGATTAGACCCATTTCGATCGAGCGGCAACCGCTGTTGCGGTATGGTCCAAAGTCGAAACTGAGGTAATTCTTCAATTGCATGCATCATACCAGACACTCAGGAAAGTCATCACCGCTAGTGTTTGATCCGGAAATTGAGATAACAGCTCAGCAGAACCGACTATTTCATAGAGAGAAGAAAGTCTTGCACTCCCTAGTCTCACAATTTAGACCAATGGAGAATATAACCAACTCTCTAGCTTGAGCCACTGAACCAATATCACAACCCCAATTTTCATCTTCTCCAAGCCATCCATTACCTAACCCTTTTAACACATCTAAACCATTACCACAATCCAGTACCCAAGCTCCACCAATTCCACCATTCCCACACTTTGACAATCTCCCATCACAACAACAAAATCAATATTCAACACTTTCACAAACATCACCTTTACCAAATCCAACCATAACTTAGACTTATCCAATAACCTCTCTCCCAGCCCTTGAGAAATTTAATCCACAACAAGGTCAGTCATTAGCACAAGACACAGCCTTTAACCAAAAACCTTTGACCAGTCATTCTTAACCCTATATGAGAGTGATTTTTAATGACACCACACCGAACCAACCTGATACATAATTCCCACCTACTTATGCAAAACAACATCCATCATTTCAATCACCATCATTTAGCTTCAGTTAGAGGAGTAATCAAGGTAATTTTGAATATGATGATGGGGATTTAGATGTGTGTGAGGGAGATCAAGGGCCATATCATTTGGCAAGGACACAAACTTTGAATTGTCAAGGGTATCCACAGTTCTTTCAAGCTAATCCAATCAATCAAGGGTATCAATGGAATCAAGTATTCCTAAAAGCTCCAGTCACCCTACTCCTCGACAGCAACAAGCTGTGAACAGACCTTTCAGACCAAATCCGAGGAATGCAATGCCACCCGCTAATAATCAAGAAGGTATTCCTTTGAGATCTGAGAGAGGCCTGGTTAGAGGAATCGAAAGTCACTTTTGGCCTGCTATAGTCCACAATCCATTAGTAGTGGTCATTCCACAACTGCATGACAGGTCTATTGAAGTGAGGTCATGGGCAATTCCACTACGCCAAAATATGGCTACGGCCACACTTTTGCCAAAGTCTCCCTGCCACACTTTTGATTAAATATGTGGCTAAAGGTCATTAATCACATTTCAAAACCTTCTAGCCTACTTTTAGCCACACATCTTACACTACGCCAAAATGTGGCTTTAGCCACACATTTTCTAAAATCGCCATGCCACACTTTTGATTAAATGTGTGTCTAAAGGTCATTTCTAACATTTGAAAAACTTCTATCCCACTTTTTGCCACACGTCTTAGGTATTCATGTGACCATTGTATTACAGCTCAAAATATTTAGCCACACTTCAAGAATAACTGTGGCATTTACTAGCCACACTAAAAAAAGTATGTCCAAATGCAATCTACGGCCACAATATTTGTTTCATGTGACGAAAAAGACAACTTTTTGAATCCTTTAGCCACATTTTGGGAAAAAACTGTGACATTTAGTAGTCACAGTAGAAAAATGTGGTTAAATGTGATATATAGTCACAATATTTGTTTGATGGTGTGGCTAGAAGCTCATACATATGACCACATATATTATTGAGTGACCAAAGGATACACAATATCCACACTTAAAATTACAAAATTGAATGTGGCTTCACATAAACATTTGTCACACCATCGTCACTTTGTTTATTTTTGTGTAATCGAATGATAGCAAATGTCATGGAAAAAAATATATGTGACCAAAGTTAGACAATAGCAACACTTAAGCTTACAAAAATTCATGTGGCTTTACATAAATATTAGCCACACTAATATCATTGTTTATTTTTGTGTGACAAAATAATCACAAATGTCATTGGAAAAAATATGTGTGATCAAATGTTAGGAAATACACAAAGTTAAAATTGTAAAATTTTAGGTGGCTTTATATAACTATTAGCCACAACATCATCACTTTTTTTTTTGTATGACCTAACAGTGGAAAATGTCATGTAAAAATATGTGTGGCCAAATGTTAAACCATAGCCACACTTAAAATTAGAAAATTTCATGTTGCCATACATATTACAATTTCCCTCTCAAAATAACTCTCTTTTAAAATTAAAAATTTCCTCCTAAAACTTCCACTCAAAATATTTTAATGCTAAAACATCCCTCCTAAATATAGTCTCAATTAAAAAATTACATTAATATAAACATACAAAATATATAAAATTGTAAATTTTTATTTTATTAATTTGATAATTTCTTTTCAAACTTATATACATTTGTCATTTTAACTAGAGATGAGATCGGTAACAGTACCGAATATACCAGTACCAAAGATCGCATAAAAGGGGTACCGATACCGGTACCGAAAATGCATGGTACCCTACGATTTCGGTATACGTGAGCAAAATCTATAAAATACCGGTAGCGGTACTAAAAGTACTGATATTGAACGTCAAAAAGACGTTACCAAAATGATACCGATAATGATTTATATAACTATTAGTCATACCATCATCACTTTGTTTTTTTTTTTTTATGAAATAATAGCAAATGTTATGGAAAACAATATGTGTGACTCAAGTTTAAACAATAGCCACACTTAAAATAAAAAATTTCATGTGGCTATACACATCACACCACTCTTAAAATATTTCTCTCTTAAAATTACAAATTTTCAAATTCCCTCCTAAAACTCCCACCTAAAATATTTTGTATTAAAACTTTCTTCTCAAATTATAATCTCAATAAAAAAATGTAGTATTTAACGTAAAAATACAAAATATATAGAATTGTATATTTTCATTTTATCATTTTAATTTTCTTTTCATATATATATATATATATATATAATAACTATATTAAGCCTTAGTGAATCACAATAGGTAATAGCATATCATATATGTCTTAATAAGACTATATTGGGCCTTAATGGATCATAATGGGCAATTGTGGATCATATACGTCATCTTAATGGACCATATTTGGCCTTAATGAATCACAATAGATACTAGTACATCATATATGTCTCAATGGGCTTTTATTGGGCCTTAATGGATTACAATGGATAATAATAGATCATGTATGTCTTAGTGGACATTAGGCCTTAATGGATCACAATGGGCAATAGTAGATCATATTTGTCTTAGTATACGATATTGTGCCTTAATGGATCACAATGGAAGATAGTAGACCACATATGCCTTGACGGACCACATTGGGCCTTTATAGATCATAATGGACAATGATCGATCGTATATGTCTTAATGGAGCGTATTGGGACTTAATGGATCACAATGGGCAATAGTACATCCTATATGTCTTATGGACCGTAGTGCTTCTTAAAGGACCACAATGAGTAATAGTAGATTGTATATATCTTAATGGGCCATATAAGGGCATAATGGATCATAACGAGCAATAATAAATCATATATGTCTTAGTAGGCCATATTGGGACTTAATGGACCATATTGGGCGTTTGTGGGTCACAATAGGTAATAATATATCTCGGACTTAATGGACCATATTGGGCGTTTATGGGTAACAATAGGTAATAATACATGTCTTAATGGACCATATTGGACCTTGATGGGTCACAATACATAATAGTAGATTATATATGTCTCGGACCATATTAGGCATTAATGGACCAAAATAGACAATAGTAGATCATTTGTCTTAATGGGTAGTACTGGGGCTTAATGGATAGTAATAATCATATATGTCTTAATTGACTGTATCGTGCCTTAAAGAAACTAAACTAATAACTATAACTATTTGTTGGTCATGTTTAACGTTTTTATGTATGGTTAAAAGTTATATATGGTGATGACAAAAGAAAAAAAAATATGACTATTCGGGTGCAGTAGAGGTGTATAAAAAACCGATTTCAAAAAAAAAAATACTGGAATAAAAACCGAAACTGGTTTTTTAACCGTTTTTTTTTCGGTTGTACACCCTCTAGAAAAGACCACTTTTAAAACTGATTTAAAAAAATAATTTTTAAAGAAAAAAACCGGTTTTTTTATAAACCGGTTTTGAAACCGACCACAACCGGTTATATACCGGTTAAGGGGTTTTGTCAAAAAAGCCGGTTCGTGCGCTTCAATTCCCGAATCTTCACGCCAAGACGTCAAACTCACATTTCAATTGCTTTGTGCATGTTTGGCTCTCCTTATAACTTATTGACTTAATGAAAAAGGAGATAAGGAGAAAATATTGTTTGGGTAATGGGTTGAAAATGAGGTTTTTGTACATTGAAAATGAGATAAGTTATAAGTTAGAATTTGTAATTTTTTGATTAAGTGGATAGAGAGGTAAAAAAAGGAGATGAGGAGAAGGAAAGCCAAAATGACTTTATGTGACCATCTTTGGTTATCTACAAATTACCCTTAAAATTTTCGATTCCCGCTTATTCCATTTTCATCTCCCACATCTCCTCTTCACTACCCATTCCACCTACTCATCTTTCATTAGCTCCAGAGCCAGAGGTCAGTTACCTCTCTCATATAGTCACCATGGCACATCTAATCGGAACCCTAATCCATCAAGTGTCGGCATTTCATCATTCTTTAAAGCCTCATATCCTTCAAAAATACACTCATATTCCTCCTATACCCCTTTATCCTCCTCCTTATAGGGTTAGGGTTTCATTCATCTCTCTAATCCAACACCATCGGTATCCACTGGTGAAAATGCCGTTGTTCCTCATCGGATAACTCGTTTTTTGTTTGATTTCTAAGGTAGCCATGTACGATTTCTAGTGGAATATGCTTGCGTGGAGTCATTTCTTCTTCCAAACTTATTTGAAGTTTGAACAAGCTGCTTCTTCTGCTATGTTTCCTCCTATTCAGGTTCTTCTTCTTCTTCCCCTTTTATCTTTCTTGCGCTGCTGTGTAGATTGTTTCTTATAATGCTTTGTATCTTTTTAACTCTATTTGTCACTCTTAGAGTAACTTGGATATTTAGAAGCTTTGTCAAAGACTCCCAAGTCCAAAACCCTAAGAACAGAGCCCCCCCTCCTCCTCAATCAATTGCAGCCACAAGGTGAGTTTTTACTATTGTAAGTCTATAACTACAATTAATAATAAAATAAGAGAGGATCAAATTTATGATGAGAATGTAAACCGCTAACTGACATAGTGATTTGTATTTAAATGATATCTGAATTGGTGTATACAAAATGCTCCAAAAACTGAAGCATTTTGGTTTGTATCTTTTTCTTTAGTCTCATACAATTGAGATTAAGCTGGTACATGGGAAGATTAACTAGGACTTACAAGGAAAAAATAAAAAATAACAGGGAGTTGGTGGAGAGGTGAAACTTCATTTCTAGCTAATCACAACCTTAACTTAGTAAGTAAAAGGGACTTTTGTTGTCTCATCTGAATGTTGGATTACTATTAGTCATTTTTAACACTCCCCTGCATTGGGGTCTGTTTCTTAGAGTACTCTATAATTGGGCATGATTTTGCACTTAAAAGTGTATTTGGATGTAAACTGATGTTTAGTGAATGAGGAAGTTGTTATTTGGACTTTGAAAGCTAGCTAAAAAGGGAATGCAAGACCATGATGCTAGTTTCCTAAATCGTTATCTTAGTTATAAAATGATATTCCTGATTTAGAATTAGCTTCACACGTGCCTTTCCGTACAACATACAAGAAAACAACTAAAAAGTATTACGTAAAGGCACTAGATGTAAGGATGTTATTTATGGTTCTTGATCTTATTGTTTTTTATTAGTGTACTAAACTTGCTCTGTTTGATCTTGAGAAAAGAGAACTCAAGTTTTTTTTATCTGTAGCACTTGTTAATACTTGCACATGAGGGGATAAATGCTGAGCAATTGGCACGTGAACTGAAATCATTTGAACCGAAGGTATTGGTTAAACAACATGTTGCATTTCAAGCTAATCTAATTTTCTTGATTATATGTGCCAGCATATGTGTAGTCTGTTTCACTGCGATTTGTTTTTTGAAGTTTGGGGGGATGTCTGTCATTTAATAATCATAGTATGTTAGACTTGAGTTAGAGATGCATGTTTTGGTTCATATTCTATGTGGTCCGGTTAAACTGCAACATGTTTTATAGCAGGTGGGAAGATTAAGATCGAATTCACCGGTGTGTTTTTGCTTAAGCTGTTGTAGATTGATCTGTTTTTGAGTTTGTGATGTTTTCTAGGTTTCCCATTTACTGGATCTGGTTGAAATGTTGCAGGATTCGGAAGAATCAGTCGTCTTGTTCCTAGAGTTCATCTTCAGAGTGATGATATCGAGCCTGTTGTTGTTAATGATTTGTTTACTCCACTGACTATATGGTTAGTTGCTTAGCTATGTGTTATTTTTGTTTGTTTTGATGAAGAGTCTAGGGTTTATGTGTGATTGCGATTGGATCCATAAATGAATCTTGTTGTAACACTTAGTTTTAGTCGTTTAAATGGTGATTAATATAATGCTATTCTACGTTAGATGTGAGTGTGTATGGAAAGTTTCAGTATGATACTAAAATGATTAGATGCAAAGTGGTAGTGATATTGAGCTAGAACAGTATAAATTGACTGTTAATTTAGGAACTGATCTTAGTTCTGAATGTAACTGGTTATTGAGTTTAACATTATATAAATGGCTATGTTAATTAGGCTCAAAACAATGACCTCCAAGCCATGTTGCTGCTTACGATCAAATATTATACAATTTGATAAAATTGATGCTTTGGAATTTATACATTCTTACTGTAAGAATTTGGGTTTATTGTTTGAGCCACCCCATACTTAATGTTGCTTATTTATTAAGTGAAGCCAATAAGAAATTGGGTTTATTGCTTGATCAGCTAAGATACCCAGCTGTCAAGTAACTCTGCAACTAAAGCCAGTAAGAATATGGGTTTATCGCTTCATTATACATGCATATTCTATAGTACTCTCTCTAAGACCTGAGTGTTTATTTAAATGTTATTCCTTCAACACATGAGTAAACCATTGTCCTAAATATAAAACACTTGAAAGATAAACCTATTAGCTAGGTACTCCTTGATATCCGATTTATTTCAGTAGAGAATATACAGAATATACAGTTAAAAATATTAACTAATTCTATTAAATTTTAAACGCCAATTTCACAATGTTCTCATAAGATGAATGTACAGTTAACTTGTGTGTAATACGTATTTGGAGTAGTTAGTCTTGGACAATGTTACAATGAACTATATTGCATTGCAGAAGTGGTTCGAGCGATGATGAAAAAGATAATCCACTTGTATTAGATGTTGCCGCTGTCGCCGCTGGACTTGTAAGGGGATGAAATCTTAATCAATGTTGGGCGTGAAGAACCAAGCTTGTGACTTTGGGTCTCTGATGAGATGGTACGTGCTAGCAAGAACATGAAAACAAGCTAGAAATAATTCTTAGTTTACATGTATGATTTCCCTTTGTAGCTTTTGTAGATAGGTTTTCATTAGAAGTTTATGTTTTTAGTATTTCAATTGAAAACTTATGTATCGGTTTTGGGTTATTATAGCGAATATCATTTTGTTTACAGATTTTCTTATGTTTACTTCAGTTCTTAATTTACAAAAAAATAAAAATAAAATAGGTAATTACATGAAAATTGCGACATAGAACCACAAAAAAATATGTGTCGCCAATGGTTGGACGATAGCCACACTTCAAATTAAAAAAAAAATCACGTGGCTTTACATACACATGCGTCACACCATTGTGACATCTTTTTGTGTGACGAAATGATAACAAATGTCATTAGCAAAAATAATGTGTGACCAAAAGCTATACAATAGTCACACTTAAAATTACAAAATTTCAAATTTCATGTGGCTTTATATAACTATTAGCCACACTACCAGTGCTTCGTTTTTTTTTTGTGTGACGAAATGATAAATACTATCATGGGAAAAGAATATGTGTGTGATTAAATGTTAGAAAATAGCCACACTTAAAATTACAAGAAAATAAAAAATAAAATTGTGTGTCCATAAATAGTTTTTAACAACGATTACAAAAAATTCATGTGACCAAATAATAGAAATGGCCACAGTTATTGTAAATTAATGTGGCTATTGCTACCGTTTTGCCACACTAAATGAATATAAGGCTTTCTTACAATAACCATTTTGCCACACTTTATTTAAATTGATGTGGCTAAAACAAACTTTTTAGTAAATTCATGTGACTATATAACTGAAACAGTCACACTTAAAGTATATTCATGTGGTCGTTGCTACCATTTAGCCACACTTAATGTGGGAATGCTTGATTCCAGCCAGAAATATTGGTATCATTTAGCCACACTTTTTAGTTGCTACGGCCACTAAACGTGAATGTGGCCATATGATACCTACGATGACTCGACCTTTGGTCACACTTGAGCTGAAAAAAATATGTGTGACGAAAGACATACGGTCACATTTTTTTGATGTGGCCGTAGCCAGTTTTTCACGTAGTGTTATTTATCCATGTGACCATTGCATAACAATTCAAAACTTTTTGCCACACCTAAAGAAAAAAATGTGACATTTAACAGCCACACAAGAAAAATGTGGCCAAATGTGATATACAGCCACATTAGTTGTTTGATTTTTGATTTATGTGGCGAAAAATACACATTTTTGAAACATTTAGCCACACTTTAAGAAAAAAATGTGACATTTCCTAGCCATAGTAGAAAAGTGTGGCCAAATATAATCAACTATCACATAAGTTTTTTCACAATGTGGCTAAATGCTAAAACATACGGCCACTTATGGGGTTATGTGACCAAATGTTAGACAATAGTCACACTTAAAATTACAAAATTTAATGTGGCTTTATATAAACTTTCGTTACACCATCGTCACTTTGTTTATTTTTGTGTGACCATTTGATAACGAATGTCATAGGAAGATATGTGTGACCAAATAATAAACAATAGTCACACTTAAAGTTACAAATTTTCAAGTGGCTTTACATAACTATTAACCACACTATCATCACTTTGGTTTTTTGTTTTCTATTAGAGGAGCCAATTTCAACTCCGTTACTTATAACTAGTAGGAACACGCGCGATGTGGCGGCAACAATGATAGTTTGTGACTTTCGACCAATTAGAGGATTAGCCAACTTGAAATTACTAAAACGAATGAGATAAAAATACAATGAAAATAATGTACATATTTAACTATATTACACCACCAGCTATGGCTAACAAGTCCTCTGCAAAACGTAAGGATCAATCTGAAAATCAAACTTGATAAAGCTACTTGAGAAATTGACCACACTTAGATGGTTACAAACTATATCACGCATGAGTTACCATCATTCTGTCAACAACCCATCAAATGATCTAGCTTAGCAGCATTCAAAATGGTTCAACCGGTTCAAATTAGTTGTCCTTTCTACATTTCCTATCTGAGAAGCCAGCAGCCAAAATTCCTCTTTTCATCACCATCAAACATCAAAACACCTGTAAACTGTATTGCAATAGAAATTAGGCCTAACTGTTAATTATTTTAGGAACACAATGCCGACTCCTACATAATTGTAACTTAAAAAGTACTTGAAGTTAATACTAATTTAAGTAAACATTTTACTTTGTTTAGAGTATTCAACTTATACATGATCCATCATGAATATCACACATGCCACGTAGGGATAGTAAAATGGGTGGGGAGTCAGATGAGTTGAGTAATGGATCTAAATGGATAACTTTTAGAACGGGTCAGTGTGGAGAATTAGTTGTTTTGACCCGAACCTGTTACCAAAGCCCACCCGTTTTGCCACTTAGGACCAATACACAACCACGTTTTACATGAACAACAATAAACAAGCCATAACAAGAAATTTCTTCAATTAATTTTGTAACTTTTTTTGGCAAACTGATAAAATTAAAATAAGTTTTCAACAAATTAACGAATGATTTACAGACCCTATCATGAATCTGGAAAGCGGAAGCGGAGGTATACATTGTGTTCTTTAGCAAAAATCCAACACTATAAACATATTAGTTTCTTGTGTTAAAATCAGGCTATTTCATTTTGGATGTCATCAAATTTGAATAATAATAATAATAATAATAATAATAATAATAATAATAATAATAATAATAATAATAATAGCAACCTGGGCTTCAGAGAACATTGTGGAAAAACCACATAAAAGACACCTTAATCAAATCATGTCTAATGACCTAAGAGATACAATAGAAGTCCTTCACAAGAGTATGGCATGTCAAGTGCAGGGTATTAAATATTCATTTAAGAAAAGCAGGTGTCAAATGTAAGCTCACTTGTTCACCAACAACATTTAGAATTGGCACATGGCTGACATGTATCAATCCATTTTTGAATGGCGTGTATGATTTGAGAATTGAGGAACAACCTGAACCTGTGTTTGGGTCGGGTCAAGTCGATTTAACCCATAATAAGTTTTATCCATTTAAAATTTTTAGAATAATATCGTGCGTTTACCTAAACAGTTTTTCCAAGAGAATCTCCCTTCCTCTCCTTGTTAATGACATTTAAAATAAAATACATGACCATCAACCACCTTGGGAATTATTATTATTAAGATGATGCATCCTCTGTGATAGCAAATGGGCATGTGGTACCAGTAACTGGTCAAGTATAATCAGATAACCATGCGATTAGAACACTCACAACACACAAATATATCAACTTATGAATGTAAACAAGTAATCAGATAAAAAAAAGAATACTTGTTTATGGTTCACAATATAGAAACCATTTCTTTCACCCAATTCTTACAAAAAAAGAATACTTGTTTATGTTATTTTAAAAAAGCAACTTGTGTGAAAAATAATTTCTTTTGATAACATAAGTCAATAGCAACTGTAAAAGTTATGAATCTTATAAACTAATCGAGAGTAAGATGTAAGAATATGAATTTCACCTTAAGCGAAGACACTCTTCTTCGTCGCCATTTTTATTTCTGATTCACTATAAACAAACGTAAAGTAAATTAAATGGAAAGATGAAGCTTACCACAAGCTTCTGTGCAACTAGCCATATTTTGTGAGAACAAAAACTAGCTAATAAATAAAGCAGCCATAATTTGTTTTCAGGTTCATTAGAACAAGCCAAGTTTTAATATATTACTACTCACTAGCTGACCCAATGGCAAAAACCATTTTTACACATCTAAGCTAAATTAAAAATAAATAATAATAATAATAATAATAATAATAATAAAATAAAGTTTTTTACTCAAAACTTAGAGGAAGTACCTATAATCTTTGGTCTGAACCGTCAATAATAATAATAATAAAATAAAGTTTTTTTTACTCATCATACCTTCATCAAGGTTGTTATTCTGCAATGAACCAGACTAGCTAAACAATTCTAGATATAACAAATAAAATGCAGCATCACAGATAATCCAATGAACCAGACTAGCTAAACAACTTATATCTATTTTAAAGCTGCGTCTTTTTTTTTTTTTTTTTTTTTTGAAAATCCCATATCTTAAAATAGATTCACTCCAATGGGGCATTTCATCGAACACAAGGAAGAGAAAAATGATAAACCCGATAATCAACAAAGATGTCAAGTTTGACAAAAAAAAAATGTTAGTACTTTGTAGAAAGTCACTTACCTTAACAACATTGTATCCATCAATGTGAAGCAGAGCATACTGGATCATACATCCATGACCGGTTGAAAGAACAAAGTGGTCTCTGTTGAACCAACACTGGGTTAGTACGTGTATTAGCAGTTGGAGCAACGAGGTTATAAAGAGTATAGGTTGAAGCAACAGAGACATTGAACCATTTGACTGAATCCATGCCTATTACCAGAACCTCTATTCCGACAAATGACGTCTGAGGTGCCATTGATGGTGATGGTGGTGCTATAGAGGATTTTGTGTTGTTGAGGTGAAGTTTGATTTGGAAAATGCCTGAATAAGGTTTTTGTCATTCCCATTAGCGGGAAATTGGAATTTGGGTTTGGGAAGGGGGGAAACAAAGAAATGTCCATGTGCCATGGAATGATGGAAATTGGGATATTGGAATAGTTAAAAATTAACATTAAAATAAAAAAATACCGTATGAAAATTGGGATATTGGAATAGTGAATGTGCCATGAATATTCAACTTAGGAGTTAGGATTAATTGATCAGTATGAAAAAAGATAATATAACAATTAAAACAAAATAATTTTGGGTATATGATTGGGTAAAGTCGTAAATGATTCCGGATAATCACGTAGAATACGACATAATCACAAGCTCGTATCATAGCCGTGGAAAACACTAAATAATATCAAACACAATCCCATGGCTCTCTTACTAGATCATGACATACCGAGTCACGTATATATTTTTAAGGGTTATATTCGGTTATAGTGAGTCATACAGAATCATCGTGTACAATAATATATCATACATGTCTTAAGGACCATGTTGGATTTTATTATACTGTATATTATATTATACTTTACTATCCTTTATACTATACTATATACGATACGATACCATACCATACCATATCATACCATATGATACTATACCATACCAATCCATGACACACGAATGGACAATAGTATATTGTATACGTCTTAATGGACCATATCGGGCCTTAATGGATCACGGTGTGCAATAGCAAATCATATATGTCTTGACAGTTCATATTGGGCCTTTATGAACCACAATGGATAATAGTATATCATAAATGTCTTAATAGATCACAATTGACAATACTAGATAGTATATGTCTTAATGAACTATATTGGGCCTTAATGGATCACAATGGGCAATAAAAGATCATGTATGTGTTAATGAACCTTAGTTGTCCTTAATGGATTAGAATGGACAATAGCATAACATATATATGTCTTAATAGACCATGATGGGCCTTAATGGATCACAATAAACAATCATAGATAGTATATTTCTTAATGGACCATGTTAGGCCTTAATGGATCACAATAAACAATTGTAGATGGTATATTTCTTAATGGACCATGCTAGGCCTTAATGGATCACAATGGGCAATAATAGATCATATATGTCTTAATGGTCAATAGTGGGCTTTAATGGATCATACTGGACAATAATAGATCATATATACCATAATGGATCTCAAGGGACAATGGTAGATCGTATATCTTGATGGGCGATATTGGGCCTTAATGGATCACAATGGGCAATAAAATATCATGTATGTCTTAATGAACCTTAGATGGCCTTAATGGATTAGAATGGACAATAGCAGAACATATATGTCTTGATAGACCATAATGGGCCTTAATGGATCACAATGGGCAATAATAGATCATATATGTCTTAATGGACAATAGTGGACTTTAATGGATCATACTGGACAATAATAGATCATATATACCATAATGGATCTCAAGGGACAATGGTAGATCGTATATATCTTGATGGACGATATTGGGTCTTAATGGATCATAGGGGGCAATAATAGATCATACATATCTTAAATAACCACATTGGGCCTTAATGGACCAAAATTGACAATATTAGACCATCTGTATCTTAATGTACAATATTAGGCCTTAATGGATCACAATAAATAATAAATAGTATATTATACATGTCTTGATGGGTTATATTGGGCCTTAATGGATCACAATAGATAATAGATAGTAGATTATACATGTCTAAATGAACTATTGGGCCTTAATGGATCACTTTCAACAATAGTAAATCATATGTCTTTATACATCACATATGCCTTAATGGATAATAGTAGCTGATCATATATCTCTTAACAATTAATGGACCCCATGGTCTCCTGTCGACGGTTTCGTTTTGACGACAGAGACAAAGAATGGTGGTAATGAAGTGGTGCATATAGGGTAACATGTGTAAGGAGATTCGTACAATTATAATAGACAGACAAACAAATCCTAGTAATCTTCACCTTCGTTTTATATGGGAAAACGCTTATTTTGTCTAAGAGCATTCATAATAGGTTTTCCATTCCCAATCCACTCACAACCACATATTACACTAAAAATCATTATAATTTCTCTCTTCTCAACTCATAACGATTTTCAACAAATATTAAAAAATATATACAGTGAAACTATTTTCCCGAAAATATTTCCAAATATTCTTAAATATGATAAACAGTAGGCTCCCCATTTTCTCCATTCACAACCACCACAACCCCATAAAAAATATGGAATTTTTTCTCACAAAAATTATGATGGACCAAATGTGAGTGCTCTAATATAGTTTTTAGTATGCGTGTGGATTTTCGAGACGAACCGAAAACACGACACGGGCCTAACATAAAATTCACGGGTGTAGGTTTAGTCGAAATTGGTTCATATGCTTGACAAAAATTTCAGGTTCAAGTCAAATTATTTTCGAAAATTTCAGGTTTTCCCTCCCATGCCAAATTATTTTCGCCTCTATTTTTATTTCCCTCCTTTCCCAATTGACGGCTTCAATAACTCAATTCGTATAACAAATGATTTTGTTCTTTCCTCCCAACACTTCTCTTTCCCCTGCCTCCCCGTTAAAACCCCTACAACTTTAGCACTAGATTCAAACTCCTACCACCATTAAAACTCGATAATCCTCATCAATTCCTTTGCACAAAACACGATCTAACACCATGAAGAAACTACTTGGCGAAGGTGGTGCTTCCAACGACTCAAAATATCCATCGACATCGTCTCCATCACCGCCTATGTTTACTCCATCAACAGCCATCACGCATCCTCTATTATCTCCGTCAAGACCGTAGTCTCCGGCCACTAATGTGACGGTTTTTTCATTTTGGGGGAATAGGGTTCTTCCCAAATTCAATCGTAAGTAGTTTTAAATTAAAATCCTATTTTGCTACATATTTATCAATCTTGGATGTAAAGAGATGTCACTGGTAGAGTTTTATTTAAAGAGCACCTGAATCGATCATGAACTGATTAATTAAAAGCGCTAACAATAACTAGACAAATAAAAACGGGTGAAGGTTTTGATGAAACGTAACTTGCTTTTGTGTTAAAGAATTTTCATTATTTTTCCATTTGCCACTTTGTTTTTCATACGAAGGAAAGGGCCATAAAAAAGTTCTTGCTACTTCTTTAACTCCCATTGAACTGAGGCCAAATAAATGATTTATAAGCATGCCAGGCTCATAAAAGCATTGAAGAAGATATAAGCCAAATACTTTCCATTGGTTTGGTTTTTTATCCAATATCACATAGTTTTAAATAAATGATTTTTGAACATGCCAGGCTTATAAATCAAATGTTAAATACTAATAGTTTTGTATGTAGTCAAAGAGGGTGTTTGGCTCTCCTTAT
This sequence comes from Ambrosia trifida, assembly GCA_028751855.1. Lineage (NCBI taxonomy): Eukaryota > Viridiplantae > Streptophyta > Magnoliopsida > Asterales > Asteraceae > Ambrosia > Ambrosia trifida. Next base: position 50,628,780 of record CM054125.1, read on the forward strand.
TTCCAACTACTTATCACTTTTTTCAAAAAGTCATAAGTCGTTTTAAAAATGTTTGGATGGTGGGTTTAAAAGAACTTTTTGGGTTTAAATAAGGAGAAAAGGAGGTGGAAAAAGACTTTTTCAAAAAGTTAGTAATGCTTAACTTTTTGAAAAAGGAGATAAGGAGGTGAAAAAGTAGATAACTTATAAGTTATAAGTTTATCCAAACATGCCCAAAAGTAAGATTGTGATTTCTGTTTTTTCCTTTGGCCGAAGAAACCACAGTTTAGGGTTGAGGGTAAACTATGGATTTGACGACCCCAAACAATGGCGATGGTCAAGTGGAACAAGGACAGCCGCACCAGCAAACACATGGGAAGGTATAAACCTTTCACATTGAACTCTTTGAACATGATAATATATTTAGGCATGATTATAATATTAGAGGATTAAGTATATATTTGGTTGAGATTATTAGTTATAATTATAATCTATTAATTGTTAATACTAATAGTTTGATTTGATACGTTATTTATATATTAGCATATATATTGTGATACGTTGCAATGTATATGTTATAGAATGTTATGTGGCATATATGTTCAATATGTAACATTGTTATTTAGACATTTTAGCAATGATCATTTGTTAGTTTGCAATTGTTTTCACTATTTTAAATAGTGTTAGCTCATAGTTAAAAGTGTAAATTATAGTTATTGTTTTATCTGTATGTATTTTCAGTGTTTCTATAATCTCATTTGTGGTTGTAATGGTTGACACAAATTTTCTAAATGATCTAATTAATAATTGGTTTGTATGGTTTTGTCACTCCAGAAAAAAAAAATGCAATTTGGTAGTTGAATATTAGTAGAAAACTTTCATTATACTAGTGGCAATTGGCAAGTTAAACTTTCTAGTTGTCTGGGATAGAGACTAGTAGCTAGATTAAGGAGTTAAGTATTAAGAATTTGTGTTTCTATATATGACTTGTGTTTTTTATTACTTCGATGAAACTTATTAAAAAAAAAAAAGAACACACTTTGGGTACTAACTTTATAATTCAATGTTGATATGGCATTCATTTGCAAGGGATCTTTAATATGATGACTAGGCTTCTGGAATCTGGATTGAAGCCTATGTAATTCCAGTATCTCTCTTTTGCATTCTTAAGTGTTTTTTTCATGTATCTCTATAGCTATGTTTTCGATGGGGGCATTTCCAGATCTGAAGAAGCAAGATCTTGCAAAATGGTAAGTTGATTATTAGACTCTTATAAAAATGATATCATTAGTTTTGGTGTAAGGTTTAAATGGTTTTATGAGTTATTTATTCTTCACTTAATCATTTCTCACATATTGTTGTTGCTATTATTGTCGTCTAGCATTAAGGAAGATATTGAGAAATTCAGTAAACGTACAATGAAGTTAACTAACAAGTTATGAGAAAGGTGGAACAAAGTGAGGATTGCAAAAAACTTCTCAGGCTTTGTAGTAGCATGTGAATCATCATACAACATCCTCTCATGATTGTTTTTGTATCAATTGTAGGACACTAATGATACCACTCTGCATGCAGTTTTAAAGGTGATTTCTGTGCAATACAACAAGCTATTTTAAAAACTTTGAATGAGGCTTGAATATGGATGATGTGTTGAAGATTCAATTTTATATCATAATGCATGCCATATCTTTGAGTAATCTTTTTTATTAGTGCTAGTATTATGCTTATCACACATCTTCAAATCAAGTTTTTCTACCATTGTGTACTAAAACTTTACCTTGTTATTATTGCAGAAGACGTGAACTATCTTCAGGATGCTTAAGAGCATATATTGACTCGTCTGTCTTGATTTGAGCATTTGCAACTATTGGGAGCTAGAAGAACAACAAAACAAACCTAGAAATAGTTCTTAGTTTACCTGCAAAGTCATTTCTCTTTGCAACTTTCATAGATAGCTTTTAGTTACAATATTATGTCTTTGCTATTTAAATTGAAAACTTATTTTTGGATTATGGTTTACTATTGTTATTATCATTTGGTTTTTAGATTTTTTTTATGTAAACTGCTATTTTAATTAAAAACAAATTACAAATTAAATGGCTGATTACATGAAAATGGCATATAGAACCACAAGAAATATGTGTGGCCAAAGGTTGGGCAATAGTCACATTTAAAATTACTAACATTTAATGTGACTTTGCATGACCATTAGTCACACATCATCACTTTGTTTTTAGTATGTGTGACAGAATGATAATGCCATGGGAAAAAAAAAAACTATGAGCGACTAAACGTTAAACAATAGTCACATTCAAAATTACAAATTTAGTGCGGCCATAGATAAACATTAGCCACACCATAGTCACTTTGTTTCTTTTTTTGTGTGACGAAATGATACCAAACATCATGGGAAAAAAGTTATGTGTGACCAAAGGTTAAGCAATTGTCACACTTAAAATTACAAAATTTCGTGTGACTATAAATAACCTATTAGCCACACCATAGTCACTTGATTTTTTGTTTGTGTGACGAAATGATAGCAAACGTCACAGGAAAAAAAATACGTGTGACCAAAGTAAGACAAAAGCCACACTTAAAGTTAGAAAATTTCATATGACTTTATATAACCATTAGCCACACCATCGTCATTTTGTTTTTTTCTTTGTGTGATGGTATGATAGCAATTGTCACGGAAAATTCAAATATGTGTGGCTAAAGATTAGACAATAGTCACACCTAAAATTACAAACAATGTTTGGTGTGTCTAGTAAAAGTTTTTAGCCACACTTAGCATTAATTGATGTGACTATATAGTATAACCGGTCACCCTTACAAGAAATTCGTGTGGCTGTTATAATCCTTTAGCCACAGCTAATGTACAGAAAGATTGACTACAACAACCATTTTTGCCACGCTTTTTTATAGTTGATGTGGCTAAAACAAGCTTTTTTGTAAATTAATGTGACTATATAACGGAAACAGTCACACTTAAAGTAATTTCATGTGGCCGTTGCTACCTTTTAGCCACACTTAATGGAGGGAATGCTTGATTTCAACAAGAAATGTCAGTACCCTTTAGTCACACTTTTTAGTACCTACGGCCACTAAACGTGAATGTGGCCGTATGATATCTACGATGACGCGACCTTTGGTCACACTTGAGCTGAAAAAATTTTGTGTGACGAAAGACATACGGTCACACATTATGGATGTGGCTGTAGCCCTTTTTTCACGTAGTGTTCAAAGTTTGCCTAAATATCACGGGTTAATGACTGAGGAGCCGTATATGCATCTCGGGACTTATGATGTGAGATGCAATACTATTGGGGGACAAGGGTTTACACAAGATGAGGTGAAGTTGGTACTGTTTCAATTCACCATAGAGGATAAAGCGCAACAGTGGTTCCAATCCTTACCTTCGCCTTCTATCCGCACCTGGTGAGAAATGCAACAACAATTCCTTGATGAGTTCCATACAAGTCAACGAACCAATGAAGTAAGAAAGAACAGCAGGAATTTTCTTTAACAGTCAGACGAGCTGTTTCATGAAGCGTTCACCCGTTTCAAGATGGCGATCAACAATTGCCTACATCATGACATTCAACTGTGAGAGTTGATCAATTTCTTTTATGAGGGGTTACATTATGAGGACCAAGGTGAGTTAGACTCTATTTCAAAAGTACATTTGGCACTAACTATGAGTAGGTAGATTGGGAATGCCACGAGAGGAGATCTGAGACATCGGAGAGGAAGGCATAGTCTTTGAGAAGGTCAAGGCAAGCAAAGGTGAAAGCTTCAAGTGGGGGTAGTACAGGTGATGATTAGAGGTTGGCTAGGCTAGAATATCAGGTAGCTAACTTAGGGATTAGTGGTCAACCCATGTGTGGGCATTGTGGGGATATAGGACACATAGCTGATAGTTCTCCTAGTATAGTTGGTGATATGAAAGATATGAACCATGTTCAGGGGGAATAGGAATTGGTCAAACATGAACTCTAATACTTATCACCCAGGTCTTAGGAATCACCCAAATTTTAGCTATGGGGGTAGTAGTAGAGGTTACCAAAAGGGTGGTCAGTCATTTAGGTTGTCAGGTAATGGGAATAGTGAGGTGATGGAGATGCTGGAGTTGATTCAACAGGATTTGCAGGCCATCAAGCAGAAAGGTGAGGTACGTGATAAAACTGTTCAGGTTTTAACTACGCAGGTTGGGCAGTTAGCTGGAGACGTGGCTCATATGAAGAAGGCGAATAGGAAGCTACCGAGTGATACTCAGGTTAATCCTACACATCAATCATCACCAAATACGCGGAATGTGCAGATCAATGCGGTAAGTTTTTTGTATAATTCTATAGATTGTGAAGGTGAACATGATCTGATTTCACAAACGACACAGAAAATTTTAAAAAACTTGTTTTTTGAAAAAAAAATTAGTGAAAATCCCACTATAACTGGGGATAGGTGTGGTGAAGCTAAACCTGCCCCATTCCCTCTAGCTGTAGTGGAACAAAATAAAACATCAATTTTGAGAATTAACCCACCAAAGGATGAAAAGTGGGAAGAATTTGAAAAGGTAAGAACTAATCAACCATTACTTGATGTTTTAAAAAATGACCCTAATCATGCTAAGAGTTTGAAGGAGTCGAGTATCCAAAACCGGCAAACAAGCTGCCAAAATAGTTTGAATTAACAACGCATGTTCGTGTCATGTTATTAGGTACGTGTCCACCGAAAGTCCAAGACCCAGGAATGCCCTTAATTCCAATACAGGTTGGAGAACTTAAAATTGACAGGGCATTATTGGATCTTGGAGCGTGCGTTAGCATTCTTCCAGGATGTATCTATAACCAATATGATTTTGGTCTTCTGAAAAAGATCGACATCACCATGGTGTTGGCAAATCAAAAAGCGATACGTCCTAGGGGTCAAGGTGGGGGATTGTTTTTACCTAGTGGATTTTTTTGGTAATGGATTGTGTTTCTAAAAAAAAGAGACACAACCATGGTTATATTGGGTAGACTGTTCTAAGCGATGACACATGATGTGATTGACTATGCCAATGGGATGGTAATTATGAGGTTTGAGGAAAGGATACTCAGTTTAAATGTGTTTTCAAGTTTTACTGGCCCAAATATCGAGGAAGAGTGTTTCATGGTTGACAGGATTGAAAGGGCTGGAGTCAAGGAGAGTAAGAAGAAGAAGAAGAATGTCAAGAAACAAGCTCAGGTCAACCAGGAAGGCATGAGAGTAAGAGCCCCATATCATAGATATGGTATACCTGAGGCATTATCACAAAATGGAGAAGATGCATGCTTAGCAGCTGAGGGATGCAAGCATCCCACTTGCCACCATGATTAAGAACACCAGGTAAAGTTAGGCCGAAGACTATAAGCTTAGCGCTACTAGGAGGCAGCTCAGAATTTTCTTTATTTCATTGTTTTTCTTTGTCTTCTTGTTATTTGCTTGTTTGGTGTGTTTTTGCTTTGGTGGTTGTTTGCTAAGTAACTAATCATGGTGGTTGGTAGTCGATAGTCGCGTATGTTAAGATTGGTGGTTAGAAGGATTGGGAAAACATTAAAAGCACCATACATTGCGGACGATGTATCCCAAGTGTGGGGATGGGGTGACCCTAGGGAAAGTTAGGGTGGAAACACTTACTTTTCAGGAAAAAATGGGAAATTTTGAAAATTTTTGAAAAATTTAATTAAAGTTTTCTTGCAATTTTTCACCCTTTTTAGTTGATCAAGCATAAAAGCCAAATTTTTAGTCACCAAAAAGTCTTTTGATGAGTATAAACACCCGAGATCCTTAATCATGGTTGACCCTTTAAGTTTCATGAGAGTATTTCTGACGAGTGTTTTTACTCTAAATTGAAAAGACATGCCTAACTAGGGGTAACATGCTTTTAGGAATTGCATATGCTACATGTCGGCAACCTATTTTCCTACTTTGTGAGATCTTGAGCCTACTAGATATTAGATTGATATGCATATATTTTCATTTATTGAGAGTAGGCCAAATGATTCTTTGTTGCAGAATTTGTGTAATTGGATACATGCTAAAGCTGTAGGCGGAACGTCCACATAGATGAGAGAGGAAAATTAAGAACCCCATTTTTCTGTTTGACACCTTTAGTAGACCATGTTAATCCTATACCCTTTCGTTTATTAAACCTATAAAGTTACCCAAATGGACCCGTTAACCTTTGTTAAGAAAATTGATGACATCCATTATGTTTTGTGTTGTGTTTATATATTTTAGTTATATTAATGTTGAAAAAAAAAGAGAAAAAATCAAAGAAAAATACAAAAATAGAAGTGATTGTTATGGGTTAATTATGCCCAAGTTTGTGTGTTAATGTGTTATTGTGATCTGTGAATAAGGATGTCCATTCAATTTTGTTAAACCTCCTGTTTTTGAGTCACCTGTTAACCAAATTTATCCTACCTTTACCTTAAGCCCAAAACTCGTAAGACCTTTTGATATTACGTTTCTGTGTAGTTTAGTTCGCTAGTTAAATACAACACTTTCCACAATACTCCTTTAGGTTCGACACCCGACTTACCCTATCTAATAAGGTAGTTGGACTTTTATAAAACTCTTATTTTTTATCGGTGATTCGACGCCGATGATTGGGATTCATGCGCAAAGTGTTTATTTTTCTTATTTTATAAAAAATCCAAAAACCCAAAAAACATTTTGTTTTTGTTTCTTTAGTTTATTGTTCGGATTTATGCTTGCTTTTCTTGTTTGTTTTGTGCAGGTAATTATTCAATTGCATGCATCATACAGACACTCTGGAAAGTCATCACCGCTAGTGTTTGATCCGGAAATTGAGAAAACAGCTCGGCAGAACCGAGTATTTCATAGAGAGAAGAAAGTCTTGCACTCCCCAGTCTCACAATTTAGACTAATGGAGAATATAACCAACTCTCCAGCTTGAGCCACTGAACCAATGTCACAACCCAAATTTTCACCTTCTCCAAACCATCCATCAACCAACACTATTAACACATCTGAACCATTACCACAATCCAATACCCAAGAACCACCAATTCAACCATTCCTAAACTTTTACAATCTCCCGCCACAACAACAAAATCAATATTCAACACTTTCACAAACATCACCTTTACCAAATCCAACCACAACTCACACTCATCCAATAACCTCTCTCCCAACATTTGAGAAATTTAATCCAAAACAAGGTCAGTCATTAGCACAAGACCCAGCCTTTAACCAAAAACCTTTGATCAGTCACTCTTCACCCTATGTGAGATTGATTTCTGATGACACCACACCAAACCAACCAGATACACAATTCCCACCTACTTCTGCAACACAACATCCATCATTTCAACCACCATCATTTAGCTTCAGTCAGAGGATTAATCAAGGTAATTTTGAATATGATGATGGGGATTTGGATGTGTGTCAGGGAGATCAAGGTCCATATCAGTTGGCAAGGACACAGACTTCGAATGGTCAGGGATATCCATAGTTCTTTCAAGCTAATCCAGTCAATCCAGGGTATCAAGGGCATTAAGTATTCCCAAAAGCTCCAGCTCACCCTGCTCCTCGGCAAAAACAAGCTGTGAACCGACCTTTAAGACCAAATCCGAGGAATGCAATGCCACCAGCTAATAATCAAGAAGGTGTTCCTTTGATATTTGAGAGAAGCCTACGCCAAAAAGGGGCTACGGCCACACTTTTACCAAAATCGCTCTGCCACACTTTTGATTATATGTGTGACTAAAGGTCATTAATCACATTTCAAAACCTTCTAGCCAACTTTTAGCCACACAACTTATTTATTTATGTGACTATTGCATGACATTTTAAAATTTTTAGCCACACTATAAGAAATAACTGTGACATTTAATAGCCACACTAAAAAAGTGTGACCATTTGTGATCTATGGCCACAATATTTAATTCATGTGACTAAAACCACATCAGCTCGAAACCTTTGGCCACACATTAAGAAAAAAAACTGTGACATTTAGTAGCCACACTAGAAAAGTGTGGCCAAATATGATCTATAGCCACAATACGTGTTTGATGGTGTGGTTAAAATCTAATACATATAGTCACATATATTATTGTGTGACCAAAGGCTAGACAATAGCCACACTTTGCATAATTTCATGTGGCTTTATAAAACATTTGTAACACCATCTTCATTTTATTTATTTTTATCTGACAGAATGATACCAAATGTCATGGAGAAAATATGTGTGGCCGAATTTAGACAATAGTCACACTAACAAGGTACAAAACTCATGTGGCTATACATGACTATTAACCACACTATTATCATTATTTATTTTTGTGTTATGAAATGATAACAAATGCTATGGAAAAAAACATGTGCGACAAAAGGTTAGACAATAACCACAATTTTTTTTTGTGCGAAATATTAGCAAACGTTATGGAAAAATATGTGTAACCAAAGATTAGACAATAACCATATTTAAAATTCCAATATGTCATGTGGGTTTACATACTAGAACTTCCCTATTAAAATATTTCTCTCCTAAAATTAAAAAAATTTCAATTTCCCTTCCAAAGTTCCCCCCCAAAAAATATTTTATCCTAAAACTTCCCTCTCAAATAATACTCTTCATTAAAAAATAAATTATTTAACATAAATATACCAAATATATAAAATTGTAAATTATCATTTCTTTTATTTAAGTAATAAGTTCTTTTCAAATTTATTTATATTTATCGTTGAATCTAGTTTAGGTAAGAACATATAACAAATGCGTCAACTTTGAAATTTATGGTATTTATCATGTCATATTATGTACTAAAAGGTAAGATTGAGTTGTAACGAGTAGGGATGAGCTGAGTACCGAACCGGTATCATTAATGAAAGTATCAGTCTTGAAAAATGGAAAAAGTGGTACCAGTAGAGGTACCAAAACTGATCGTTGTGGTAAAAGTATTTGAAGGTAAAATGGGTACAAATACAATAAAATTGGTTGTATATACGTTAATGGATCACTATGGATAATTGCAAATCATATATGTCTTAACGGACCATATATTAGACCTTAATGGATCACAATAGACAATAGTAGATCACAAATGTATTAATGGATCATATTGGGCCTTAATGTATCACAATTGACAATGGTAGATAGTACATGTCTTAATAGATCATATTAGGTCTTAATGTATCACAACGGGCAATAGTAGGTCATACATGTCTTAATGGGCCATTTTGGACCATAACGGATCACAATGGGCAATAGTAGGTCATACATGTCTTAATGGGCCATATTGGACCATAACGGATCACAATGGGTAATAATAGATGATACATGTCTTAATAGGCCATATTTTGCCTTAGTGGATCACAATGGACAATAGCATATCACACATGTCTTAATGGACAATATTGGGTCTTAGAGGATCATAACGAGAAATAGTTGATCATGTATGTCTTAATGGATCATAGTGGGTCTTATAGGATCACAATGGCCAATGTTAGATCATACATGTCTTAATGGGTCATAATGGGCCTCAATTGATCACAATGGGCAATAGTATGTCATACATGTCTTAATGGACCATGTTGGGCCTTAATGGATCACAATAGACAATTGTAGATCATATACGTATTAATTGGCCATATTAGATTTTAATGAATTAGAATGGGCAATATTATTTCATATATGTCTTAGTTAGCCATATTAGGCCTTAATGATTGCAATGGATTATAGTAGATCATATATGTCTTCTGGTTGGCAAGCTTAATTAGAAAATGACTTGAACCCATTTAGACTAAACCCAAACTCATAAATTTCGTGTTAGGTTCATGTTAATTTTGAATTAAGTGAGACATTCATATCCCTAATAGAGACTATATAATAATGTAACCTCTTATTTTAATGTTTTTTTTTTTTTAATTTTTAGATGATAGGGACTATTTTTTTAATTTTTCTCCCAAAATCACAGTGCGGGAACTCAAAGCATAGAGGGAGGGAACTAAAACCTCATTTGCTCCCTCAAAAACACATTCACTTAACCCTAACAAACAAATCAAAGGGCTCCAAGATTATCACCTCCACCCTCTACCACTCCCTATCCCCGAAACTCCTCCCACACATCCGCCCTTTCTCCACTACCGTCACTGTCGTAGCGGCGGAATCCTACAATACCTGATCTGTCGGAATCGATCTCGATTAAGGTTCATACGGAGAGGACATCTATTTCGAGTTCAATCCCTAACCCCAAACAAAATGAGTTTCATCATCCCCCACCAGGTAACTATTAAGGGTTTTTGTGATTAAAGATTTAAATGTTTTTTATTTGGTTGAAGAGTGCCTCGTATTTTGTGAAGATCCATATTATTAATTGAATTTTATTCTCGAGATTTTGAAGTTTATGCAATACTTTAGTTAACCTTTACATATTACCCTTATTGGTTTCCAGGGAACTATGATGACTAATTCAAGATTTTGTCGTCTCTTAATTACGGGGACCCCAAAACGACCATTTATGTGTTGTTGTTAATGTAGTTTGTATGATTTTATTGACTAATTGAGATCTGATTAGGTTAGATTAGGTGTAGTTATGTACGATTGATGCTCGATTGTTCCAGAAAACGTTTAATTTATAAGTTATTTTGTAAGTGTCAGGCTTTGGTGTCAGTGGTTAGATGGTTGGTTATGATGGTGGATACGGTTAAAGAGGTCGACGGCCCGGACTTGCTAGGGTTCCGACGAGATTCCGGGGACCTGATTCAGGTTCGCGTGTTTCATTGTGATGTATGTCTTTTGGAACCCTCATAATTTCATATGTATTCTGATGTAGATATGTGTATGTGTGTTGGTTGTGCAGATAAAAATTGGCTAACATGATTTCTGGATGTGGGTGTGTGGCTAACAAATCTACGAATCACGTAGAGCCGCATCATCTATTCTTGGTTGAAACGGTAATATCTAGGTACTGTGATTTATGTTTTAACGAGTTTTGAGTTTTTGGAGGGGAACTACGGCATTTGGTTTAATTAAATGGTTGGGAAGGGGTTCAATATGGTGGGCTTTAATGGGGTACACGTCTGTTTTAACAAGGGGTGCCATTTGGACTATGAAAGTGACGAAAAACAGTTGTGTATTTGGTTGTTTTAAGCTAAAAATGTGGATGAAAAACAACATACAATTACATGGCAGCATATTCGGTTAGTGGCCAACGTATTTACATGGTTAGTTGGCTGCATATTTACTGCCATTTAGTCTACACATGTACATGGCTGCATTTTGGTTGTCTAGCACTTGCATAGATTGCTTGATGCAAAAGTAACATCGTAATTCTTGCTAGATTGAATGTGTAATGAGGTTGGTCGAATTGATTACATGGTAGAAGACGGGGACATGGATGAAGAAAAAAGCAAGGATGGAGCTCAAGATCTTGATGGTTATAATATAGTGAGTCTAATTTCATTCTTTTTCTACTATTAAGCTAACAATATTCACTTTTTCTACAACTTGACGTTAGATGTAGACCTGTAGCATTACATGCTAGATGTTCATAGATTTTAGTGGTTATCAAACTCCCATTATGGCTATGATGATTGTGGTATAAACCGTTGTTTTGTCGTGGCAAAATCTTGCAGCTTTTCTACCTTTGACGCCTGCTAAACGCCTAAACAGCGATTGCCATGTTTTTTCCGCTCCAATGATCGATATCTTCAGATCAAGGTACCATGGAGGTCATCAATTCAAGGATGATTGCCACGATCTTTTGGGCAGGAAAGTTATTTTGCCTATTTGTTTGGAGTGAGGGAACCGGGTTTCTATGGAGCTATTTGTGAGTCCCTTCTGTTTTCATGTTATGGTTTATTCAGTAACTGTGTTTAACTTTAAGGCCTTATGTATTTGTTGATGACCTACTCTATGTCACTATGTGCACACTTCACACATATATAATTCATAAGAAAAAGCAAAATCATCATACATGATGTAAATATACGGTTTGGACTGTCTTTAAAACATGTCGCTATAGTTATATGTTTTCTCTAACGCAAGAAATGTATAGAACAGTATCTAATGTTTTTCTTTTTTGTATGATCATTTATAAAGTCCTTATTTCTATGGCTGCTCACTCTTTTTTTTCTTTTCTTTTTTTTTTGTGTTGGCATAGGACGTAGATACTGGGAAATTTATTCTTTTTGCTCCCAGATTGCCTGCTGATTATGCCGTTTGGATGGGGGGAAATAAAGTCGTTATCATATTTCGAAGTAAGTCCATCCTCACAGTTGGTGTATGATTGGGCAATACATTACTTCCCATCATTTGGAAGGGGATCTTGATATATTGTTCCATCTTACTTATTTAATCTGTACAGTCGATATCTTGCAGGAAACATACATGGTTAGCAAGGCATATTACACCGATGAGATTACGCAAATCCTTAATAATCAATAACAGGCCCAGGGATCTGGAAAACCCTTATTGTTTCTTCTACATGGGCTGAATACTGGTAGCCAAAACTTCTCTAAGCCTACAGAATTTGAGGTACCTTAGTAACTACACTTATGCCTTCCTAACGTTTCTAATCAAATGTTTGCTATAGTAGCTTATTATATATAAATACAAATACCAACTTAACGCCTACTTAACTTCCGTTAAAAAATGAACAGCCTTCACCGTTTTCCCGCTTTACCCTATGATACCCCAATTTTCGCGGTTAGCAACTTCCGTTATCAAATTATGCGGCTTTACATTTTCCTCACCAACTTCCGTCACACCGTTCGTTTTCCCCAGTAACTGCCGTCACACCGTTTACCCAATTATCTCTTACAACTGTATTTATTTGTTTCCCTTCGACACAATCTACTATTATTCTTCTAAATTCCCAACTTACGATCAAGAATTTCACATCATGTTGATATGTCTTTTATACTCTTCTTCCGTTTTTGATTTGCCGTCATGTGTCGTCATGATGTAGAAATGCAACAGACGGGCTATGGTGGCAGTGGAAGATGTGATGACGGCAGCGTTGATTTTCTGGGGACGCGTGTTCAAGCGCGTGGGTGGCTCCGGCGATTAAGTGTTGAGAGGGAGTGGGTGGAAACAACTTTTGAGCGCAACGGAAAGGTTATGTTTTTAGTTATGTATCTATCAATGTGGGTAAAGATTTTTCTGTTCATAACATTTGCAGAGATGAGGATTACAGATAGTGTTTTAGAAAGACAAAGGTGTTAAATCATAAAATATGTAGTAAGAATATGTTTGTGTCTAATAACTAAGATGAGATTATAACTAAAACTATTAGTTTGAATTATTTTTAAGAGATTTATTTTACTTTACTGCACGTTTGAACGAAATCAGTATCGGTAAGACAAAATAAATGACCTAAGGAATATGAATTTTAGAGAATTAGTTGAATTGTTTGTGTTTTAATCTCATCTTAATTTGCGTGCACTTCTATCAACATTACAATATGTATGTCTCGATATCCTTGCATTAATGCTCATCTTTCTTCTATACTTGATTAGTCTAGTTGATGTTGCTTAATTACGTGATGGCTTCATTGTGATTTTGATGTATTTCTGATTCTTGCTACCTTTCTCAGTAAGCACTTTTTTGAAACCTATAGTTACTTTGGTCTGGGTTTTTTTTCTCTATATCTGATCATATAGTTTTTATTTGAATTTCAACTGGAAGTGAATGTGTGTAACAACTGGGTTCTTTTTTCATGGAAGTTCGTTTTCTATTAATTTTATTATTAGGTTTTGAGGCCGGGGTGCGGTTGGCAGCCTGTTTCATTGACTGATTTAATAACCGGTGCCAATGTCAAAAAGGCTTATAGAAAGGCAACTATGTGCATCCATCCTGACAAGGTGCAACAAAAAGGAGCTAATCTTCAACAGAAATACGTCGCTGAAAAAGTGTTTGACCTGCTTAAGGTGGTAACTACCCATTCCTTTCATAGTTGCATAATATATCAAGGAGCTAATCTCCATAATTTTGATTTTGATTATGATTAATAGGAGGCTTGGAACAAGTTTAACTCAGAGGAGCTATTTTAAGTGGTGTGAGGAATGATTCTTTTGAGTTTTAAAGATATGCACGTGGTGTCCATATTATTGCCTGTCGCTTTCATCGAGCAAAGATTTCACATGTGCTCTGAAGGTAATGTTGGTCGGGTGTATATTAGTGTCATATTATAACCGTGTAATGAATGTGTGGAAATTATTTGTTAATGTAGATTAAGATTCTTGCATACAGTATTCTACATGAAGGATGATTGTTGTCTGCACATTCTTTATGCTCTTTTTTGTGTGTACGTAATTTTGATTTTTATGAGCTATAATGTTCAATTCTTGAACTTTAAATTTTGCTGTCTTAAGTTTGAATTTGTGTTTACAGAACCGCACACTCGGTTTTGACGATTATGGGTCAACTTGCTAACTTCGGTTTGTAATTGACTTGGTTGTTGCTGCATAGCTTCAAGGTGTCATGAAACGAAACTTGTCTTGAATGCAGCTGGACGCTACGACTGCAGGTTGTTGAGCATTTGGAATTGGTGGGCTTGCTATTGCTTCAAGTGCTGCTAAGAGTGATGAAAGCTCTATTGGGGTTAATGTAGATAACTTTTGATTAGAAGTTCATGTATTTGGCATTTAAATCGAAAACTTATGTATTGATTTGGTCTATTGTTAATATCATTTGATTTTTTATTTATGTTTTCTCATGATTTAACTATTGTTTTTATTTTGAATAAAAAAATTAATATTAAATGGCTAATTACATGAAAATAGCCATATAGAACCACACTAGAGATGTGTGGTCGGGCATTAGTTAATGACCACACTTAAAATTAATAAATTTCATGTGGCATTATATAACCATTAGCCACACCATCTTAATTTTGTTTATTTCTGTGTGACAGAATGGTAACAATTGACATGGGTAAAATGAAATACATGTGACTAAATATTGGACAATAGCCACAGATAAAATTACGATATTTCAAGTGGTTTTATATAATCATTAGTCACACTATCCTTTTTTTTTTTTTTTTTGTGACGGAATGATACCAAATGCCATGAACAAAACGGATTATGTGTCACCAAAGTTAGGCAATAGCCACACTTTTTTTTTATGTGACGGAATAATAGCAAATGTCATAGGAAAAAAATATATGTGACCAAAAGTTAGAATATAGTCACACATATAATTACAAAATTGTTTCGTGTGTCTATAAATAGTTTTTGACCATACCTACACTAAAATCATGTGACTATATAATAGAAACGGCCACACTAATAGTGAATTCATGTTGCCATTCATACCATTTAGCCACACTTAATAGATGGAAAGCTTATTAAAACAATCATTTTTGCCACATATTTTTTTAATTGATGTGGCTAAAACAAAACTTTTAGTGACTATATAACTAAAATGGCCACACTTAGAGTAATTTCATGAGGCCGTTACTATCCTTTAGTCACATTTAATAGACAGAATGCTTGATTTCAAAAATAAATTTTGGTATCCTTTAGCCACACTTTTTAAGTGCTATGGCCACTAAATGTGAATGTGGCCGTATGATACCTACGATGACTCGACCTATGGTCACACTTGAGCTGGAAAAAAAAAGTGTGGCGAAAGGCCTATGGTCACACTTTTTTTGTGTGGCCGTAGGCATATTTTGGCGTAGAGAGGAATCGAAAGTCACTTCAGGCCTGCTATAGTCCACAATCTATCAGCAGTGGTCAATCCACAACTGCATGGCAAGTCGTTTGAAGTGAGGTCATGGGCGATTCAAAGTTTGCCTAAATATCACGGGTTAGTGACTAAGGAGTCGTTCATGCATCTCAGGTCTTATGATACGAGATGCAATACTATTGGGGGACAAGGGTTTACACAAGATGCGGTGAAGTTGGTACTGTTTCAATTCACCCTAGAGGATAAAACGCAGCAGTGGTTCTAATCCTTACCTTCGGCTTCTATCCGCACATGGGGAGAAATGCAAAAACAATTCCTTGATGAGTTCTATACAAGTCAGCAAACCCATGATGCCAGAAAGAACATCAGGAATTTTCTTCAACAGTCGGACGAGCTATTTCATGAAGCGTTTACCCGTTTCGTAGTCCAAGCAGTAACTCTTTGGATCGTATTTTGATAGTCGCATTATTAGTCGATATTTGGACACCATTTCCAACAGAAAACTAGCTCAAAATAGACTTCTAGCTTCTTTGGCTCCTGAATTTTTGGGTCGCCGGTATTCGGCAGCATCGGAACATGTGGTCCGAAGATAACCAACTTCCAACATATCGTGTTCTGTTGAGCAAGAACATAGATCATCGGACGTTGCCAGATATTTTATCCAGTTCTGACAAGCATCAATGGCTTGTTATTGGTTCAAGTGTTGTGTGGATCATGATTGATTTGAGACATCCTTGTTTATTTATAAAATAGAATGTATCTAAACTACTTTGAACGTAATTAAACGTTTACCCAATTTTCAATTCAATGAACAAATCGATATCAATAATAATTAGCTATTCTGTTATACTAAATTGATTGTTTAGATCGAATTTAATTGACCAAGCTCTGATACCGATTGTTAGGATCTGAGTTTGATTGTTCTGAAAGTTGATAGATGAGCGGTAAATAAATGATAACTATAAATGAAAAGTGCAGCGGAAATTAACTCTAATTCATAACATCCAGGAGAATTTTTTTATCAGAATACTTTTCATCAATCGACACAGATTAATCAATACATGAATACAACTCCCCCTCAACCTGATTACTCAGACTTGTTCGTACAAGGATTGTTGTGTGCAGAGTGAATAGAATAGTACAGACACTATTCTATTTATACTACGAACTAAACATTTATTGTAATTTAAGCGACTTCACATAGACAATGACAACTACCAAACTAACTAATTATAACATCTGCTAGGCTAGCAACGGTTTTATTACATCTGTTGATCAATCATCTGTCTTCCTCATCTGTTGAAGCCTAAACACTGTTAAGACTCGAATAGACCTTGTTCTTCAATAGACTCAGTTGTCTTCTTAGCAGACCTTGTCTTCAATAGTTCTTTCACACTTCAGCAAATGTTGTTCTTCAACAGTCTTTATGTGTAGTAGACTTTACAGTAGCAGTTGTTTGATCATTGCTATGGGAGGATCTGTTGTTCAAGTTCTGACTTAGTGTGGATCAAAAGATAGAATGTGTTGGCTTTCCAATCATCTGTTCTTCTATGGGTTCAACAGAGTTCAGCATACTACAACAAAGCTTCTACCAATGACTCATGTTGTTGAGCTAACCTCCATCCCTTGCATTTATTAGTATCACTTGTGTTTCATACACTTCCATTTATGATCTAAAGAATTTAATCTTGGAGACAAACACACCGGCTGACGTGACACTCATAAACAAGGAGAAAAGCGTACCCAAGTCATAGGACTACCCTTCTAGAATTTCAGACTAGATTGACTAAATTATCTAGCGGCAACGAACTTAAGTTAATGCTTTCGCAATAATACCATCCCATATACCTATAAGTCAAGTACCCTATTGTTACTTACTAACACTTTCGAAGTCACTAGGCATATATAATTAGGTGCTTTTGGCAAATCAAACTGATGGGCATTATAAAAGAATAAGAGGAACACGGGTGCTCGAGCAACGAAAAATACCACTATGGGTGAACACGTAATAGCAATTTATAGTGCATGTGAATCCTAGATAATCCTGTTTTATCAGTGAATGCTTATACTTATAGTAATTCCCGATTCCAATCCTAAATTACTTAAGCAATAAACCAAAACGTTGGGTTAAAACACTTATCGTGACAACATACCATAATCATTAGTATGGATACATCGATCAATTCGATAGAAGTTTCAACTCATCTGAAAGTTTCATGGGAACACACTACAAATCTCTTATCGCCTCATATGTTGTAAGATCTGGCCCCTCTCACCACCAATATTGTCTGCTTTACCCCGATGGTTGCCCATCTAGAGCTCGCGGATTTGTTTTTTATTGCCCCGGTGGAGACTTCCCAGGAGGTCACCCATCCTGATACTGCTCCCACCTGAGCACGCTTAAATGTGGAGTTCTCCTCTCATCTACTAACATTAAGCCCAAAAACGTGTTGATGATTTTAAGAGGCAAAACATTACTTATGAACCAATGATCTCTACTGGCCACGGCCGATATCCAAAACACAACCATTCGATATCAGTATAAACAAGTAAACAGAGAAGTAAAGAAGTATCAACAATACATTTATTTTAATAAACAAATCAAGTTTAACCTGGAAGATGAACTTGCATATACAATCCACTTTCGGATTGTGTCGACGTTTTGCCAGATTCGTTACAACATGATTACTCTTTTCAGCGTCCTCGGTCGCACCTTGTCGTTCTTATTAAATAATTAAAATAAAAAAACTTTATCAACAGAAAATCAAAATGTACCGTACTACTCGGTGTTGTGTGTGCGTCACTTCGTACCACCATTAACTCTCTGCAAAGATAAAGATATAGTAATTTGTTTCAACAATTATCATGATGAACGACACTGTATATTTATATAAACATATGCAATTTAAAGAAAGAAAGAAAATGTAAAATTAAAATTTGTTGAATATAATTATTTGAAGCTTGTGGTCATACCACATCACATGATATTATATATAACAATTTGAACGGATTTTTGCGAGCAAATATAGAAACTTAATTATCTAGAAAATAAACCTTTATTTATCTTTACTATATAGTACAAGTATCTTAATGTATTGAAGGGTAATTTGAGGAAGATTTATATGACATTTGAGGGTTGAAGCACATGACTTTTCACATCCTATCTTAACTTTACCAAGTTGGACATGTTTGCCCATTGCTCACCCTTTATAATGTAGTAGAGATAGGATATACTATTTCCCATTGTGATAAATTAAGGCCCAATATTGTCCATTAAGACATAGATGACCTATTATTGCCTATTGTGATCCATTAAGGCTTAATATGTTTTATTAAGACATATAGGATCTTCTAATGTCAATTGTGATCCATTATGGCCCATATGGTATATTAAGACATATATAATACACTACTGTCCATTGTGATCCAATAAGGCATAATATGGTCCATTAAGACATTTATAGTCTATTATCGCCACTTGATACTCACAGGGAACAATATGATCCATTAAGACTTACATGATCTACTATTATCCATCGTGATCCATTAAGACCATTATGTTCCTTTAAGATATATATTATCTACTATTGTCCATTATGATCCGTTAAGGCCCAAACTGGTTCGTTAAGATATATATGATCTATTGTTATTCATTGGCTCCATTAAGCCCCAATATGGTCCATTAAGACATATATGATCTACTATTTCCACTTGTAACCCACTAAGGCTCAATATGGTTGATTAAAAAATAAATTATCTACTATTTCACATGGTGACCAATTGAGGCTCAATACTGTCCATTAAGACATATACAATATACTATTGTCCATTGTGATTTATTAAGACCAAATACGGTCCGTTAAGACATATATGATCTACTGTTCCCTGTTGTGACCCGTTAAAGCCTAGTATGGTCCATTAAAAGACATATATGACCTACAATATCATATTGTGGCCCATTAAGGCCCAATATGTTCTACTAAGACATATATGATCTACTATTGTCCAATGTGATCCATTAAGGCTCAATATTGCCTATTAAGACATATATGATTTACTATTATCCATCCATTATGATCCATTAAGCCCCAATATGGTCTATTAATTAGGATTGGCATTTGAGAGGGAAGTTTTAAAATGAAGTATTTTTAGGAGGGAATTTAAAATTTTGTAATTTTAAAAAGGAAATATGTTGAGAGGGAAATTGTAGAATATATAGCCACATTAAGTGTGGCTATTGTCTAATCTTTGGTCACACATAAAAAACAAAGTGACGATGGTGTGGCTAATAGTTATATAAAGGCACACGAAATTTTGTAGTTTTACTTGTGACTATTGTCTATCATTTGGTCCTACATATTTTTTTTTTCATTACAATTTTTATCATTTTGTCACAAAAAATAGAGAATGATAATAGTGTGGCTAATAGTTATGTAAAGCCACATGAAATTTTGTAACTTCAAGTGTAACTATTATATAACCTTTGGTCACATGTATTTTTTCATGACATATGCTATCATTCCGTCACACAAATATAAACAAAGTAACGATGGTGTGACAAATGTTTTATGTAAAGCCACATGAAATTTTGTAATTTTAAGTGTGGCGATTGTCTAACCTTTGGTCACACAATAATATATGTGGCCATATGTATTAGCGTTTAGCCACACAATCAAACAAATACCGTGGCTGTAAATCACATTTAGCCAGACTTTTTTGTGTGACTATTAAAGTGTGGCTAAAGGTTTCGAGCTGATGTGTTTTGGGCCACATTAAACAAATACCGTGGCCGTAGATTATAAATGGCTACACTTTTTCTCGTGTGGCTATGAAATGTCACAGTTTTTCTTAAAATGTGGCTTAAGGTTTTGAATTATTATGCATTGCTCACATAAATACATAACATCTGTGGCTAAAAGTAGGCTAGAGGTTTTTCAAACGTGATAAATGACCTTTTGCCACACATTTAAGCAAAAGTGTGGCATGGAAATTTGAGGATATGTGTGGCCGTAGCCACTTTTTCACGTAGTGGATGTGGGATTTTCCTAAGGTGTCACATTCACCTTCTGTTAGAGTCTCATCGTCCCTGATGAGGTATGCACCCACCATCCCGAACGGCACAGGAGTGGCTCTGATACCATCTGTAACATCCGACCCCTCTCACCACCAATATTGTCCGCTTTGCCTTGATGGGTTGCCCATCCAGAGCTCACGGATTTGTTTTTGGTTGCCCCGGTGGAGCTTTCCCAGGAGGTCACTTATTCTGATACTGCTCCCACCTGAGCATGCTTAACTGTAGAGTTTTCCTCTCATCCAAAACGCGTTGGTGATTTTAAAAGGCAAGACATTACTTATGAATCAAGAATCTCTCCTGATCACAATCGATGTAGGATTTTTATGGGGTGTCCCATATTTAAATAGAATAGAGAGCTGACCTAATGAAGTACTACTTTATCATGTGCTTAGTCCTTAGGGTCTGTTTGGTATGGGGTAATGGAATGGAGGAGGGAATGGAATGGACGAGGTAATGGAATAGACAAGGTAATGGAATGGTTCATTACCATTCCATGTCTTGTTTGGTTGCCATGTGGGAATGAAACAAAACAAGACTTTGTGTTGTTGGATAGGTAAGAAAAGACGAAGGGATAAAATTGCTGGTGACGGTGGTGGTTAGTGGCGGTGATGGTGGGTGGTGATATGTGGCGGGTAGCGACGGTGGTGGTGGGTGGCGGCGGCCTCGTTGGTGGTGGTGGTGATAGTGACGGTGGCAGGTGGATGGCCGTGATGGTGAGTGGGCGACAATGGTGAGTAGTGGTGGTGGTGGGTGGCGGTGTGTGGTGGTTGGTGCGGTGACGGTGGGTGGTGATGCGTCGCGGTAGCATGGTGGTGGGTAGCAACGGCGGTGATGGGTGGTGGCGATGGTGGTGGTGGATGGCGGTGATGGTGGGTAGGTGACGATGGTGAGTAGTGGCGGTGGTAAGTGAAGGTGGCAGTAGTGGTGGGTAAAGGAAATTGTTGTGAGTGACGGCGGTGGTGGGTGGTAACGGCATCGGTGGTGGGTGACGGTGTTGGTGGTGGGAGACGGTGGTGGGTGGTGACGGCGATGGTGGGTGGTGGTGGGTGGTGATGATGGTGGTGGGTGGTGGTGGCAGCGGTGGTGGGTGGTGAGGATGGTGGTTGGTGGTGGTGGCAGCGGTGGTGGGTGGTGAGGATGGTGGTTGGTGGTGGGTGGTGGGGATGGTGGTGGGTGGTGGTGGCAGCGGTGGTGGGTGGTAAGGATGGTGGTTGGTGGTGGTGGTAGTGGTAGCGGCATCGGTGGTGGGTGACGATGTTGGTGGTGGGAGACGGGGGTTGGTGGTGACGACGATGGTGGGTGGTGGTGGCAGCGGTGGTGGCTGACGGTGTTGGTGGTGGTTGACGGTGGTGGTGGGTGGTAGCGGCATCGGTGGTGGGTGACGGTGTTGGTGGTGGGAGACGGTGGTGGGTGGTGACGGCGATGGTGGGTGGTGGGTGGTGGTGGCAGCGGTGGTGGGTGGTGATGATGGTGTTGGGTGGTGGTGGCAGCGGTGGTGGGTGATGAGGATGGTGGTTGGTGGTGGTTGCAGCGGTGGTGGGTGGTGAGGATGGTGGTTAGTGGTGGGTGGTGAGGATGGTGGTTGGTGGTGGTGGCAGTGGTGGTGGGTGGTGAGGATGGTGGTTGGTGGTGGGTGGTGGGGATGGTGGTGGGTGGTGTTGGCAGCGGTGGTGGGTGGTGAGGATGGTGGTTAGTGGTGGTGGTAGTGGTAGCGGCATCGGTGGTGGGTGACGGTGTTTGTGGTGGGAGACGATGGTGGGTGGTGACGGCGATGGTGGGTGGTGGTGGCAGCGGTGGTGGGTGACGGTGTTGGTTGTGGGTGGTGGATGACGGTGGTGGTGGGTGGTAGCGGCATCGGTGGTGGGTGACGGTGTTGTGGTGGGAGACGGTGGTGGGTGGTGACGGCGATGGTGGGTGGTGGTGGCAGCGGTGGTGGGTGGTGATGATGGTGGTGGGTGGTGGTGGCAGCGGTGGTGGGTGGTGAGGATGGTGGTTGGTGGTGGTGGCGGCGGTGGTGGTGGGTGGTGAGGATGGTGGTTGGTGGTGGTGGTAGTGGGTGGTGGGTTATGGTATTGTTAATGAAGGGCGAATGAGGGATGAAATGAAAAAAAAAAAAAACATGGGGGGTGGATGGAATGGTTTTGAGGGAATAGAATGCCTTGTGGAATGGGTGATTCCATTCTTTTAACCAACTAAACACACTATTTTTCATTACCTCGTAATGATACATTCCATTCCCTCTTCCATTCCATCATACCAAACGCTACCTTAGATAATAAATTAATAATGCTTTCCTTGATTTCATTTCTCCTTTGACAATAGAAGTAACCGACCTTTCAAATCTAGAAATAACCATCCCTCAATCTTGACGACACTTTAACCGGATTATAATGGAATGCTCTCAAAGCCATGAAGGAACTAAATGAAGCGGTATTTGACAAACCCATCGGTGGACCTTAGAAAACACTTTTATTTTTAAAAATTTTATTATTTCCAAAAAAAAAAAAAAAAAAAAAAACCTTAAAATTTTTTTAAAAAATTTTTAAAATTTTCTGTTTAGTTTTTTCATCGAAATTTCAGTTTAATTTTTTTTTTCAAACAAAACCTATACGCACATTGGTAAAAGTATTCTATTCGTTTTTATGGTTTTTGATTAATGTAAAGCACATGCCGGTATTCTTTTTGCCATATCATCACTTTATTCATTTAACGGTATCTCTATAAAAAGAAACCACGTGCGAATATCCTTTTTTGCATAATTTCTTTGTTTTTTCCTTCGGTTGCTATATTGAGTACTGTACCAATACTATAGCAAACCAAACTGAAGCTGAATTCAGCCACATCGTGTAGGAGAATTCGAGTTCAGTTTTAAATACAAATTAAAATTCTTGTGAAAATTATATCAAGGGAAATTAAATTGAAAAATAATATTTGAGCTTACGAAAATTAATGGTGGGTTCATTTGCTCAAGTTATTCTCATGGGCTAATCACGATTGTTGGGCCACCAATATGTTGCTTGATGAATTGGGCTTGGGCTAGCGTAAGTTGCTATCATGATTATCAGCTAGAAGAATTAAAAGAATAAAAGGGGCATCAAAACCAAACAAAAAGACAAGGACAAATTTTTTTTTTTATATATATTTTTTTTGTACTTCTAAATTTTTTCCCCTATAAATACACCAATTTTTGCCTATAACAAGATAATGTCTAATTCTTTTAATTTTGTGCTTAGTTATCTTCCTTTTTCTTTGTAATCATGAAAGACAGTATGGAAGTATGGTTTGGGTAATTGTGTTCAAAGGCATATTAACTAAGATCACTTCATGTATCTTTTCTCTATCGGTGTTCAATAGTTAAGAGATCGAAGATATGGTTGCAATGACTCGTTAGAATGTTGATTTAATTGATGATGATGACCTACTTCATTGGTTTCATTCGTTACAAAGGTTAGTTATACAATTACATATCTCTCCTTTATCCATCATTTACATATGTGTGTGTGTGTGTGTTTGTTAATTTGTGGATAAAGAGTTGTGTTTCTGATGAAAACATTGAAAGAAATAAACCACACGCTTCAAAATGGCCCTAAAAACGTATAGTTAAGATAACAAATAATTTGTGTCCTCAGAATGCAATATTGAATTATAAAATATATATTTTCGATTGTGTATGATTAATATTGACCTTAAACCGATTGTGTATGGTTAATATTGACCTTAAACTATTGTTAGAATCTGTTCTCTAGATTTTCGCTTGTGTTTTATCCACAAACTTTTTAGCTCATACATTATAAAGGGTATTAATATGTGATGATAATGTAATTAAATAACTAAGATTCAATGGATTCTTTGTCCAAAACCTATATCATCCTCCTCCTCATCCTCCCTCGATTCTTCGTAGTTATTGTAGCTGCGAGCCGGAATATAGATCCTAATCATGTCAAGGATGGTGGAGCCGATTACACAAAACCGGAAATTACAACAAATTTTAGAGGATCATGGGCTATCGATGTCAAAAATGCGGGTGTGGCTGCCATGCAACTCCAATTGATGCCGAACGATAAGGTGGTCTGGTTTGATGCAACGACGCTTGGGCCTTCGGCTTTAAAACTGACTCCCAAGGGCAACTGTCCGGTTAATGTAGACGTAAACAACCAGCCGGATTGTTACGCTCATGCGATTACTTATGACTGGATGAAGAGGAAAGTTAAACCCATTGTGGTATGTTTCTAATGAACTATTGCCAACGTATGAGGATAGTTGGTTATATGTTGTTGGAAAAACAATTTATTTATAAGGGGTTTAACATAATTTGAAACGATAGTACATTCCTTTGAAACATATAAGGAAACTTTCTCTAGAATTTAAACATCAAATGATGACCAACTCGGGATATAAATCAAATAATATACAATTCACAATCGTTGACCGACCGGGCGGTCAAACGTATTGGAAGGGAGGCAGGCATTTAACTAACGAATCGAATAACGAATTTTCGAATTAATCAAATTTTTAGTTCTTTTACCTGAATTTATATTCGATTAAGATTCAATTTATTCAATTCGTATTGGAAACTCAAATTCGAATAAATTTGATTTAACAACTCAAATTCATTATAAATAATAAATATTTTTACTTTTCGTTTTTAAATTACTACAAACTCCTTATTTTTAACGAATAAAAACTAATACACAACAGTATGTCATATAATATACAAGAATGTTAAAAGGAGTAGAAACTGTGGTCTTTTAGGTTTTTGTTTTAATGATATGCTACTATGGCAATGTCACCATTTGTTAAACCACCCAAATAAACAAACTAAATCAAAACCACCAACCAAACCTTCCTCTTGGACCATCATAGTGACATATTCCAAATTATTAACATCACCTTATGTTTATTATGGCAGTTGTCAGGTGAACCATGGTGTTCATCGGGAAACTTGTGGCCTAATGGTAACCTTGTAGCTACTGGAGGTACCTTCACTGGTACCAGAACCATTAGAATGCTGCCAAAGGATGATCCAAACGCCAATTTTATTGACAGAAAAGGTGCTCTTGGTGACAACAGATGGTATGTCAAAAAAGCTACCGATTGTACAGAGGTTATAAAGCCATTATATAGTGTAACAAATTGTATGATTATACAAACAATCATACCTAGTAATTCTCAAAAATAGCAAAACTATTGGCAGGGTCTATGGAGGGACGGTGGGATTTAAACCAACCTTATTGGAAATAGAGATAGACCCTTTGCAAACAGCAAATAAACAAACCAAAATAGAAAGATAGAAATAGAAAGGTACCAGTAACAAAAGAAGTGTTCGTAGAATAACATAATGAAATAGAAACACATATAACTTCATAAAATAAGGTGTATGCATTGCATTATCATATGAACTAAAATTGAACATGCCACAGGTATGCAACTAATCAGGTTTTGGAAGATGGGAGTGCGATAGTGGTTGGGGGTCGGGACGGTTTCAGCGTAGAGGTCGTGCCACCTTCACTAGACTTCAAACCAAGGAGATTCGACTTGCCTTTCCTCAAAGAAACATGTACCCCTGCTAAGGGACTCTACCGATTCATCGAAAACAATCTATACCCATTTGTTTTCCTACTACCGGATGGAAATGTATTCATTTTCGCCAACGATCGCTCCATCACCTTAGCCCCTTTAACAGGCCAGATTCTAAAACACCACCCTGTGTTGCCAGGGGGGTCACGGAACTACCCTGCTTCCGGTGTAGCCGCTCTTCTTCCCCTCAAACTCTCCGAAGACAATAAGTGCCCCCTTAACTTTGAGATTGTTATTTGTGGAGGTAACAAACCGGACGCGTTTGAAATGGTTGATGCAAAGCCTATGAACCAAAAGGTCTATGTACCAGCTTTAAAAGATTGTCATAGAATCCATCCAATGATGGATGGTGCAAAATGGGAGTATGAGCAAGACATGCCAACCCCAAGAGTCATGGGTGATATGTTACACCTTCCAACAGGAGATCTCATCATCCTAAATGGTGCCAAGAAAGGTGTTGGTGCTTGGGAAAACGCTATAGATCCTAACTTTACACCAGTCATATATTCTCCATTTAAGCCTATGGGACAAAGGTTTAAGGAAATGGTTCCAACAACAATTGCGCGACTCTACCATTCAACTTGTGCTTTGCTACCCGACACAAAGATTTTGGTTGCTGGCAGCAACCCACACCAGTTCTACACTTTCAACGTTCAGTTCCCGACAGAGTTGAGAGTCGAAAAATTCTCCCCGCCTTACTTGGATCCCGCACTTAACAAAGATAGGCCTGAAATCAATATTGCTTGTACTGATAAGGTGTTGAAGTATGGAGCACCATTTAAGGTGACAGTCACATTCAAATCTAAAATAAAGTTGTGCCTCGGTGATGCTAAGCTAACCTTGCTTTACCCACCATTTACAACTCATGGTTTCTCCCAAAATCAAAGACTTATTGTTCCTACAATTAAGAAGATTGAAGATAATGTAATCACTGCATGCGCGCCACCGTCGGGGAAGATTGCGCCTCCCGGTTATTATTTGTTGTTTATTAATCGCCTTGGGGTTCCTGGACGGGGAATTTGGGTCCATATTGACTAGTAAAGGTCTTTGTGATGTTGCAAAGGTTCTTGAGGCTTATGTATGTATCTTATTAGAAATTTAGTTTAGAGTGATGATCCATCAAGGGATGCACTTGGCTTTCATGACCTTGTAATCGTGAAATGTATTGTATAAGTAGTTTGGTCGTAATACTAGTTGCAAAATAGTATGTAAAATTAACTTGCATTATTACATTTGTATAAAAGAGTCGGCACAAATTACTTGCTCTTGATTTTCAATTTATTATTTTTTTTTTCTCAGTATATTATTTTTTTAGGTAAACCGGATAAATAATGGTTTGTGTGTGTGGGGTGGGGATTTCTTGAGTTCGAATGCATCCGGTGCACCTGACCGGATCACACCACATCACCTCCTCGATGCATACAATATCCGGTTCTTCTTCCCTTGGTTCGACCTAGATCCCATTATGAATGGAGCATTGGAGATACTCAGTCCTAAATTGCTGCAATAAAAGGAAAGATAAAATAAAATAAAAGAAAGAAAGAGAGCGAGGGTGACCAAAGTAAAAAATCAATACCAAATGAAGTGCTGCTTCGGGATCCAACTTATTTTTGGGATGGATTAATACTAGTTATTTAATTAAGTGGTGTTTGTTTTCGCAATACGAGTTGTGTTCTGTTTTTAAAATGAGGGTCTCCCGACCTGGTAAGCTCACCTCCCAACTATGACAGACGGACAACTCAAGACTGTGTATACCCAACCCCGAATGATCCAACTCCCAAAGCAGCAATAATGACATCTAATCACTCAAAACCTCAATGGACAACTTGTCGGTCGCCGGAGCATGACCGAACAAGAAACCACTTGATATCATAAAGGAGTCGTGACCAACCGGCACACGTGCATCCTCTACTTGACCCAGTTAACTATTTTAAAAAGTGAATGGTCTATCAATAACCGTGCGGAAGTATAAAGATGAGAGAAAATAAAGACCGTTTGCTCTCAACACGGGTTCATCAAACCTTAGCTTGTGCCAAAGCTTTCACATAGACAATGAAGCTGAGTCGCACAAATAAGACTTGACTTATCACTAGGACCGAATATAAAGACCGTACCGACCCTAAATGAGATCTTGATAGTAGAGGATTAAGTCTTAAAGTGTGTGTATTTCTACCCAGAAATGGACTAATCACTTCTCCTGGGATTAGGTTAGCTTAAGAGTGCATGGGTTGTTACACACCATGGGTACATCCCTAAGTCCTCCCACTTCCTATCAAGACACCCACAAAACCAAAGACTACTTCATTAGTTAATTAATTAATCAAACAAGGTTTTAAGTGAAAACAATTTAACAAGAACACTACACCACTTAACAAATAAAAACTATATAATTCATACCAAAATAAGTCTTCACCCTAGAAACACTTAAGTAATCTATCCAAACATTGGCTCTACAACTAGAACACTATAAATGGTGTTTAAGGAACACATAGTTGTGAGTGTAATATGGATTAAAGAGGGGGGGGGGGGGGGTTTGGGTGAGTTTTAGGGATCTCTCTCTCTCTCTCTCTCTACTCTTAATCTCCAAGTCTTTATGGAGTGATCCCAAGCTCCAAAGGTCACTTGCAACACCCCAAAGATGGCTAAAGTGTGAGTAAAACTCGCGTGATATGGGTTGCCCAAAATGTGGAATGGAGGCCTCTATTTATAGGCAAAACAGCCCCTGCACGCCCTTGATAGCTTCTGGCATGCCCATGCTTGACAACACGTACTGTTGCAAAGTCCTTTCATGCAAAGATGTCTGTACCAGAGTAAGCACGCCCGTGCTTCTTCCACTGGCATGCCCGTGTAAACAGTTCTGGGTAACCGTCTTGTCAGTCTTTGTCGGTTTAAGCCTTGGAGAACACGCTGCATTAAAGCACGACCGTGCCACAATGTGGACCATGCCCGTGCACTTCAGAAAACCTCAATTTTGCTTCCTGCTGACATGGAAATGCTGACTGGTAGACCTGGGAAAACCTCAATTTTGCCTCGCGCTCATGCCTGTCCACGGCCGTGCTTCATCTAAATCGTCCCCGAAAGTCTTCAAATCCTTGTCTTTTACACCGGTTTTCACTTCTTTTCACTTTCCACCTTCAATACCTGCAATTATCATCAAAAGAGAACAAACCGTGACAATACCAAGATAAATGCATAAAATTAGGTGATAATTAGGTGAAAATATGTATATAAAACCTGCTAATTTTGGGACTCATCATAGCACCTCACACTTAGACGTTTGCTTGTCCCCAAGCAAACCAAACCTAGGCAATGAAAATAGAGTAAAAAACGAGTGAGTGTGTGTCATGACAAGTCACAACAACCCACCTCCAATGAGTTCCACCTACTCAACACATCCTTGGTAGATGTTATAGATAGCCTTGGCACGCCTAATCAATCTTCCCTCAAATGTCTACTTCATATTTCTCTCACTTTTCACTCGGGTGTAATTTTGGGGGTGATCACTCGGATTCATCCCAAGGCACGCACAGATCATAGGCTTGTACACAAATCAGATCTCCACCGCTATATAATGGCGAGAAACTACAAATCACAAGGTCTTTTGAGGGTTGAAAATGGTATAGTGATAGAATGGGTAGGAAGGGGATCTACTGTCGTGTCTGGCTCAGGCAGCGGTTGCGACATAATGGGCAAATGTCAAACTCTGAATGATGGGCTTCATGAAATTCCTCCCTCGAAGACTTACTGCTCTGGCGTCCCTACTCTGCGAATCTTTCGGTCTTCACACCTAATCACCTCCGCTATGAATGTCCTAGAAATAAACCTTCAAATAGACTTGTTTCTTTTTAGCCCGCTTATTGTCGAGCTTCTTGACTTATTCATCAAACTTTTTTAAACAAATAAAAACTCTGCTTTTGGTGAAGCTTATTCTTTGGTATGCAAACTCTGGGTGGCTGTCTTTTCTTTAGTTGCCACAACTCTTCTTGGTAAATACGGCGACGTCTGGTTTTTTTTCTTCATCTCGAGACGACCCAAGAGTGTCCCAATAGCCAGTAGTACGCCTTCTTTGCCAAAACCACGACAGGGGCTAAGGGTGATGTGTGGAATGAAAGGAAAAAGGCTAAGGCTCAAATGGGGTGACTAGGTGAGGGATAAATTTATGGAAGGCCAATGAAAATGGAAAGGGTGTGTCCTATGTGCCTTGATCATTTTTGCAATCTCTCACCTCGCGTACGGTCTCGAAACGCATAAGATGCACACTTTCTAACTGTAACATGCCAAGGGTGAATGTCCCTCTCAATCAAATGAACGAGCATCGGTGGTATCTATATGTAAGCGGGTGTGCTCGATAAAGCTCAAGATACTCACATGGAAGGGGTAGACACTCGAATATGAAGTAGAAAACACTTTGAGTTGGTTCTTTCGGCGATGCCAACACCTCTAAAAATCTCCTATTCAGGTCTTTGGGGTGGACTCAAAGGGTTTGAAAAGGATTTTTAATTACTCTTTAAAAACATTTTAAAAACTCTTGCCTTTAAATAGGTTTTTGTTTGCTTGGCTCGAGAGGTGGTAAAGTTTACAAAATTTTATCACCTCACACTTAATTCTTTTGCATATTTTAAAATTATAGAGTTGCAAAAAGTATATGCCAAGAATCAAGTGAGGCGTAGTTACGTCTTCCCCTAATAAGCTAAAAGTTGTTCGGGTATACTTCGAAATCGAGCCGAGAGAGAGAACACCTGGCATGGATATATATAACTATCTACAAACTAAGAAAAATAAAAAACTACTACTACTACTACTAAGTCCTAATGCCGAGAGGGCATACTTGGCGGTGATAAAATAAAAGGGGAACGATCATACCTGAGGGTCCTCGATTGATTTCTTACTGTATGCACCAACCTCTCAACTTATTCTTCCTAAGCTACCAATCCGGGTTGCCTCCACGGACAAAGACAGTCTGATCATGAGTGTGCTGGCATTTCATCTACTTCCTCGTCGACCAAGAACTCGAAGTATGGTATAAGCCGATGACCGTTAACTTTGAATAGAACTCACGTCCCTTACTCCAAATCCAATGCCCCGTACGGATAGATCTTCTTCGCAATATATGGCCCAGTCCATCTTAACTTCAGTTTCCCCGGAAAACAATCTGAGCCTCGAACTATAAAGTAACACTTTCTGACCTTCTTGAAACGACTCCTTTCTTCTAAGTCTTTGCTCATGGAACTTCTTGGTCTTTTCCTTGTAGATGATGGAGTTATCATAACCTTGCTGGCGTAGGTCTTCAACTTCATGAAGCTGAAAGAATCGGTGTTGCTTGACATCTTCAGGATCAAAATTTGCTGCTTTCAATGCTCAGTAAACTTTATGCTCCACTTCTATTGGTAAGTGACACGCCTTTCCGTACACGAGCCTGTACGGTGTGGTACCAATCGGGGTCTTATGCGCTGTACGTAGTGCCCAAAGTGCATCGTCGAGACGATCGGCCCAATCTTTTCTGTCAACACCCACGGTTCTTTCAAGGATTCTTTTGATATCCTGATTTGTAACTTCCACCTGACCATTAGCTTGGGGTGATAAAGAGTGGAGAACCTTTGCTGACAACCGTATCTCTATAGTGCTTTCTCCAACTGCTTGTTGCAAAAGTGGGATCCTCGGTCACTGACGAGAGCTCTTGGTACACCAAACCGAGAAAAAAGAGACTTCAAAAATCTGACAACAACCCCGGCATCATTTGTTGGTAGTGCCTGTGCTTCGACCCATTTAGAAACATAGTCTAGTGCAACAAGAATGTAGATATTCCCCTTGGACGGTGGGAATGGTCCCAAAAAATCTACACCCCAAACATCAAAGATTTCACATACTACAAACCCGGTTTGTGGCATTTCATCACGGGCATTGATATTGGCGGCTCTCTAACATGCATCACAAATTTGAACGAGAACGGTAGCGTCTTTAAAAGTTGTGGGCCAATAAAATCCTGCTTCATAAACTTTTCGAGCCGTATTTCCCGCGGCGTGGTGCCCTCCTGTAGGACCTTCATGTCACTGAAGTAGAATCTCTTGGGCTTCTTTCCCGTGAACACACCGGCGAATAACACGATCGGGGCAAATACGAAAAAGATCCGGATCCTCCCAAAGATAATACTTTAAATTGGAGAAGAATTTCTTCTTCTCATAATAAGACTGTCCTTTAACGAGCATCCCACTGGCCAAATAGTTTGCATAATCAACATACCAGGGATATGAGTCGGGGTCTTCGATCCGGAGGATTTGTTCATGCGGAAAGTCGTCATGGATTTCGTCTCCATTTCTGTCGGGTGGTACTTCTTCGAGACGAGACAAATGATCGGCTGCAACATTGTCAGCCCCCTTTTTATCTTTTATTTCTATATTAAACTCATGCAGTAAAAGAATCCATCGTAGGAGCCTCAGCTTTGCGTCTTGTTTGTTGAAGAGATGGCACAGAGCGGCATGATCAATGTAAATGATGGTCTTTGACAAGATAAGGTACGAACGAAACTTGTCAAAGGCAAAGACTACAGCAAGGAGCTCTTTCTCTGTCGTCGTGTAATTTTCTTGGGCATCATTGTGGGTTTTGCTTGCATAATAGATCGGGTGAAAACATTTGTCTTTCCTTTTCCCCAAAACTGCTCCTACCGCCACATTACTTGCATCACACATCAACTCGAATGGCAGGTCCCAATCTGGAGAAATGACAACCGGTGCTTCAACCAACTTTCTTTTTAGGAAATTAAACGCCCCAAGACAATCTTCCGTAAACACGAACTCACGATCTTTTTCAAGAAGCTAAGTGAGTGGACGAGCGATATTCGAGAAATCCTTGATGAATCTTCTATAGAAA
This sequence comes from Ambrosia trifida, assembly GCA_028751855.1. NCBI lineage: Eukaryota > Viridiplantae > Streptophyta > Magnoliopsida > Asterales > Asteraceae > Ambrosia > Ambrosia trifida. The sequence continues at coordinate 50,661,962 of CM054125.1, forward strand.
CCAACATGACCGAGAAAACTACAAACTCCCGTAACCGTAGTGGGAGGGGGAAGCAATGAAATCGCTTCAACTTTGGTCTTGTCAACCTCGATCCCTTTGTCTGAAATTTTATGCCCCAAAACAATTCCTTCCTTTACCATAAAATGACACTTTTCCCAATTAAGTGCCAGATTCACTTCTTCACACCTTGCCAATATTTTCTCAAGATTGCCCAGACAATGATCGAACGAACTACCAAAAACTGCGAAGTCATCCATAAATACTTCCATAAAGTCTTTGATCATGTCATGCAAAATAGCCACCATGCAGCGCTGGAAAGTAGGGAGCATTGCATAGCCTGAATGGCATCCTCTTGTAAGCGAACGTGCCATATGGACAAGTGAAAGTGGTTTTCTCGTGGTCTTCGGGGTCAATCGGGATGTGAAAGTACCTAGAAAAATCATCGAGAAAACAATAATATTGATGCCCGGATAACCTTTCCAACATTTGGTCGATGAACGGTAGGAGAAAATGATCCTTTTTTGTTGCATCGTTGAGCTTCCGATAATCAATACAAACCCACCAACCCGTGACCTTCCTTGTGGGAATAAGTTCATTTTGTGCATTGGTCACGACTGTCATACCACCCTTTTTTGGAACCACTTGGACAGGGCTCACCCAAGGTGAGTCAGAAATAGGATAAATCAAGCCGGCGTCAAGCAGCTTAATTACTTCTTCTTTTACGACCTCTTGCATCTTGGGGTTAACTCTTTGCTGCCTTTGCACACAAGGGCGGTAATCATCTTCCATGAGGATCTTGTGTGTGCAAAGAGAAGGGCTAATACCTTTAATAACCATTAGCTTCCAGGCGATTGCTTTCTTGTGCTGCTTCAAAACTTCCACCAACTTTTCTTTTTCTTCTTATGACAAATCGGCTGCTATGATAATGGGAAGCTTGCAGTCATCTTCTAAAAAAGCATACTCCAGGTGGGATGGCAATTCTTTGAGTTCTAAGGATAGTGGTTCTTCAATTGAGGGCTTGGATTTTTCTTCAGGACTTCTTTCTGGGAGTTTAGTTTCTTCGGGCTCTTCTTCAGGAAAAACTTGCTCAATGCGATAACTTTCAAAAACCATAGGTAAATCACAGAGATAATACCCTGCAATATGATCGAAGTCGGTGATGGGGGCGGACATCTTCAAAATTCATTGAACCCGTGAAGTCTTTCTTCCATGGTGGGAACAAGAACATTTTCAATTTCTTCCTATGCTCCCAATGGTAAATCATGAACTTCTTCCTTTGGCTGGGCTTTTATTTCTTCCTTATCAGCGGCATATTCCATAGCATAAATGTACCTAAGGTAGTTTTTTATTACCTTAAAATTTTCCGCAAACTTCTTCAAGTCAATCAGTGGAGGGATTGGTTCTGGTATGGGTTCAGGTTCAGGTTCAGGTTCATATTGACTTGGTGGTAGTGGGGAAAACAAGTGGGCTAATGGAGATGGCATGTAAGGTAGTGGGCTAGGAATGGGTGTACATGTAGGTAAAGGTGCAATGAATTGGTAGGGTTGTGGTAAAATATATGGTGGTGAGTCACCCAAGTGATACATTCTGTCGAGTGCATCAGGTGATGGTGGGATAGGATCAAATGGTGGTGGTGGAGATCTAAGTGGTGAGGGTGGTTGAGAGCTTAATCGGCAACCATCGATGTGGTAAACCTCTTCAATGGGGTTTTGTGGAAATGGTGAAGGGTTATAAGGTGGTGGTTCAAATGGGGGTTAATAGTGGCTGTTTTACTCTGGAAGATACTAGGACAAATAGTCCTCACAGTTGTGGTAGAACGAAGGTCCACCACAATATTCACAGAACTGCTGAATATAAAACCATTCATAGTCGAAAAAGTTCTCTGTCACGAACCGATCTTCATCCATGTGATCCATCTGAAAAAAAAAGAAAAGACAAGCTGGAAAATAATTAGTAACAAGCAACTTAAAACTCACGAACCGATCTTCATCCATGTGATCCATCTGAAAAAAAAAAGAAAAGACAAGCTGGAAAATAATTAGTAACAAGCAACTTAAAACCTTTCTCTGGAATATGTCGTATCCCCAGCAACGGCACAAAAACTTTTTGATGTCGTGTGAGTTAGGTCTTTTTAAAGGTCCTTTTTAAAACCAACACTTTCCTGAAAGAAGTGTCAAGACTCTGTGAAAAGGGGTAATTAAACGAGACCTTTAAATTAAAACACTTATCTAAGTTTTAAATTTATAAAAGTAAAACGATAACTGCTGACTACTCTAAACCCACACGATAGGCAAGTGGACCTATTGGGCGTAGTGATCGCGTGTCGAAGTGCTAATCAAAAAATTAAATAAAAACTACTCCTTAGCTACAACTGACTGCAGTATAGGAAGTAGGGTTGTCGAACCTCAGGGAGTTTGTGGAAAGTGCTAAGTTACTAATTTCTAATTAAATTAAGATTAACTAAAGTAATTTTATGAAGTTTAACGTAAAAGTGTTGCAGTGCTGCAAAACGGATTGATAATAGATTTTTTTAGAAAAGACAATAATATGGAAAAACGGTCACTCCGGGTTTCTGATTCGGTAACTGTAAAGACAATCTGAATTAACCTAGCTAGGCAATCACATAGACATGACTCTGTTTAAATTTTTCAACCCAATTCAACATCAAAACACAAATCACAAAGTTAAATTATTCATAGTGCAAGAAAACCAAGAAACGATAACGAATTGTAATTGTGAAAATCAGTCAAACTGTTCAAATAAGTCAAACATACAACCAGATTCAAAGACACATAAGTATGTTCATGAAACCTGGTCCTAAAACATAGTTCAAAACAGAAAAGGCCTTACAAAATAACCGAATCTTTCACCCGGAGAAACCGCAAGATGATTAGCCTTGCATCTTCATGATTTCGGCTTCAAAACTTGTTCTGGATTGCTCTGGCATCAACCGGAATGAATGGAACTGCAAAAAGTACTCAAAATCGCCCCTTGGAAGCTCTGGTAGTCGAAGATTGCATCCCCATACGGCTGCTAGGTTTTTAATTGCGAAAATGGGCTTTTTATGAGCTGAAGAGTTATTAGAGACCCATGAACAACTGTTTATGGAATTAGAGGGTCTCTAACAACCTCAAAGTGACGCGAGGGCATCTTTTGTAATTGCCACAATTCATTAAGGGTAAAATCGTCATTTTTCCTCTGTTTTACTTCCTGGAGACCCGCGAATAACTTTTACTAAAATTAGAGGGTCTCTAATTTCAGTTCTTCCAGATTTGTTTCTTTTTTGATTTCCAATTTCATCGAATGCTCGTCTCCTCTCCAACTAAGCTCTTTTTCTCTCGTTTTAGCCCACGAACACCTGCTTAACACCAAGACACAAGTAAGTATCTAAGACACGATATAAACGAACGATAAACGATTAAAAACTATACAAAACTAATATATAAATGTGATGCATTTGGCAACACATCACACCCCACACTTACCTTTTGCTTGCCCTCAAGCAAATCTGCTCAAAGCGTTACCACGAACAAGTAACAAATACCTCAAACGCCCCCGCCATGCACTAGTTAGGGTCCAAAGTCATACCCCATTCATAGATCATCATTAGATGTGTTAATTCAACAGGCAACCATGATACATAATTTTGAAAATAGAACTTTCCCGACTAAGTCTAACATGCTTTCGGTTTTTATTCTCATGCAACACACCCCTCACAATTTTTCACTCCACTCGGTTTAATATCTGGACTAGCATGTAATGCGCTAGTATATTCACTCAAAACCAAACATGCAACTCTGTTATCATAGGCTTGTATAACAATCACACCTCAACTATAGACAATGCACATATCTAAAGGACTTACGGGTTTTGGGCTTCAGGTAAAGGTAGGATAGATTTGGCTAACAATTGGTTTAAAAACAAAGGTTTCAACACGTTTGAATGATCATCCTTATTCATTAAACACCATAATACAATAATCACACAACTTTGGGCATATTTGACCCATAACACATACTTCTATTTTCTTTTTCACTTTTTTTTTTCATATATTTTTTTTTTCTCTTTTCTCTTTTTTTTCACAACTTAAACATAACTCAATCACTTGAACAAAACATAAACACAATGGATGTCATCAATTTATTTCACAAAGGTAAACGGGTCAATTTGGGTAATAGGTTTAATCAAATGAAAGGGTATAGGCTCAACATGGCTACTAAGGGTGATTTTAGGTAAACGGGTCAACACATAACAAATAAATGGGTATCAAAAGAAAAAGGGAAAACCTAAATTGCCTTTATCATCTATGTGCATATCTAGTCTACAACCTCGGCATGTATCAAATCACACAAGTTCTGCAACAGAGAAACATCTGGCCTACACTCAACAAATGAAAATATATATGTATCAATCTATCATCTAGTAGGCTCAAGATCTCACCAAAGTGTGGAAATGGGTTACCGATGTGTGCATGCATTTATTACCGACAGCTCGTTACACCTAATCGGGCAAATTCTAAACATTTTTTTTTCTAAAATACCTGCTGAAAACGGTTCATATGTCTGTTCTAAAGAATTGGACCATGATTAAGGACCCACACACCACAAGCAGAGACAGAATGAACGCATTGAAACAGTCGCTTTCATGCCCGATCAGACCGCTTTTAGGACATTTTTTTTAATTTTTTAATTTTTAAATTTTTTGACTCAAAACTAAATAAAAAAAAAAGTTTCTCCACCCCCACACTTGAATGACACATTGTCCTCAATGTGAGCTAGGAATAAAATAAAGCAGAATTAAAAATAAAATACAACAGAAATAAAAGGAACAGACTCCCCTGGATAAGCAATACGCGTATGAGTCCGTTCAATTCCCTCCAATGTCGGCCGTATAGCATTTCATTCGCAGCCGTAAAACAAACCTGAAACAAAGAAACAAGAAAAAAAAAACAAAACAAACAAATCGGGATACCTGCAAACATTAGTGGTTTCCAGATCGTCCATGCCCGAATGGAGATTGAGTACGAGCAAGGCAATCTATTCTTGCAATTCAAATCAAATCAAGCAATCCCATGACTCCAACAAAAATAAAACTGACTCAAACACACTCAAAATAAAAATAAAAATAAAAATAAAAATAAAAATAAAAATAAAAAAAACAACTAAATATACAAAATATACAACAATCATACCTGATGTTTGTTCATGGTGGTCTCAAAGAATACTTGCCTACCGAATTCCCAATGTATGTTCGGTAGTTGACATGTCGAATCTTTATCTTCTTTCTTATCTTTGACATGTCTGCAGGATCATTGCTGGGCCACTTCACTATACTTTGTCCAAGGTCTTCAATGCTCACCTTCCTCTTTTGCCCACTCAAGCCATCATCTTTGACATGTCTATTTTGCTCATAAATATAGAAGGATGGTTAGGGTACACCAAGGTTACCCGGTTCATTGGTTCTTCAGCAGGTGTGTCTACAAGTGGCTGTACGCACGAAGTCACGTCTACTTTAAAGCTTGTAGCTTCCTCTTCTAAGGCTTCCTCCATCACAACCTGGTCCACATGTGCCTCTTCAACTTTTTCAGTCACATCAACGTTAACCATATCCGGTTCAACCGTCACATCTTCAAGGGCTAATTCTGCTTCCATCTGACCAACCTGCTTAAATAGTTCCTCCACAATTTTGTCCCTAACCTCATTGTCCTTTTGGATCACCTTAACATCTTCTTGGATAGCCTTTATGGCCTCTAAGATCTCACTCAGCTGATCATTGCTTCCCTCTTCATTGTTTTGTTGCTGCTGATAACCGTAGTCAACACTCTGGCCTCCATTCACAATCGAATCAGTATTCATGTAGTAATCTGAAGTTTGTTCCCTAGATTGATAAATGTTTGGCTTGTAGTATCTTTGCTGACAGTTCTGATATTGTGGCCAATAATAAGAGGATGATAAGTATGAGTCTTCATCTTTTTCTAGCCCAAAGATAATACGATCTTTTCGTGCATTATATGCTTTAACTCTTTGACGGGCAATTGGAGAATCTTGCATCACATGATATGGGCTCTCGCAACACCCACATGCATCATAATCCACCCAATTCATCTTGAATTCAATTTTCCTGCAAAACTAACATACCCAGCGTAATACTGAACAAAATGGAGAAAAATACAAGACAAGAGAAAAATAATTTTTTATTTTTTTGGTTTTTTTTTAAATTAAAAAAAAATAATTAAACTAACAACACTTAGCGCACGAACTCCCCGGCAACGGCGCCATTTTGATCGCGTGTCGAAGTGCTAATCAAAAAATTAAATAAAAACTACTCCTTAGCTACAACTGACTGCAGTATAGGAAGTAGGGTTGTCGAACCACAAGGAGTCTGTGGAAAGTGTTAATAGCAATTTATTGATTAAACTAAATGATTAAACTAAATTAATTTTATGAAGTTGATTTGCTGCTTGCTTGCAAAAACAAAGTGATTGATTGAAAATTAATTAAAAGGAATAATATAATGAAAAACGGTCACTCCGGGTTTTTGATTCGGTAATTTTAAAGCTACCACGTAATTAACCTAGCTAGGGAATCACATAGACATGATCCTGTTTAAATTGTTCAACCCAATTCAATTATCTTAACACTAAATACAAAATCAAATTATTCCTAGTGCAAGAAAACCAAGAAACGATGATATATTGTATCAATGCAAAGAAACCAAATTGTCTAGATCAGTCAAACATACAATTGAATCCAAAAGAACTTAAGATGTTCACAAAATTCAATCTAAATACTAGGTATAAAACAGAGTAAAACTAATAAAATAAGTGAATCATTCACCCGGAGAGAACCGCGAAAGGACTAGCCTTGCATCTTGGTCACGCACATGTCCATCCCTTTTCTTCTTCGTGCGATCATATCTAATGTCCCACAACCCAAGAAGGCTGCGCCTTCGAACTCCCTTGTGATATTGTTGCCGTCTCTCCTTAAACTTGATTCACCTCTTCTGTATTCTCCAAAGGCCCCTGGCAGTCTTGGGCTAGATGCCCCAACTCCCCACAATCAGTACATACCGAAAAAGCATTAGCTGCCTTCGCCTCACTACTCTTCCCCAAATTAAGTTGAGCTACCTGTTTTGCCAAGAGTAAATTTTGTTGCTTCAACTTCTCAATTCTTTCTTCAGCCTCATAGTCTGCTGCCTTAACAGATGATGGTCTCAACTTCCTACATGATTGTGCCTGTCTCTTTGAAGTGGCACTCATCCTTTCCAAGTGTCCCCAATCAACAGCTTCAGTGTTAGTAAAGAATGTGCCATTGCTAATGGCAGTCAAACCCCTAACATCCTCTGGTGTCAGTCCATCATAAAAAGCTTTTATTAGTTCCCATGTCTGAATCCCATGATGAGGACATTTTCTCAATAGCTCTTTGAATCTAGTAAAAGCCTCATGGAATGCTTCCCCCGAATTCTGTTGAAATCCTCTTATTGCATCCCAAGCCTCAGATGTTCTGCTCATGGTGTAATACTCTTCCAAGAAAATTTGTTGCATATCCTGCCAAGTGTATATACTACCTAGGTGTAGTGTAGCAAACCATTGCCTTGCCCTGTCCCTCAAGGTGAACTGAAACATCATCAACATTACCTGGTCCTTAGTAAACCCTGATCCTCCAATCATATTGCACACAGACTCAAATGCTGATATATGTAAGTAAGGCTCTTCAGATCTTTTTCCATAGAACTCAGGCAGATGACCCAAATATTGGGGTCTCACTTCAAATGCTCTCCCATTCCTACTAATAGGTGTGACTACAGCTGAGGAATTGGGTACAATAACCGGCCGAAAATGACTATCAACGCCCTGAACCGGTGCCCTCTGACGTATCTGTGGGACACCATCTACTAACTGTAACTCATCTCCTATCCCCATATTTCCAACATTAAATTGAGGAACCCCTTGTGGTGCTTGATTATTTCTGTATCCCTGAACACGGTTCCCCTGATTAACCCGCTGTGGTGGCTGCTGCTCATACTCCATGTCATGCCCATAATTACCATATCTCCCATCATACGGTTCGTGTTCGTCCTCTTGATCCCATTCAGAGTCCCAAGTATGCACACTTCCCTCATCATATCTCTGTTGGTTCTGTTGTCGGTTGGGTGGGATAACTGCTTGTTGTGGACGAGGTTGGTTTCTTGGATTTTGTTGGTTTTGTTGTGGACGTGGGTTAGCAGCTTGAAAATACTCACCAGGTTGGAATTGTTGTTGTGGTGGTGGTGGGTTTGGGATGGGTTGGTTTGGTTTGGTAGAGCAGGTGGAATAAGATCATTCGGTTGGTTGGGTATTTGGTCATTTTGGTTATCCTGATCATCCATCTCAATAGCTGCTTCTTCAATTCTCTGAGCGACTGTTGAAGAACTTGACTGCTTCTTTACTGCTGAACGAAAAACAACACGGTTTTGACGTGCTGTTTTCTCAATCTCTGGATCAAATAACAATGGAGACGACTTTTTGGAAAACCTAGTATGCATGCAACACAGAAGTCACCTGCACACACAAAAACAAGAAAACAAATAGAGTAGTACTGAACGAAGAAGAGAAATAAAATACGGAAACAAATAACTAAAAAGACAATTTTTTTTAAGAAAATAAATAAACAAACTAAACTAAACTAAACTAAACTAAACTAAGCACTAAGCGCACGAACTCCCCAGCAACGGCGCCATTTTGATCGCGTGTCGAAGTGCTAATCAAAAAATTAAATAAAAACTACTCCTTAGCTACAACTGACTGCAGTATAGAAAGTAGGGTTGTCGAACCTCAGGGAGTTTGTGGAAAGTGCTAAGTTACTAATTTCTAATTAAATTAAGATTAACTAAAGTAATTTTATGAAGTTTAACGTAAAAGTGCTACAGTGCTGCAAAACGGATTGATAATAGATTTTTTTAGAAAAGACAATAATATGGAAAAACGGTCACTCCGGGTTTCTGATTCGGTAACTGTAAAGACAATCTGAATTAACCTAGCTAGGCAATCACATAGACATGACTCTGTTTAAATTGTTCAACCCAATTCAACATCAAAGCACAAATCACAAAGTTAAATTATTCATAGTGCAAGAAAACCAAGAAACGATAACGAATTGTAATTGTGAAAATCAGTCAAACTGTTCAAATAAGTCAAACATACAACCAGATTCAAAGACACATAAGTATGTTCATGAAACCTGGTCCTAAAACATAGTTCAAAACAGAAAAGTCCTTACAAAATAACCGAATCTTTCACCCGGAGAAACCGCAAGATGATTAGCCTTGCATCTTCATGATTTCGGCTTCAAAACTTGTTCTGGATTGCTCTGGCATCAACCGGAATGAATGGAACTGCAAAAAGTACTCAAAATCGCCCCTTGGAAGCTCTGGAAGTCGAAGATTGCATCCCCATACGGCTGCTAGGTTTTTAATTGCGAAAATGGGATTTTTATGGGCTGAAGAGTTATTAGAGACCCATGAACAACTGTTTATGGAATTAGAGGGTCTCTAACAACCTCAAAGTGACGCGAGGGCATCTTTTGTAATTGCCACAATTCATTAAGGGTAAAATCGTCATTTTTCCTCTGTTTTACTTCCTGGAGACCCGCGAATAACTTTTACTGAAATTAGAGGGTCTCTAATTTCAGTTCTTCCAGATTTGTTTCTTTTTTGATTTCCAATTTCATCGAATGCTCGTCTCCTCTCCAACTAAGCTCTTTTTCTCTCGTTTTAGCCCACGAACACCTGCTTAACACCAAGACACAAATAAGTATCTAAGACACGATATAAACGAACGATAAACGATTAAAAACTATACAAAACTAATATATAAATGTGATGCATTTGGCAACACATCACGTAGTATAGACGATAGCAAGTACCGAGTATCGAACCCCAAGATACGACTTCCCCTACTCAGTCCTAAGTTGCTACAATAAAAAGAAAGATAAAATAAAATAAAATAAAGAAAGAGAGCGAGGGTGACCGAAGTAAAAATCAATACCAAACGAAGTGCTGCTTCGGGATCCAACTTATTTTTAGGATGGATTAATAATAGTTATTTAATTAAGTGGTGTGAACAAGTGCGCACTTTTACTGAACTTGGAGTTTGTAACACCCCAACCGATGGCGGAAACATCGAGGTGTCACGTAGGGACGATTGCTCAATAGCTCATGGTATTAAAGTGTAAATATTGATACATTGAATAAGTTGTTTATTACATTGAAAGAGAAATACAAGATACGATAATTCTAAAGTGGCAACTAAAACTGAAATACAATGAATCTAAACTTTAGGTAAAATTCCAAAAGCTTAAAAAATCATCTCATAAATAACTTGAAACATGTATAAAATAATTTTCGTCAATACAAAATGTATTAGTGAGCATACCCTGTTTGAATACATATAGTAGGAAAGTCTTTAGCAATTCATGACTTCTATACCGTTTTCAATTATGTAATAAATAGTATCCGGGTCAAAATCAACCCTATGAAATTGAAATGAAATTTATATATAGTATGCGCTATTAACAGTAGTAATGAAACACATAACAATGAAATGCTAGGGCGCAACGGTTAATGATTTTGACAAGTCATAGATACACAAAGTAACACAAAGCAAACACACATGAGAATTGCACTTAGTGAAAAGAAATAGTAATTTGACATAATGTACATGAGTAGCCCCAAAAGAGTAAAAATGAAAAAGGGGAAAGATATACTCACAGTTTGCGAAAGCGATCAAAATCCAACTTAAGCTGACGTGAGTTAAGAGATGGGAATTCTGAAGAATTCTACCTATAATGTATAAGAATACTAATAAATGAAATGTCTTAAAAGTCTACGGTATCTAGGGTTCTAAGGCATTAGGGTTTGCTAATTCGATTTGGGGAATTAGGGTTTTCATGATAAATCGAATTAATATAAAAGTTGTATATCAAAAGTAATATACCAAAGTTTGTAAATGTGGTTTAGGTAATATAATTATTAACAATTGAATATTTTGATAAAAATATGTTTGAATAATTAAGACAAAATAATTTAGTTAATTACCTTCACCAAATTACTGTAAATAAATACAATAATCATAAATATTTGAACAAATAATTATGAGTTATAAAATGATCCAACAAATGAAAATTAAGACTTTCAAGCATAAGAATATTTCTATTTTATAAGAAAAGTATTTATAAAATAGATGTTAAATAGTATAAATAAATAAATGATTATTTATGTCGAATTAAACATAAATAAGACAAAAATTACCATGATCCAAAAATATTATTTTTATAGAAAATGAATGCTTTCTGATGTAAATCAATGTAAATAATTTTCTCATAAATTTTCTGCATTTAAAACTAATTTAATGAATTTAAATCATGATTAAATGATTAAAAATAGGAAAATCAAATACAAATAAATGTTTTCTGATCCAATAATTTTTATTTTAGTTTAGGATGATTAGAAATAATTTATCAAAATTTTGAGATAAAAATCATTAAAACTGAATTTTTTATTAATTAATCATGATTAAAACAATTTAATTCAATAAAAAAATATAAAAATAAGACGTTTTCCAGAAAATAAAAGTGTGGTAATTTTCTTTATGGTGTCAAGATGTTACACCTAAATTTTCATAATTTTGGATCAAAAATGAATTTATTATGAATATTCTAAGTTTAAATGAATTTTAAATGAATAAAATAAAGGAAAAATAATAAAGTAATAAGTAAACAAAATCAGAAAGAGGGGGCTTCATGTGGGGATCGAACCTGGGTAGTTTCATGTCAAACCCCACACCCAAACCACTACACCACTTAATCTCTTAAGTTTATTTTTGAAAACAAATGTATTTATGTAAATAGTTGTTTCCATCTTCTTCCCCAAATGAACAAGCCAAGAACCCTAACCCTATCCACAAATTAATAAACCCGATTCGAACAAGATATACGTTCTGTAGCAGAGGGCTTTTGATCCTTAAACAACACTAAGTGAAATGGCACAAATAAATCAAACTTACAATACGTTTTTCAGACCGTATACGACGAAAAGGAAACCAAAAATATTGGGTTTAGTTCCAATGATTCTGGACGTGTTGTGAACAATTTAGAGTGGGTTTAAGATGCTTAGAGGTGCAGAACTCGTTTGGCATACGAATTTATAAGTTTCAGAGGACCAAAACGCTTCTTATGATGGTTCTTTAAGAACCCGACGGTTACACCAAAGAAGAACCGTTTAAGTCGATTATTATGTGTTGAAAACGTATAGAAATGATAGAAACAGTTGGATTACAGTGGGGAAACGTTCGGGAAGCATTTAAATGGAATAATACGCATTAAAAATTTGTCTTTAGGTCTCGCCGGAATTTGTGGTCGCCGACAGAAATAGCTGACCGGAAAAACGAGTTCAGGAGGGGGGAAGGGATTTGTTTAAAAGTTAGGTTGAAAGGCAACAATGGTCCCTCATGATTTAACTAGGTTTAAGTTATACAATGTTTGGTTAAGTTTTCTACATAAAAAGCTAACCAAGTGAACATAAGTTAACTTAAATATTTTTAGACTTTATAAACTTAATCTTTTCATTAATTAATAAGTTTTGTTGACTTCAACATAAACCAAATGAGATAAACTTTAAATTGAAAACTCTTATATACTTCCAACTATAATATGCTCCGCTACCGTTTAGTATATGAATTCGGTTAAAGACGCAAGTTCCTAAAAAATGAAATGATTCATAGAAGCTCAAACCTTTATTAAATTTGAGAACGATAATAATATAAGGACTATAAATGACAACTTGATGAAAGATGAGGGTGACGGTTGTCACAGTCTCCCCTACTTTAAAAATTTTCATCTAGAAATTTCTTTCAAGTGAAAGTTTCTATGAACCAAAAGGCGTTGTAAAAGTCAAGTAGGTTTTAAAAAAAAATTGCGTCAATCATGTTTTGACAAAATTTATAGTAGTCGTCTAATATCTAAGGTAAAAGTTTAAAAAAAAAAAAATAGACAGTTGACCCAAGGTTAGGAAGTTGAGAGTTTTAAATGAGAAAGGTTTTGAAAATGTGTAACTGGTGAGGGCAAAGGTATTGATATAGCAGTTTTCCCTACTTTAGAAAAGTTTATGACCGAACCTTGTTAAGGACATGCAACGGAATTTCGAATAATAGAGAGTGTGAGAGTATACAAGGTTTAAGGTTTTCTGTAGAGGTGGTCAAAGGAAAGGCTCCAACAAAACTAATTGAAGCTTATGTAAAATTTTCTTATCGAAAATGATGGCTGTTGGTCAATGACCTATTAAAGAGGCCGGACCCAACGCTATTAACTAGCCCAATATGCAATAGAAAATAATGAGGTAGGTTTTTGGTCAGACTCCTAGTTCGCTCCCGCGGTATCGCTCGTGCTTATATATAGGGTGTACCATAGCTAACCCAACACACTACTCATACTTTGGGCACGTACTGATTGTCAACCAATAGCCTAAGTAGAATCACACACCACCCCCATGTACCTGTAAATCCATGATTGCGTTCCAGACCATAATCATCGATTTACCTTACACTAGGGTGTTATGCTTTTCCATAACACTAATAGAAGTAATACAAGAAACAAATGCGTGCAACCAAAATATGTTAAGTAATCGATACTGCAATGAAACAATGACTTGGTTAAAGGTCCTTCCCTTTCGGGTTTACCCTTTAACCGTAATGAGAATAAAATGTAAGTATAAGACATGGTTAGAGGTTCTTCACCTTTCGGGTTCACCTTTAGGGCTGTTCATGAGCCGAGCCGATCCAAGCGAAGCTTTGCTCGTGCTTGGCTCGTTTGCTAACCGAACCGAGCGTAGCGGCTCATTTACAATCGAGCCAAAAACCGAACGAGCATTCTTTGAGCGCAAATTTTCCGAGCGAGCGCCGGGCGAGAATCGAGCGGAGAATAATATGGACGATCAGAAAAATGGGATGTTTCCTTCGATGTTTTCATTGTCGGGTGACAACTAAGGTCGAAATGTCTGATGATAACACTAATATTGAGATCCCATTGTCCAAGGATGAGGCTGGTGAGGTGATGAGCATAAGACCCTCAAAACCGACAGGTCAAACAGTTGGCATTCAAATACTAAAACCATGTTAACAATTCAAATGAAATCTTATTTTATTTCAAAAAAATACGCAGCGGAATGTTAAAAGAAATTATTAAATTTCCAAACATGGTTTGCCCAAGACGGGTCAAAAGAATATTAAATAATCAACTAAAAGCTTAAAAAAATATGTAAATAACGTTCAAGCAAATCTTGTAGACGTCTTCTTAATTGAAATGTAAACCGCAACTGAGTAGCTCCACTGCATGCCAAGGCGCCCTTTATTCATCCACAACCTGAAATCAATCTAACGTGTATGCAAAAGTCAGCTACGCTGAGTGAGTTCAAGTTTTATAAGTTTTCAATAATAGTAAGTTGTTAAAATAAACAATAACAAAATACTATAACCTTAGAGTCAACAATACGCGCAATCCGCCTAATTGTTCCCTAAGCAATATTTAAAGTTTAGGATAAGCGCAATCCGCCTATTCAACCCAAGACTTTAGTTACAATCTATAATAAACGCATCCCGCCTATTTAGCACAACAATACCGAGTCTGCATAAGCGCATTCCGCCTACTCGACTCAAACCCTAACTATAATTCATAGCAGGCATATCACATACTATTATAGCTCAGTTCATATTCCTGATAACTGAGATACACAATTTATGTATATATATATCCGTATAATAACCCATATAACCTAAACAAGTATCAATCAAGACAAAACCTGATCTACCAAGTAAGGTTCCAAATACGTGGCCAAGACATTAAGCGCATTCCGCTTATAAATAAAAACTTAAGCCACACTTTATTCAAGACAACGGTCTATTCATATATATATATATATATATATATATATATATATATATATAATACATTAGGCGCATTCCGCCTACTCACGTTTCATACCAAAATAATATGTATGAGTTAATGTGAATTTCATTTATACACAAAATATTTATAACTTCATAAAATATATTTTGTGATTTCATAAAAAAATCAGCATGCACGTTAGCCCAAAATATTTAGAAAAACAATAATTAAAAGAGTTGGCACAAGAACTCACCTTAATGTAATGTTTTGTACCTCAAACGACCAAGAACCTTGTTCGTGCATGCGAATACGGTACGCAAGTCTTGTATAAAACCATTCATTAAACATCTAACCATGTGATACAATCTTCAAAGCACACGCTCATTTATAGATCGGTATCCACATTTTCATGCATCTATTTCCCATCATCATGTACAAATCACTCCATGACAACAGCATTTCGCATGGCACATCCATGACTTCAAACATTATCTCCTCAAAGCCTATAAGCATGCATATTAATTAAGGCAAACTCAAATGCCATAAAACCGTGGTCCCATAATTATCATCTTCGTCATAACCCTTTGCGTACGTGCCATCGTTGATGGCGTGTCTGTTGTACCTTGAACGCTAGTAACAAAAATGAGAAAGAAATCTTGTTTTGCTCATAACTTGATCATACTATCTTCGTTTCACACGAACCACATATTCACGAAATCGTATCGACAAGCCGGACATCTGAAAATTATTTGCATCGACCGCCAACACTGCTCCTGCTGCCAGCACCCACTTCTGTGCATCGGCTTGTTCGGTTCTGCGCGCTGTTTTTGCGCAGCTCGAAACCTGATTCTTTTCCCAAACCGTGACCAACCCCCTAAACCCAAATCTGTTAACTTCTTTCACCTCAACCATAATGGCGTTCAATTGGTCTCGACGGAAAACTTAAACTAAAGCTTCCATGTACATCCAAACGAACCCGCCAAGACACGCGTAAGCGATGGCGTTCAACCATCTAATCCCGAACCGAGCCCCAATCCAAACCGAGCGAAAGGTAGTAAAAGATACCTGGAATGCATGTAGCGAATGCCGCGAGCTCGATATAAGAATAACGACCTGTAATAATTACTAACTCTGCTTTGTTTCGTTGAAATGCTCTAATCCAAGATAGGAACCGTATACCTCTAAGCCAATGATCTCCAACGTTGGGGTTTTGAACCGGTAGAGGGATTAGAATCCACAAACAAAGACTAGGTTTGAAAATACATTAGGCTAGATGAAAGATCATGAAGCAACTAAGAATCGTCTGGGCGATTGATCGAATAAGGGGGCATGTTCCATAGGAGGTTGGCGGCATAGGGTTTAATAGAAAAGTCATCATGAGCAAATTGCACAATCACCCCTCCTAACTTCCACATATTGTTAACTTGATAAGTATCATTAAACATCTTTCAATAATGACACTCGGGTCCCTCCAGTATTTTTAAGCCATTCTATACGTAAAACCCATTTATCGGTCCATAAATGGCATGGAACACATCAATATCCATTAACTTAATTACTTGAAAAGAACCGGGTATTACTTTTTGTTTAAAAAATATATTACCGAATTTTTAGGATGTTACACGTCAGAAAAACAGTTGTTGCATTGTGACGTAAGTGTGATATCAAGTGAGAATTATCGATGGACGACTAATAACATAAAGAAGTCAAGACTGTCACCTCATGACTTATTGTTTTACTATTAAATCTAGTGTTAATTTCCTTATTGAGTTAAGTGGGCTGGTTATATTTTGTTTGCATATACTGAGTCAAATCCAATAGAACCTTACATATAAAGACATAAATTTATCTGTAAATTGTGTGTATATTTACTATTAAATAAATAAAAATTTATTCAAGCCGAGCCGAGCGTACCTTTTATCGTGCTTGGCTCATTTACAAACCGAACCGAATTAAGGGGTGAATCACTCTTAACCGGTAAATTTCTGTTCACGTCATTTGGCTCTAAACACCCATATTGATAAACTCCAAGAATTTCACCGTTCCCCTCAGGTTGGAGTATTCTAACCCGAGTCGTACGTGGGCACTAGTTTAGATCTCATACGAGTTATCAACTAGTATGTTCATTGGCCATGATGATGAACAAAATAATGTAAAGTATAACAGGGTTTTGCTCAAAATAGGAAAGTATACGTACAAAATATGCGTTCAAATTATACGTCCAAATTATACTTTCAAAGTATGCGTTCAAATTATACGTTCAAAGTATGCGTTCATGAAAAGTATATAAGTATAGCGTGAAATTTTGATTCGCAAGAACAATATAGCACAAATCGAGTAAATCGCACAATTGCACAGAATGAAAGTAAACGAGTTGAACTCTTGCTAATAAGCAGTGTGAAAATAACCACAAATAACGTGTTAGAAATAACTATGAATAAAAATGGTGCAAGAATAAACACTACAAGAAATTTGGGTATTTACCCATACATAGTATGTGTAGGAAAAACCATATAATGTGTTAGTAGTTATGTTTACCTACACATAAATTAAGTGTCATGATGTGTAGACTCAACACTCTGGATATAGATCATTACCTACGTATTTATTATGTGTAGGTATATAGCAAGCTATACCTACACATATATGTGTGGCTAAAACTAATATGTATGTGTTGGTAGAAGTACAATGTAACACCCCAACCGATGGCGGAAACATCGAGGTGTCACGTAGTGACGATTGTTCAAAAGCTCATGGTACTAAAGTGTAAATATTTTATTCAATGTTTCAAGTTACAATTACATATATCATCAAGTACAAATACTATTCCACATGTTGTCTTGATTAAGTCTTTACTAAGTCCACATGTCCTACATGACATATCTCAACAATCAACCTGAAACATGTACGAAAATATTTTGTCAACATAAATAATGTTGGTGAGCATACTCAGTTTGTATACGTATAATATAAGTTTAAAGAAAATGATTTACAATTCATGTGTCATGATTTATTCAAGGCAAATATGGAAAACATGTAAGTACACACGCGGGCCAAAATCAAACCTCTTAAGTGACAAAGATTAAAGCATTAACAATGACTTAGGACTTCCCACCACCATAGGTACTTTCCACTAGGCGAGTTGTCAATTCAAATAGCGCTATCCATTTTTAAAGTCGGCTAGCTATGTTAATGATTTCGTAATGATTGCAAGTATACTACGTTTATGTTTAAGCACAAACCACAAGAATTCAAGCATAACACGTATATGAATTGTATGTAAAACGTTTATGAATAAGTGCACGTGTATGTTTAATATGTGTACATGAATCACCCCAAAAGTGTGAAAATGAAAAAGGGGATAAGTATATTCACATTGAGACTTCGTAGATTTTAGCGTGCTTGATTCAAGTGTGAGCGATTAATGTTGGGACGCTTACAACAGTCGATCCGGAATTGAAAAAAATGTTATAATGTCTTTCTTCAAAACTTGTGGCAACCTAAATACAAGTCGCTAGTGGTTAATGTTGCGAATCGACATATGATGATTTTTAAGCTCTAAAGTGTGTTACTTGGTGTATATCGTATTTATGAATTTGTTGATCTTGTAATCCTTTTAGTTTGCTTAAATAGGTTGTATGCTCGGTATGCCATTCCCGTCTCCTTCAAATCTTATACAATAAAATCTCATAATGGAAGCACTCAATATTATTTTTAGCACGTGTCAATTATAGTTGGATACTAAGATATAATGTATCTAAAATATAGTTTTGAATCAACATTTACTTATTATATAAAATATTATTAATTTATATAGTCATCGTTAACAATGTTAAAGGACTACACCAAATTGTCATCTTTTTACTTTGATGCAACCAGTGTGTATATATATATGTATTATCTCCTCAAATATGTTTAAATTAGCATCCAATCTATATCTTTAGTACCAAGTGAATATGTATTCATCACATTTAAAAAAAATACAATTACTATATATTAAAATAACTAACATTATCTTCATTAAAAAAATATGAACATACCCATTTACATAGGATTCAAAACTTTCAAAATGAGTTAACTGAGTAAAATTATTTTCAATATGTGTATGTGTATGCATGAATCACGGTATTTGTTACCTCATTTCCAAAACCGATAATAGGGTTTTAGAGGAGATCCGAATCACTAAAACAACCGGTAGGCGCAGTAAGTCGTTGCCAACGACAGCACAACGTCAACACTTGGATGTGGTTGTGGTAGTTTGTGATGTTTCGATGATAGATGGAGAGGAAAGAATTTAACAACGCCAATCGTTGCAAAGTCGATATTGGTTCTGGCGGTTTCATGGCAGCTTAGTAAGAAGGTCGTATACCAATATTTTTTTTACATGGTACACAAAGTTTTATCAACTCGGGTATTGAGAGTTTACATGAAGATCTATGATATATGACAAATTGTGGTATATGGTTTTCCTTTAAACTTCCTCCTATTAATTACTATAATTTTTATTCATGACCACCAATAATAATAATAACTATATTTAAATTTGAACTTAAATACGCTTGTTTGTATTTCTTGAAACCGCAAGACCTTAGCTATAATTTACTCTATTAAATTCTTGTTACTAAGACCACATTTAAAGATAAGTTTATAACCGAAAGTAAATATCAATTCTTAAACTCCTATATTCAATTTTTTTTTTTAATTTTTCCATTTATTTATTAACTTTAACATTTAACAAAAAAAAAATATAATAATAACCCAAGAGACTTAACTTTGTTCAAAACTATTATTATTTGTAAAAAAAATATGGGTACAATAATTCTACTCCAAACTTTACGCTAAATTACGGTTTATGTGATTTTGATTTTTTTTTTAAGATTGTTGCCACTTTAGGTCCCTTAAGTTGAAATTAAATCATTGAAACAAATCACGAATGTTACATACAACAACTTGTTAAAATAGCGTATGACGTGGCAGCTAACATGGCATCCAACGTGGCAGCTAATTATGTGTAGGTATTAATCTTAACATGTGTAGAAATAATATATATTGATGTGTTGGTAAAAATATTTAAATGTGTAGATAATAACCATGATTTATTTAAATAATAATTTTTAAATGTATACAAACAAATACAAAAACAATTATAGAAACATACGCAACCAAATTAACATTCTTAATCAAAACACTAGTGTTCAAACAACCTAATAAACAAAGCAAATATTAACCATAAGTTACTAACGGGTTATATAAAATTCCTAAACGACATAACTCATCGATACTTTCATCAACCTCTAGACTATCACCTTGAGATTGTCCAGATGTGCCTGGTGGAGAAGGCATCAAATTATTCTCAATCAGTGCTTGTTTCATAATTGCATAGTTACTTGTCATTGTTTGAAGTGCATGGACTAGCTCTTCATAAGTAGGCTGTTTTTTTAATTGTACCCATTGTGTTATCAACAATAATTAGATATGTCTCCACCCATGCAAACGAATAGAGATTCCTCTATACAAGCGCTTCCACGACCATATAAAGCCAAAACTGTACGAGGTAACCTACAATCCATTACAAACTTATAATTAGCAACCTTAATAAGCCATGTGGCATTAAATCAAATCTAGGACTAAGAAAAAAATCTTGGCCATATTCAAGAACTATCGAGTTAAAACAGTGGCGCAGCATAGTAGGGGCGGGGAGGGGTGGCTGACCCCCCCTCCCCCCGGATTTTCGCGCAGAAGTTTCGATTATATAGTATTCGTATAGAAAATTTTAAAATATAGGGTTTCGACCCCTGAAACTGGTTTTCGACCCCCCCCCGATATTAGTGACTTCTGACCCCCCGAACCTTTGGGTCAAGCTTCGCCACTGAGTTAAAATACAAGTAAAAACAACATTAAAAGGTATCTATAACAGATCCATGATCAAAATACATACATAGATCAAAAGCACATGATGTATATATCACACTTATATTACATTAATTTAAATAATAAAACAATATATGAAATAGGAACCCATTTCACTAACCAAGTTAACAACTCGCCTTCAAGAAGCGAACGACGACTACTGTATATTATCTGCACTACCTCTCTCAGAAGCAGCTTCCTGCATCAATTTCTTTGCAGCATCTTCTGGGCTCTCTATCGGTTTCACCATTACAACAACTTCCTCATTGCTCACGACATCCCAAAGCCCATCACTTGCAAGAATAAGAAACTCCAAGTTCCATCAATTTCCTCTTCTTGAATTTCTGGATCCGCCACAACAGACTGTTTCAACAATTTATCACCAAACGCACGCGAAACAGCAAGAACGCCACCAACCCTCTAAGTTAGGGATGAGCATTTTTTCCCGAGTACCTATACTCGTACCCATACCGTACCCGTACCCGTATTTATGTAAATCCCACACCCAAACCACTACATCACTTAATCCCTTAAGTTTATTTTTGAAAACAAATGTATTTATGTAAATAGTTGTTTCCATCTTCTTCCCCAAATAAACAAGCCAATAACCCTAACCCTATCCACAAATTAATAAACCCTATTCGAACAAGATATACGTTCTGTAGCAGAGGGCTTTTGATCCTTAAACAGCACTAAGTGAAATGGCACAAATAAATCAAACTTACAATACGTTTTTCGAACCGTATACGACGAAAAGGAAACCGAAAATATTGGGTTTAGTTCCAACGATTCTGGACGTGTTGTGAACAATTTAGAGTGGGTTTAAGATGCTTAGAGGTGCAGAACTCGTTTGGCATACGAATTTATAAGTTTCAGAGGACCAAAACGCTTCTTATGATGGTTCTTTAAGAACCCGACGGTTACACCAAAGAAGAACCGTTTAAGTCGATTATTATGTGTTAAAAACGTATAGAAATGATAGAAACAGTTGGATTACAGTGGGGAAACGTTCGGGAAGCATTTAAATGGAATAATACGCATTAAAAATTGGTCTTTGGGTCTCGCCGGAATTTGTGGTCGCCGGCCGGAAATAGCTGACCGAAAAACGAGTTCAGGAGGGGGGAAGGGATTTGTTTAAAAGTTTGGAGGATAGGCAACAATGGTCCCTCGTGATTTAACTAGGTTTAAGTTATACAATGTTTGGTTAAGTTTTCTACATAAAAGCTAACCAAGTTAACATAAGTTAACTTAAATATTTTTAGACTTTATAAACTTAATCTTTTCATTAATTAATAAGTTTCTTTGATTTCAACATAAACCAAATCGGATAAACTTTAAATTGAAAACTCTTATATACTTCCAACTATAATATGCTCCGCTAACATTTTAGTATATGAATTCGGTTAAAGACGCAAGTTCCTAAAAAAATTAAATGATTCATAGAAGCTCAAACCTTTATTAAATTTGAGAACGATAATAATATAAGGATTATAAATGACAACTTGATGAAAGATAAGGGTGACGGTTGTCACAGAGTTGCTACAACATTCTCTAGTGGTGTTTGTTTTCGCAATACGAGCTGTGTTCTTGTTTTAAAATGAGGGTCTACCGACCTGGTAAGCTTACCTCTTAACTATGACAGACGGACAACTCAAGATTGTGTATACCCTACCCCGAATGATCCAACTCCCAAAGTTGCAATAATGACATCTAATCACTCAAAACCTCTATAGACAACTTGTCGGTGGCCGAAGCATGACCGAACAAGAAACCACTTGATATCATAAAGGAGTCGTGACCAACCAGCACACGTGCATCCTCTACTTGACCCAATTAACTATTTTAAAACGTGAATGGTCTATCAATAACTGTGCGGCGGTATAAAGATGAGAGAAAATAAAGATCATTTTCTTTCAACACGGGTTCATTAAACCTTAGCTTGCGCCAAAGCTTTCACATAGACAATGAAGCTGAGTCGCACAACTAAGACTTGACTTATCACTAGAACCGATAAAGACCGTACTGACCCTAAATGAGATCTTGATAGTAGAGGATTAAGTCTCAAAGTGTGTGTATTTCTACCCACAAATGGACGAATCACTTCTCATGGGATTAAGTTATCTTAAGAGTGCATGGGTTGTTACACACCATGGGTACATCCTTAATTCCTCCCACTTCCTATCAAGACACCCACAAGACCAAAGACTAGTTACTTAGTTAATTAATTCATCAAACAAGGTTTTAAGTGAAAAGAATTTAACAAGAACACAACACCACTTAACAAATTAAAACTATATAATCCATACGAAAATAAGTCTTCACCCTAGCAACACTCAAGTAATCTAGCCAAACATTGGCTCTACAACTAGCACACTATAAAAGGTGTTTAAGGAACACATAGTTGTGACTGTAATATGGATTAAAGAGGGTGGTTTAGGTGAGTTTTAGTGATCTCTCTCTACTCTCAATCTCCAAGTCTTTATGGAGTGATCCCAAGCTCCAAAGGTCACTTGCAAGACCCCAGATATGGCTGAAGTGTGAGTAAAACTCGGGTGAAATAGGACGCCCAAAATGTGGAGTGGAGGCCTCTATCTATAGGCAAAACAGCCCCTACACGCCCTTGACAGCTTCTGTCATGCCCATGCTCGACAACGTGTACTGTTGCAGAGTCCTTTCGTGCAGAGATGTCTGTATCAGGGTAAGCATGCCCATGCTTCTTCCCCTGGTATGCCCGTGCAAGCAGTTCTGGGTAACCGTCTTTGTCAGTTTAAGCCTTGGAGAACACGCTGCATTAAAGCACGACCGTGCCATAATGTGGGGCATGCCCGTGCACTTCAGAAAATCTCAATTTTGCCTCCTGCTGACTTGGAAATGCTGACTGGTAGACCTGGGATAAGTGCATGGCCGTGCACAGGCATGAGCGCGTCCGTGCTTCATCTGGATCGTCCCCGAAAGTCTTCAAATCCTTGTCTTTTACGCAGGTTTTCACTTCTTTTCACTTTTCACCTTCAATACCTGTAATTATCATTAAAAGAGAACAAACCATGACAATGCCAAGACAAATGCATAAAATTAGGTGATAATTAGATGAAAATATGTATATAAAACCTGCTAATTTTGGGACTCATCGGTAACGTGAGGTGGATATACGTTCCTCATGCAATAGCCAATGGAGTTAAATTCGAAAGTGGCATCTTGTATTTTTGATCACATGGTCCGATTGAAGAGCTTACAGTACTAGTACATCAGGGATTTGATGAGATGAACCCTTTTTGCTTAAATTACATGATAGATCAATTTGAGGTTGTTGTTTCAAGAGAAAGTCAATGTGATTGGAATTGGTGCAAACATTAATATATGAAGAGCTACCAATTAAATGAAACTAATTAACCGGAGAACAGGTACATCGGCCTATCTGGAAGCATGAAATCAAGCCACCGAACGTCATGAAAAAAATGCCACTTGCACTGATGGAGCAAGATTTTGCTACAAAAGTTCATATTCTGGTACTATACTTCCCAACAACCAAAGATTTGATTGTTCTAAGGAATGATCTGAAGATTGCAGGAAGATCAGAGTATTTGATTCGATTTGATTGCTGAATTATTCGGAAAATGATACAGAGACGCTATACTATAGTCCCATCCACTATGAGGAAGCTAACAAGATTCAAGCACGGCAGTTTCAAAATATGGTTCGTTTCTTCCATGCTATGAAGATACATGTAGGATACGATTGGTGGAAGTATCGCATTCTTGAATCCTGATGTTGCTGGTTATTGTTTTTGCTGAAGACATGGATTATTTTTTAAATTGACAGACTTTTTGAAGACCAAAGACACAAGCTAGGCCTAAAGGGGAGTTTGTTGTGCAGATGTCCCTAGCATAGTTTCGCTTATGAATGTTTTTTTTTGTTTTTTTGGTCTTTTATTTAGTATTTTGTATGCCTGAGGGCAAAACTGTGATCAAATTGCTAAGGAGACTAAGGTCTCCAGTCTCCCAAGGACGTGGAGAGTAAGGGTGGAGATTGTGGAAGGTATAAATACAACAGGCTCTCATCCTCATAGGGAGCTCTCCCTATGAGACCTTAGTTAGTGATTCTCGCTCTTTCTTATTTTTATCTTACTTTTATTTTAGCAACTTAAAACTGAGTACGGGAAGTCGTGTCTTTGAGTTCGATACTCAGTACTTGCTTGTGTCTATACTACACTCGATAGGTACACTTGCCTATTGTGTAGGTTTAGAACGTTCAACATTTATCATTTTATTTTATAAATTTAGAACTTTCCATTTGAAGAAAAAGAGGTTTAAGTGCTTTAATCCACATAGCATCAAAGAGTCGCCGCAATAAACCCTTGGTAAAAATATCGGCATATTGTAAATCCGAAGGCACGTGAAACACTCGAATATCACCCACACGCACTTTATCTCGGACAACTGTAAGTGATAGGGAATGGGGCGGTCACGGGTGGTTTGAGGGTAGGCTGCTTGAACAAGAAACCCAAAGGTAGGAAGTCATCCAAGAAGGAGTATGAGGAGGGAGGTTTTGTGATGCTGTACGGGAAAGTGCTCTCGTCAAAAGTGACATGACGAGAAATGAGGACCTTGCCGGTGGTAGGGTCGAAACACCGGTAACTTCGAAAGTCGGGGGGGGGGGGGTAACTGAGAAAAATACAAAGGACCGAACGAGGGTGTAATTTATGGGGTTGGGTGGCAGATGTGTTTGGGTAACAAGCGTACCCAAAGACACGTAAGTGGTCGTACTCTAGGTAGTGAAGGTAAAGGACAAATGTGGGTGTATAATATTTAATTCGGTTGGTGGGTAGTATGTTATGAAGATAGATGGTCGTGTGCATTGCTTCTACCTAAAAAGTAGGTGGAAGGTTTGCGTGGATAAGTAGGGTATGGATGATATCGTTTAGGAAACGAATCATACGTTCCGCGCAGCCGTTTTGAGAAGATGTCTGAGGGCATGCAAAGCGAAATAATAACCCTTGTTGGTTTGCAAAAGTTTTAAATGCTCGGTTATCGAACTCCCCACCCCCCAGGTCACGTTAGAATGTTTTTATTTTTCGGTTAAATTAGGTTAGGATAAGCTGATGAAATTTAATAAGTGTGGGGAATGTTTCTGATTTAAATTTTAAAGGATAAACCCACACAAAATTGGAAAAATTGTCAATTAGAACCATATAATATTCGTAACCCGATTTACTGTCACTGGGTGATGTACATAAATCGCAATGAATCAAAGGGAGCAAACGTAAATGAATTAGATGAATAGAAAGGTAAATGTTTACTATTTGATAAACAAAAAGAGTTGCAAACATGAATTAAATGGTTTTGATTACAAGAAAAATTAAAATTGAGACTTAAAATATTTAAAACTTCAGTGTCGGGGTGGCCTACCGGTCATGCCAAGGAAGAGATGTAAATGCGATGAAAGTAGCTTGTGGTGGAGTGAACGGATAAAGTTCCCTGGTACTGTTGTGGCGAGACAGGAGCCGTTTGGTTTTGAGGTCCATCAAAGAAAAATCAAAGTGGTCAAATTCCACAAAAACGTTATTATCACGAGTAAAATGTCTAAAAGAAATTATATTCTTAATTATTTTTGGACTCTAAAGAACGTTTGGTAAAATATAGGTACGATTGGTTAATGGGTGAAAGCCAGTGCCAGATCTGAGAATTGGTATACGATGACCATTACCGACTAAAATAGATGCATTAATAGGATAAGAATGTGGGATTACGATTTTACCTTGGTCTTGTGCCATATGAGAGCCTGCACCGGTGTCCATTAGATCATTGTTCCAAGCCGTGTTTAGCTGATTAACCTGCAAGTTAACTAAAGTGGGGCGAAGCCTGGTCTGCATACTGGGTTGGGTTGTGTGAAGTAAAGTGGGCTGGGGCAGAAGGTATGTTATTATTGGTGTTAGGTTGCCATTGACTTTTGGTTAGGTAAGGGCAAGGTGGAGGAGTTCACTAGGCCCAATTAGGGAAGGATGGAGTGGAGGCCCAAGATGGATAGGTGTAACTTGTTTGACCCGAGCGACCCTTGCCACGTCCTCCTCTTCAGTTGTAAGAGTTCTAACCCCGACCATGAGAAGCAGAGTGGGACAGATCGGTTTTGCTGGAGTGGGCGGCAAGAGGGTGCGAGGGTTGTGTAGGTGTGTTCTCCTGAGTTTGTGCGACTAGAACAACATTCAGCCCTTTGCGTGCTTTGATTCATAAAACTTCATCAATAAGCATGGTGATAGCCTGATCCCAGTCGACTCCCTGCTGGTTGATGAGGGTTGTTGTGGTGTTAAATTCCACTAGAAGGCCGCGTACGACCTGTAGGACCAGCCTTGATTCTGTGACTAGCTGGTCGACATCGGACAATTGATTGGCAAGATCGGAGAGCTGCTGACAGTATTCTTCCACAGAAGAACAGGTGGCAAGTGTCAAATTGCAGAACTCGGTTTCGAGAGACTGTTGGATCAGTTTGCTCTTTTTGCTAAGTAAGAACTTGCTATCTTGACACTTAAGTGTTTAGCAAGCTCTTGTAAATCAGATTATAAGCACAGCGGAATGTATAAGTTAAAGCAACACTTTTTATACTAAGGAAGAGTTATTACTCCCCCTTGATGATTGAAACTAATAAATGACAAGTATTTATTATGAATCCAAGCAGTAAATGAGAATTAGATACTTAGACAGATTCACAATAAATACTGAAATGGAATAGAACAGTGAAAGTGTTTGAAGGATTTTTCTATTAAAAATCAATGTCTAAAATAGAAGGTTGAAGCCTCCTATTTATAGACGTTTACATACATGTATCTTGCCCAAAAAGCAAGTACAGAAACAACAGAAACAAGTTGCACAAGTTGCAACATTGAAACTAACAAATACAGCTAAAAGTAATAATAAACAATAAACTACTGATGCAAAAAGGCGGTGGAAAATATCTGATGCTAAGTGCTGATGAATGAAAACTACTGATGAGTAGTTTGTCTTCAGTACTTCTGAAGTGAACTTGTCTGGTTTGGACTTCAGAACTTCTGATGAAGTTTCTTCTTCAGTACTTCTCATATCTTCTCTTCAGCAGTTCTTTGTTTTCTTTTCAGTACTTCTATACTTAGCCAAAATGACAGAAGTGAATTAGACTAAGGTTTCCAAAAGTGGTTTCACCAATCCTCTTTGTCCTAACAATCTCCCCCTGGATTGATGAAGCCAAAACCTTACTAATTCCTTATGTTTTTCTTCTGTCTTGAACAATCTTCCATATCTCTTTGTACATGGTGTTCTTGAGCTGGTTTAACTGACCATCAGATAGAGATCCTCTCTGTGGTTCCAGATGTTGAATTGTGAGCAGGTCTTGTGTTGACAGTTTCTTCAGATCACTGATCTTCTTGTAAGCCCTGCTTGAGAGGTCTCTTCTTGTCAACAATACTGAGTTGTTATCAGTAAGTGACCATCTGATGATAGGTATCTTTGACTTGTTAAAGTCAGAAGAATAGGGAACCAGACTTGTCCCTTGGGTTGATGGTCCTGAGTGTTGGATGCTTTCAGTTTCAGTTAACCTCAGGTGGGAGTCTCTTCCTTGTTGTTGTTGCATATCAGGCATCTGAACAGTTGGGAGATGGTGTTCAGTCACTACTCTGGTATGCATCTTTTCTTTGATGGTCTTTTGGATTTGGTAGGCAAAAGTGGAAGGATCCCTGAATTGTGTTAACAGAGGTTTCTCCTCAATGTCAAAATCTGAATGGACTATTGAACTTCCTTCAAGTAGTACCATTTTGAAGTCAGTTTTGACATTGTCCTCTGCCTTCTTTCTCTGAGTAGCATGTCTTCTTTTTGATACACCAGAAGTTCTAACTACTGATCTTGAAGGATCAGCAGTTTGAAACTTCTCTGGATTTGCAGCCTTGGCAGCCAAGTATTTTCTGTAAGTGTCCATTAGTCTTTCTTCTTTCCATCTGGATACTGAGGCTTTTGAACCATAGCCCTCTGCTACTAACTCTTCTATTATCTAGGCTCTCTTGGCCTTTCCTTCTTTGCTTGTGGCCAGTTTGTCTGCAAGCAGTTGTGCTCTTCTTGTCAGCTCTTGCATAGAGAGTCCTTTGAGTGTATAGGCTTTAGTTTTGCTGTTCTTGGTAATGTAAGACACCAGTTGTTGTCTTTTATCTTGTTCAGCAATCTCATCAAGGCTAGCCTGCCTTTGTAGTTCAGCTTCATAAGCCTGAAGTTTTTCTTCATGGCTTAAATCTAGATCATCCCTTTCTTCCAGAGTTTTCCAAATCAGATCTTCTCTGGCCTTCTTGTTGGCTGCAACTAAGCTCTTCTCTAATAATTCAGCTGATTGAGAGATAGGAGAAGGGTTTAGTACAGTCATTGTTGTAACAGTTGTAGGCCTGATAGGATCAGATGTTGGTTGAATGGGAGCAGTGGTTCTGGAAGGGTCAGCAGTTTGAGGTTTGGAAGTGTTAACCTATGATGGGTTGACAACTGCTGATGGTTTGTCAACTACTGAAGGATTGTCTTCAGTACTTTCTGATTCTTCATCAGAACTTTTGCCATCAGAAGTTTCTTCATTGTGCCTTAGGGATTCTTCAGATGTTTGGGTCTCATCTTCTTTTTCTGCTGCTTCAATCTCTTCTACTGAGACACCAAACTGTTTGGCCAGTTTTTCTTTCCTGGCTTGATCTTTTTGATCTCTTTCAAGGATGGCCACTCTTGCCCTTATCCTGGCTTGGAATGACTCCTTAGGTTCCCTGATCTTCTCCCCCTTTTTGGATTCATCAAGTTTAAGCTTTGAGGTTGAGGGTTGGGAGAATTGTCCTTGAAGATGAGCAATCTGTTTGCTGTTGAAGTCTATCTTGTTGGACAGATCATTCATCTTTGTCTTGATCACTCCAAATTGATTCTTGATAGACAGCTCCAAGTTAGCTGTGTATGTTTGGAAGTGATTTCTGATGAGAGTGTTCATCATGTGGTACAGGGGACCCTCTGGGCTGCATAGCTGGTTCAGGTCTATGCTTGTTTGCCCAGGGAATTGGGTAGGCATTTGTTGTGAAGGGGGTGTTTTTGGGAGATCCTCATGTTGTACAGAGGATGCCACTCTAGGGGTTTTAGGGATTGAGTGGGCTTTAACCTGTGCAGGGGTGACTGGCTTCTTGAGCCTGGATACCCCTGAAACAGGACCTTCATAAAGTGCCGTCAATTCAGTAGTTTGTGTTTGTGAAGCATCATCCAAATTAATGGAATCATCTGAATCCCCGATGTTGCCCTCAATGAGGACTGTCTCAGTTAAATCATGAGCTGAGCCCAACTCAGTTCTCTCATGAACCTCTTGTTCTTGGTTCTGAGGATTTCCTACTTCAGGCATTAAGCCTTCATCAGTAGTTGCCACATCTGAGGTCTTAGCTATGTTACTTCTATCCTCAGATCCACCACTGGGTGGTAACTGAGTAGTAGCAGCCTCAGATGCCCCAAGAGTCTCTAAAATTGGGCTTAAAGACTCTGGTCCACCCTCATCTCTTGGGATAGGGCTAGAGATGTCCACATCCATGTCTGATGTTGTGGTTATGTCCCCTGGTTGTTGTGGTTGTAGGGGACTGACATAATCAGATGGGACCTTCTCTTTTAGCCCAGAGAGAAGTTTGGCAATTTCTATTGCCTCTTGTTCAGAAATTTGAGGGGTTGGTTCAGTAGTTTGGGCAATAGGTGAAATTTGTTGTTCAGCAGTTTCAAAAGAAGAGTGAGTTTCAATAGTTTTTCTAAGTCTTTTTCTTTTGAATAAAATGGTTATGGGTGCTCTTGGTGGGGTTTGAGATGGATGAGACTGAGAGGGTGTTTCAGTCTCACCTATTTGAAGAGCAGACTGCTCATGAGCATGTTCAGGCATCTCAACCTCCTGAACAGCTTTTCTTTTGGGTTGGTGGGTTTTTGTCTTTGTTGGCTTGGGCTTTTTGGCTTTTGGTGGTGTGAGTTTGGAAGATGTGGGCTTCAGGGGGACTTGTTGTTGTTCTCCCTGATCATCTTCTGGCCAGGCAGCCGGTTTGTTATGCCTAGAGTATGCTTGTGAGGTTAATGGATTTAAAGTTGAAACTTTTCCCACAAGCACCTCATTACCCAGTTCCCCTATTATGCATTGCATAATGAACCTTGGGTATAACAAAAACTTTTTCTTGGTATTATTATGATGTAACACCAACTCATTGAAAAATAGTTTTGATGCCCTGAATTTGGTTTCATTCACTATGGAATGAAATATTGGTTGAAAAGTGGAGGGCATCTGGTCATAAGACCCTGTTTTAGGACTCAAACACATAATAATATAATGAAACAAAAGCTTGTATTTTGGTTCAAAATATTTTTTGAAGATAGTAGCATGGGAGAGAGTACCTTGATAACCACACTCTGTCATGGTTAGGTGAATATCAGAATTAGCAACATGGTCAGGGGCAGTTACATCATCCAGACCCAGTCTTGTTGCCAGTGTGGCCGGTGTGATGGTCAGTGGTTTCCCTTTTATTCTTGAGTTGAGGGAAATGACTTCATCATCCGCCGTCACCGTCTCAGCATTTGCCCAGAACTCATTCAGAGTTTTAGTGTGAATTGGTGGGTTTATTGTGAGAGCAGTAAAATATTGGGATTTTACGACAAGATCAATGATCTCATCGTATTGGGACCAGCCTTCTTGTTTTTCAAGAAAGGCCCTTTGATTGTGTCCCTGCTTTAGAACGAGAGCCATGTGGTTTGGGTTTTGATCGAACAGTTGATTTGCAGGTTTTAGGTTATTGAGAGAGTTTTTGAGAGAGAAGGAGGGATATTTTGAGTTTGAAAGGATAAGTGTGGAGAAAAGGTATTTATCAGAAGTTTTAACCGCTTGAATCTTCTTTATTAGAAGTTTTTAAACCGCCTTTGGTTAAAAATCTTTTTATCAGAGGTTTTAGACTGATTAGGTCAAACCTCTGATGATGGGAAAAGTCAGATTTGCCCTTTTGACTAAACTGCTGATGAAGGATTACTTCATCAGTAGTTCCCATTTTCTCTTCAGTAGTTTTAACAGCTGATGAGAAATGTTTTTATAAATACTTTTATTCATAACTTCTGAAGGTTATTTTATCAGAAGTTACACACTTTTCAGAAATTAACCCCATACTGATGTTTTGTTCATCAGTAGTTTCTCTCTTTTCAGAAGTTTTGTTTCAGACTTTTGTCTGTTTTGTAAGTGAAAAATGAAAATTTGTAAAATAATAAAATAAACACTTACAAATTTAGCATCCCAAGCATGGATACTAACTTCTGAAATGTTGATGTGTCAAGGGGTTTTGTGAAGATGTCAGCTATTTGATTAGCTGTTGCTACATGCTTCACCTCAATCTTGCCTTTTTCATAGCAATCTCTTATGAAATGGTACCTGATCTCAATATGTTTGGTTTTTGAGAACTGTACCGGATTTTGAATGATGCTAATGGCAGATTTGCTGTCTACAAACAAAGGTGTCTTGGTCTCTTTGATTCCATAATCAAGAAGTTGATATTGGAGCCATTGTATCTGTGATGTACAACTTGCAGCTTGCAGCTGCAATGTATTCAGCTTCAGCAGTTGAAGTTGCAACAGATGTTTGCTTCTTTGATTGCCATGACACTAGACAGTTACCCAGGAATTGACAACCACCAGATGTTGACTTTCTTGTCATCTTACACCCTGCATAGTCACTATCTGAAAAAGCTGATAACTTGGTATTGCTTGAAGCAGGATACCAAATTCCAAGTGTTGGAGTTCCTTTCAGATATCTGAAAATTCTTTTGACTGCTATAAGGTGTGATTCCCTTGGTGCTGATTGATATCTAGCACAGACACATGTTGAAAACATAATATCTGGTCTAGAAGCAGTTAAGTATAAAAGGGAACCTATCATGCATCTGTACATGGTTTGATCAACCTGTTTTCCTTGATCATCAGGTTCAACTTGTGTGATTGGTGTCATGGGAGTGGAACATGATTTACAGTCCTTTAAAGAAAATTTGTTCAATAATTCTTTAACATATTTTGATTGATGTATAAAAGTTCCATTTGTTTGTTGCTTGATCTGCAGTCCTAGAAAGTACTGCAGTTCTCCCATGGTACTCATCTCAAATTTTGATTGCATGAGTTTCTTAAAATCATCACACAGTTTTGTGTTTGTTGAACCAAAAATGATATCATCAACATAAATTTGAACAAGTAAGACATGATTTCCAACATGTTTAATGAAAAGAGTTTTATCAATGGCACCTCTTGTAAAGTTATTTTTGAGTAAAAAGGTGGAGAGTGTATCATACCAGGCTCTTGGAGCCTGTTTGAGCCCATAAAGAGCTTTGTCCAGTCTGTAGACCCACTCAGGATGAGAAGGATCCTCAAACCCAGGTGGCTGACAGACATACACCTCCTCTTTTATTTTTCCATACAAAAATGCCCTTTTCACATCCATTTGATAAACTTTAATTTTGTTGGAAATGGCATAGGCTAGAAATAACCTGATGGCCTCAAGCCTTGAAACTGGAGCAAAGGTTTCATCATAGTCAATTCCCTCTTCTTGAGAGTACCCTTGAACTACCAGTCTTGCCTTGTTCTTGATTATCATACCAGCTTCATCCTGTTTGTTCCTGAAAACCCATCTTGTGCCAATTGGTTGCTTGTTTGGAGGTAAGGGACGGATTTCCCAGACCTGTTGCTTGTTGAACTGAATCAGTTCATCTTGCATAGCTTGCACCCAATTATTGTCTTTCAGGGCTTCCTGGTACTTCTTTGGTTCCAACTGAGAGATAAATGCTGAAAATAGGCAAAAGTTGGAGAGCTGGTTTCTGGTAAGAACACCTGAAGCTATATCACCCATGATTTGATCAAGTGGGTGATCTCTGTGTTCAATCAGTTGTTGTAAACCACTGACAGGTGTAGGTGGCTCTTGTTCTTCAAACAAACTACTGAGGTCTATAATATCTGGTTCAGCAGTTTTAGCTTCTTCAGTAGTTGCAGGTGCTGAAGCAGATGTTTGAGTTTGGCCTTCAGTATTTGTTGGATCAGAAGTTTGTGAAACTTCTGATGGTGTTGAAGTTGACTTAATGACTGTTTGAGGAGTCCATGGTGTAGGATCCTCATCTTCAAACCTTTGTTCACCATAATAAGTAGGTTTGGAAGGAGTAACAGTCTTTTCAGGTCCAAAGTGGAAGTTGTCAAGGTCAAAGAGTTCAGCAGGATGTGCTGGAATAAGAGTGTGTTTTGACTCATTGAACTTGACATTCAATGTTTCTTCTACTATCCTGGTGTGAGAATTAAAAACCTTGTAGGCTTTTCTAGTTGAAGAATAACCAAGAAAGTAACCTGAGTCAACTTTGGCAGCAAACTTTGAAATAGATTCCTTGATGTTCAAGATGAAACATTGACACCCAAAAGCCCTGAAAAAGTAGATAAGGGGCTTCATGCCATGAAGAACTTCATAGGCAGTCTTGGAATGTCTCTTGACCATAAGAACTCTATTCTGAACATAACATGATGTGTTAACTGCTTCTGCCCAAAAGTACAAGGGCAGTCCAGAATCAGCTAACATTGTTCTTGCTCCTTCTATTAATGTTCTGTTCTTCCTTTCTACTACACCATTTTGTTCAGGAGTTCTGGGAACACTGTATTGTCTAATAATCCCTTTAGACAAACAGAATTCATCCAGAGTTTTATTCCTGAACTCTGTCCCATTATCACTTCTAATGGTTTTGACAGATAGAGAATATTGTTTCGCTACTTGTAGAATGAAGAACTTGATGATTTCAGCAGCCTCATCCTTGGAGAATAAGAAGAATACCCATGTGAATCTTGAGTAGTCATCAATGATGACTAAGCAGTACTTCTTCTTACCAAGGCTCATAATCTTGACAGGTCCAAATAAGTCCATATGGAGTAGTTGAAGACATGCAGTTGTTTTTGATTCTTCAATAGACTTATAGGAGGACTTATGCTGTTTTCCCTTTAAACAGGATACACAGTGTTCTTGACACTGGTATACTTTCAAAGGTAGACCTCTGACCAAGCCCATTTTTGTGACTTTATTTATGGTTTTAAAGTTCACATGGCCAAGTCTCCTGTGCCAGAGATCTGTTTCTGAAGTTGATGCCCTTGAGAAGAAACAGGCAGTGTTGTTCAATACTTTGTCTTTCTCAATGTCCACTGCATAGACATTGCCACATCTTTTGGCAATCAGCAAAGTATGATCTTCAATGATCTTCTCTATCAACTTCTGGCCTTCTGGTGAGATGATCTTGCATGCTGTCTTTGTGAAAAAGGAAGAATATCCTTTATCACACATTTGTGACACACTCAGCAAGTTGTATTCAAGGTTTTCCACCAGATTGACCTTGTCAAACTGTATTTTGCCAGAGGAGACATTGCCATGTCCTAGCACATATCCCTTAGCATTGTTCCCAAAGGATACAGATCCTTCTCTTTGGCTGATAAAGTTGTTTATCAGGTATCTGCATCCAGTCATGTGCATAGAGCCTCCACTATCAACATACCATATGATGTTTAAGCCCCTGGAAACTCTCTGCACATAATAGCAAATTAGTTAGATCTAGGAACCCAAGCTTGTTTGGCTTTGGGTTTGCTCTTGAGAACAGTTACAGTTTGTTCTTGACCAGGTTGAGAAATCCATGTCTTTTTGGCAATGGATTTTTCATTAAGAACCATGGTGGTATCCTTTTCAGGACCACCATCAACCTTGGTCATCAGTAGTTGTACCATGTTCATTAGATTTTGTATCTCAGCAGTTTGTGAAACTGCTGATGATTCAGGTCTAACTACTGACAAAGAATTTTGAGAAAAAGATTTTGGTTGAGATCTTATCTTTTTCTGAGAAAAGGTGTTTTCAGGTTGTTGTTTCTTGGGTTTAAAGAATCTTTCATAATCATTTCTGATTTGATTTCCCACAACCTGTTGTTTAATTTTTTGATTGAACTGAATTCCTTTTCTGTATCTACAAAATTCAGTTTTGTGGTTGAACAGACCACAAATTTCACACTCTTTTGCCTTTTGTTTTTGATCTAAAGGCAAATTTCTGACATTAGTGTAAAGATTTTGCTCATCAGTAGTTTTCAGGATCTCAACTCCTGATGTAGATGAAACTACTGATGGCTCATTGTCAGATTTTGTTAATACTTCTGAAGTACTTTCTTTGAAAATACCAGGATTTCTATTTAGAAAGTTCTCATGGAAAGATGTGCAGTCTTTCCCTTCATTAGTTTCATTTGAAACAATTCTTCTCCCATCTTCAGTAGTTTTGGGAGAGAAATCTGTTGGTGTTTCAACATGATGGTATCCTATGCCAAACTTAACATTTGAAGGACTTTGTTTGTTTAGCAATAATTGATACCCCTTACAAGATTCCACCCATTTTTCACATGTGATCCTGGTGTCAGCAAGCTCTTGTCTGACATCTCCCAGGTCATTTAGCATGATTTTAATTTGTGCTTGGGTTTCAATAGCTGAGTCAGTTAATTTAGAAACTTCTTTTGTTTTAGCACACAGTTTTCTTTCTAAATCACATTTTATCTGTGTGTATTTTCTTTCTAAATCATTGGCTTTACCTTGTAAGTGCACATTTGTCTCTCTTATGAGAGCAAAAGTTTCTTTGCAAGAATTTGAGCAAAGTTTTGTCAAAGATTCTTTTGATACCTGTGACAATGCAGATTTTGAAGTACAACCTTCAAATGCCATTAAGGCAAAGTTCTTTCTGCCATTGTCTGGTTCTCCCCAGTTGATGTCAAACACTTTGTTGTCTGCATCAGGATTGCACTCTGTGGTGTCAAAAGGGAGACTGCTCCAGTCAACATACCCTGAGGTGAAAAGACTTTGTTGAGAGGGTTGTTGAGGCTGTGGAGGATGTTGAGCAGCTGGAAAGGGAGGGATTGATTGTTGGCTCTGCATCTGTTGAGCAGGCACTTGAACATATTGTACTTGTGGCATGTATTGCTGTTGAGGAGCTTGTGCCTGTACAAAATGAGCACTCCCTTGAGTTCCATTATTCCTATTATAATTGGGGTTATAGTTGTGACACCCGGCAACTTCCGGTAACTAACTTTTGAAAACTTAGTAAGTCTACCTTAGCGAGTCGCGCATACGTTACACATAACAAGGTCGGTCGAGTCGAGTCGCACATCATTAGGGTTTTAACATACGCAAGTCTCGGGTCCCGGGAATTGGTGATCGGGCGGGAACGTGTTATTTATCATGCATTATATGTTTACAATCATTATGTGACTTGTCGGTATGTGAATATGTGCTAACATGTGTTAAAACGGGGTTTAACGCGCAAAACACACGAACACAGAGGTTACAGGCGATTAGGCTTATGGGGAATAGCCTAATCGCCAATATAGGGGCGATTGGAGGGTGATTATAGGCGAGTAGGGGCTAATCACATGACTATTCATGCGATTAGGCCCCAATCGCATGAACTGTCATGCGATTAGGCTCCCTAATCGCGTATAAAACTGCATACTCGCGTGATACGTGCTGAACGACTAAAAACGCCTATAAATACCACCCTTGACCTCCAAAACATCATTTGTGCAACCCTAGCCGTCCCATAACATAACCCAACACACAAACACCCTCTGGAACTCGTTTTTGCATCAAAACCACCATTTTCAAGCTTATTCCATCATCACCTCTTGAATACAAGGTGTGTTCTTCAAACCCAAACCTTTAAATGATTATGTTTTACTCCCTAAACGTCCAGACCTGACTTATAAATGTTTTTATCTTTGAAAATCCATTTAAAACCGTTTTTAAACAAACCCACACCTTTACATGTGTTATATGTGTTATATGTGTTTAAAGATAGGATTTTTAGGATTGAATCATGGTTGTTCTTGTGTTATCA
Organism: Ambrosia trifida; assembly: GCA_028751855.1. Taxonomy (NCBI): domain Eukaryota; kingdom Viridiplantae; phylum Streptophyta; class Magnoliopsida; order Asterales; family Asteraceae; genus Ambrosia; species Ambrosia trifida. Next base: position 50,699,686 of record CM054125.1, read on the forward strand.
TGATGTTTATTGCTGTTACAAGTTAGTATGATGATGTCCTAGGAGTTTGAATGGTTTTGGTGGTGTATTGTTGATACGTGATGTTTTGACCCATTTGAAGGATTTTGGATGATTAAGGATGATATGAGGTATGTTGTTGATTGTGTGATGTTAGGGTTTGTTATAGGATGATGCTAGAACAGTAGGATGCTATCGGACAACGTGGTTATGTGATTTAATCTGGATATTTGCTATTTAGGGCAAGTTCTTGCATGTTGATGTGATGTTTACATGCTAAGTTGCCATTTTAGGAAAACGCTCGCATTCGGAACTGTTAGAATGATGAAAACTTAGGGGTTTTGCTTGAAATATGTTTGTTAATGTGTTAGGATGATTATTGAATGTTTTTACATGTTTCGGATCTGATTTGGAGCGTTAAACGCGCGAAATTGCATTGTACAGCTGCAGCAGGCGATTAGCATCCTAATCGCATGCTGCTATAGGCGATTAGGCCCCATAAGGGGCGATTGGCATCCTGATCGCGTGACCATATAGGCGATTAGCACACTGATCGCCTGTTGACCAACCCTAATCACATGTTGACTTTCCCTAAATGCTAGTTTGATTCCTAATCGCGTGTAATGCTGCTGTATGTATATTTTAACATCCCGGAACATGATTTGACGCCTAGGAACATGATAGGAACCCCGGGATTCACCCAATGACTTAGTAACACGTATTCGGACCTGTTTATGCGTTAATCGGACATTATGCTAGACTAGGTGAACTGTTGCGCGTATTAAGTGTTTAATTGCATATGTGGCATGATGTCTTGTATTTATCTAACACGTGGAATGTCGGGTCACCAATGGGATGTCGAGTCTTGTCTTACGTAGTCTGGTTGTCGGTTAAACATGCTTTTCGGACACATAATGGTCATGGACTGGACTTAGGGACTAATGAACCCGATGGGTTATTAGCCTAACTTGACACATATCTTATGATAGGTCGCCAATAGTTGGGGCTATCATATTTTACAGACGGTTTACTCATATCACGCATACGGTTTACTCTTAAACGGAATACGCAACTTAAGGTGAGTTCACGGCCCCACATTTTACTGTTTATGTTTTCGGGGGAGAAACATGCTTAAAACTCTTTTATGACGTATGACTTGTTAAACTCTTATGGCTCATGACTCTTTATCACGTTATACTATGGCTCACTTATCGTACTATACGGTTCATCGAAAATCCCTTGAAACCACTAACATGGGTATATGGCGGGGAAATATGGATAGCGCTATTGGGAACTGACAAACCCCACTCGACGGTTGGAACGGGCTGGTGCATATTGTCTCTAACAAAACAAGGTCTACCGGCGATGACGGTAGCCCATAGGAAACTAAGGGTAACACACGGCTCAGTCAGTAATGGTTTTACCCGTATGAGTATCTCATTCTGCGCCTGGCTGGCGTTCTCATAAGCATAGTAGTAATTGTGATGGTAACGGTTTCCGATGGAACACTTTAAACGTTTAATTAAAACCTGTGAACTCACCAGCATTATATGTTGACTCTTTTAGCATGTTTTCTCAGGTCGCTAAGGTAGCAGCTGTCGGATAGGCGCACGAGGTCGCACTGGAGTCGTCTCGCGTCTAGGGTCTCATTCGCACGTTTTGGAATCATGAACTTTTGAACTTATGTTTACTTATGCATGACTTTTGTAAACTTTAAATGCTTCCGCACTGTTTGAATGTTGGTTTTAAACTTATGCATGGTTCTTGATTACGTATGTTTTTACATTTAGACGTCGTTTATTGTGACCGTTGACTTGGATCCTGGTGTGTCACACGCCTCGCGGTAGAACTCCGCAGGTGGAAATTTGAGGCTGTGACAATAGTTATTTCCAGATTGTGATTGGTTAAAGCTAGAGCTTCTACACTCTCTAGCAAAGTGTCTCAACTTCTGACACTTGTGACATCTCAATTTAGATTTGTCAAAACCAATTTTTGTATTACTGGTCAATCCTGGAAATTTCCTTCCTGACCTTTTATAAAACTTGTTAGTTTTAATGCTTAGCATGGCCAGTTGGTGTAAAATGTCCATTTCTTCTAAGTCATCACTGCTAAAGTTTTTCAAATCATCCATGATAAAACATAGATTATCAGCAGTTTGACTTTGGTCATTATTGTCATAACCTGGGAAAGATCTTTCTGATGAGATCCCAGTTGTTATGTCAATATTGTCATAAGATCCATAGTAACAAGTTGGTGAATCTTGTCCCAAAAGTGCTGTACTACCTGGTAGGTAGTCATCAGCAGTTTTACCAGATGATTGTAATTTCTTCTTTTGATCAATTTCTCTCTCAAAAGTAAGTAATCTCCCATGGAGTTTTGTAAGAGTGAGGGAGCTAAAATCTGCTGAGGATCTTAAAACAATGGAGTATGTTTCCCATTTGTCTGGTAAAGACCTTAAAAATCTATGTAGCATAGACACTGTTGTATAGGTCTGACCATTTAACTTTAGCTCAGATATTAATGAGGAGAATCTTTCAAATTGTTGAGTTAAAGTTTCCCCATTAATATGAGCAAATGTCTCATATTGTTGAGCTAAAATCTCTCTGGTGTTGGCAATCACCTCTTCAGTTCCTCCAAACTGTTCTTTAAGACAATCCCAGAGTTCTTTGGCACTTTCACAATGTAAAAGGCCAGAGTATATTTCATTTGGGAGAGCCATTGCCAACATAGAGAATGCTTTTGCATCTAGCTCAAGTTTTAGGAAATGATCATCTGCATATTCTTTAGGGTCCTTAGGGACCTTAACATTAGTTTCAAGATTGACATTTACTGGTTTGTGAGGACCATATATCACAGATCTCCAACAACCTGTGTTGGTTTGTGACAAGGTATGTGCCATTCTCTTTTGCCAAATGTTGTATTCATTTCTTACAAGCATGGCAGGTTTAGTGGCAGAACCAGTATTATGTGGATCCATTTTAAAGAGTATAGATTTGTCAGATGACTCTTTTAAGTGATGGATGTTGATAAAAAGTGAACTTTTGATCTTTTTATTGAGTATCAATAAGAGCTTTGTGTCTGATTCTCAATTTGTTAGATTGATATGTGATCAGATAAACCAACGCTCTGATACCAATTGTTGGATCAGTTTGCTCTTTTTGCTAAGTAAGAACTTGCTATCTTGACACTTAAGTGTTTAGCAAGCTCTTGTAAATCAGATTATAAGCACAGCGGAATGTATAAGTTAAAGCAACACTTTTTATACTAAGGAAGAGTTATTACTCCCCCTTGATGATTGAAACTAATAAATGACAAGTATTTATTATGAATCCAAGCAGTAAATGAGAATTAGATACTTAGACAGATTCACAATAAATACTGAAATGGAATAGAACAGTGAAAGTGTTTGAATGATTTTTCTATTAAAAATCAATGTCTAAAATAGAAGGTTGAAGCCTCCTATTTATAGACGTTTACATACATGTATCTTGCCCAAAAAGCAAGTACAGAAACAACAGAAACAAGTTGCACAAGTTGCAACATTGAAACTAACAAATACAGCTAAAAGTAATAATAAACAATAAACTACTGATGCAAAAAGGCGGTGGAAAATATCTGATGCTAAGTGCTGATGAATGACAAACTACTGATGAGTAGATTGTCTTCAGTACTTCTGACGTGAACTTGTCTGGTTTGGACTTCAGAACTTCTGATGAAGTTTCTTCTTCAGCACTTCTCATATCTTCTCTTCAGCAGTTCTTTGTTTTCTTTTCAGTACTTCTATACTTAGCCAAAATGACAGAAGTGAATTAGACTAAGGTTTCCAAAAGTGGTTTCACCAATCCTCTTTGTCCTAACAGAGACACGGCTCGGGCCTTTTTGTTACTGAGAAATGTCTTCTCCAGTTTGACCCAAGCAGCTCATGCGGTTGCCTCTGTGTCCAGATTGCGTTTCAAGTAGTCATCTGAAACTACGCTAAAGATCCATTGCATAACTAGGGCATTAATTTCTTTCCACTGATCGTAATCAGTGGCAGTGATGTTGGGTGCAAGCAACCCGTCGATATGGTTGAGCACCTTATATGCCACAACATGTAATCGAAACAGTTTGACCCAAGAAGTGTAAGTAACCTTGGTACCATCAAGAGTTCTGATTTCGGTTTGGATGTTTGTGACCGAGTAGGACGGGTGGAGAGAAGTAGGTTTAGATTCTGTGTTGGAACCCTGGTTGGTCTCATCAGTTTTGGCCATGGAAGGAGGGTCGACTGAGTCTGGGAAGCGGGTAGGGTTTCTGTGTCGACAGGAAGAGAATAAATAAAAAAAGATGAAGGTGGGGTTCTGTGTCAGTCAGAAGAAGAACCAGGAAAAAGACGAAGGTAGGTAAAGGTAGGAGATTAAGAGATAAGGGTATAGGAGGATTGATAGGGTATTCAGAACCGTGGCTCTGATACCATGTAAGATTGTTATGGTGTAAAACGTAATGAATATTATTGAATGAATGAAGCCCCTTATATAGGGGAAAATACAATCATCTCCTATCATACTATCTATAAACACAAGAGATATCTACAATATCTACACCAAATATAAAGATAATAATAAACACATAATAATTATCGCTAAGAGGTTGAAGCCGCTGTCTCATTCAATGGCTTCACCAATTTTGGTTTTTTTGAGGATCACCCCGCTAATTGCACTCCAAAAAAATAAGTCGGCAGTGGTGGTTAATTAGTGTACCAAATGGCCTTTTGGCCTAGCATTACAAATGTGTTGAACAAGAGTTTTCCTTCCAAGTGGTGGACAAAAAAGGTATAATCTAGTAATAGAATTATAGAGTGTGTGAATTATTGTTATAAAAAGAAAGCCATGGTTTGTGTCTTTATTGAGGAGTATGTAGTCGTGGTTGTGTCTTTATTGAGAATAAATAGGTGTTGTTTGTTATAGAAATGAAGTCAATAAGGTAGCATCTACAATCGATAAAGGGGCAGTGCCTATGATAGCCGAAAAATAACAGGAACGACGCTCATCAGAGTAGTACTTAAAGAAACACACTCGCGTAGGAAGGAGTGGATCTTGATTGCTTTTCCAGGTTGTACGATCCGAGCCAAGATAGAGGGGATGAGGGAACACACCTAATTGATGCCCAACCTAGCTTATAAATATGTTGTTACTTTTTTTCTAAAAAAAATTGTTAAACTGGATTAAAATGAATTACGATCAAAGTAAATTAAATACTCAAATGCATTTTCCTTCTTTTTATTTATAGTTCTCTAATAATAATAATAAGTCTTTATATATGATTCTCTTATAAGTCTTGATGTTAGCACGTCTAGCTAACTACTAAACAAGACAACTCTTTTTTGTTCATTCATCCCCTTCTGGCTGTCTTTTTGTCTTACAAGTTCACTCATAACTTGCCCATAACCTCATTTTAGTCCTATGCACGTCATTATCCACCTAACATATCAATCACTTTCCAGCCATTTTTCCTAGTTTTTTTTTCAACAATGTAACATCTTATTTACAACTTATTAATTTAAAGTTAGAAACCTTTTCAAAATAATTAACATGTACAATGTGTCGTTCTATTATTTCGATTAAGTTTTTTTTTAAACGTAATAATTTAGCATACTTTGAATCAAAAACTTGGGTAACTTCCGACACATTTGGTACATTTGACGCGTTAATGATGAAACATAAACCGCACTTGAACATTCATAACTAGATCAAAATTTTAACCTCTATAACGGACATGTATGTAGCAAATAAATGGGTATGGTCATTTGAATTTTAATTTCAAATATGAGAGATACCTAATGAATATTTGAAGCATTTAAAAAAATGTCAAAATTCAAGACAACTAGAAAAGGTCAAGAAATATTTTAATATTTAGAAATTAAGTCAACGACATTAAATATTGGGGAAATACACTAGACAATGGCTATATAAGGTGTCAACAAGCAATGACAAGAGCATTCCTATACAAACCAAACACAGAAGCAATGGCAAGAGCATTCCAGGCTTTGGTTGCACTTGTATTTGTCTCAGCAATTTCATTCCAATCGTGCTTTGTCGGTGCAAATTTCTACGCCGACACTTATTTCAATTGGGGTGCCAAGCATTCGTATGTTTTTGGCAATGGTGATGATCTTCATCTAGTGCTGGATAATGTTGCAGGTACAGTTTTATTGGAAAAAAATATCAAAATTCAAGTTCATTTGACTCCTAAAAGTCAAACATGAACTCTTAACTACTATTAGTATCTTGATATAACTTTAATTACAGGATCTGGTGTTCAATCATACAACTCATACCTATTTGGAAGCATTGAAATGTTAATCAAGTTAGTTCCAGGGAACTCTGCAGGAACCGTCACAGCATATTATGTATGTACAATATCAAAATAGATGATAATTACATATTTACATGTACAGAAAGTCGATATAATCATAATAGTCATTCTTAACATTTTTGTGGAATTATTGCAGCTTTCGTCTACAGGCGACTATCATGATGAGATCGATTTTGAGTTCTTAGGGAACTCGTCAGGAGAACCTTATACCATGCACACAAACATATTTACCCAAGGCAAAGGAAATAGGGAGCAGCAGTTCAAGTTATGGTTTGACCCGTCAGCGGATTACCATAACTACACCATTCATTGGAACCCTGATGCAGTTGTGTAAGTTAACCACCCTACATGATCGTCTTAACCTTTTTGGTGCCTAAAGCAAATTCAAATAACAATCATGGAACACCAAGACTTTGATGTATGCTTAGCTTACAGACTTAACTGTTGCTAAATTGTATGCAAATGACAACAATGCAGGTGGTATGTTGATAGCATACCGATTAGAGTTTACAGAAACTACAAAAGCAAAGGAATTGGATTCCCAGACAAACAAGGAATGCAGGTGTACTCCAGTTTGTGGAATGCTGATAACTGGGCAACACGAGGCGGTCTAGTGAAAATAGACTGGTCATGTGCACCTTTCACGGCTGGTTTGCGTAAGTTTAATGCGCGAGCTTGTAAGTGGAATGGACCGGTTAGCATTTACCAGTGTGCCTATCATAACAAAGCTAATTGGTGGACCGCGCCCGCGTATAAGCAATTGAGCTGGGACCAACAGGGAAAACTCAAGTGGGTCAGAGATAACTACATGATCTACGACTACTGTACAGATTATAAGCGTTTCAATTGGCAGATGGCTCCTGAATGCTCCAAGCGACAATACTAAACAAACTTATTATATTGTTATTTGTTTTGTTTTCTCCAATTCTTTTTTCCAGTATGCACTTGAAACTCCATTTTCCTATTTTTATTTGTTTTTATTTTGGGATTATTTTGTTGTCATTTTTTATGTGTGATGTGTTTTTACATTGTCCTTAAAACATTCTTTAGATACTATCAGAATTGCAACAATGGAAATAGAAAGGTTTGACTTACAAATTATCATGAAGGAAAACATACATATAAATACAGAATGCAACAAATCAAAAAGGAGCAATCATATGTTTTCATTCTGTATTTGAATCATTCAAATAATTTAAATTTGAATAATTTTATTATTTTGTTGTAGTATCTTTAATATGCTCCCTCAAGATGGACGGTTGTGAAATAAGTCCAATCTTGGATATTAATTGTTGAAGTCTTGGCCGTAGAAGTGATTTGGTGAGAGCATCGGCTAGTTGGTCTCCCCCGTGATGCGTGTCACCCGGATGGATTGGTTGTTGACTTTTTAACGGACAAAGTGGAAGTCAAGTGCTAGATGTTTCATGCAGATGAGGGAATGAAAAAATGGTATAGGCGGCATGTTGGGTGGCACTAAAGTTATCACATAAGATGGTTGGTGTAGCAGCAGATTGATGTGTCATCATTTATACATGTATTTACCACTCTTTTTGTACATATTTGTGCCTTTATCTTTGCAAAATAGATCTAAATTGTTCCTATGAGTTAATTGCGGGTATTTGAAGGCAAACAGGAAAAAAGGAGCGGAAACTGACACAAGGGAAAGAAAATTGAAGACTTTGAAGACTGTAGCAGAGTCTGCACGGCCGTGCTTCATCCGTGCACGGCTGTGCTCCTGCCCAAAGTCAATCAGTCAATATTTTCAGCCATCCCGACAGAAAATCAAGGTGCACGGGCAAGCTTGACATAGTGCACGGCCGTGCTTGCTTATATGTGCACCCTATGGCTCAAACCAACCAAGACTGACATGCAGTTGTGGCATGCAGACGAGCACGAGCGTGCCCCATTATGAAGCACGGGTGAGTTTGAGACAAAACCTGCTCAGGACTTCCAGTACCAACGGACAGTACCTCATTGTTGAGCATGTGACACCCGTTGAAATCACAGGGCATATCCGTGCATTAGTTACACGTACACATTGTGCATGACATTTCATTTTACATGTTTCATTGCAATTGAGCCATACAGGGTCTCAACAGACCAAATTTGATGCATACAATCTAGCATTAGGTCCACTAGTTGATACAATTTCATAACTAGTCGAATAGCTTATCATGAACTATAGAGAGATCATACCAAAAACCCTAGTTTGGGAAACTCATACAATGGTACATAACATTTTAATTGTGATTCAATCAAGGACAAAATCAAACAATGTCCATATACAAGGAATCACCCAAACACAACGTCCACACATGACTAGTAATACGACTAGTTAAAAATATATATATTGAACACAATTATATATATTTGTGGCACCTAAACTTGTACAAAAGATCACACTTAACATTTAATTATAACATGTGTATATGCATTTGTACAAGACATGAGTTTTAAATGTTCAAAAAAATAATAATATATACATGTGTGTATATATGCGACGGCACACACACATATACATGTGTGTATGAGCTTCCCAATATTTGAACTCTTCCACCTTAATGATCCATCATTTCATTTAAGATTCCCACATATTTAGTAAACACTTTATCACTTATCCATTCCATAACCTTTGACTTGCCACATATATCCACCTCCACCCATACATACATATCGATACATACATACATACATACTACACAAAACACTAAGATTCTTGATAACAACTTTCACCAACATGGAAATGAGACTTTGATCAAAGTATAATGACTTACCCTATTTAGCCTACACAATCTTCCACCAAGATTCATCCAACACATGCATAGTCTTTTCCATCACATTCCTAGACTATTACCAAAGAGGAAAGATTCTTATGACATCCAAGAAAACACAATGTTGGCTTACCCTTTTGAACATCCATCACCTCAATCAAATCTTCCACTTAATCTTTCCATAATCATTGACAATTATTTACATTAACATGGAAGTTAGACTTTAACCAAGCCATGATGACCTTTCTCATTTGCCATCAAACACATATCTTAAGCAAGATCATACCATATCCATCCAAGAACACCTTTAAACACCATGATTATCCTACATCAAATCTTAAGTGAAATGACTAAGCCTTAACCTCCCAAACACCCTCTAATTTCGGCCCACTTATCCCAAGGAAAGCATGCATTCATCAAGTCCATGATCTCCCACAATCCAAGACTTACACTAGAATACAAATATTCCTTTACCTCCACATCCAAGGAGAGTTGACCTACCCAAAATAGCATGACTCTAGCACTATATAAATGAGACTTAGATGCACCAAAGGAAATCACACCTCCCCTCACATCTCACTATCTCCCTCTCGGCACACCACCACCACCGCCGAACCATCACCACCACTCGGCCACCGCCACCACAACAAATCACCTCCCACACCCAAGTCACAAACAATAAATATTAACTTTCAAGGGATCATTAGGGGTACAAGGAGCATAACAAAGTTGTACAAAGTATATGTTTTTCTAAACTCATTAACACAAGGCATTGTGTTGAAAGTTGTTAGTCATAACAAAGCTTACAAAGATCCATGTGTTTTCCCGAAAAGTAATATTTGACATGAAGTATTATTATTTTCATAAAAGTTGTCAAGTATGAAAATAATAAGTTAAACATACTTAAACATGGTAGATCCACACACTTGACAAGACAAAAGTTGTGAAACCTTCATCACATGAGCAAATCAAATATATAAAACACTTGTTTTTCACAAATAAAAGTAATGTTTTTCCAAGAAACTAAGCTATCTTTTTAGCAAAGATCACTAGTTTACATAAAGAAGGTAAATCTTTTCATCAAAGACACATTTAACTTAAAAAGTTAAGTTACAAAGAAAAGCGTAACAAGAGAACAACTTGTAGACAGTACAAGTAGCATAGACCTAAAAATGTCCCTTTTACATAGGACACATAGGTCGATCTCTCTAGCTCAGACTCATTAGTTTATTTCCAAGACATACCATAAGGTGAGTTTCACTGCCCCTTTTTCACTGTTTTTACATTTTTCCGCGGGAAAAACATGCGTAAAAAGTTCAGTTTTCAATCACATACATGACTATTATGTGAACATTAGACATCAAGGTTCAGGATCCATTAAGCCCTCGTGTCATACATCATACCATAACCATTAGCTATGGACTTAGCCATGAAACACCATAATAGATCTATTGGGTTGACACCCCCAATCTTGGTCAGTCGCTCTGACCGGATGACAGATATCAAAAGAGTGCTAGTATTTCACATTTATTCATTGTCTTGAGTGTACAATGGGAGAGGCACAACATGTTAAGGTTTGGTTATGGGCTCATGTCAGATCACATATTAATTACTGCCCTAGCTAGGCAGTAATTTAGTCGGATTTGGGATTACAGGTCCAACATACAAAAACCTGTGAACTAACCAACTTTATGTTGACCCATATATTTTTCATGCATGTTTTCAGGAAATTAGCATGGAGCATGGAACTTGGGAAGGTCGCGTACGAGCATTCAAGGGATACCATCTTTTGAACTATTGTTGTGATGTTTTGATCTAAACACTTTTAACAATAGTTTCTAATTCAAACAATTAACGATAAGTTTTGTAAGACTTGAATGTTTTAAATGGTAATTCCTGTTTTATTAAATAATGCTCATGTGACTTTTGTGCTTGTAAATCATTTCAGTTGCACCCCGTGTTTCCGCCTTAGGCGAGGTGTGACAGAGTGGTATCAGAGCACAAGGTTATAGCGAACTAAGATTCTTTTGAGTCAAACTATAATCTAAAAAAAATTGATTTTGAAATGTTTTTCCAAAGGAAAGAAACACAACATGTATCCCTACGCGCTACGCAAGTTCCATGCCAGTTACATACTTCACACTTTAGTAGATATATTAAGTACACTACATACTGACACACACGTGTGTTCATTGATTTCCAGGATCATGGCACACAACGAGGACCCTATCATCATCTTTGATTCTGAAGAGGAGGTTGTACCCGACAGCCCTCCCGTCGCCGACATTCAACAGGGTTATGAGCCCGATTCCAACGATTCTGACGTCAAGGACCACATGCAGGTGGACCATGTCGTTTCGGACGACAAGGATGTTGTGCCAGCTGGAGAGGCATAGCAGGAGGATGCACCACTGCCGCATCCCGAGCCTAGGATGCCATCATTTCGTCCTTATCGCCTATATCCGGGTAGTGTGCGTCTAATGTACACACCTCGGAAACGAGTCCTTCCTCCACCGGCTCCTATCGCTCTAGCCGAGGCTCCTGCCCAGGCTGACCCTGAGCCTCCAGCACCTGCAGACCCCCAGCCCCCAGCACCACATGCACCTGAGCTACCCAAGAAGAAGCTACGCCTGAGATCCCATGCTTGTAAGAGGACTTACCTACAGACCATGGATGGATTCCTGGCCTACTCCGATGAGGACATTGATGACCAGACTCCCTCCACCTTTGAGATTGGTGAGTTATCTTAGCCTCCCTCTGACACTCTGTTACCCACCGGCTTTGAGCCAGCTCCCGTGCATCACACCCTCTACTCCGTGTGGGACGTGGTTGGACGTCACGACACTGAGATTGGGATACTACGAGGGAGAGTTCGAGAGATTGAAGATGATCTCTATCTGCGGGTCATACCCGGGATCCACTCCTCTATCGTTTAGCAGAGTTAGGTACGCGTGTGTATGAGGCGGATCAGGGATGCGCCGCAGCTGAGGAGCGTGTCGCCGAGCTTGAGGCTAGAGTTAACGATCTCAAGGCGAGGATGACTGCAGCCGTCACAGCCTTGTCTGCTGCTTTCCTACCCCCATCCCCGTAGGTTATCATGTATTGTACTTGTAGTAGTAGTAGTTTAAAAACTTGTAAGGCAGTATGCCATATTATAGAGTGATATGTGTCTCATTCTTTTAATATTGTGTATTAGAAAAACATGCCTCCCAAAAGGACTACCCGAACGACTTCTGAGGAAGAAGCTTTTCCGACCACCTCAGCGGATCTAGCCAGTGTAATTGCACAGGCTATCGCGCAACATGAAGCGAACCGTGCCGATTCCACTGGCGGTTCAGGCGCAGCAGGCTGACGCAGAACCTAGGATCCCGAGACTGATAAAGCTTTTTCCTATCCCTTCTTAGCCTTGATCTTATCTTATGCCGACTCCATCGACTGATAAACCATTCGTTCCGACTACGTAGAAGTAGAGAATACCATGCGTGGGTGATCCTACAAGACTTTCATGGCATGCAAGCCTTGGAACTTTCGTGGGTCAGAAGGAGCAATTGGTATAGTCCGTTGGATCGAGAAAACCGAGTCAGTACTTGATATCAGTTGTTGTTCAGAAGACCAAAAGATCAAGTATGTCACTTGCACCTTCTAAGATGAAGCACTGACATGGTGGAACCTACAAGTGCAGACCTTGGGTCGCGAAGCTGCCTATAATCTCTCGTGGACCGAACTGAAAACCATGCTAATGGATAAGTATTGCCCACGAAGTGAGCTACAGAAACTGGAAACCGAATTCTGGAATCTGACCATGAACGGGGTGGAAATTGCTGCCTATACCACCCGATTTCATGAGCTTTCTCGCTTGGTACCCCACATGGTTACTCCTGAGTACAAGTGGGTGGAACGGTATATCTGGGGACTTTATCCTAAGATCCATAGTATGGTTACCACTGCTGCTCCAACTTCCATCCAGCACGCTGTCACTCTTGCGCACAGTCTCACTAATGACGCAGTTCGTATGGGTTCCTTGACCCAAAAGGAATCCGACAAGAGTGGAAGTACTGGGAATAAGCGCAAGTGATCCCATTTCCAGAAGGGGAAAAGTTCAGAAGGCAACTCCCACAAGAAGCCCGAAACCATCAAAGTTTTTGCTGCCACCGCTACCGAAACTCGCAAGCCGTACAACGGGCCCCACCCATTTTGCAGCAAATGACAGTACCATCACGTGGGGACATGTGACAACATCATGTGCGAGAAGTGCAAGCGGATGGGACATCCCTCTGTGCAGTGCCGGTCCAAGGCGGTTGTGAACAATGATGGGAAACCGGGATGTTTCGAATGTGGTGCTATAGACCATTTCAAGAGGGACTGCCCCAAGCTGAAGGGCCAAGCTCGTGGCAGGGCTTTTTTTCATGAGTGCAGATGACGCGCGCGAGGATCCTAACGTTGTCACCGGTACGTTTCTCGTAAACAATCATGCTGCTTCTGTACTTTTCGATACCGGTGCTGATTTGAGCTTTGTGTCAACCGGCTTTAAACAGGCCCTCGGTTTAGAGTCCCATAAGTTGCACACACCTTACTCTATAGAATTGGCTAACGGTAAGACAATTGAGTCCAATGAAGTATTGAAGGACTGTACGTTGGAACTAGGAGGTCATGAGTTCTGTATCGATCTTCTACCTGTCGAGTTAGGAGGTTTCGATGTCGTTATTGGGATGGATTGGTTGTCGTAGCATCGAGCCGAAGTCATCTGTTTTGCGAGGATCGTTCGGATTCCGTTGCCAAGTGGCGAAGTTTTGCCTATTCAAGGGGAGTGTCGGAAGACTCCGTTGCGACTCATATCTTGCATGAAAGCCCAGAAGTGTTTGCGGAAAGGCCATGTTGCGTTCTTGGCACACGTGATCGAGAAGAAACCCGAGGAGAGAAGAATCGAAGACATCCCTGTCGTGAGGGAATTTCCTGAAGTCTTTCCTAAAGATCTGCCAGGATTGCCACCCCCGAGGCAAGTCGAGTTCCGTATTGATCTCGTTCCCGGAACTGCTCCCGTAGTCCGTTTTTCGTACCGTTTAGCTCCTTCTAAGATGCAGGAACTATCCAACCAGTTGCAGGAACTAATTGAAAAAGGATTCATTCGACCGAGGTCAGAGCTCCAGTCTTATTTGTCAAGAAGCAGGATGGATCGTTTCGCATGTGCATCGATTACCGAGAGTTAAACAAGCTCACGGTGAAGAACCGTTATCCTCTTCCCAGGATCGATGATCTGTTTGATCAATTGCAAGGTTTGAGTTTCTACTCGAAGATTGACTTGAGATCAGGATATCATCAGTTGCGTATCCATGAGGAGGACATTCCCAAGACTACTTTCAGGACGCGGCATGGTCATTATGAGTTCCTAGTAATGTCGTTCGGTTGGACAAACGCACCAGCAGTGTTCATGGATTTGATGAAAAGAGTGTGCAAGCCTTACCTCAACAAGTTTGTGATTGTATTCATTGACGGAATTCTGATCTATTCATGAACCCAAGAGGAACACGAACAGCTTTTGAGGGAAATTCTCAATCTGCTTAAGAACGAGAAACTGTATGCCAAGCTATCCAAATGCGAATTTTGGATTCGTGAAGTTCACTTCCTTGGTCATGTTGTGAACAACAAAGGCATACATGTCGATCCAGCCAAGATTGGAACAATCAAAAATTGGGCTAGACCCGATACCCCGACCGAAGTTCGACAATTTCTAGTGTTAGCTGGCTATTATCGTCGATTCATCGAGAACTACTCAAAAATAGCCCAGTCCCTAACAGTCTTGACCCCAAAAGACAAGAAATTCGAATTGGGACATTCGCAAGAATTAGCTTTCCAGCTTTTGAAGCACAAGTTATGCAGCTCACCAATCCTCTCGTTGCCAGAAGGAATGGAAGATTTTTTGGTATATTGTGATGCATCTCACAAAGGTCTCGGTTATGTCCTAATGCAGAGGAACAAGGTTACTTATTGCCTATGCCTCACGCTAACTCAAGGTGCGCGAATGGAACTACACAACCCATGATTTAGAATTGGGTGCAGTAGTGTTCGCACTCAAGATTTGGAGACACCACCTCTATAGGACTAAATGCACTATCTTTACCGATCACAAAGAGCTTGCAACATATCTTTGACCAGAAAGATCTAAACATGCATCAGAGAGGATGGGTTGAGCTGCTCAATGGCTACGACTGTGAGATTAAGTACCATCCAGGGAAGGCAAATGTTGTGGCAGACGCATTAAGCCGAAAGGAGCGTGCCAAGACATTGCGTGTCCGTGCGTTGGGCATGACCATTCATACTGATCTCACAGCCCGTATTCGTCAAGCTCAGCAAGTAGCTCTCAAGGATAGTAATATCGGGCATGAGGCTCTATACAGTCAGGTTGTTCTGTTAGAGACAAGACCTGATGGGACAAAAGATTTCTTGAATAGAATATGGGTTCCATTGTATGGAGGATTGCGTGATATAGTTCTGGATGAAGCACACAAGTCCAAGTACTCAATACACCCCGGTGCGGATAAGATGTACAAGGACCTCAAGGAGTTATTTTGGTAGCCTAACCTCAAGGGTTGCATTGCGACCTATGTCAAACATTGTTTAACATGTTAAAAGGTCAAGGCAGAATACCAGAAGCCTTCAGGTATGCTACACCAGCCTGAGATTCCTGTATGGAAATGGGAACAGATTTCCATGGATTTCGTCACTAAATTGCCAAAAACACCTCGTGGTCAGTATAAAATCTTGGTAATTGTCGATCGTCTGACAAAGTCTGCGCATTTCTTACCCATCAAGGAAATAGACAAGACGGAGAAATTATCCAGGATATACATCAATGAAATCGTATCAAGACACGGTGTACCTATCTACATAATCTCTGATCAAGATAGTCGTTTTACTTCAAGGCTTTGGCAATCATTGCAAGAAGCCCTTGGTTCCCGACTGGATTTGAGTACCGCTTAGCATCCTTAGATCGATGGTCAAAGCGAAAAGACCATTCAGACAATGGAAGATATACTTCGTGCGTGTGTAATTGATTTTGGAGGAAATTGGGATACGCATTTACCTTTAATCGAATTTTCTTACAATAACAGTCATCACACTAGTATCAACTCAACACCTTTCGAAGCGTTGTATGGACGCAAGTGTCGATCCCCAGTATGTTGGGCAGAAGTAGAGGACAAGCAGATGACAGGTCCAGAACTCATTCAGGAGCCGACTGACAAGATTTTCCAGATCTGAGACAGACTGAGAGCTGCCACGGACAGGCAGAAAAACTACGTAGACCAGAGGCGTAAACCCTTAGAGTTTCAAGTGGGTGACAGAGTCTTGCTCAAAGTATCTTCGTGGAAAGGAGTACCCAGGTTTGGAAAATGTGGGAAACTCAATCCTAGATACATAGGTCCATTTGAGATTCTTGCATGAATCGGACCAGTTGCATACAAGCTCGAACTGCCCGAAGAACTCAATGGAGTGCATGACACATTTCACGTTTCAAATCTTAAAAAGTGTCTTGCTGATGAGTCATTGATCATCCCACCACAGGAGATCTACATTGACAAAAAAACTCCATTTCAAAGAGGAGCCACTAGAGGTAACTGACTGGAAGATTCAGAAACTTCGTCGCAGTCAGGTCAAATTAGTCAAGGTGCATTGGAACACTAAACGCGGACCCGAGTACACTTGGGAACGTGAGGACCAAATGAAACGCATGTACCCACATCTCTTCCAAGTGACCCACAGTTTAGATGACCAACACCGAATGTTTCGCGGACGAAATTCCTCAAACAGGGGGAGAATGTGACACCCGTCGAAATCACAGGTCATATCCGTTCATTAGCTACACGTACACATTGTGCATGACATTTCATTTTACATGTTTCATTGCAATTGAGCCATACAGGGTCTCAACAGACCAAATTCGATGCTTATAGTCTAGCATTAGGTCCACTTGTTGATACAATTTCATAACTAGTCGAATAGCTTATCATGAACTATAGAGAGATCATACAGAAAACCCTAGTCTGGGAAACTCATACAATGGTACATAACATTTTAATTGTGATTCAATCAAGGACAAAATCAAACAATGTCCATATACAAGGAATCACCCAAACACAACGTCCACACATGACTAGTAATACGACTAGTTAAAAGTATATATATTGAACACAATTATATATATTTGTGGCACCTAAACTTGTACAAAACATCACACTTAACATTTAATTATAACATGTATATATGCATTTGTACAAGACACGAGTTTTAAATGTTCAAAAAAATAATAATATATACATGTGTGTATATATGCGACGGCACACGCACATATACATGTGTATATGTGCTTCCCAATATTTGAACTCTTCCACCTTAATGATCCATCATTTCATCTAAGATTCCCATATATTTAGTAAACACTTTATCACTTATCCATTCCATAACCTTTGACTTGCCACATATATCCACCTCCACCCATACATACATATCGATACATACACACATACACACTACACAAAACACTAAGATTCTTGATAACCACTTTCACCAACATGGAAATGAGACTTTGATCAAAGTATAATGACTTACCCTATTTTGCCTACACAATCTTCCACCAAGATTCATCCAACACATGCATAGTCTTTTCCATCACATTCCTAGACTATTACCAAAGAGGAAAGATTCTTATGACATCCAAGAAAACACAATGTTGGCTTACCCTTTTGAGCATCCATCACCTTCATCAAATCTTCCACTTAATCTTTCCATAATCCTTGACAATTATTTACACTAACATGGAAGTTAGACTTTAACCAAGCCATGATGACCTTCCTCATTTGCCATCAAACACATATCTTAAGCAAGATCCTACCATATCCATCCTAGAACACCTTTAAACACCATGATTATCCTACATCAAATCTTAAGTTAAATGACTAAGCCTAAATCACCCAAACACCCTCTAATTTCGGCCCACTTATCCCAAGGAAAGCATGCATACATCAAGTCCATGATCTCCCATAATCCAAGACTTACACTAGAATATAAATATTCCTTTACCTCCACATGCAAGGAGAGTTGACGTACCCAAAATAGCATGACTCTAGCACTATATAAATGAGACTTAGATGCACAAAAGGAAATCACAGCTCCCCTCACATCTCTCTTTCTCCCTCTCGGCACACCACCACCACCGCCAAACCATCACCACCACTCGGCCACCGCCACCACAACAAATCACCTCCCATACCCAAGTCACAAACAATAAATATTAACTTTCAAGGGATCATTAGGGGTACAAGGAGCATAACAAAGTTGTACAAGGCCCCTAAGTCCCTCTTTTCTTAAAACACTAGGAGGTATAAGCTTGTTTTCTTAAACTTATGTTTTTATTTTTACCTAGTCTTTTAAATACAAAGTTGTTCACTAGTATGTTTACTCTTGTAACTTAAGCTAACAAGTGAGTGAACTCATGTTTTAAGATACATTATGATAGTGAAAAAAAACCTATGTGTTTACACCCCTTAGGGCCGAAACATATATATATATATATATATATATATATATATATATGTGTGTGTGTGTGTGTGTGTGTGTGTCTGTGTGTGTGCCGAAACTTTTATAACAAAAGTATATGTTTTTCTAAACTCATTAACACAAGGCATAGTGTTGAAAATTGTTAGTCATAACAAAGCTTACAAAGATCCACGTGTTTTCACGAAAAGTAATATTTGACATGAAGTATTATTATTTTCATAAAAGTTGTCAAGTATGAAAATAATAAGTTAAACATACTTAAACATGGTAGATCCACACACTTGACAAGACAAAAGTTGAGAAACCTTCATCACATGAGCAAATCAAAGTATATAAAACACTTGCTTTTCACAAATAAAAGTAATGTTTTTCCAAGAAACTAACCTATCTTTTTACCAAAAATCACTAGTTTTCATAAAGAAGGTAAATCTTTTCATCAAAGACACATTTAACTTAAAGAGTTAAGTTACAAAGACAAGCGTAACAAGAGAACAACTTGTAGACAGTACAAGTAGCATAGACCTAAAAATGTCCCTGTTACATAGGACACATAGGTCGATCTCTCTAGCTCAGACTCATTAGTTCATTTCCAAGACATACCATATGGTGAGTTTCACTGCCCCTTTTTCACTGTTTTTACATTTTTCCGGGGGAAAAAACATGCGTAAAAAGTTCAGTTTTCAATCACATACATGACTATTATGTGAACATGAGACATCAAGGTTCAAGATCCATTAAGCCCTCGTGTCATACATCATACCGTAACCATTAGCTATGGACTTAGCCATGAAACTCCATAATAGATCTATTGGGTTGACACCCCCACTCTTGGTCAGTCGCTCTGACCGGATGACAGATATCAAAAGAGTGCTAGTATTTCACATTTATTCATTGTCTTGAGTGTACAATGGGAGAGGCACAACATGTTGACCCATATATTTTCCAACATACAAAAACCTGTGAACTAACCAACTTTATGTTGACCCATATATTTTTCATGCATGTTTTCAGGAAATTAGCATGGAGCATGGAACTTGGGAAGGTCGCGTACGAGCATTCAAGGGATACCATCTTTTGAACTATTGATGTGATGTTTTGATCTAAACACTTTTAACAATAGTTTCTAATTCAAACAATTAACGATATGTTTTGTAAGACTTGAATGTTTTAAATGGTAATTCCTGTTTTATTAAATAATGCTCATGTGACTTTTGTGCTTGGAAATCATTTCAGTTGCACCCCGTGTTTCCGCCTTAGGCGGGGTGTGACAGAGTGGTATCAGAGCACAAGGTTATAGCGAACTAAGATTCTTTTGAGTCAAACTATAATCTAAACAAAAATTGATTTTGAAATGTTTTTCCAAAGGAAAGAAACACAACAAGTATCCCTACGCGCTACGCAAGTTCCATGCCGGTTACATACTTCACACTTTAGTAGATATATTAAGTACACTACATACTGACACACACGTGTGTTCATTGATTTCAGGATCATGGCACATAACGAGGACCCTATCATCATCTCTGATTCTGAAGAGGAGGTTGTACCCGACAGTCCTCCCGCCGCCAACATTCAGCAGGGTTATGAGCCCGATTCCAGCGATTCTGACGTCGAGGAGGACCACATGCAGGTGGACCATGTCGTTTCGGAGGACGAGGATGTTGTGCCAGCTAGAGAGGCACAGTAGGAGAATGCACCACTACTGCATCCAGAGCCTAGGATGCCATCGTTCCGTTCTTATCACCCGTATCCGGGTAGTGTGCGTCTGATGTACACACCTCGGAAACGTGTTCTTCCTCCATCGGCTCCTATCTCTCCATGGGAGGCTCCTGCCCAGGCTGACCTTTAGACTCCAGCACCTGCAGACCCCCAGCCCCCAGCACCACAGGCACCTGAGCTACCCAAGAAGAAGCTACGCCTGAGATCCCATGCTCGTAAGAGGACTTACCTACCGACCATGGATGGATTCCTGGCCTACTCCGATGAGGACACTGATGACCAGACTCCCTCCAACTTTGAGATTGGTGAGTCATCTTAGCCTCCCTCTGACACTCCGTTGCCCACCGACTTTGAGCCAGCTCCCGTGCATCACACCCTCTACTCCGTGCGGGACGTGGTTGGACGTCATGACACTGAGATTGGGATACTGCGAGGGAGAGTTCGAGAGATTGAGGATTATCTCTATCTGACGGGTCATACCCGGGATCCACTACTCTATCATTTAGCGGAGTTAGGTACGCGTGTGTATGAAGCGAATCAGGGACGCGCCGCAGCTGAGGAGCGTGTCACCGAGCTTGAGGCTAGAGTTGACGATCTCAAGGTGAGGATGACTGCAGCCGTCGCAGCTTGTCTACTGCTTTCCTACCCCCATCCCCGTAGGTTATCATGTATTGTACTAGTAGTAGTAGTAGTAGTTTAAAAACTTGTAAGGCAGTATGCCATTTTATTTTATATGCAAAAACAAAATCGTATCAAGTATGTTAAACTTTCTATGAAAAAGTGCGATATTTTGGTTTCCTATAATGTTGTTGTGTCGTGCATCTGTGATCGTGTTTGTCATTCATGTTGATTGTATGGTTGTTCTGTTTGGTGCATATGTTGACAATATTATAGAGTGATATGTGTCTCATTCTTTTAATATTGTGTATTAGAAGAACATGCCTCCTAAAAGGACTACCCGAACGACTTCTGAGGAAGAAGCTTTTCCGACCACCTTAGCGGATCTAGCCAGGGTAATTGCATAGGCTATCGTGCAACATGAAGCGAATTGCGCCGATTCCAGTGGCGATTCGGGCGCAGCGGGCTGACGCAGAACCCAGGATCCCGAGACTGGTAAAGCTTTTTCCTATCCCTTCTTAATCTTGATCTTTTCTTATGCCGACTCCATCGACTAATAAACCATTCGTTCCGACTTCGCAGAAGTAGAGAATACCATGCGTGGATGTTCCTACAAGACTTTCATGGCATGCAAGCCTTGGAACTTTCGTGGGTCAGAAGGAGCAATTGGTATAGTCCGTTGGATCGAGAAAACCGAGTCAGTACTTGATATCAGTTGTTGTTCAGAAGACCAAAAGATCAAGTATGTCACTTGCACCTTCCAAGATGAAGCACTGACATGGTGGAACCTACAAGTGCAGACCTTGGGTCATGAAGCTGCCTATAATCTCTCGTGGACCGAACTGAAAACCATGCTAATGGATAAGTATTTCCCACGAAGTGAGCTACAGAAACTGGAAACCGAATTCTGGAATCTGGCCATGAACGGGGCGGAAATCGCTGCCTATACCACCCGATTTCATGAGCTTTCTCGCTTGGTTCCCCACATGGTTACTCCTGAGTACAAGCGGGTGGAACGGTACATCTGGGGACTTTCTCCTAAGATCCGTAGTATGGTTACCACTGCTGCTCCAACTTCCATCTAGCACGCTGTCACTCTTGCGCACAGTCTCACTAATATAGCAGTTCGTATGGGTTCCTTAACCCAAAAGGAATCCGAAAAGAGTGCAAGTACTGGGAATAAGCGCAAGTGGTCCCATTTCCAGAAGGGGAAAAGTTCGGAAGGCAACTCTCACAAGAAGCCCGAAACCATCAAAGTTTTTGCTGCCACCGCTACCGAAACTCGCAAGCCGTACAACGAGCCCCACCCATTTTGCAGCAAATGACAGTACCATCACGTGGGGACGTGTGACAACATCAAGTGCGAGAAGTGCAAGCGAATGGGACATCCCTCTGTGCAGTGCCGGTCCAAGGCGGTTGTGAACAATGATAGGAAACCGGGATGTTTCGAATGTGGTGCTACAGACCATTTCAAGAGGGACTTCCCCAAGCTGAAGGGCCAAGCTCGTGGCTGGGCTTTTTTCATGAGCACAAATGACGCGCGCGAGGATCCTAAAGTTGTCACGGGTACGTTTCTCGTAAACAATCATGCTGCTTCTGTACTTTTCGATACCGGTGCCGATTTGAGCTTTGTGTCAACCGGCTTTAAACAGGCCCTCGGTTTAGAGTTCCATAAGTTGCACACACCTTACTATATAGAATTGGCTAACGGTAAGACAATCGAGTCCAATGAAGTATTGAAGGACTGTACGTTGGAACTAGGAGGTCAAGAGTTTTGTATCGACCTTCTACCTGTCGAGTTAGAAAATTTCGATGTCGTTATTTGGATGGATTGGTTGTTGAAGCATCGAGCCGAAGTCATCTGTTTTGCGAGGATAGTTCGGATTCCGTTGCCAAGTGGTGAAGTTTTGTCTATTCAAGGGGAGTGCCGGAAGACTCCGTTGCGACTCATATCTTGCATGAAAGCCCAGAAGTGTTTGCGGAAAGGCCATGTTGCGTTCTTGGCACACGTGTTCAAGAAGAAACCCAAGGAGAGAAGAATCTAAGACATCCCTGTCATGAGGGAATTTCTTGAAGTCTTTCCCAAAGATCTGCCAGGATTGCCACCCCCGAGGCAAGTCGAGTCCCGTATTGATCAAGTTCCCGGAGCTGCCCCCGTAGCCCGTTCGCCGTACCGTTTAGCTCCCTCTAAGATGCAGGAACTATCCAACCAGTTGCAGGAACTACTCGAAAAAGGATTCTTTCAACCGAGGTCATCACCCTGGGGGGCTCCAGTCTTATTTGTCAAGAAGAAGGATGGATCGTTTCGCATGTGCATCGATTACAAAGAGTTAAACAAGCTCACGGTGAAGAACCGTTATCCTTTTCCCAGGATCGATGATTTGTTTGATCAATTGCAAGGTTTGAGTTTCTACTCGAAGATTGACTTGAGATCAGGATATCATCAGTTGCGTATCCATGAGGAGGGCATTCCCAAGACTACTTTCAGGACGCGGTACGGTCATTATGAGTTCCTAGTAATGTCGTTCGGTTTGACAAACGCACCAGCAGTGTTCATGGATTTGATGAAAAGAGTGTGCAAGCCTTACCTCAATAAATTTGTGATTGTATTCATTTATGGCATTCTGATCTATTAACGAACCCAAGAGGAACACGAACAACTTTTGAGGGAAATTCTCAATCTGCTTAAGAGCGAGAAACTGTATGCCAAGCTATCTAAATGCGAATTTTGGATTTGTGAAGTTCACTTCCTTGGTCATGTTGTGAACAACAAAGGTATACATATCGATCCAGCCAAGATTGAAGCGATCAAAAATTGGGCTAGACCCGATACCTCGACCGAAGTTTGACAATTTCTAGGGTTAGCTGGCAATTATCGTCGATTCATCGAGAACTTCTCAAAAATAGCCCAGTCCCTAATAGTCTTGACCCAAAAAGACAAGAAATTCGAATTGGGAGATTCGCAAGAATTAGCTTTCCAGCTTTTGAAGCGCAAGTTATGCAGCTCACCAATCCTCTCGTTGCCAGAAGGAATGGAAGATTTTTTGGTGTATTGTGATGCATCTCACCAAGGTCTCGGTTGTATCCTAATACAGAGGAACAAGGTTACTTATTGCCTATGCCTCACGCTAACTCAAGGTGCGCGAATGGAACTACACAACCCATGATTTAGAATTGGGTGCAGTAGTGTTCGCACTCAAGATTTGGAGACACTACCTCTATGGGACTAAATGCACTATCTTTACCGATCACAAAGAGCTTGCAACATATCTTTGACCAGAAAGATCTGAACATGCGTCAGAGACGATGGGTTGAGCTACTCAATGACAACGACCGTGAGATTATGTACCATCCAGGGAAGGCAAATGTTGTGGCAGACGCATTAAGCCGAAAGGAGCGTGCCAAGACAATGCGTGTCCATGTGTTGGGCATGACCATTCATACCCATCTCACAGCCCGTATGCGTCAAGCTAAGCAAGAAGCTCTCAAGGATAGAAATATCAGACATGAGGCTCTATACAGACAGGTTGATCTGTTAGAGACAAGACCTGATGGGACAAAATATTTCTTGAATAGAATATGGGTTCCATTGTATGGAGGATTGCGTGATATAGTTATGGATGAAGCACACAAGTCCAAGTACTCAATACACCCCGGTGCGGATAAGATGTACAAGGACCTCAAGGAGTTATATTGGTGGCCTAACCTCAAGGGTTGCATTGTGACCTATGTCAAACATTGTTTAACATGTTCAAAGGTCAAGGCCGAATACCAGAAGCCTTTAGGTATGCTACACCAGCCAGAGATTCCTGAATGGAAATGGGAACAGATTTCCATGGATTTCATCACTAAATTGCCAAAAATACCTCATGGTCAGTATACAATCTAGGAAATTGTCGATCGTCTGAAAAAGTCTGCGCATTTCTTGACCATCAAGGAAATAGACAAGACAGAGAAATTATCCAGGATATACATCAATGAAATCGTATCGAGACACGGTGTACCTATCTACATAATCTCTGATCGAGATAGTCGTTTTACTTCAAGGTTTTGGCAATCATTGCAAGAAGCCCTTGGTTCCTAACTGGATTTGAGTACCGCTTACCATCCTCAGATCGATGGACAAAGCGAAAGGACCATTAAGAAACTGGAAGATATGCTTCGTGCGTGTGTAATTGATTTTGGAGGAAATTGGGATACGCATTTGCCTTTATTCGAATTTTCTTACAATAACAATTATCACACTAGTATCAAATCAGCACCTTTCGAAACGTTGTATGGATGCAAGTGTCGATCCCCAGTATGTTGGGAAGAAGTAGGGGACAAGCAGATGACAGGTCCCGAACTCATTCAGGAGACGAATGACAAGATTTTCCAGATCTGAGACAGACTGAAAGCTGCCAGGGACAGGCATAAAAGCTACGTAGACCAGAGGCGTAATCCCTTAGAGTTTCAAGTGGGTGACAAAGTCTTGCTCAAAGTATCTCCGTGGAAAGGAGTATCCAGGTTCAGAAAATGTGGGAAATGCAATCCCAGATACATAGGTCCATTCGAGATTCTTGCACGATTCGGACCGGTTACATACAAGCTCGAGCTGCCCGAAGAACTCAATGGAGTGCATGACACATTTCACGTTTCAAATCTTAAAAACTGTCTTACTGATGAGTCATTGATCATCCCACCAGAGGAGATCTACATTGACAAAAAACTCCATTTCATAGAGGAGCCACTAGAGGTAACTGATTGTAAGATTCAGAAACTTCGTCGCAGTCAGGTCAAATTAGTCAAGGTGCATTGGAACTCCAAACACGGACCCGAGTACACTTGGGAACGTGAGGACCAAATGAAACGCAAGTACCCACATCTCTTCCAAGTGACCAACAGTTCAGATGACAAACACCGAAAATTTGGACGAAATTCCTCTAAAGGGGAGAGAATGTGACACCCGTCGAAATCACAGGTCATATCCGTACATTAGTTACACGTACACATTGTGCATGACATTTCATTTTACATGTTTCATTGCAATTGAGCCATATAGGGTCTCAACAAACCAAATTCGATGCTTATAGTCTAGCATTAGGTCCGCTAGTTGATACAATTTCATAACTAGTCGAATAGCTTATCATGAACTATAGAGAGATCATACCAAAAACCCTAGTTTGGGAAACTCATACAATGGTACATAACATTTTAATTGTGATTCAATCAAGGACAAAATCAAAAAATGTCCATATACAAGGAATCACCCAAACACAACGTCCACACATGACTAGTAATACGAGTAGTTAATATATATATATATATATATATATATATATATTGAACACAATTATATATATTTGTGGAACCTAAACTTGTACAAAAGATCACACTTAACATTTAATTATAACATGTGTATATGCATTTATACAAGACATGAGTTTTAAATGTTCAGAAAAAATAATAATATATACATGTGTGTATGTGCTTCCCAATATTTGAACTCTTCCACCTTAATAATCCATCATTTCATCTAATATTCCCACATATTTAGTAAACACTTTATCACTTATCCATTCCATAACCTTTGACTTGCCACATATATCCACCTCCACCCATACATACATATCGATACATACACACATACACACTACACAAAACACTAAGATTCTTGATAACAACTTTCACCAACATGGAAATGAGACTTTGATCAATGTATGATGACTTACCCTATTTAGCCTACACAATTTTCCACCAAGATTCATCCAACACATGTATAGTCTTTTCCATCACATTCCTAGACTATTACCAAAGAGGAAAGATTCTTATGACATCCAAGAAAACACAATGTTGGCTTACCCTTTTGAGCATCCATCACCTCCATCAAATCTTCCACTTAATCATTCCATAATCCTTCACAATTATTTACACTAACATGGAAGTTAGACTTTAACCAAGCCATGATGACCTTCCTCATTTGCCATCAAACACATATCTTAAGCAAGATCCTACCATATCCATCCTAGAACACCTTTAAACACCATGATTATCCTACATCAAATCTTAAGTGAAATGACTAAGCCTAAACCTCCCACAAACCCTCTAATTTTGGCCCACGTATCCCAAGGAAAGCATGCATACATCAAGTCCATGATCTCCCACAATCCAAGACTTACACTAGAATACAAATATTCCTTTACCTCCACATCCAAGGAGAGTTGACCTACCCAAAATAGCATGACTCTTGCACTATATAAATGAGACTAAGATGCACCAAAGGAAATCACACCTCCCCTCACACTCACTCTCTCCCTCTCGGCACACCACCACCACCGCCGAAACATCACCACCACTCGGCCAGCGCCACCACAACAAATCACCTCCCACACCCAAGTCACAAACATTAAATACTAACTTTCAAGGGATCATTAAGGGTACAAGGAGCATAACAAAGTTATAAAAGGCCCCAAACTCCCTCTTTTCTTAATACACTAGGAGGTATAAGATTGTTTTCTTAAACTTATGTTTTTATTTTTACCTAGTCTTTTAAATACAAAGTTGTTCACTAGTATGTTTACTCTTGTAACTTAATCAAACAAGTGAGTGAACTCATGTTTTAAGATACATTATGATAGTGATAAAAATCTATGTCTTTACACCCCTTAAGGCCGAAACATATATATATATATATATATATATATATATATATATATATATATATATATATATGCCGAAACTTTTATAACAAAAGTATATGTTTTTCTAAACTCATTAACACAAGGCATAGTGTTGAAAGTTGTTAGTCATAACAAAGCTTACAAAGATCCATGTGTTTTCACGAAAAGTAATATTTGACATGAAGTATTATTATTTTCACAAAAGTTGTCAAGTATGAAAATAAGAAGTTAAACATACGTAAACTTGGTAGATCCACACACTTGACAAGACAAAAGTTGTGAAACCTTCATCACATGAGCACATCAAAGTATATAAAACACTTGCTTTTCACAAATAAAAGTAATGCTTTTCCAAGAAACTAAGCTATCTTTTTACCAAAGATCACTAGTTTACATAAAGAAGGTAAATCTTTTCATCAAAGACACACTTAACTTAAAGAGTTAAGTCACAAAGACAAGTGTAACAAGAGAACAACTTGTAGACAGTACAAGTAGCATAGACCTAGAAATGTCCCTTTTACATAGGACACATAGGTCGATCTCTCTTGCTCAGACTCATTAGTTCATTTCCAAGACAAACCATAAGGTGAGTTTCACTGCCCCTTTTTCACTGTTTTTACATTTTTCCGGGGGAAAAAACATGCGTACAAAGTTCAGTTTTCAATCACTTACATGACTATTATGTGAACATGAGACATCAAGGTTCAAGATTCATTAAGCCCTCGTGTCATACATCATACCGTAACCATTAGCTATGGACTTAGCCATGAAACACCATAATAGATCTATTGGGTTGACACCCCCACTCTTGGTCAGTCGCTCTGACCGGATGACAGATATCAAAAGAGTGCTAGTATTTCATATTTATTTATTGTCTTGAGTGTACAATGGGCGAGGCACAACATGTCAAGGTTTGGTTATGGGCTCATGTCACATCACATATTAATTACTGCCCTAGCTAGGCTGTAATTTAGTCGGATTTGGGATTACAGGTCAAACATACAAAAACCTGTGAACTCACCCACTTTATGTTGACCCATATATTTTTCATGAATGTTTTCAGGAAATTAGAATGGAGCATGGAACTTGGGAAGGTCGCGTACGAGCATTCAAGGGATACCATCTTTTGAACTATTGTTGTGATGTTTTGATCTAAACACTTTTAACAATAGTTTCTAATTCAAACAATTAACGATAAGTTTTGTAAGACTTGAATGTTTTAAATGGTAATTCCTGTTTTATTAAATAATGCTCATGTGACTTTTGTGCTTGTAAATCATTTCAGTTGCACCCCGTGTTTCCGCCTTAGGCGGGGTGTGACAGAGCACGAGCGTGCCCACCTTGGAGCACGGTTGTGCACCCCCTGTCTATAAAAGGAGACCTTCACTCATCATTCTGTCTTCCCATTCCACTCGATTCTCTCCCACAATTCTGTTATCCTATTATCTTGTGAGTGACCTTTGGAGCTTCGGATGAATCTGAGTGATCACCCCCAAAATAGCACCCGAGTGAAATAACAAAAATGGTGAGGAACCAATGAAGTAAGACACTTGAGGGACGTTTGATTAGTTGCGCCAAGGCTATCCGGAAAATCTACCAAAGATGTATTTAGTATGTGGGACGCTTAGGAGGTGGGTTATTTGTGTCTTGTCACACTACGGCCACTTATTTTTACTCTATCGTTATTGCCTAGGTTTGGTTTGCTTGGGTACAAGCAAACGTCTAAGTGTGAGGTGATATGATATGCCATCATTTATACATGTATTTACCATTCTTTTTGTACATATTTGTGCCTTTATCAAAACAGATCTAAACTATTCCTATGAGTTGATTGCAGGTATTTGGAGGCAAAAAGGAGCGGAAACTGGCACAAGGGGAAGGAAATTGAAGACTTTGAAGACTGTAGCAGAGCGGGCACGGCCGTCCTCCTGCCCAAAGTCAACCGGTCAACATTTTCAGCCATCCAGATGAAGAATGTCAAGGTACACGAGTGTGCTTGACATAGTGCACAACTGTTCTTGCTTATACGTGCACCCCAAGGCTCCAACCGACCAAGACTGACACGCAGTTGTGCCATGCAAACGAGCACGGGCGTGCATGAGACAAAACCTGCTCAGAAAGACTTCCAGTACCAATGAACAGTACCTGACTATTGAGCATGGGCGTGCCCACCTTAGAGCACGGGCGTACACCCCGTGGTAGCTCTATAAAAGGAGACCATCACTCATCATTTTGGCATCCCATTCCACCCGATTCTCTCCTACATTTCTGCTATCCTAGGGTCTTGTGAGTGAACTTTGGAGCTTGGGATCACACCATAACACTTAGAAAGAGTGAGCTTTGTGAGAAACCACATAAAATCATCCAAAAACTCTCTAAATCCTATAGCAACCCTCACCATGTTTTCATATCAAAACCAACTTAGCGAGCTTGTTGTAATGCCATCTCTTGGCTAGGATTGTAGAGTGTTGCTAGGGTGAAGACTATCTTGGTATAAATTATATAGTTTATGTTTATTATTGAGTGATGTTTTGTGTTCTCATTAATTCTTTCTACTATATCTTTGTTTGACGAATTAACGAATTAATCAACTAGTATTTGGTCTTGTGGGTATTTTGATAGGAAGTAGATGGACTTATGAATGTTCCCGTGGTGTGTAAAAACCCACGCACTTCTAAGCTAACGTGATTCCACGTGTAGAGATTAACCCATTTGTGTTTGGAAACATTGACACTTTGTGGCTGAATCCTCGACTATCAAAATCTCACTTAGGGTCGATATGATCTTTATACTTTGTCCTAGTGATAAGCCAAGACTTGGTCATGCGATGTAGCTTCATGGTCTATGTGTTAGCTTTGGCGCAAACCAAGAATTGGTGAACCCGTGTTGGGAGCGAACGGTCTATATTTTCTGCCATTACTATATTATCGCACATCTAGTAATAGGCCAATAACTTTTTGAAAAGTTAATTAATTCAAGTAGGGGATGAGTGTAAGCGGTAAAGCTACGATTCCTTTATGATGTCAAGTGGTTGCTTGTTCAACCATGCTCCGGCCGCCAGCAAGTTATTCATAAAAGGTTAGAGTCGTTAGAGGTCAATATTACAACAGTGGGAGGTGGGTTCTTCGGGGTTGGGTGTACACAGTCTAGGGTGATCCCCCCCCCTCACTTTTGAGAGGTGAGCTTACCGGGGTAGGGAGACCCTCATAATAACAATGAGAACACAAATCGTTTTTATAGTTATGCGGCAATGCGCATCTTGAACACATCACTCAATTAAACTTTTACTGTTAATCCGTACCAAGATAAGTTGGATCCCCAAATAACACTTTTATTTGGGAATTGGTTATCTTCTCGGTCATTTCGTTATCTCTCACTTTTATTTATCTTTAGTTTTAGTCTACAACTTAAAACTGAGTAGAAAAAGTCGTGTCTTTGGGTTCGATACTCGGTACTTTCTTGTGTCTATACTATACTCGATAAGTACACTTGCCTATTGTGTGGGTTTAGAGCGTTTTGCATTTATCGTTTTATTCTATAAATTTAAAACTTGAAAAGTGTCTCACATCAAAGTTTTCGACTTAATTACCTTTTTCATCAAGTTTTTTAGACTTTCACTGGGAACTTACAATTTTTAAGAAAAGAAGTTTAAGTCACTGAAACCACACACATCACAGATGTAAAACCGAGTTCCTGTAGTAAAGATTTAAGCCACAAAACATCGGTGGTAGTAGATGCGATGACCCGAAACTCAAATTCGGTTGAGGAATGTGCAAGAGTGCCATGGTGTTTTGTGCTCCATGCAATGGGATTTGAACCAAGGTAGACAATGTAACCAGTAGTGCTTCCATAAGTGTCTTTATCTTCGGCCCAATTAGTGTCGGTGAAGGCATGAAGATGTTGAGGAGATGCATGACATAGCAAAAGACTACTGTGAATGGAACCATTGTTCATGGTGAATATTTCAAGGATATGTTTGTCATATATATCGAGTGTACATCCTCGAGATAACTGTGATACTATTATGTTCAGGATATATCTGTACAATGTCTATTATATATATCCTAAGTATGACTAATAGTTCTTGTTGAATTAAATCCTTTATGCAAGTTTAACTCAACTGATTAGCTAAAGACTCGGTCTTGCTTAACTCTCGGCAATTAGTTGATATCCGTTAGAAGTCGTGGGAAAAAGGAAGGAACTTGCAATGACTACTTGGACCTAGTATATGCAAACCCGTATATTTTGGAATGTATTCATTTTTAGTATAAAGCGGGACCTCGGACAATCAGTTAAGACACTTACTGTAACACCCCAACCGATGGCGGAAACATCGGGATGTCACGTATTGATGATTGTTCAGTAGCTCATGGTAAATAATAAATTTCAATAATTGATTTAAATAGATTACATACGATTGTTCTACAAGAATTTGTACATCAAAATGAAGAATACTAGATACACATCCTCAAGCATAAACTCAAATCTTCAAGCAAGCTATAACATGAAACATGTTAAGTTTGAAAATATTTTGGGTCAACAAAAGTTGGTGAGAATTACATAGTTTTTGATAATTGAATAAACACTTGTACAATTCGAGTGTCATGGCATGTCTAGTCCATATGTGAAAACAAAACAATCGGGTAAATCGAGTGCATAATCAAACCTTGTGACTAGAATATTGTGGTCCATCCCATACGCTCATGGTTCACTCGATTATGTTATAAATTTGATAACAATCACCCACGCTACCTATGTAGGAGGTACACGTATCCGGGTGGGATTGTCAGTCCAATAGATCTATCATTGTATACCGTCGGCTGATCAATGTTAATGATTATGCTAGAATATTGTGCTTACCCTAGTCATGTTTAAGACACAATGCAACATAGAATAACACATAGACACTGATGATTGAATTGTAGATAGAATGTTGTAACATGTTTCACCCCAAAATAGTGAAATAGAAAAAGGGCTATGTAAAACTCACCTTAGTGTTGAAACGGAGACCCTTGTTATATAAGTAAATGTGGCTCGTGTGTATCCAAATATCACCCTATTTCAAGGTAATAAATAAGTGTTGGGGAAAACTTAATAAGTCTAAGTTTTCTTGTCTAAAATGTGCTAGGGTTCCTAATTTGGGGATTATTAATTGATTTATGAATAAATTTGAATATTTGCTAAATAACTTTAATAAATAAAGAAATAATTAATAAAAAATATTTCCGACCAATATTAACTAAAAGTAGTTGAATTAAAATGTAATAAATGTAAAAATAATTTTTATAAAATTTTTTTCCTTAATTAACGAATAGTTATATATTAATACTTATTTAACAAAATATAGACTTAATATTTAAAAATATTAAATTTATAAATTTCGAATCAAAAATCTATATTTCTGATCTAAATGATTAATAATAATTTATGTGAAATTTTGATGTAAAAATAATGAAAAATGAATTTATTATGATTTATTTATGATTAAAATTACAAAAATCGATTAAAAATATTAAATAAATGATTTTTCAGAAATAAAAATCATTTCTGGAATGTTTATTGTTTTATAAGCTTAGGATAATTTTTGTGGAATTTTATAAAATCGTTTTGATATTTTTATAGAATTTTATAATTATAATTGAATAAACTTGTAATATTTATTATATAAAAATAAATAAAAGATTTTTGAAAAACTAAAAATTGTATGATAAACTTTTCTATTAGAATATCATAAAATAATTTTTGTATAATTTAATAAACATCTTTAGTATTTTAAAACCATTTTTAAAAATAATAGTGAATATATATAAGTATAAAGGGTTTAAAAAAATGGTTTGTATGTGCTAGGGATCGAACCCGGGCCACTGGCCGGTTCGTGGTTTAAATCACAAGCATAGACCATCTGGTCTAGACCCTGGGAACGAATAATCTTGGTTTGAATTAATTATATAGGTTTTCTGTTTAAACTAATATATTGTTTCTAAAACAAATGAAAAGAAAACGTTGGGACGGGGGTCGAACCCAGGCCTGAGGCCGGTTCCCCGCGTCTTAAACACAAGGTAGGTACCAACTGATCCACAGATCAGTTGGTGTTAGATTCCTATTCGTTTAAATTATATAATTGTGTCTGCAAGTTGTTTATCCCCAATTTGAATCGCATGAACCCTAGAATTTTTAATAATCAAAATTAACGAGCAATAACCCGATTATTCATGGGGTTATTGCTGACATAGGGCCGATTAACATAACCAAACAAGAATTTTAGACTTACAAACTGAAATCGATGTTGAATTGCTCGGTCAACCGTATAGTCAAACGCGAACCAATTGAAGATTATAATGAGATTTTTAGAAGAAATAGGGAGTAGGGATATGATTTTCGGCGATTAGAGGCTGTGAATGAGGGCTTAATTTATAGTGTAACACATAGCTTCATAGATTAGGAAATTTTGACCCGACATAAATATAATGCGCGTGATTAGCTTCGATTTGGAATGTTTTTACTCGTGATTTTGCGTGGGAAATAATCGGTCGTGGTCAGTCAATAGTTTCCATAGACGAATTTCCATAATAACGTGGATTGATTGTTGATTATGGAATGATTGGCTCGCAGTTAACTTTCTAAGACAACTGCACGATAATAAGGAGGATATATATATTTTTGTGATCCAGTATCATCACTAAACAGAAGGCAGCCCAGCTGGTTGTGTTGTGTGGTTTGTGTGAGCCGGTTTGGGCGCGGGTTCGAATCCCGGACCAAACAATTATTTTTTTTTGGCTATAATTAACTATTATTTTGATATATTAAACTTATAATATGATTGTGTAAGCATGAAAATGTCACAAAAATATTTTTTTAAAGTATACTAGACTGATAAAATACGACGTTGTATTAATGGAAATATCAAATGTACATAGTAGATAATACGAAATGTTACAGTCTCCCCTACTTTTAGGAACTTCGTCCCGAAGTTATTAAGAACACAGGGTTGAGGGTGGTTGGGTAGGAATTTGGGCAGCTGTGGTTTTAAGTTAAGGCACGACATGAATTTGTAGGTAATAGAATAATCCGTTTTCAAATTATTTGGGTAAGAGGTTTAATATGTGTGAGTCTTATGGGTTGGATTAGGTTCGTCTGAAATCGCAAGAAGGGTAAGAATCTAGCAAAGCATTAAGTTTTAGGAGTCCTAAAAGAAATGAGTTGATGGACTATAGAAAGACTAAATGAACTACCAGGTAACTAGAGTTTATAATTGGTTATATACCGAAAACCTTGATAGAATTTCACACTACCTTAAGGTACCTGTAAATTCGTGATTATGTTCCAGACCGCAATCACCAATTTACCTTACATTAGGGTTTTGTGTCCTTCTATGACTCTAACACACATGTAAGTAATGCAAAAATAATCATGTGGTTGAACCTTTGTATTAATGAGTCCAACTGTTGAGCAGGAAAAAGACTCCTCTACCAGTTAGTGAGTAGGAACCTCTACCGATTGCTGAGCAGGTTCGATAGCCTCCACCAGTCGTTGAGCAGGTTGTAGGGCCTCTCCCGACTGTTGAAAAGGCATGATGACCTCTACCAATCGTTGAGTAGGTTATTTGATACTAACTGTTGAGCAAGTACTTCATCCTTTATCGGATGTTTGATTAAATGTAGCATTTATTGCAAATTGATAGTATGCTATTGTAAGCAAGCATAGTATGTGAGTTGTAGTCGTATAGATTTTGATATTGATATAGCAATTAGTTCACATTCAAACAAGCATGCATCCAAGTGTTATGATCATACTAGATAAATGACTCTCATGTAAAAGACAAAAATTTCGATACTTGGATCAATAAGTGTCAATACATAGAATTTTTAGAAAGCAAATAACATCCAAATGGTGGGGCTAGCTGTTAAGTAGCTGGAGGGTCCCTAGCAGGACTATTTGGAGCAGCAAGGGCATTTGCAACAGGAATTCGACAAACATTCGCAAGATGCCCATACCTTTGGCAATTGGTACACTGTCGACAGGGCACTTGGGTTGGGTGGTGATACTGACAGGTGTCACACTTAGGTTGGTTCCCGATATACTGTTTCTTGTTGAGTGGAGGAGTGCTATCTATTGCGAAATTCCTAGCCTTGTGCCTTCCATTGGTTGAGGACTCAGTTTTAATTTCAACAGCAGGTTGGGGAGTATCCTTCGCAACAGTTTTCTTTTCCCCTTTCCGAGTCAGGGTTCCTGCCTTCACATGGTTATCTGTTAGGGTGGCTGCCAAATGCTTTGCTTCCTCGAGAGTAGCAGGGTTCCTTCCCCACACCGTGTCCTGAATCTGCATGGGTAAGCCACCAATGTATTTTTCGATCGCAATTGGTAAGGGGGTGACCTTGTGTGGTAGCAGTAGACTAAGTTCGTGAAAACGAGTGTTGTAAGCAAGGTTTTCTCCATTGTCCTGGGCAAGATCATGAAACTCATCTTCTAACTTTTTGATTTCATTACGAGGGCAGAACTCCGCCTTCATAACGTCTTTAGCTTGTTCCCAAGTTAAGGCCAGTGCGACTTCAGCTCCACGGTGCGCTTTTCCTCATTCCACCAAGTGAGTGCTCGTTTGTGAAGAACACTCATAGCATAACAGACCTTAAGGTTATCGGGACACTCACTATTTATGAACGTATTCTCGATACCCTCGAACCATTGTAGGAGGCCAGTAGCTCCTTCATCCCCGCTAAACTTAGGAGGATTGCAGGTATTAAAGTGTTTGAGGGTGCAGACTGGGTGACCATTCCCGTTTCCATTCCCGTTCCCATTGTGATTCCCATTGCCATTTCCATTTCCATTGTCGTTTCCATTCATTTGGATGACTTGAGCCAACAAGTTAGGAACCAGAGTTGCGATTTGTTGCGCCATTTGTTGGGAAATGATCGCATCTAGTTGGGCATCACTTCCATTGTTGTGGTTAGTGTTGTGGTTGTGGTTGTGGTTGCTGCTGCCTTCATCATGATTGTCGCCACTGTTAAGGCGAGTGCTGCGACGTGGAGGCATGATTTGTAAGAGACACAATGAAGGTTCAATGAGACATGAAATGAATGAGGTAATATAAGGAATGTAATCATTTATCCATTAATTAAAATGAATAAACGAAAACGTTGACTTATCAAAGATTCTAGATTCTAATAACATAGTGAAGACATGCTTTAGCCTATAAGTGAACACTCATCCCGAGAATTCCCAGGTAGGCATCCGGGTCCCTCGTCTGAATTGGATATATGCGCAATGCCAGTCCTAGACAGAAAACTCGGAATACAGGCGTTCACCCTTCCAGATTGCACGTGTTCGTTATTAAAATCTAGAACTTCGACGGGATCTTCAAGGTGGTTCAGGCTAAACCTGAGGATTTGTCCTATTAGTCTAAGAGTAGATCTTGTGATGGAGAGCAATCTTCTTGTAGGGCTAAAGTAGAGATAAGAAGTAGGAGGGAGATAGAGAATAGCAAGTAAAAGGAGCAAATACTGGTTACAATCCTATGGTTATAGACTAGATTATTTTTCTAATAACCTAATTCCCTATAACCATGGCTCTGATACCAATCTGTAACACCCCAACAGATGGCGGAAACATCGGGATGTCACGTATTGATGATTGTTCAGTAGCTCATGGTAAATAATAAATTTCAATAATTGATTTAAATACATTACATACGATTGTTCTACAAGAATTTGTACATCAAAATGAAGAATACTAGATACACATCCTCAAGCATTAACTCAAATCTTCAAGCAAGCTATAAACTGAAACATGTTAAGTTTGAAAATATTTTGGGTCAACAAAAGTTGGTGAGAATTAAATAGGTTTTGATAATTGAATAAAAACTTGTACAATTCGAGTGTCATGGCATGTCTAGTCCTTATGTGAAAACAAAACAATCGGGTAAATTGAGTGCATAATCAAACCTTCTGACTAGAATATTGTGGTCCATCCCATACGCTCATGGTTCACTCGATTATATTATAAATTCGATAACAATCACCCACGCTACCTATGTAGGAGGTACACGTATCCGGGTGGGATTGTCAGTCCAATAGATCTATCATTG
Organism: Ambrosia trifida; assembly: GCA_028751855.1. Lineage (NCBI taxonomy): Eukaryota > Viridiplantae > Streptophyta > Magnoliopsida > Asterales > Asteraceae > Ambrosia > Ambrosia trifida. Next base: position 50,737,434 of record CM054125.1, read on the forward strand.
TATACCGTCGGCTGATCAATGTTAATGATTATGCTAGAATATTGTGCTTACCCTAGTCATGTTTAAGACATAATGCAACATAGAATAACACATAGACACTGATGATTGTGTTGGATCAGTATTGCTCTTTTATATGAACTTGCTAGTGAACACTTAAGTGTTTAGCAAGTTCTTGATCAGTGATAGCACAGCGTAATGTTATGAGTTTAAAGCTACACTTATCAACAGGAGTTGTAACTCCCCCTGGATTGAAAAACTAATAAATGATAAGTATTTATTGAGAATCTAAGTATTGAATGAGAATGAAACACTTCGACATATTCTCAATAAATATGAAATGGAAATAACAATAATATGTGTTGAAGGATTTCTGTATTAAAATCAATGTCTAAAACAGAGGGATGAACCCTTCTATTTATTGACTTTACAAATACATGAACCTTGCCAAAAAGCAAGTTCAGAAACAAGTTGCAACAAGTTGCAGCATTGGAACTTATACATAAAGCAAAAGTAATACTAAAGTAATAAACTACTTATGCAAAAAGGCGGTGGAAAAGATCTTCACATAAGTGCTGATGAATGACAAACTACTGATGAGTAGTTTGTCTTCAGCAGTTCTTCAGTAGAAGTGTCTGGTTTGAACTTCAAAACTTCTGATGACTTTTCTTCTTCAGCACTTGTGGAATCTTTTCTTCAGCAGTTTGATCTTTCTTCTTCAGCAGTTCTATACTTAGAATATTTTGACAGAAGTGAATTAGACTAAGGATTGCAAAAGTGGTTTCACCAATCCTTTTTGTCCTAACAATCTCCCCTGGATTGATGAAGCCAAAACTTTACTAATTCCTTATTGTTCTCTTCTGTCCTTCACAATTTTCCCTTTTCCTTTGAACATGGAATTTTTCAGCTGGTTCAGCTGTTCATCAGTGAGAGACCCATTCTGTGGTTCCAGATGTTGGATTGTAAGCAGGTCTTGAGTTGATAGCTTCTTCAGATCATTCATCGACCTATAGGATTTGCTTGTCTGATCTCTTCTTGTCACAAGTACTGAGTTGTTATCAGTAAAGGACCATCTGATGATTGGTACCTTAGACTTGTCAAAGTCTAAAGTGTAGGGAACCATGGTGGTACCCTGGGTTGTTCCTGAGTGTTGTATATTTTCAACTTCAGTGACTCTCAGGTGGGATTCACTTCCTTGTTGTTGTTGCATCACATTAGGTATCTGAAATGTTGGCAAATGATGTTCAGTTATTACCTTAGTGTGCAGTTTGTCTTTGATGGTCTTCTGGATTTGATAGGCAAAGGTGGAAGGATCCCTGAATTGTGTGATCAGAGGTTTTTCTTCTATGTCAAAGTCAGAATGGACTACTGTACTACCTTCTAATAGTACCATTCTGAAATCAGTCTTCACATTCTCCTCTGATTTCTTTTTCTGAGTAGCTGGTCTTCTTTGAACACCAGAAGTTCTAACTACTGAAGTTGATACTTCAGCAGTTTGAAACTTCTCTGGATTTGCAGCCCTTGCAGCCTTATATTTTCTATAAGTGTCCACTAATATTTCTTCTTTCCATTTGGACACAGAGGCTTTTGAACCATAACCATTTGCTACTAACTCTTCTATCATCTGAGCTCTCTTGGCTTTTGTGTCTTTACTTGTTGCAAGTTTGTCTGCAATAAGTTGGGCTCTTCTTGTCAGCTCTTCCATGGAGAGTCTCTTTAATGTGTTGGCTTTAATCTTGCTATTCTTAGTAATGAAAGACATCAGTTGATGTCTTTTATCTTCCTCAACAATCTTGTCTACGCTAGCCTGCCTTTGGAGTTCAGCTTCATAAGCCTGTAGCTTTTCATCCAGGCTTAGATCCAAGTCATCCCTTTCTTCCAGTGTTTTCCAAATCTGATCTTCTCTGGCATTCTTTTGGGCTGCCACTAAACTCTTCTCAAGAAGTTCTGCTGATTGAGAGATTGGAGAAGGGTGTAGTACAGTCATTGTGGTAACTGTTGTAATAGGCCTAGGAGGAACAGAAGTTGGTTGAATAGGTGTAGTTGATCTGGAAGGCTCTTGTTCAGCAGTTTTAGTTTTGGAAGTGTTAACCTCTGATGGGTTGACAACAACTGAAGGTTTGTCAACTACTGAAGGATTGTCTTCAGTACTTTCTGATTCTTCATCAGAAGTTTGTCCATCAGAGGTTTCTTCATTGTGCCCTTGGGATTCATCAGTCTTTTCAGCATCTTCTACTTCTTGAATAGAGACACCAAATTGTTGGGCCAGTTTTTCTTTTCTGGCTTGATCTTTTTGATCTCTTGCTAGGATAGCCACTCTTGCCTTTCTCCTGGCTTCAAGTGTATCCATAGGTTCCTTAATTTTCTCCCCCTTTTTGGCTTCATCAGTTCTTGAAGTTGAATCTTGGGAGAACTGACTTGTAAGATTAGCAATCTGTTTGCTGTTGTAGTCAATCTTGTTGGACAGATCATTCATCTTTGTCTGTATCACCCCAAATTGGTTCTTCATGGACAGCTCCAAGTTAGCTGTGTATGTTTGGAAGTGATTCTTGATGAGGGTGTTCATCATGTGGTATAAGGGACCATCTGGGCCGCATAGCTGGTTCATGTCTATGCTTGTTTGCCTAGGGAATTGGGTAGGCATTTGTAGTGAGGGGTGTGTTTTTGGTTGATCTTCTTGTTGTACAGAAGATGCCACTCTAGGGGAATCATGGATTGAGTGGGCTTTAACCTGATCTGGTATGACTAGCTTCTTGAGCTTAGATACACCAGGTGCAGGACCTTCACTTGTAGCCGTCAATTCAGTAGTTTTGTGTTTTGAAACATCATCCAAGTCAATGGAATCATCTGAATCCCTGATTACATCCTCAATGAGGACTGTATCAGTTACATCATGAGCTGAGCCCAACTCAGTTGTCTCATGTACCTCTTTTTCTTGGTTAAGAGGATTTCCTACCTCAGGCATTAAGCCTTCATCAGTAGTTGCCACAGTTGAGGTCTTAGCTATGTTACTTCTATCCTCAGGTCCACCACTGGGTGGTAAATGAGTAGTAGCAGCCTCAAAAGTACCAAAAGTTTCTAAGTTTGGGCTTAGAGACCCTGGTTCATCCTCATCTCTTTGGTTAGGGCTTTGAGTGTCCACATCCATGTCAAATTCTGAAGTTATGTCCCCTGTTTGATGTAGTTGTTGGGGACTGACATGTGTGGATGGGACTTTCTCTTTTAGCCCAGAGAGAAGTTTGGCTATTTCAATATCTGGTTCAGAAAGTTGGGGTGCTGTTTCAGTAGTTTGGGCAGTGGGTTCAGCAGTTTCAAAAGAAGAATCAATAGGAATAGTTTTCTTAAGTCTTTTTCTTTTGAAAAGAATTGTGATTGGGGCTCTTGGTGGGGTTTGAGATGGATGAGACTGAGAGGATGTTTCAGTCACATCTTTAAGAAGTGCAGATTGCACAATAGTTTGTTCAGGCATCTCAACCTCCTGAACAGCTTTTCTTTTAGGTTTTGTGGGTTTTTGTTTTTGTTCCTTGGGTTTCTTGGCCTTTGGGGGTGTAGGTTTGGAAGATGAGGGTTCCATGGGGACTGGTTCTGGTTCCCCTTGGTCATCTTCTGGCTAGGCAGCCTGTTTGTTGTGCCTTGAGTATGCTTGTGAGGTTAAGGGTTTTAAAATTTCAGTTTTACCCACAAGCACCTCATCACCCAGTTCTTTTATTATGCATTGCATAATGAACCTTGGATATAAAAAACTTCTTTTTAGTGTTATTATGATGTAACACCAACTCATTAAAGAAAAGTTTTGATGCCCTGAAATTTGTTTCATTCACAATTGAATGAAAAATTGGTTGAAAGGTAGAGGGCATCTGGTCATAAGACCTTGTTTTAGGACTCAAGCACATAATTATATAATGAAACAAAAGTTTGTATTTTGGTTCAAAATACTTTTTAAAGATGGTAGCTTGTGAGAGAGTACCTTGATAACCACATTCAGTCATGGTTAGGTGGATTACAGAGTTGTCAAACTTTTCAGGGGCATTTACATCATTCAACCCCAGTCTGTCTACAAGTATGGCCGGTGTGATGGCCATTTGTCTCCCTTTAATTGTTGAGTTGAGAGAGATAACTTCATCATCCACCATTACTGTCTTAGCGTTAGCCCAGAACTCATTGAGAGTTTCAGGATGTATTGGTGGGTCTATTGTGAGAGCGGTGAAATATTGGGATTTGACGACGAGATCAATGATCTCATCGTATTGGGACCAGCCTTCTTGTTTTTCTAAGTAGGCTCTGAGATTGTGTCCCTGTTTAAGAACTAAAGCCATGTGGTTTTGTGTGTATTGGAATCGAACAGTGTTTTTGCAGGTTCAGGGTTTGAGAGCTTTCTTTAGAGAGAAGGAGGGAATTTTTGTTTTTGAATGGATAAGTGTTGAAAAAAGATATTTATCAGAAGTTTTAAACCGCTTGGAACTTCTTCATCAGAAGTTTTAAACCGCCTAGGTCAAAAACCTCTTTATCAGAAGTTTTAAACCGCCTAGGTCAAACTTCTGATGTGGGAAAAGTCTGATTTGCCCTTTTTGACTAAACTGCTGATGAAGAATTATTTTCATCAGTAGTTCCCACTTTCTCTTCAGTAGTTTTGAACAGCTGATGAGAAATAGTTTTATAAATACTTTATTCATAACTTCTGAAGGTTGTTTTATCAGAAGTTAATCACTTTTTAGAAAATATCCCCGTACTGATGTTTTGTTCATCAGTAGTTTCTCTCAGTTTGTTTTTCAGAAGTTTTTCAATTTTTGAGAACAGATGTAAGTGAAAAAATAAAAAATTTGTGCAGGAAAGTAAAGAGAAACACTTACAAATTTAGCATCCCTAGCATGGATACTAACTTCTGAAATGTTGATGTGTCAAGGGGTTTAGTGAATATGTCAGCTATTTGATTAGCTGTTGCTACATGATTCACTTCAATCTTGCCTTTTTCATAGCAATCTCTTATGAAATGATACCTGATTTCAATGTGTTTAGTCTTTGAAAACTGAAAAGGATTTTGAATGATGCTAATGGCAGATTTGCTGTCTACAAGCAATGGTGTCTTGGTCTCTTTGATTCCATAATCAAGAAGTTGATATTGGAGCCATTGTATCTGTGATGTACAACTTGCAGCTGCAATGTATTCAGCTTCAGCAGTTGAAGTTGCAACAGATGTTTGTTTCTTTGATTGCCAGGACACTAGACAGTTTCCCAAGAATTGACAACCACCAGATGTTGATTTTCTTGACATTTTACACCCTGCATAGTCACTATCTGAAAAAGCTGATAACTTGGTATTGCTTGAAGCAGGATACCAAATTCCAAGTGTTGGAGTTCCTTTCAGATATCTAAAAATTCTTTTGACTGCAATGAGGTGTGATTCCCTAGGAGCTGATTGATATCTAGCACAGACACATGTTGAAAACATAATATCTGGTCTAGAAGCAGTTAGATATAAAAGGGAACCTATCATACATCTATACATGGTTTGATCAACCTGTTTTCCTTGATCATCTGGTTCAACTTGTGTGGTTGGTGTCATGGGAGTGGAACATGATTTACAGTCTTGTAAAGAAAATTTGTTTAATAATTCTTTAACATATTTTGATTGATGTATAAAAGTTCCATTTGATTGTTGTTTAATCTGCAATCCCAGAAAGTACTGCAGTTCTCCCATTGTACTCATCTCAAATTTTGATTGCATGAGTTTCTTAAATTCATCACACAATTTTGTGTTTGTTGAACCAAAAATGATATCATAAACATATATTTGAACAAGTAAGACATGATTTCCAACATGTTTTATGAAAAGAGTTTTATCAATGGCACCTCTTGTGAAGTTATTTTTGAGTAAAAAGGTTGAAAGTGTGTCATACCAGGCTCTTGGAGCCTGTTTGAGCCCATAAAGAGCTTTGTCTGGTTTGTACACCCACTCAGGATGAGAAGGATCCTCAAACCCAGGTGGCTGACAAACATACACTTCCTCTTTTATCTTTCCATACAAAAATGCACTCTTAACATCCATTTGATAAACTTTTATTTTGTTGGAAATGGCATAGGCCAGAAATAACCTGATGGCTTCAAGCCTTGCAACTGGAGCAAAGGTTTCATCATAGTCAATTCCTTCTTGTTGAGAGTAACCTTGTACTACCAGTCTTGCCTTGTTCTTTATTATAATACCAGCTTCATCTTGTTTGTTCCTGAAAACCCATCTTGTGCCTATTGGTTGCTTGTTTGGTGGTAAGGGACAGATTTCCCAAACCTGTTGCTTGTTGAATTGAAGCAATTCATCTTGCATTGCCTGCACCCAATTGTTGTCTTTGAGGGCTTCCTGGTACTTCTTTGGTTCCAACTGTGAAATAAATGCTGAGAAGAGACAAAAGTTGGAAAGCTGGTTTCTTGTAAGAACACCTGATGCAATATCACCCATGATTTGATCAAGTGGATGGTCTATGTGTTCGATCAGTTGTTGTAAACCACTGACAGGTGTTGGTGGCTCATGTTCTTCAAACAAACTATTGAGGTCTATTATATCTGGTTCAGCAGTTTTAGTGTCTTCAGTAGTTGCAAGTGCTGAAGCAGATGTTTGAGTTTGTGTTTAGTATTTGTTGAATCAGAAGTTTGTGAAACTTCTGATGGTTTTGAAGTTGACTTAATGACTGTTTGAGGAGTCCATGGTGCTAGATCCTCATCATCAAACCTTTGATCACCATAATAAGTAGGTTTGAATGAAGTGACAGTCTTTTCAGGTCCAAAGTGGAAGCTGTCAAGGTCAAAAAGTTCAGCAGTATGTGCTGGAATGAGAGTGTGTTTTGACTCATTGAACTTGACATTCAGTGTTTATTCTACTATCCTGGTTCTTGAGTTAAAAACCTTGTAGGCTTTTCTAGTTGAAGAATAACCAAGAAAGTAACCAGAATCAACTTTGGCAACAAACTTTGAAATAGATTCCTTAATGTTCAAGATGAAGCATTGACACCCAAAAGCCCTGAAAAAGGAGATAAGGGGCTTCATGCCATGAAGAACTTCATAGGCAGTCTTTGAATGTCTCTTGACAATAAGAACTCTATTTTGAACATAACATGATGTGTTTACTGCTTCTGCCCAAAAGTATAATGGTAGGCCAGAATCAGCTAACATTGTTCTTGCTCCTTCTATTAAAGTTCTGTTCTTCCTTTCTACCACACCATTTTGTTCAGGAGTTCTGGGAACACTGAATTGTCTAATAATCCCTTTAGACAAACAGAATTCATCCAGAGTTTTGTTCCTGAACTCTGTCCCATTATCACTTCTAATGGTTTTGACAGGTAGAGAGTATTGCTTCTCTACTTCTAGAATGAAGAACTTGATGATTTCAGCAGCCTCATCCTTGGAAAATAAGAAGAATACCCATGTGAATCTTGAGTAGTCATCAATGATGACTAAGCAGTACTTCTTTTTACCAAGGCTCATGATTTTTACATGCCCAAATAAGTCCATATGGAGTAGTTGAAGACATGAAGTTGTTTTTGATTCTTCAATAGACTTATAGGAGGACTTATGTTGTTTTCCCTTTAAACAGGATACACAGTGTTCTTCACACTGGTATACTTTTAAGGGTAGACCTCTGACCAAGCCCATTTTTGTGACTTTATTTATGGTTTTAAAGTTCACATGGCCAAGTCTCCTGTGCCAGATATTAGTTTCTGAAGTTGATGCCCTTGAGAAGAAACAGGCAATGTTGTTCAGTACTTTGTCTTTTTCAATGTCCACTGCATAGACATTGCCACATCTTTTGGCTATTAACAAAGTATGATCTTCAATAATCTTCTCTATCAACTTCTGGCCTTCTGGTGATATGATCTTGCATGTTGTTTTTGTGAAAAAGGAAGAATATCCTTTATCACACATTTGTGACACACTCAGCAAGTTGTACTCAAGGTTTTCAACCAGATTGACCTTGTCAAACTGTATTTTGCCAGAGGAGACATTGCCATGTCCTTAGCATTGTTCCCAAAGGATACAGATCCATCTCTTTGACTGATAAAATTGTTTATCATGTATCTGCATCCTGTCATGTGCATTGAGCCTCCACTGTCTACATACCAAATGCTATTTAAGCCTCTGGAAACTCTCTGCACAAAGTAGCAAATTAGTTAGATTTAGGAACCCAAGCCAGTTTGGCTTTGGGTTTGCTCTTGAGAACATTTACAGTTTGTTCTTGACCAAGTTGAGAAATCCATGTCTTCTTGGCAATGGATTTTTCATTAAGAACAATGGTGGTATCCTTTTGAGGACCACCATCAACTTTGGTCATCAGTAGTTGTACCAAGTTCATAAGATCTTTAATCTCAGCAGTTTGTGAAACTGCTGATGATTCAGGTCTAACTACTGAAAGAGAATTTTGTCTTTTTCTGAGAAAAGGTATTTACTGGTTGTTGTTTCTTGGGAGAAAAAGTTTTTACATAATCATTTTTGATTTGTTTTCCCACAACCAGTTGTTGATTTTTCTTGTTGAACTGAATACCTTTTCTATATCTGCAAAATTCTGTTTTGTGGTTGAACAGACCACAAATTTCACATTCTTTTGTCTTTTCTTTCAAAGACAAGTTTCTGACTGTTTTGATTGGTTTTAGGTCATCAGTAGTTTTCAGGTTCTCAACTCCTGATGTAGTTGAAACTACTGATGGCTTAAAGTCAGATTTAATCAGTACTTCTGAAGAACTTTCTTTGTGTGTTTTTAGAATGTTCTCATGGAAAGATGTGCATTCTTCCTCTTCAGAAGTTTCACCTGAAACAATTTTTCTCCCATCTTCAGTAGTTTTGGGGGAAAAATCAGTTGGTTTTTCAGTGTGATTGTACCCTAAGCCAAACCTAACATTTGAAGCACTTTGTTTGTTTAGCAATAATTGGTATCCCTTACAAGATTCCACCCATTTTTCACATGTGACCTTGGTGTCAGCAAGCTCTTGTCTGACATTTCCTAGGTCATTTATCATGATTTTAATTTGTGCTTGGGTTTCAATAGCAGTGTTAGTTAATTTAGAAACTTCTTTTGTTTTTGCAGAAAGTTTTCTTTCTAAATCACATTTCATCTGAGTGAATTTTCTCTTAGAGTCATTTGCTATTCCTTGTAAGTGCACATTTGTCTCTCTTATGAGTGCAAAAGATTCTTTGCATGAATTTGAACACAGTTTTGTCAAAGATTCTTTTGATACCTGTGACAAGGCAGATTTTGAGGTGCATCCCTCAAATGCCATTAAGGCAAAGTTCTTTCTGCCATTGTCAGGCTCTCCCCAGTTGATGTCAAACATTTTGTTGTCTGCATCAGGATTGCACTCTGTGGTGTCAAAAGGAAGACTGCTCCAGTCAACATACCCTGAAGTAAATAAACTTTGTTGAGAGGGTTGCTGTTGCTGTGGAGGTAGTTGAGCAGCTGGAAAGGGAGGGATTGATTGTTGGCTCTGCATCTGTTGAGCAGGCATCTGTACATATTGTACTTGTGGCACATATTGGTGTTGTGGAGCTTGTGCCTGTACAAAATGTGCACTCCCTTGTGTTCCATTATTCCTGTTATAATTGGGGTTTAAATTGTTTCCAGACTGAGATTGGTTAAAGCCAGAGCTTCTACACTCTCTAGCAAAGTGTCCCAACTTTTGACACTTGTGACATCTAAGTTTAGATTTTTCAAAACCAATTTTTGTTGAACTGTTAAGTCCTGGAAACTTCCTTCCTGACCTTTTGTAAAATTTATTTGTTTTTAAACTTAACATGGCCAGTTGGTGCAAACTATCCATTTCTTCTAGGTCATCACTGCTGAAATTATTTAGATCATCCATGATAAAACACATGTTATCAGCAGTTTGACCAAAATCATTATTGTCATAACCTGGGAATGATCTTTCAGATGAGATCCCAGCAGTTATGTCAATATGGTCAAAAGATCCAAAACTATTTGAACAAGTTGGTGAGTCTTGTCCTAATAGTGTCGTACTACCTGGTAGATAGTCATCAGCAGTTTTGCCAGAACTTTGTAACTTTTTCTTTTGATCAATTTCTCACTCAAAAGTAAGTAATCTCCCATGAAGTTTTGTAAGAGTGATGGAGCTAAAGTCTGGTGAAGATCTTAAGACTATAGAGTATGTTTCCCATTTGTCTGGTAAAGACCTTAAAAATCTATGTAGCATAGACACTGTTGTATAGGTCTGACCATTTAACTTTAGCTCAGATATTAATGAGGAGAATCTTTCAAATTGTTGAGTTAAAGTTTCCCCATTAATATGAGCAAATGTCTCATATTGTTGAGCTAAAATCTCTCTGGTGTTGGCAATCACCTCTTCAGTTCCTCCAAACTGTTCTTTGAGGCAGTCCCAAAGCTCTTTGGCACTATCACAATGTAATAGGCCAAAGTAGATTTCATTTGGGAGTGCCATTGCCAACATAGAGAAAGCTTTTGCATCAAGCTCAAGTTTTAGGAAATCATCATCAGTATAGTCTTTTGGGTCTTTTGGAATCTCTTCTTTAGTTTCAAGATTTATATTTACTGGTTTATGAGGACCATATATCACAGATTTCCAGCAACCTGTGTTGGTCTGTGATAAGGTATGTGCCATTCTCTTTTGCCAGATGTTATATTCATTTCTTACTAGCATAGCAGGTTTAGTGGCAGAACCAGTATTATGAGGATCCATTTTAAAGAGTATTGATTTGTCAAATATCTCTTAGAGTGATGGATGTTGATAAAAGTGAGCTTATAATCCTTTATTGAATATCAATAAGAGCTTGTGTCTGATTCTCAATGTGTTAGATTGATATGTGATCAGATAAACCAGTGCTCTGATACCAATTGTTGGATCAATATTGCTCTTTTATATGAACTTGCTAGTGAACACTTAAGTGTTTAGCAAGTTCTTGATCAGTGATAGCACAGCGGAATGTTATGAGTTTAAAGCTACACTTATCAACAGGAGTTGTAACTCCCCCTGGATTGAAAAACTAATAAATGATAAGTATTTATTGAGAATCTAAGTATTGAATGAGAATGAAACACTTCGCCAGATTCTCAATAAATATGAAATGGAAATAACAATAATATGTGTTGAAGGATTTCTGTATTAAAATCAATGTCTAAAACAGAGGGATGAACCCTTCTATTTATAGACTTTACAAATACATGAACCTTGCCAAAAAAAGCACGTTCAGAAACAAGTTGCAACAAGTTGCAGCATTGGAACTTGTACATAAAGCAAAATTAATACTAAAGTAATAAACTACTGAAGCAAAAAGGCGGTGGAAAAGATCTTCACATAAGTGTTGATGAATGACAAACTACTGATGAGTAGTTTGTCATCAGCAGTTCTTCAGTAGAAGTGTCTGGTTTGAACTTCAGAACTTCTGATGACTTTTCTTCTTCAGCACTTGTGGAATCTTTTCTTCAGCAGTTTGATCTTTCTTCTTCAGCAGTTCTATACTTAGAATATTTTGACAGAAGTGAATTAGACTAAGGTTTGCAAAAGTGGTTTCACCAATCCTTTTTGTCCTAACAGATTGAATTGTAGATAGAATGTTGTAACATGTTTCACCCCAAAATAGTGAAATAGAAAAGGGGCTATGTAAAACTCACCTTAGTGTTGAAACGGAGACCCTTGTTATATAAGTAAATGTGGCTCGTGTGTATCCAAATATCACCCTATTTCAAGGTAATAAATAAGTGTTGGGGAAAACTTAATAAGTCTAAGTTTTCTAGTCTAAAATGTGCTAGGGTTCCTAATTTGGGGATTATAAATTGATTTATGATAAAATTTGAATATTTGCTAAATAACTTTAATAAATAAAGAAATAATTAATAAAAAATATTTCTGACCAATTTTAAGTAAAAGTAGTTGAATTAAAATGTAATAAATGTGAAAATAATTTTTATAAAAATTTTTTCCTTAATTAACGAATATTTATATATTAATACTTATTTGACAAAATATAGACTTAATATTTAAAAATATTAAAATTTATAAATTTCGAATAAAAAATTTATATTTCTGATCTAAATGATTAATAATAATTTATGTGAAATTTTAATGTAAAAATAATGAAAAATGAATTTATTGTGATTTATTTATGATTAAAATAACAAAAATCGATTATAAATATTAAATAAATGATTTTTCAGAAATAAAAATCATTTCTGGAATGTTTATTTTTTTATAAGTTTAGGATAATTTTTTTGGAATTTTATAAAATCGTTTTGATATTTTTATAGAATTTTATAAATGTAATTGAATAAACTTGTAATATTTATTATATAAAATAAATAAAAGATTTTTGAAAAACTAAAAATTGTATGATAAACTATTCTATTAGAATATCATAAAATAATTTTTGTAGAATTTAATAAACATCTTTACTATTTTAAAACCATATTTAAAAATAATATTGAATATATATAAGTATAAAGGGTTTAAAAAAATGGTTTGTATGTGCTAGGGATCGAACCCGGGCCACTGGCCGGTTCGTGGTTTAAATCACAAGCCTAGACCATCTGGTCTAGACCCTGAGAACGAATAATCTTGGTTTGAATTAATTATATAGGTTTTCTGTTTAAACTAATATATTGTTTTTAAAACAAAAGAAAAGAAAAGGTTGGGACGGGGGGTCGAACCCAGGCCTGAGGCCGGTTCCCCGCGTCTTAAACACAAGGTAGGTACCAACTGATCCACAGATCAGTTGGTGTTAGATTCCTATTCGTTTAAATTATATAATTGTGTCTGCAAGTTGTTTATCCCCAATTTGAATCACATGAACCCTAGAATTTTTAATAATCAAAATTAACGAGCAATAACCCGATTATTCATGGGGTTATTGCTGACATAGGGCCGATTAACATAACCAAACAAGAATTTTAGACTTACAAACTGAAATCGATGTTGAATTGCTCGGTCAACCGTATAGTCAAACGCGAACCAATTGAAGATTATAATGAGATTTTTAGAAGAAATAGGGAGTAGGGATATGATTTTCGGCGATTAGAGGCTGTGAATGACGGCTCAATTTATAGTGTAACACATCACTTCATAGATTAGGAAATTTTGACCCGACATAAATATAATGCGCGTGATTAGCTTCGATTTGGAATGTTTTTACTCGTGATTTTGCGTGGGAAATAATCGGTCGTGGTCAGTCAATAGTTTCCATAGACGAATTTCCATAATAACGTGGATTGATTGTTGATTATGGAATGATTGGCTCGCAGTTGACTTTCTAAGTCAACTGCACGATAATAAGGAGGATATATATATTTTTGTGATCCGGTATCATCACTAAACAGAAGGCAGCCCAGCTGGTTGTGTTGTGTGGTTTGTGTGAGCCGGTTTGGGCGCGGGTTCGAATCCCGGCCCAAACAATTATTTTTTTTGGCTATATTTAACTATTATTTTGATATATTAAACTTATAATATGATTGTGTAAGCATGAAAATGTCACAAAAATATTTTTTTAAGTATACTAGACTGATAAAATACGACGTTTTATTAATGGAAATATCAAATGTACATAGTAGATAATACGAAATGCTACACTTACTACTTACTACTTTTAGCAATTACTTACTTTTAGACACTCACAACACACTCATTCATTTTAACACTTAGATTGATCGGTCCTCGGTTTCAAAAGTAGTATTTATTTATTTATTTCTTTAAATTAATAAAAACATCAAGGTATGGAACTTTTGTCCGCTCCTGAGATTATGCTGGAGATCTAAATTGATCAAGGGTTTTCGTCATATATCTCTTGTCCTTTTTAGTTAGTTTTCCTTTATTCTTTCTTGTTCCATCCTGAGGTTGTCGCTATTTTAATACATCTTATCATAGTGATATCCTGAGCATATTCGTCATTAGTTTTCAAATCTTTGCTTTTATATTTCAAACGACATTTTTCTCTAGATATTAATAACATAATTACTTGAATTGTATTAAACCATTTTAGCACTCTACCTCACATAACTAATTTGGAACACAAAATTAACTTGTTGATTTTTACCAAAACAACCATGTAGATACATGAGAAGCCTTTTAAGAGTACCTAATGTGTAGATGTTGGAGCATGCATGAACTGTGACAATTTGTTTAATATAAAAGCAACATCAGGTCTCTTCAAAGATAAATATTGAAGTCCTCCAGCTATAACTCTATAATCCGTGGGTGAGGGAAGAGGGATACATGCATGAACAGTTAGCAGTTGGGAACAACTAATCAGTGAGGATGTTGGTTTGCTATCATTCATTTTGGCATGGTGAAGAAGATCATTTATGTATTTGCATTGAGACAAAAGAATTCCATGAGGGTGAGGAAGGACTCGACACCAAGGAAGTATGGAAGAGTGTCGAGATCTTTAAGGGAGAATTTAGTGGCGAGAGAGGAGATAAAATCATCAATGATGTGAGGGATGGACCGGTGATAATAATATCATCGACGTATACGAGGATGTAAATGGGAGATCGAACGGAGGAATGAATAAAGAGAGAAGAATCTGAAATAGTGGGTTTGAGGTGTTTAGAACGAAGATAGTTTGTAAGCCCTTCATACAATGCACAAGAGGCTTGACGGAGACAGTAAAGTGCTTTATTAAGTTTGCAAACATGGGAATGAAGAGATGGGTTAATGAAGCCAGGCGGTTGTGCCATGTATACATCTTCGGTTAGTGTTCCTTAAAGAAAGGCATTGCTGATGTCAAGTTGGTAAAGGGTCCAACCTTGGGACACGGCAAGGGAGAAGATGAGGCATAAGGTGGCGGGTTTCACGATTGAACTGAATGTTTTAGCAAAGTCTATTCATGGTCGTTGATGAAAGCCTTTCACGACTAGTCGTGCTTTGAAATGGTCAACATAGCCATCGGGTTTGTATTTTGTAAGATATACCCACTTTCATCCGACAATATTTGAGGTTGAACTAGAGGGAACTAGAGACCAGGTTTATTTATTTTGGAGAGCATCAAACTCTCCACTCATAGCTTTTTGCCATGAAGGGTGAATGGTAGATGGTTTCTTTGGTGGTAGTATACAACTGGAACTTGGCATCGTGCTACTTAGGATTTGGGTTTGCGAGTTCGTGTAGAGTGTTGGGAGATAGATTCTGGTAGTGGGTTTGTTGGTTGTTGAGATTGGTAGGAGGAAGAGACTGTTGTGTTGATTTCAGTGATGGGGTTGGGTTTGGTAGTTAGGCTGGAGTTGGAGGAAGGTTAGGGTTCTATGAGGGGATTGGAGGGTGGCGTTGAGGTCCGGTGAGGGAATTAGAGGGTGGCGTTGAGGTCCGGTGAGGGAATTAGAGGGTTATGTTTGGGAATTAGATAGAAGATAGATTTAGGCAGCGGGTCCACATAAGTGGCGTGTCTAAAGGTATCGATTTTGATGGTGGTGGGAGGAGGAGCATGTAAGGACAGAAAGGATTGAAGAAACCACTTTTGCCAACCTTAGTCTAACTCATACTTTTGCCAAATTATTCTAAGTATAGAAGTACTAAAGAAAGAAGACACAAGTAATGAAGAAGGATTCAACAAGTACTGAAGAAGAAGGATTCAACAAGTACTGAAGAAGAAAGATCAGAAGTTCTGAAGTCAAACCAGACAAGTCTACTGACGAACTACTGAAGACAAACTACTCATCAGTAGTTTGTCATTCATCAGCACTTGTAATAGAATCCTTCCACCGCCTTATGTTTCAGTAGTATAATAGTTTATTATTACTTTATCATTTTGTACAAGTTCCAATACTACATCCTGTTGTAGTATTGCTTTTGTGTAAAGTTTTGAACAAGTTGTATGTATCTGCTGTCTATAAATAGATGGGTTCATCCCACTATTTTAGACATCGAGTTTAATTGAAAACTGAAATCCTTCAAAACTCTTACTTGTTATTCCATTTCATTAACTGAGAATCTATCTGCTTATTTATTGTCATTTACATTCAATACTTAGATTCTCATTAACTTGTCTTTAGTTTGCAAACATCCAGGGGGAGTAATAACTCATGTTGATAGTGAAACTTTATAACTTATTCCGCTGTGCAAAACTGATCTAACTTGCAAAACACATAAGTGTTCATATGCAAGTAAACTGTTAAAGAGCATACTGATCCAACAATTGGTATCAGAGCACTGGTTTATTTGATCAATATCAATCTAACAAATTGAGAATCAGACACAGGCTCTTATTGATATTTAATAAAGGATTAAAGGTTCACTTTTTTCAACATTCATCACTTTGAGAGATATTTGACAAATCAATACTCTCTAAAATGGATCCTCATAATACTGATTCTGCCAATAAACCTGCTATGCTCGTTCGTTTGGAATATAACATATGGCAGAAAAGGATGGCACATACTTTGTCTCAGACCAACACTGGTTGTTGGAAATCTACTCTGGACTTTTACATTGTGAAAGTGCCAAAGAGCTTTGGGACTGCCTAAAAGAGCAGTTTGGAGGTATTGAAGAGGTGATTGCTGTATGTGCAAAAGGATCGACAAATCTACAAAGACATGATCAAACAAGTTTGATTTAGGTGCGGAAACCCTAAACCAATCACAAAATGATAATCAATCAGATCAAAACATACAAATCATCATTCAAAGATTTTCTCATTAATAAACAACTTAATTACACGTTAATTTGATCAAAACATTAAAGACACGACGTGAATTAAGCTTAACAAAAACTCTAGGGAGAGACACTGAAAATGGAGGGAACAAAAATGACTGAATTACATTCAAAAAATGAGCTCGGCCTATTTATAGGCCTGCACATTCGCCCATCATGTAAGTGCGAATGTGCAGGTTCGACCAAACCAACCGGTCGAACCAGCAATACATAACAAACTAACTCTACATTCGCCTCCTGTCTCTCCTTCGCACCTATCCATTTCTTCCTTCGCCCATATTTTCACTCCTTCGCCCAAACGACAATCATCATTAACATGTGTTTTATTGTAAATCCAAAGCATTAGTCGCATAAATGCATTTACAAACTCCCCCTCGACTATTGCTTGGATTGTTTAAGCCTTCGTTCTTCATCCATTCTTTTGTTCATCAGCTTTATCCTCAAAAGTTTCTTTTCTTCCAACGTCATCACCTTCTCAAATACTTGCTTCGGCTTTTTCTTCTTCGCTTCAGGAACCTCTTGAGCTTTAACAAACTTGCCGAGCTTCTTATCATAGTCGCATCCGGTGTTGATATCATGAGCAAAACACAAAAATACCACTCGCTGATATTACTAGCTTGTTCAGCATCCTTTACATCGCTGAAAATAGGATTGTAATACAACATTATGATGTCCTCATGTGAGCAATTCACCAACCACATGGGATCAAAAATGTGTATTTTCTTGAAACTCTTATCTCCATCTTTCAATACTATCACAGCTTCTGCAATCTTCCAATCGTAGTACCACAAGATAAAGTCTTTAGCAAAATGTTGAGGAATTTGCAGCAATGGAATATGCCTCAACACTTTTGGTGGTTTGTACTTTAAAGTCACCTTGGGCAAACCAGTAATATCATCAATGGTTTTCTTATGAACAATCCGCTTTGTATACTGAGGTTCAAAAAGATTCCACTTCGTCCTGCTTTCTCTAGCCATCTTATCAGCAAAGTAAGCAATCTGATCATTTGTCGTTCCAGTCAACTTGTGACGACAAATATCACGAATGGCCCAGTATGGGAGAGTCTTCAAATCATGAAATCTATCAAAGTAGAGTATCCCCTTCTCCCACTTCACTGCAACACACTTCAATTGCTTTATAAATTTCCAACCCAACGCTTTTCCTTTGAACATATCGTTGTGGAATTTATAAAAGTTACCCTGAATCTCAGCTTTAGGACGATTAGCCTCTTTCTCTTTTAATTCCCTCAGTAACTCTTTCAAGCTATCGGATTGTCTGATATGCGGTTTATCATGCCCTCTGAACACTTCATCAACAAACATATCGCTCTTCTCTTTTGCAAGTCTCTCGGCTTCCTTTAACAACTCATCAGTGAAAGCAGTAAATCCAGAATCCTTGTCTCTCTTAAAATATTCTGGATACTCTTCACTAGTCACATCTTCAACTTCTATATCCTCGAAACCAGGTATGCCACGATCATCAGAATGATCTCCAGCTTCCTTTTCAGGTAGATCAGGAATCTGGTTATCAGCTAACAGTTCTTTAACCGTTTTTCCAACCTGTTTCGCTAAACCTTCAAAAATTTCTTTAGACATTGCCGCCGAGACTTCACCATCTTCCAAATCTGGATCATCATACTCTAATTCAAACACCCTGTCACGAGATTCAAAGATCTCAGAAAATCTGCTGGTCATGTCAATCGTCTAGACTCGATCAGTAAGCATCTGGCGATACATCTGTTTATCATCTTCAGACATAGACTTCAGCTTTTCATTCCAGAAGATCGTATCATCATCCACTGATCCTCCATGGGCTTTTGAACTAGATTCTCCTTCTTTTCCAGATTCTCTCTTCTCATACTTATATTTGTTTGTATCGTCATCATCATTGTCATCATCATCATCAAATGCAGAGCTGCTATCATCACCTGAACCATCATTTGAACCATCATCATCGTCATCCTTCTTCTTTTTAGGAACTTTACCAGCATCTTCATCAAGATCTTCATCATCCTCCTCCTCATCATCAGATAGTTCAAAATCAACCTGCTCCTCTTCTAGCTCTTTATCTTCTTCACCTTCTTTCAGCTGAGGAGCTCGAGAGTATAAATCTTTAATCAGATTATCCATGTTTTTATTACTCTTTTTCAGCTTCTTGTTTTCTCCCTTCAAGGCTATAATACGTCTGGTGTTTCTTTGCTCATGTTTCAACAGCTTCTTATTATCCTTCTGCAACTTTTTGATCTTCTTTTTCAATTCCTCAATATTCTCATGTGATGTAACCACTACATCCAACATCTTTGAGTCGCTTTGTCTCAATTGGGCAATCTCAGTCTGCTGCTTGTTTATTAAATTCATCATTTCAGCAAGTCTCCGATTAACAGTGTTCATCACATCACTATCCACTGTAACCTTTTTAGTGGAAACTTCAGCAACCTCTGAAAGTTTACCCTTCTTCATCTTCTTCACTACGTTATCTAATGCTTCGTTAAAAGCATCAACAGGTATATCAGCTCCCTGTTCAGTACTTGAAGTATCTGTGGTTTTCTGCTTCTTTGAGGCTGGAGCAGCAACTGGTGATTTTGAGCTAGAAGCAGGTGGCAACTTCTTTCCTGCTATCAACGTTTCAATCTCTCTAGCTCTTTTCACTGCGGGCTTTTCAACCTTTTCTTTCTTTTTGAATTGGGGTTTCTTTGGTTTCTCCCCCTGAACTGGTGAACCAGGAAAGTCTCCTGCTCCCAGACCTAAACCCTCATCCTCTTCATCCAATCGAATAGGGCTATTCATTCTCTGTTCCTCCACCGATCTATTCAGACTGGCAGACTCACCAGCCACAGTGGCCTTGGGCGTGGTAGTCTTTACCGTTTCAGTCTCAGAATCCCAGTGTTCATCTTCCTGCGTCTCTTCAGAATCAATTGACGCTTCATCAACAATGTGTTATCCTTTCTTAGCCATGGTCTTATTCGTTCTTGACACTTTCTTCTTAGCAGGCTCAGGAACAACATCTATCCTTATCTCTTTCTCTTTCCCTTTTCCACTTTTTGCTCCCACATTAACATCCTGTCGCTTTCGCTTTGCATCTGGATCAACAGGATGTAATGGATTGTCTTCGTCTGAATCACTGTTAGCATGTCTCACTAGACCTTTACCCGGATCCTCATAGTCTATCCTTGCCAAATGTCCAAATAAACATCTAACAGGTGGACGTTCATTAAATGACAAGCCTTTATAAGCTTTCATTCTTGCAAGTGTATTGATGGACATATGTTCTTGAACTACAATGTGTTTTGGATCTCTCTTCAACTCTTTATATTTGTGATCAAACACCGTCTGAAGGAATCGAGGATACAACAAAAACTTCAGATTCCTTGTGCCTCTGACAGGTTCCAACAGATGTTCCATCAGCATCCCTGATACATTGAACGGTTTGTTCAATACCAGTGCTACCATCATTGAGCTAATACTCTTTCTCATCAGATCATAACCTCCAGCAGCTGAACCAAAGACGTGAATCATCACATGCGCCAAGTACTTGAATTGTGGACACAGCTTTCCCTTGTGCAACGGGCCATCAGTAATCGGCCCATTGTATTTCATCCTTAGAAAGAACTTTCTCTGTTCCATAAAGCTAAGCTCTCTGGGATCAGTCTTTTCATCTTGAAGATTCAAGGCTTCCCTGATATCGTTCTCTGAAACGATGACCAATTTTTCTTGTATCTTGCTCACCAGAGACGATTCACCCTCCCAGAAATCCATCTTCACTTCAGTCCAAAACTCTTGTATCATGTCACGATAGATAATAACAGGTGTAGAAATTGCGTCTATCACCCGACTTCTCTTCAGAAACTCTATAATCTCTGTGAAGTCTGTATGCTTCTTAACGTCCCCAAGATATGCACAATAGTTATGTGCATTCTCGAACGGTAAGATCTCTTCTTTTCCTTTCTTGGCAGCTTGTGAAGATGATCCAGCTTGTTCAGTAGGTTTCTCCTGTTCAGACATCGCTAATACTGCAAAAGAAAACAAGTAAACATGTTAGAAATCAACAAAATAAACAAAATAAAAAATTTGATTTCTGTACTCTTCATTCGACCATTCTTAGGTGCGAATGAGAGTTTACAGTGGTACGAATGTAAAAGTTTTTGACAAAATGTTTCATTCGCCCAAAAATATACATTCGCCCAGAAAAAGTCTACTCCTTCGCCCGTTTTTGTACGTTCGACCGTTCGAAACGTGCGAAGGGACAGATCTTCATTTCAAATTTTCAATTCTGAAATGTATTGATTCTGAACATGTCTTTTTGATTTGGTAGGCAAGTAATAACACCAATTAAGGTTTCCAAACCAACAATTTTATCAATTAAGCATTATATCAGTGTTTTCTAATTAAAACTAGGGTTCGAATGAAAAAGATGATATCAAATGATCAATCTGATGGATTAGAATCCTTAGTTTTTGGATTATCTCCCCCTAAAACACTGATAGAATGAATCCTAAACAACACTTTAAACAATTATCATGGTTTAATGTGTTTTTGATCTGTTAGGGCTCGAAACTGAAAATCAACGATTAAGAGTTCAATCCTTGATGTTAACCTGTAAAGATTAGTGCCAAATGATCAGAAAAACGAGGCGAACACAATGGTATAGGCTAAAATAATAGGGCAACAAGTGGACTTTAGAGTGAAAATTTTGAAAAATTTTGATAATGGGTCGAATGAGACAGATCAGGTATATATAGACATGCTCCTTCGCCCAAGTACACCGGTCGAATGAGAAGCTTTTGGCTCCTTCGACCCTATTTAAAGGTTCGAGTGAGGCAAAAGAGTTTGAATGTGTAAGTTGTTCAAGAACACTCTCATTCGCCCAATGTAAACTGTACGAAAGAGCAACAAAAATTCCACGTTCGACCAAACGAATGGGCGAACGAAAACTGGAACTTTTGACAAATTTTCCAAATCTCAAAAACGAGTCTCGTTCCAATTATTTTTCAACTTTTAAGCATTCAACATTCATATTTTCACATTTAAAAGATTACAAAGCTCAATTGGTGTATCAAGTTTCTGAAAATCGTCATCAACCACCATCAGCTATCAAAAATAAGATAGAAATGTAAAATCTTTTTGGGTTTTCTAAAGTTTAAGTTAAAACACACCTAAAATCTTTTTGAGTTTTGTAATTTTTGACAAGAAAATAAAATGCAGAAATGTAAAGAGAAAACAGTAAATGTTTTGGGATTTCCGGTAACGGGATCATATCAGTTATTGAGAAAACTGATCACACCGTTGATCTTTTAATTTATTATCATTAAAGACAATGTGTGAACTGGCAACTGCTGATATTGTGATCCACATAAACTCGCATGCAGACTTTTGTGCAGTGCTTTAGACTAATACTATTATGTATAGTAGAAACATAATTGTCTGTGGTTCCCACGCACACGACATACTCCCGTATCAAGAAATAAATGCACAAGGACTCATTGTAAAGCGTGATTATGCTTTCGTCGTCTATAACTTACAAGGTATAATGCACAGAGGTATAAAAGTCAGCAAATTAATGTAGCAAAGTAACATGTGCACTTTACCAGGTTGAGGACTGATATTAATCATGATTTGCATCAGTGATTAATACGATGTAATAGATAATCTTTGATCATCATAAAACATAGAAAGTTCCTCAATTCGGTAACTTTAGGATTTGGCATAAAGCTCTTTTTATGAAGACACCCTATCTAATCTAGGTCCGTAATGACTTACAGCAGAAGATCAGAGAGGCTATCCCTAGACAACTAATAACATAACGACCCTAAACCTCCGAGTTTTGTACAAATACCCTATCAAACGAAATTACGGTACTAAGACCATATGCCAATGAGGAGTTCATCCACACAACAATTCGTTTGATATATATGTATTAGGCACGTAGTAATAGGTCTACGAAGCCTATCAGCATATCACACAGACTCAAACACATGTCCTATATAGCATTACATTTCTTAGAATGTGTCAGATCCCCACTGATGTACTATCATTTCCCCTTTTTCTCCAGGAAATCATTTTTGGTTTTTCTGATTTTTTATAGATTTTTTGAATTTACTGTTCCCAAGGATAAGCTGGAGCATTTCAAAAATGTGACTGCCCAGATATCGTTTGTTCACAGAAATCTGACGGCGTTAATCTAAGGGAAGAAGATATAGCAGTCAGCAAAGAAATTTTCTAATTTTTATGATTTTTGAAATTTTTCAATGTTTTTGGATTTTTGTATTTTTCAGGAAAAACAATAAAAACTAAACTAAAAAGTGATAGACTGAGGTGGTGATCAGTCTTGTTTTTCTTTAATACCATTAGCTTTCAAAAGATATTCAAATCTCGATTTATCAAAAGCTTTGGTAAAAAGGTCTGCGCGTTGGTAATCAGTGTGGATTTTGACCATATCGATTAACTCTTTAGCATAACAATCACGGATAAAATGATATTTAATCCGGATATGTTTAGCCTTTGAGTGATGTACTAAGTCTTTAGTTAATGCTATTGCGGCTTCATTATCACAGTGAATAGGGGTTTTAAGAAATTGCAAACCGTAGTCCACCATCTGTTGTTGGATCCAAAGAACCTGTGAGCAGCAGCTCGATGCTAAAACGTATTCTGCTTCACATGTTGATAGTGCAACTACGGTCTGTTTCTTGCATTGCCAGGTCACGAGCCTGCTCCCCATAAACTGGCATCCAGCCGTTGTGGATTTGCTGTCTTTGTCACAGCCGCCCCAATCTGCATCACTAAAAGCGATTAGGTCAAAATTATCATCATAAGGGTACCAAAGTCCTTTCGATGGACAACCCTTCAGATATCTAAGGATACGCTTGACAGCTGCAAGATGACTTTGTTTCGGCTTTGACTGATATCGTGCACAAAGACATGTTGCAAACATTATATCCGGTCTAGACGTAGTGAGATACATCAGAGATCCGACGATTGCTCTGTATGTAAATGGATCAGTCAGCTCCCCCTTAGCGTCAACTCCAATCCCGTGATTAGGTTGTATCGGGGTATCCATCAGCTTCGAATCTTCCATCTGGAATCGGCTCAAGACTTCAGAAACGTATTTGGTCTGGTGAATAAAGATCCCCGTTGGTCTTTGCTCCACCTGCAAGCCTAGGAAAAACTGCATTTCTCCCATTGCGCTCATCTCGAACTTTTCCTGCATAACTTTTTCAAATTCCCTGCACAGAAGTTCGTTAGTAGACCCGAATATAATATCATCAACATAAATTTGCACAAGAAGCAAGTCATCTCCTGCTTGTTTCGTGAACAGTGTGCAGTCTACCAATCCGCGTTTGAATCCTTTCGAGAAAAGATACGTGCTCAGCTCCTCATACCATTGTCTCGGAGCTTGGTGCAACCCGTACAGAGCTTTGTTTAAAACATAGACCTTATCCCGGTGAATAGGGTCCTCAAAGTCTGTGGTTGACCTACGTAAACTTCCTCTTTGATCACACCGTAAAGAGATGCGCTCTTTACGTCCATCTGATACACCTTGAATTTCTTCCAGGATGCAAACGCCAGAAACATTCGTATAGCTTCCAAGCGTGCAACAGGTGCATAGATTTCATTGTAGTCGATTCCCTCAACTTGATGAAAACCTTGTACAACCAAACGAGCTTTGTTTCTCACTATAACTCCTCTATCATCCTTTTTACACTTAAAAACCCATTTGGTTCCTTTCTTCTTTCTTCCCGGGGGCAAATCTATCAGCGTCCAAACTCCAAGTTTCTGAAATTGCAACAACTCTTCTTGGACATATCGAGAATATACAAATTGTTTAATCTCGGTGCCTTTAGCATCACCCACTCTTTTGGAAGTTGAAAACCCGGTTTCAGGATGTAGCAAGATTTGTCGTCAAAATAAACAGAGAATTGTTTATCACAGATTTGGCTGACACTGAGTAGATTGTAATCTATCTGCTTCACATAAGATATCCGCTCAAATGTCACTACCCCATTGCTAACACTACCCTCCATCGTAATGTAGCCTCATTTATTCCCCGCAAACACTACGTAACCTCCATTTATATTCTTGATATCAAAAAGTAGCGTGAGATCCCCTGTCATGTGTCCAGAAGCTCCACTGTCAACAATCCAGAGGCTGCTAACAGGGCCAGCTGAAGCTCCCTGCACATATCAAGTAAAACAATTAGATCTTTCTGGGGACCCAAGCGTGTTTGGTCTTGGGTCTTTGAACAGATTGTTTCAAAGAATCATTTTTCTCACAAACATCTTGGGTTTTATCAACCTTTTTCTTTTCACACTCAACTTTTGCTTTCTCAGATTTCACATTTTGTGAAGTTGAAGCACCCTCGGAACCCTTTGATGACCAAGACTGTTCAGTCCGTTTCAAGATCCGAATCTGAGATTTTGAGGTCTCAGCCGGTTTCTTTACTTCGTCCTTGAATGTTACCTTCTTGGTTACCTTCTCTGATTTAACAGAGACAGGTCCAACTGCTGATTTAACATTAGGTTTAGCAAGAACCTTTTTGTTTTCAGCAGTTGTGTTCACCAATGGTTTCTTCAATGGTTTCTCAGTGGCTATTCGGTTGCGTTTATGATAAGTCATCGGATGATTTTCCCTCCTTTTGAAATAGTTGTTTTGGTTATAAGAAGATGCTTGTTGAGGGAAAAACCGTGTTTGTGGATAACTAAAATTATCAACCGGATAGTCATATCTTTGCTTCATCTCCACCTCGTGCCTCTTGTGTCGTACATACGGGCAGGTGGCAAGTAAATGTCCCATTTCCCCGCACTTATAACACGCACGGTACTCTTCATAGTTTTCCTTGATGTTCGACTTAGAATAACTAGCAATGGGATATTGATCAACCATGCACTGTCTTCTTAAACTCTCAAGAGGTGGGTCCTTTGAGTAAGTCGGCTCAATAAAACTATTTGACTTGTCTGTTGGTTTAACGAATTGTGTGACATTGACCTTTGGGTCTTTAGAATTATCCGAATGAATTTTCTTTAAAATGGCTGGAGGAATATCATTGGTTCATTCATGTTTTGGAAACCAAATTGTACTTTCCTGCCAGATCTTTTCAATTTTAGAATAGTTTGCAAATTGAATCGGATATTCTTCATCAGACATAATCTTATCGGAGCCTTGCATCCGATAAAAAACTTTCACAGGTTTGTCACATGATTCGTTGTTCACTTCATTTGATTTTTCGGTTTTATTTTCAATTTTCTTTTCAACAGTTTTAACAACATTCTTCTCAACTTTCTTAACCACTTTCTTTTCAACATTCTTATCAACAGACTTCTCAACTTTCTTAGCAACATTCTTTGCTGATTGATTCTTTCTGTGAGCGTTAGCCATAGGATGGACAATCTGAGATGGTGAGACCGGTTCAGTAGTGATGATGTGATTTTCATCAGGAATATCACTCACTTTCTCAACAACCGTCTCAGACTGTTCATCTTCTTCATCAGAATCATCAGCAGCTACCACACCTTCATTGTTTCCCAGAACAGGTCTAACATCAGAATACGGGTCTCCGACACTGGATGTGTTGGACTCGTTATCTGATGTTGGGTCAGATTTGACTAAGCTCTCCGGTGCTATCGCATGCAAATTATGATTTTCGAACAACACCGGAGATGGGACAGCTTTGTAGTTTGCAGTACTCGACTGTGAAGGTTCTTCTATAATGTGGTCAACTACATAAGCAATGTGCTTATAGCTCTCTAACTTTTTGTTCACTTTTTCAGCGAAACACTTGATGGTTGCCATTTCTAACTTTGTGTTTTCCAAATCATTTATATAGTTGTTAATGGCAAGTTGCTTTAAACCTAATGTCTTTTTCAAATCAGAGACATCCTTTTTGTAACCATCAAGTACTTTGTTGAATTCTTTTGATTCCTTTTGATAAGTTTGACAGTTTATTTTAGCACTCTCAAGTTGTACCTTGAGTTGCTTATTTTCTTCTGTCAATCTATCAATATCAGAACATTTATCACAAACTTTAGATTGAGATTCAGTACTTACCGGTTTAGGTGGTTCTGTCATTGCCATCAGTGCGAAATGAGCTTCCTTCTCTGCAAAGAATTTTGAGTAATCAATCTTTGTGCAGGCATCATCCACCATGCACGACTTGCGGGTCATTAGGAAATCTGCTTCAGCTAGCAACTGATCGATGTCATCATCTAGTGAGTTCACACTAGCTTTCGAGTCAGAATCACTTTCCATGTCCGAGTAAGCCGAATCATATTGCTCTCCAACATCTGTGACCGAATCAAGAATCATTCCAGACTTCTTGTCTTCACACTCATCATTCACATCCTCATTCAACTCTTCTATTTTCAACTCCGTCAACTTTTCTGTCACAAAATCTTGTTCAATCTCCACATGTTCATCCAAACTCATCTTTTGTGCCACACAAGCCACATTTCCTGCGGTAATCTCTTCCACTCCTAATTGCATACCCGTCCAATCAAAACCCTCATCTTTTTGGATCACAAGTGCTTGATTTTTATTTTCAGTTTGGGTTTGGGTTTGAGTGTTAGGTGTAGAAATGGGAATAATGGTTCGGTTTGAATTCTGTTGTGTTTGATTTTGAGATGTGGATTGTCTAGTATTGGTATTTTGTTGTGTGTTTTGACGGTTCTGGTAGTTGTTTTGAGGTTGAAAGCTAGAAATGTTGGGACTGTTGTATGATACCTAGTTTTAGTTTTGGTTTTGTCGGTTTTGGTAGATTGAGTTGAACGGATTTCGATTACCTTGTTGAGCCGGCTGTGTACACTCTCTCTTGAAGTGACCCTTCTCACCACAATTAAAACATGTGACCTTGGCTTTGTTAAAGCCATAAGTGGTGTTTGGAGAAGTAGAAAGGTCAGTTCTCCCTGTTTTCTGAATAAAATCAGTGGCTCTTCTCATGATGCTAGTAAACGCCCATTGTATATCCATAAGCTCCATTTCCTCTTTTGTCGATTTGTGCATAGTCCTCATTGGTTAGATTGTTGTTCCCAATCTGACTAGCAACTAAACCGTTGTATGAGGCAACCATTGCAGATACTAATGCTACATGCTGTTGAGCAATCTCAACAGTAACATTGTTAAGGTTAGAAGTCTCCAACACAATCGGACTTTGGTTTGATTGTGTTTGAGTGATCTGCATTTGGTTCATGTGAGGATTATATGGTTGTTGTTGAGGTTGGCTGGCAGTGTAACAGGTAGCTTGTTGCATAGGTGAAAAAGGTGGGATGAAATTAGGTGTTTGATAAGATTGTGGTGTATATGAAGAAGTTTGGGCAAGATAATTGATTGGTGCTTTGGTGGGTTCAACAACATTAGATACACAAGCAATATGAGGTGCAACGTTTGAAGTAGAGCTAGAAGTAGAATGGGAAGTAGATGTACCACTAACATACAACTCTGGGTTTTGTGGAATCTGTGCTCTCTTTGCTTTCCTCTTCTCCTCCATCTCTTTGCTCTCCAGTTTTTGTATGAACTCATTGATAGTCCAATACTAGTATGCATCTTTTTCTTTCAACACTTCAATGTGTTGGTTCCAATATGGTGGTAAAGCATCAGCAAATTTATCCACCAGTTCAGACATCGGTATGCAAATCTCGTAGCTCGAGAGCTCTGTGAGCAAGTGGCAATACCTAGGAACCAATTCTTTTAAAGTCTCGTTACCCATGTAACTAAAATTTTCGAACTCTTTATGAAGCTCTTCCATTCTCAGCTTCCTAGTCTTCTCGTTACCATCATGTCTGTTTCTCAGCATATCCCACAACTGTTTTGAAGTAGTACACGATCCAAACTGATGCAGCAACTCAGTGTTGATTGCCTGAGATAATTGAGAAAACGCCTTTTTCTCGATCGCGAACTTCTTCTTCTCATCATCACTCAAGTTCTCCAATGGTATAGGTTCACCAGTGTTCTCCGGAATAGGAGCAACATAACCTTTCACTATCATCTGCCATGCCTCGGCTCCCTCTAAGCCTTGTCCCTCCACATGTATCTTAAACTTGGTCTTCCATGTGTTATAGTCAATCCTATCCATGAGCTTTGGTGGACGAGTTCCACTGCCTGATGATAGATCATGAATGAGTGTAGATATGGCACTGGTCGTCTGTGAGTGACCGGCAGCTGCTGCTACTCCCCAATAGTCGCCAATTGGTTGCTGTAGTGGTTGCACAACTTGCTGAGGAATAGAACTAGTCATAGCCATGTAGTTGATTGGCTGAGATGGTTGACTAGACTTCTGGGCTGCAACTGTCCATGGATCTCTGGTTGTCTGCTGCTGTGGTGCTGGATTAGGTCTTGGTGTAGTTGGAAAGTTCCACATCTTAACCTGAAAATGTTCAAACACGAAAAGATTAGAAAAGTTTATAAACAAACTCTTCCTTCGCACTAACGTATGGTCGAATGAGGAAAATTCTTCTCCTTCGACCGTTTGGAAAGATACGAATGTGGACTATGACAACACACAAACTCTTTCGACCCTTTGAACTCTCTTTCGATCGTTTGTTCCCTCCTTCGACCTTACAACTGGTCGAATGAAACTCTAATGGTCGAATGTACAACAATAAGCTATGAAACTCTACGTTCGACCACTAAATCACCACCTTCGACCAAAAATCCACTCGTTCGACCAAAATAACTCACACATTTGACCGTTCTCCCTAGGTTCGACCCTGCTCTTTCAAAAACGGTTATTCTTTTGAAAATCAGTTAATTTTGATCAAGTTTATCAAATGTTGATAGATTTTGAGGATTTTAATCAGGTTTTGATCCGGAATTGATTTGGAACAAGTTTATCAAAGAGAATTATCCATTTTAACCATGAAAACAAGCTCTAATCAATCAAAAACTCATCAAATCAGTTTGTTCTTTGAAAACAGAAACTTTTTGACCAAAATTGGGTCCAAATCAGCTGAGAAACTATCAATTTGTGGTTTTTTGATCCAGAATGGCTCTGATACCACTTTGTATGTGATAAAGGATCGACAAATCTACAAAGACATGATCAAACAAGTTTGATTTAGGTGCGGAAACCCTAAACCAATCACAAAATGATAATCAATCAGATCAAAACAAACAAATCATCATTCAAAGCTTTTCTCATTAATAAACAACTCGATTACACGTTAATTTGATCAAAACATTAAAGACACGACGTGAATTAAGCTTAACAAAAACTCTAGAGAGAGACACTGAAAATGGAGGGAACAAAAATGACTGAATTACATTCAAAAAATGAGCTCGACCTATTTATAGGCCTGCACATTCGCCCATCACGTAAGTGCGAATGTACAGGTTCGACCAAACCAACCGGTCGAACCAGCAATACATAACAAACTAACTCTACATTCGCCTCCTGTCTCTCCTTCGCACATATTTCCTCCTTCGCACCTATCCATTTCTTCCTTCGCCCATATTTTCACTCCTTCGCCCATACGACAATCATCATTAACATGTGTTTTATTGTAAATCCAAAGCATTAGTCGCATAAATGCATTTACAATTGCCAACACCAGAGAAATCCTGACTCAACAATATGAAACATTTACTCACATTAATAGGGAAACTTTAACACAACAATTTGAAAGATTTTCTTCATTAATATCTGAGTTGAAATTAAATGGTCAGACCTATACTAATGTATCTATGCTTCATAGATTTTTAAGGTCTTTACCAGAAAAATGGGAAACTTACTTTATAGTTCTCAGATCTTCACCAGACTTTAACTCCTCCACTCTTACAAAATTACATGGGAGATTGCTAACTTTTGAAAGAGAAATTAATCAAAAGAAAACGTTGCAAAGTTCTGGTAAAACAGCTGATGACTATGTACCTCGTAGTACAGCACTTTTAGGACAAGACTCAACTACTTGTTCAAATAGTTTTGGATCTTTTGACCACATTGACATAACTGCTAGGATCTCATCAGAAAGATCATTCCCAGCTTATGACAATGATGAATTTAGTCAAACTGCTGATAACATGTGTTTTTATCATGGATGATTTGAAAAATTTTAGCAGTGATGACTTAGAAGAAATGGACATTTTACACCAACTGGCCATGTTAAGTATAAAAACTAACAAATTTTATAAAAGGTCAGGAAGGAAATTTCCAGAACTGAACAGTTCTACAAAAATTGGTTTTGACAAATCTAAGCTTAGATGTCACAAGTGTCAGAAGTTGGGACACTTTGCTAGAGAGTGTAGAAGCTCTAGTTATAATAGGAATAATGGAACACAGGAAAGTGCACATTTTGTATAGGCACAAGCTCCACAAATCCAATATGTGCCACAAATACAATATGTACAGATGCCTGCTAAACAAATGCAGAGCCAACAATCAATCCCTTCCATTCTAGCTGCTCAACAACCTCCACAAACTCAGCAACCCTCACAACAAAGTCTGTTCACTTCAGGGTATGTTGACTGGAGTAGTCTTCCTTTTGGCACAACAGAGTGTAATCCTGATGCAGACAACAAAATGTTTGACATCAACTGAAGAGAACCTGACAATGGCAGAAAGAACTTTGCCTTAATGGCATTTGAGGGCTGCACCTCAAAATCTGCCCTATCTCAGGTATCAAAAGAATCTTTAACTAAACTTTGTTCAAACTCATGTAAAGAATCTTTTGCTCTCATAAGAGAGACTAATGTGCATTTACAAGGCAAAGCCAATGACTTTGAGAGAAAATTTACACAAATGAAATGTGATTTAGAAAGAAAGCTTGCTCCTAAATCAAAAGAAAATTCTAAATTAACTAACATTGCTATTGAAACCCAAGAACAACTTAAAATCATGATAGAAGACATAGGAAATGTCAGAAAAGAGCTTGCTGACACCAAGGTTGACTGTGAAAAATGGGTTGAGTCATGTAAAGGATACCAACTGCTGCTTAACAAACAAAGTTCATCAAATGTTAGGTTTGGCATATGGTACAATCACACTGAAACACCAACTGATTTTTCTCCCAAAACTACTGAAGATGGGAGAAAAATTGTTCAAAATGAAACTTCTGAAGAGAAATAATGCACATCTTTTCATGAAAACTTTCTAAAAATTCAAAAAGAAAGTTCTTCAGAAGTACTGATAAAATGTGACTTTAAGCCATCAGTAGTTTCATCTACATCAGGAGTTGAGAACCTGAAAACTACTGATGACCTAAATTAAATCAAGACAGTCAGAAATTTGCCTTTAAATGAAAAAGAAAAGGCAAAAGAATGTGAAATTTGTGGTTTATTTAACCACAAAACAGAATTTTGTTGATATAGAAAAGGAATTCAGTATAATAAGAAAATTTCACAACTGGTTGTGGGAAAACAACTCAAAAATGATTTTGAAGAAACTTTCCTTCTCAAGTGGAGAAACGATATTCTCTATCTGTTAAAGCCATTAGAAGTGATAATGGGACAGAGTTCAGGAACAAAACTCTGGATGAATTCTGTTTGTCTAAAGGGATTATTAGACAATTCAGTGTTCCCGGAATTCCTGAACAAAATGGTGTGGTAGAAAGGAAGAACATGACATTAATTGAAGCAGCAAAAACCATGTTAGCTGATTCAGGCCTACCATTGTATTTCTAGGCTGAAGTAGTCAACACTGCATGTTATGTTCAGAATAGAGTCCTTGTTAACAAGAGACACTCCAAAACTGCCTATGAAGTTCATCATGGCATTAAGCCCCTTATCTCCTTTTTCAGGGCTTTTGGATGTCAATGTTTCATTCTAAACATTAAAGACTCTATTTCAAAGTTTGCTACTAAAGTTGATTCAGGTTATTTTCTTGGTTACTCTTCCACTAGAAAAGCCTACAAGGTTTTTAACTCAAGAACCAAGATAGTAGAAGAAACACTAAATGTCAAGTTCAATGAATCAAAACACACTGTTATTCCAGCACATCCTGCTGAACTCTTTGACCTTGACAACTTCTATTTCGGACCTGAAAAGACTGTCACTTCATCTAAACCTACTTATTATGGTGATCAAAGGTTTGATGATCAGGATCCAGCACCATGGACTCCTAATACAGTCATTAAGTCCACTTTCAAACCATCAGAAGTTTCACAAACTTCTGATTCAACAACTGCTGATGTACAAACTCAAACATCTGTTTCAGCTCCTACAACTACTGAAGATGTTCAAACAGCTGAACCAGATATTATCATCCTTAGTGGTTTGTTTGAAGAAGTACAAGAGCCACCTACACCTATCAATGGTTTACAACAACTGATTGAACACAAGGATCATCTATTGGATCAAATCATGGGTGATTTTGCATCAGGTGTTCTCACAAGAAACCAGCTTTCCAACTTTTGCTTCTTCTCAACATTCATTTCTTAGTTGGAACCTAAGAAGTACCAAGAAGCCCTCAAAGACAACAATTGGGTGCAGGCTATGCAAGATGAGTTGCTCCAATTCAAGAAGCAACAGGTCTGGGAAATCTGTCCCTTACCACCAAACAAGCTACCAATTGGCACAAGATGGGTTTTAAGGAATAAACAAGATGAAGCTGGTATGATTATTAAGAACAAGGCAAGACTGGTGGTACAAGGTTATTCTCAAGAAGAAGGAATTGACTATGATGAAACCTTTGCTCCAGTTGCAAGACTTGAAGCCATCAGGTTATTTCTAGCATATGTTATTTCCAACAAAATTAAAGTTTTTCAAATGGATGTTAAAAGTGCATTTTTGTATGGAAAAATCAAACAGGAAGTGTATGTCTGTCAGCCACCTGGGTTTGAGGATCCTTCTCATCCTGAGTGGGTGTACAAGCTTGACAAAGCTCTTTATGGGCTAAAACAGGCTCCTAGAGCATGGTATGAAACACTTTCCAACTTTTTGCTCAAAAATAACTTTACAAGAGGCCCCATTGATAAAACTCTTTTCATAAAACATGTTGGAAATCATGTCTTACTTGTTCAAATTTATGTTGATGATATCATATTTGGTTCAACAAACACAAAACTGTGTGATGAATTCAAGAAACTCATGCAATCAAAATTTGAGATGAGTACAATGGGAGAGCTGCAATACTTTTTAGGACTGCAGATTAAACAACAAACAAATGAAACTTTTATACATCAATCTAAATATGTTAAAGAGTTATTGAACAAATTTTCTTTACAAGACTGTAAATCTTGTTCCACTCCCATGACACCAACCACACAAGTTGAACCAGATGATCAAGGAAAACAGGTTGATCAAACCATGTATAGATGTATGATAAGTTCCCTTTTATATCTAACTGCTTCTAGACCAGATATAATGTTTTCAACATGTGTCTGTGCTAGATATCAATCAGCTCCTAGGAAATCACACCTCATTGCAGTCAAAAGAATCTTCAGATATCTGAAAGGAACTCCTACTCTTGGAATTTGGTATCCTGCTTCTAGCAATACTAAGTTATCAGCTTTTTCAGATAGTGACTATGCAGGGTGCAAAATGTCAAGAAAATCAACATCTGGTGGTTGTCAATTCTTGAGAAACTGTCTAGTGTCCTGGCAATCAAAGAAGCAAACATCTGTTGCAACTTCAACTGCTGAAGCTGAATACATTGCAGCTGCAAGTTGTACATCACAAATACAATGGCTCCAATATCAACTTCTTGATTATGGAATCAAAGAGACCAAGACACCATTGCTTGTAGACAGTAAATCTGCCATTAGCATCATTCAAAATCCTGTTCAGTTCTCAAAAACTAAACATATTGAAATCAGGTATCATTTCATAAGGGATTGCTATGAAAAAGGCAAGATTGAAGTGAAGCATGTGACAACAGCTAATCAAATAGCTGACATATTCACAAAACCCCTTGACACATCAACATTTCAGAAGTTAGTATCCATGCTTGGGATGCTAAATTTGTAAGTGTTTCTTTATTTTTCTACACATATTTTTATTTTCACTTACATCTATCTGGTTTAAAACTTCTGAAAAGCAAAAAGAGAGAAACTACTGATGTACAAAACATCAGTATGGGAATATTTTCTGAAAAAATGATTAACTTCTGATAAAATAAACTTCAGAAGTTATGAATAAACTGTTTATAAATATTCTCATCAGTTGTTAACAAACTACTGAAGAGAAAATGGGAACTACTGATGATAGTTGTTCTTCATCAGCAGTTTTGTCATTAAGGGTAAATCAAACATTTCCCACTTCAGAAGTTTGACCTAGGGTGGTTATAAACTACTGATAAACACCTTTTCCAACACTTATCTTTTCAAAAAGCAAAATTCCCTCCTTCTCTTTCAAAAACACTCTCAAACCCTTAACCTACAAACAAAAACACTGTTCGATTCACCCACACACAAACCACATGGCTCTTATACTGAAACAGGGACACAATCAAAGAGGTTACTTTGAGAAACATGAAGCCTGGTCCCAATACAACGAAATCATTGATTTAGTCGTCAAATCCCAATACTTCACTGCCCTCACCATTGATCCTCCAATCCATACTGAAACTCTTAATGAGTTCTGGGAGAACGCAGAGACGGTGACAGTGAATGATCAAGTGATTTCCCTCAAATTAACTATCCAAGGGAAAGTAATGGCAATCACACTTGCTACTTTGGGAATTAGACTGGGTCTGGATGATATGGATGCACTAGATCAATTTCCAAACTCTGAAATTCATTTAACCATGACAAAGTGTGGTTACCAAGGTACTCTCTCACATGCAACAATTTTTAAGAAATATTTTGAACCAAAATAAAAACTTTTGTTTCATTACATAATCATGTGCCTGAGTCCAAAAACTGGATCTTATGATCAGATGCCCTCTACTTTTCAACCAATTTTTCATTCCATTGTGAATGAAACAAAATTCAGGGCATTAACACTTTTCTTTAATGAGTTGGTGTTACATCACCTAAATTCTAAAAAGAAGTTTTTGTTGTATCCAAGGTTCATAATGCATTGCATAATTAAAGAACTTGGAGATGAGGTGCTTATGGGAAAAACAACTGTTTTAAACCCATTGACCTCACAGCATACTCAAGGCATAACAAACCGGCTGCCTGGCCAGAAGATGACCAAGGGGAACAAGAAACAGTCCCCATGGAACCATCATCTTCCAAACCCTCGCCCAAAAAGGCCAAGAAAACCAAACAACAAAAACCAAAACCCACCAACCTTAAAAGAAAGGCAGTTCAGGAAGTTGAGATGCCTGAAACTGCTGATGTGCAATCTGCACTTGTTAAAGATGTGACTGAAACATCTTCTCAGTCTCATCCATCTCAAACCCCCACAAGAGCCACTATTACCATTCTTTTCAAAAGAAAGAAAATCAAGAAAACCATAACCTCTCACCCTTCTTTTGAAACTGCTGAAACATTACCCCAAACTACTGAACCAGAACCATCAACCATAGAAATAGCCAAACTTCTCTCTGGGCTAAAAGAGACTATCCCATCAGAACATGTTAGTCCCCAACAACCACATCAAACAGGGGACATACCATCAGACTTTGACATGAATATGGATGTCTTTAGCCCTAATCCAAGAGATGAGGATGAACCAGGGTTTCTAAGCCCAAACTTAGAGACCTTAGGTACATTTGAGGCTGCTACTACTCATTTACCACCCAGTGGTGGACCTGAGGATAGAAGTAACATAGCTAAGACCTCACTTGTGGCAACTACTGATGAAGGCTTTATGCCTGAGGTAGGAAATCCTCAGAACCAAGAAAAAGAGGTTCATGAGACAACTGGGTTGGGCCCAGCTCATGATACAACTGATAATGTCCTCATTGAGGATATCATCAGGGATTCAGATGATTCCATTAATTTGGATGATGATTCACACTCCACAAAACATGAATTGACGGCTGCTAGTGAAGGTCCTGGATCTGGTGTCTCTAAGCTCAAAGAGCTGGTCACAACAGATCAGGTTAAAGTCCACTTGATCCCTGATTCCCCCAAAGTGGCATCTTCAGTACATTCTGAAGATCACCCCAAAACACCCCCTCACTAAAATGCCTACCCAATTCCCTGGGTCATTAAGCATAGACCTGAACCAGCTATGCAGCCCAGATAGAATTGACGGCTGCAAGTGAAGGTCCTGGATCTGGTGTCTCTAAGCTCAAAGAGCTGGTCACAACAGATCAGGTTAAAGTCCACTTGATCCCTGATTCCCCCCAAAGTGGCATCTTCAGTACATTCTGAAGATCACCCCAAAACACCCCTCACTAAAAATGCCTACCCAATTCCCTGGGTCATCAAGCATAGACCTGAACCAGCTATGCAGCCCAGATGGTCCCATATACCAGATGACGAACACCCTCATTTGTGATCACCTAAAAACCTTCACAACTTCTTGGGAGTTGAAAACCAAAGCACAATTTGAGGTGATCAACAACAAACTAGGTGAGCTGTCTAACAAAATAGACAACAATACAAGGCAGCTTGCTAAGTTATCTAGTAGAACTTCTCAACCTGGCAGGCTTCCAGAAGTGGATGAAGCCAAAAAGGGGGAGAAGATTAAGGAACCAAGGGAGTCACTGGAAGCCAGGATAAAAGCAAGAGTAGCTCTACAACAAAAACAACTACTAGAAAAAGCCCAAAAAGAAAAAGAAGATCAAGATAGGCTTATTTCTACAACTGAAGTTGAAGCTGAACCTTCCCAAAGGCATAATGAAGAAACTTCTGAAGACTCAAAAAGTACTGAAGACAATCCTTCAGTAGTTGATACTTCTATCAACACTTCAGTAGTTAACACTTCCAACATACAAACAACTGAAGAGCCTTCCAAACCAACTGAACAACAACCAACTCCTATTCAAAGGCCTAAAACCACTCCAAAGACTGTACTAAACCCTTCTCCAAATTCAATGTCCAAAGAACTACTAGAGAAGAGTTTAATTGCAGCCCAAAGAAAGGCTAAGGAAGATGAGATCTGGAACAGTCTGGAAGCAAGGGAAGACATAAGCTACAATGAAAAGCTTCAAGCTTATGAAGCAGAGCTGAATAGACAAGCTGAGACTGAAAGAGTTGCTGAAGAAGACAAAAGACAACAACTGGTGTCTTTTATTACAAAGAACAGCAAGACAAAAGCCTATTCACTCAAAGGGCTCTCCATAGATGAGCTAACAAAAAGAGCACAACTTGTTGCTGACAAGATTGCAACTGAAAAGGATAGAAAAGCAAAGAGAGCAGAGATAATTGATGAGTTGGTAGCCAATGACTATGGTTCAAAAGCCTCAGTGTCAAAGTGGAGAGAAGACAAACTATTGGACACATATAAAAGATTCAAGGCTGACAAGGCTGCAAATCCAGAGAAGTACAAAACTTCTGAAGTGTCAACTTCAGTAGTTAGAACTTCTGGTGTTAAACATTCAAGACATGCTACCAAAAGAAAGCCAGAGGACAATATAAAGACTGACTTCAAGATGGTGTTGCTGGAAGGCAACACAGTTGTGCAAGGAGACTTTGATATTGAAGAAAAGCCTCTGATAACACAGTTCAGGGATCCTTCAATATTTGCTTACCAAATCCAGAATACTATAACTGATAGACTACACACAAAGGTAATTACTAAACATCATTTACCTACATTTAAAATACCTGATGTGGTGCAAACAGAAGACATAAGTGAATCCCACCTGAGAGTCACTGAAGTGGAAAACATCCAACACTCAGGAAAATCCCAAGGATCCAGCATGGTCCCTTATACTTCAGATTTTGACAAATCTAAAGTTCTGATCATAAAGTGGTCCTTTACTGATTCCAACTCAGTATTGGTGACAAGAAGAGATCGTTCAAGCAAGGCCTCTAAATCTATGAATGAATTGAAGAATTTATCTACACAAGACTTGCTTACAATTCAACATCTTGAACCTGAACAAGGATCTCTCACAAATGAACAGCTGAATCAACTAAAGAATTCCATGTTCAAAGAAATATGGAAGATAGTTGAAGACAGAAGAAAAGGACAATAAGGAATTAGATAAGGTTTTGGCTTCATCAATCCAGGGGGAGATTGTAAGGACAGAAAGGATTGAAGAAACCACTTTTGCCAACCTTAGTCTAATTCATACTTCTGCCAAATTATTCTAAGTATAGAATTACTGAAGAAAGAAGACACAAGTACTGAAGAAGGATTCAACAAGTATTGAAGAAGAAAGATCAGAAGTTCTGTAGTGAAACCAAACAAGTCTACTGAAAAAGTACTGAAGACAAACTACTCATCAATAGTTTTTCATTCAACAGCACTTATAATAGAATCCTTCCACCGCCTTATGTTTCAGTAGTTTAATAGTTTATTATTACTTTATCATTTTGTACAAGTTCCAAGACTACAACCTGTTGTAGTATTGCTTTTGTGTAAAGTTTTGAACAAGTTGTATGTATCTGCTGGTCTATAAATAGATGGGTTCATCCCACTATTTTAGACATCGATTTTAATTGAAAACTGAAATCCTTCAAAACTCTTACTTGTTATTCCATTTCATTAACTGAGAATCTATCTGCTTATTTATTGTCATTTACATTCAATACTTAGATTCTCATTAACTTGTCTTTAGTTTGCAAACATCCAGAGGGAGTAATAACTCCTGTTGATAGTGGAACTTTTATAACTTATTTCGCTGTGCAAAACTGATCAAACTTGCAAAACACATAAGTGTTCATATGCAAGTAAACTGTTAAAGAGCATACTGATCCAACAGAGCAACATAAGAAAATGCATGTCTTAGATTGAGGGTGAAGTTAATGAGGAGAGTAGGGGCGAAGCCGAGGATAACAAAGGCACCCGAAGTTTAGTAGTTTGTCATAGTTTGGTTGTTTGTTAAACAACGATAGTATAGGGGGTATTTTGGAGGGTTGGTGGAGGTAGGCGATTTATGAGATAAGCAGCGGTTGTGAGGGAAAAAGGCCAATAGTGTGTGGGCATTTGGGCTTGTGTAAGAAGTGAGAGATCGGTTTCAACAAAATGTCTATGTCTACGTTCGGTATTACCGTTGTGTTCGTGTGTGCGTGTGAGGAGGCAAGGTAACGTGAGATATATCTCGTGATTATAGGTGATAGTATATATTCTTTGCCATTGTCGAAAAAGAGTTGTTTGATGGTGGTTTGGGAAAAGAGAGAATTTTTATGATTCCATGCTTTGAGTTGGTCTTGTGTAATGAGAAGAGAGATGATTAGTAGGATGATCGAAGTTCGTATATGCCCTTGCTTGCCATTCCTCTAAGAAGGGGTAGTT
This sequence comes from Ambrosia trifida, assembly GCA_028751855.1. Classification (NCBI taxonomy): domain Eukaryota; kingdom Viridiplantae; phylum Streptophyta; class Magnoliopsida; order Asterales; family Asteraceae; genus Ambrosia; species Ambrosia trifida. Next base: position 50,777,293 of record CM054125.1, read on the forward strand.
TGGAAGTCCGGTCCTTTATAACAAAATAGAGTCATAAAATTCGATTAGGAACTTATTGTCATGACATGATCGAGAAATAGATTTAATGTTTCTATAGAAAGATGGAACACAAACAACCTTTTTTAATATGAGTGGAGTGGATTATGTATGAATGATAATTGAACCAATATGAGTAACATCAAGACACGAACCATCACCAATCACAGGAATGGATGATGTAATGAAATGGACAATATAATGGAATGGATTACTACCATTTCATGTCATGTTTGGTTATCATGTGGGAAAGGAATTAATCATTACTTTGTGTTGTTTGGAAGGTAGGAAAAGACTAATGAATAAAACCGGTGGTGAGTGGCAGGGTAGTGGAGGTGATTGTGGTGGCGACCATGGTGGATGGATTGCGGCGGTGGTGGCAGTGACATCTAGTTACGGCGGCAACGGTGGTGGGTGGATGGTGGCGGGTGGCGTTGGTGGTGGGTGTTGGCGACAGTAATGGATTGTGGCAATGATATTGGGTTGTGGTGGTGCGTGGACAGGTTGTTGTGTTGATGGTGAAAAAAGGAATGGAATGGGAAAAAAAACAAAGGGACCGGTTTTGAAGGAATGCAATGTCTTGTGTAATTGATCATTTCATTCTTTTAACCAAACCAACAAACTTTTTTTTTCATTCCCTCACAATGATCCATTTTATTTCATCTCCATTCCTACATACCAAAAACTATCTTACATGGGGTAATGAATGGATGAGATAATGAAATAGACAAATGAAAGAAATGAATCATTACTATTCCATGGTCATATTTGGTTACCATGTGAGAATGGAATGAACATTACCTTATATTGTTTGGTAGGAAGAAAAAAAATAAAGGACTAAAATCGACGGTGGTGAGTGGTAGCGGTGGTGTTTGATGGCTGGCGATATAGACAGGTGGCGGTGGTCAGTGACGGCATGGTGGTGATCGATGGTCAGTTGTGGCTTCGGGTACTGGCAATGGTTGGCGGTTGGTTGGTGGTAATGATGATGATAAAGGGTGACTATGAGAATGTAATGAAAAAAAAAAGGTGATGAAATAAATTTTAGAGTTTTAAAAGGAAACGAAGATAATAGATTTTTATGGATTATTTTATTACCTTAACCACAAAATACATTTTATTCCATTTCATTACTAGTGACCAAAACAGCAACAAGTAAAATAAGTTTTCAGACGACAAAAATGAAAAACCCAAAACAATAAAATAATAATAAAATACTATTCAGTCACAAAATCCTCTCATCTCTCCAATAATTCTTCCATCTTTATCTTCTTCAACGAACAAGACCTGCACTGCACCACCTTCTTCTTCATCAATTCGTGTAATTGATCGAATACCCACATGGATAGGATCGTCGGAGGCAAGTACAAATTGGGTCGCAAGATCGGAAGTGGATCGTTCGGTGAAATCCATCTGGGTTTGACCTTTTTTCTATGATATCATTATTTTCTTTACAAATATTAAAGTTAATTTTTTGTTCCAATTGAAGTTGATTAAGTTAATTTCTTTGTTTTGCAGCTACCCATGTTGATACTTTTGAAATCGTGGCCGTCAAGATCGTAAGTATTTTGTAGAAATCTTTTATTGTATTGTGTCGGGCAAGCAGGCAACAAACTGCGCTGCAACCGCTTTTGGATTGTAAAACCGATCCTACTAAAAATAAAGTTTTAATTGGATAATTGGGTTTAGACTTTAGACATGCAGTTAGTTAGTTAGTTTGTATTGATTTGTTGGTCAAATTAGGAGAAAGGTGCTTGCTTTGATTTATGGTTTTGAATTGGTTTGTTTTGTAGGAGAATAATAAGACGAAGCATCCGCAGCTTTTGTATGAGGCCAAGTTGTATAATCTTCTTCAGGGAGGAAGTATGTATGGTTTAATAGGAATTTAAGAATGCTGATTCATGTGTTTGTGGTTTATTTTAGTTTGAGCCGCGTTTTCTGCTGTTTTTTTTTTTTGTAGGTGGTATACCTTCGATAAAATGGTCCGGTGTAGATGGAGAGGATAATATTTTGGTAATTGATTTGTTAGGACCGAGCCTTGAGGACCTGTTTGTGTATTGTGGAAGGAAATTTCAATTGAAAACGGTCTTGATGTTGGCTGATCAAATGGTTAGTATGTGTATACACCGTATGTACATCTTTGTATATATGTCGACTTCTAGATGGATTTAGGCTTTCTTACTTTTGGATCTCTCGGTTTAATGTCGGTAATTTACATTGTTCATTACAACAGATTAAGTGGCTATATTCTTTTTCCAGATAACAAGAATCGAGTATGTTCATTCTAAAGGATTTCTGCATCGAGATATTAAGCCTGATAATTTTCTCATGGGTCTTGGTCGAAAAGCAAATCAGGTGATTATAAGGACCATACAATGCTATTAAAAAACTAAAAGTTATATTGCCATAATTTGATTATCGTATATCCCTTTCAATTTGTGTATCAACCAGGTTTATATTATAGATTTTGGGCTTGCCAAAAGATATCGTGATGCAACAACCAACCGACATATTCCTTACAGGTATACTAGCTTTTCATTATGACCACCGTTCGTTTAGTGTGGTTATTCTTTTCTGTAGTTCTCTATGGCTGCTGCAAGCGAGTGCTTACTTGTGGATATCTTAATGTGACCGGCCTATCTATGTAGGGAGAACAAAAATCTAACCGGAACTGCACGTTATGCAAGTTGCAATACTCATCTTGGAATTGGTAAGAATTTTTTTACTAAACTCTGAGCAATTAGGTTGCACACTGGTAAAAGGGATCCGGGAAAATATAAATTTAACGTTTTGATGCTCTCTTTCTTAGAACAAAGCCGGCGGGATGATTTAGAGTCTCTTGGATATGTGCTTCTATATTTTTTGAGGGGAAGGTATCAATTTTCTGGATGTTTCACTTATTTAATACTTAATATTTTATTTTACTGACAAAGTTTTTGGTCTAGTCTTCCATGGCAGGGTCTTAAAGCTGCCACAAAAAAGCAGAAGTATGACAAAATATGTGAGAAGAAATTATCAACTCCAATTGAGGTGCCTAAATGTGATGTATTTATTTAATTGATTTTACATATTCATATCGCTTAATACGACTTAAAACTTCAATTCATGTTAGGTTCTATGCAAGTCACACCCTGTAGAATTTGCGTCATATTTTCATTACTGCCACTCATTGACATTCGATCAACGGCCTGATTATGGATTCTTGAAACGTCTATTCCGAGAATTGTTTACTCGTGAAGGTATTTTATGTTAAACCAAGTTACAACGCGTTTCTACATTATGGAAACATAGTTGACTAGAGAACACACATTTAACGTTTTGTGATGCAGGATTTGAATTCGATTATATCTTCGACTGGACTACTCTCAAGTATCAACAGTCTCAAAAGAGTAAAACTCAGGCACATGTATTGGTTAGTGTTGTAGTTATATCCTTTTTCGCATGCATTGTTTATATCATACATGTATATCTGTGTGTATATATATATATATATATATCATATATGCAACACTGTGCTTATTGAAATGTGTATTGTTCTTATCATATGCTCTATATAACACAGTTTCCATATTTTGCAGCCAGTCCATGGAGAAAGCAGCAGTGGAGCCATCCGAAAGCATATGGAAAGACATCAAGGTTAGAGATGTCCTTATAAAATTAAATGGTTCCATCTTGCTCTTTACATACTATGAGGAAGGTTAAGAGTATAGAGGCTAACTTGTGTTTTATTTTTCTTTTTAATGGCAGCAAGCAACAATGCTACTTATTCAGCTGAATTAACAGACCGTATGAAGTCAAACACTGCAGCCAGTCCAGGTGTCCGCATGCAACTAAGATCACCAATCAACAGAATGACTCCTGAGAATCCTCCTGAAAGAAATGTGCGTCATGTGTGTGTGTGTGTAAAGAGAGAGGCTTTTAGTACAAAACCAATTTTGAGTAGAGAACCGTATAAACAATAACCATACCCAGTAATAATCCCACCAATAGCAAAGCTATTGATAGCGTTTGGGGAGGGTAGGACATAGTCACTCCATACCTCTATGCTCGAAGGCTAGAGAGAGGCTGCTTCTAAGAAGTCCCTATTGCTATAAATGTAATAACTAATAAAATGGTTATGTAAATGCATAACCGCCCCACTACATCTGATCAATGCCACGTACAAGTGCTTATCGCGGTTGTCACAGTTTTCTGTACTAAAATTGGTTATGTATTGAACGCTCCCATGTGTATGTATATATCGTTTGCTCATCTTGTTGATTTTGCAGACTTTAAGCCGTTCACAATTGCCACCGTCGTCATCTAGCGGCCCAAAAATATACCCCACAAAACCAGCGCTGCCATCCGACTCTGCGAACCCTAATCATGCAGCAGACAGTACAGCCGCTCCTTCTAGCAGTTGGATTTCCTCTTTGCGCCGCATCTCTTCTGCCAAGTAACATACTCGGTAATTCATATGACCCATTTACTCATATATGGGCATTATCTCTAATGGGTCAAATTTTAAAGCAACTATTCACACACAAACATCTTAAAAAAATTGTGTTGACTACATACACTCTTATGTGTTTTCAGATAGCTTATAGTGAAGAGGAGGCCATATAATGCTTGTTTTCACAGAATTCAGAAGCTGTATATCTAAAGCCCGATGGCGTTCATTCTGAACCAACTCAGGGTTTTGGCTTCTCGTGTAACACGTAAATGTCCATCAAGTGTTTATTTTTCTTTTCCTTTTAATTTGATTTCCTTTAAACATTCCTTCATGTGCACATAGTTTTAAACTTGCTTTGGTTGCTTTTATCTATTATGGTTGAGCTCTTATGTTGTAACATCTTGCTTTACACCTTTGTTTGTATAAAAGCCCTTCACCCATGCGGGTCGGGCCATTCTTTTTGGGTTTCCAGTACCTGGATCAGTTCTTATCATCGAAGCTCATGCTGTTCGCGGGGCCCAGCCCGATTCAATTCTAGTAATAACTATTCCCTTTATCTGTTTACATTTTTATATGAATTTCTGTATATTCAATCATGCCCAATCTGTATAGTGAAGTAGATGTTATGTCGATTTCATTTGTGGGCCCGTTAATAATGGAGTTAAGGGGATGGACCCTGCCTACTACATATTAATTGAATCCATTCCCTAGATAGTAGGTTTCTATGTTCTCTCTACCAAACAAATGATATTAATGTAACATGTTTTATGTTTCCATGTTTTGATCTGCAGAATGTTCGGTGGAGATCGTACTGCTTGTGACAGGGCGGCTTGCTTCGGTTGCTTTCCGTGTGTGGCATGTAACTATTATACTTGTAAAGTCAAAGAAAGTAAAGGGTTTCGTTTCTTTGTGGAAAAATAATGTTGTTGATGGATTGTGTAAATTTGGTTGAAACTGGGTTGGGTATGGGTGTTAAGTTGAAGAACCGGACTCGAAAAACTCGAAATTCGATTCAAATTGAATCGAATTCGAATTCCAGATTTGAATTTGGACTTTGGATGTGCGAATTCGATTTGTATTTGAATTTCACAATCGAATTCTAATTTGTGATTTCTTATGTATTTTATATCTTTATCATGTGTACACACAATTCTATATACCCAGAAAATTACAAACAGCTTCCAAGATTTCCAACTTTTGAGCCTTCTAGCAATTAGTATTCAATCCCATGAATAGGGTTGTTCAAATCGCTTGGCGTTTGACGCTCGCTTGGAATTTGCTCGGAAATTGCTTGCTCGATGTTCCACTCGATACTCGCTCGAAAAAAGTGCGCTTGAAAAATGCTTTCTCGGTTGTTAATGAGCCGATCTGTTCGGTTCGATTTGTAAATGAGTAAAACACGAGCAAAGGTTCGCTCGGTTTGGCTCGGCTTGTGAACAAGCCTACCCATGAACAACCCAAGAAACAATTATATTAAGGGATAAGATGAATAGTAATGGCAATTCCATAATTTAAAGATTTCTTGGGGGTATAGTGATTGTTGTTGTGGTGTTGTCGGCAGGAAGCTAGGTGCCGCGTCCGTTGCTACTAAACTTCGCGCTCGTAGTGGAAAATTAGTGGAAAATTTGTGTTTTTTACGATATTTGAAAAACGATACACTAAAATGAAAAAAAAATGAAAAACGTTACTACTGAAATTAATTTTTAGATCTGCCATTGGTTGTCTGATTAGGGGTTGTTACACACTTACACTATAATCACTGCATGTTTTCTACATTTGGGTCGAAAAAGGTACCGACCCAAATGTTATGGACGTGATTATGAAATGGCAAGAGGTGTTGCCAACTTTTGAGCCTTCTAGCAATTAGTATTCAATCCCATGAATAGGGTTGTTCAAATCGCTTGGCGCTTGCCGCTCGCTTGGAATTTGCTCGGAAATTGCTCGCTCGATGTTTCACTCGGTTGTAAATGAGCCGATCGGCTCGGTTTGTAAACGAGCCAAGCACAAGCAAATGTCCGTTCGGCTTGATATAATTTTTATTAGTTTATTATATATATACTCATTAATTACAATTATATTTATAGTTTTACACATACTACTATATTGGGTTTGGCTTAATATATGCACATATACAATTATATTTATAGTTACTGGTCCAGTCAACCCAATGATAACTTAACACTATGGGGTTGTTTGGTAGCCTCTTAATCAGCCTCTTAACCATTCAGGTCTGAATCATTCAACATTCAGACTGTTTGTTTCAGCATCTAAATGGAATGATTAAGTGCTGAACCATTAAGCTAATAAGGGATGCTGAAGTATTCAGCTCTTAAACATTCAGAGCCTTTTAAACATTCAGAGCCTTTTAACCATTCAGACCATCTTAATGATTCAGCACTTAATCAACCAAACAGCTCCTAAGTTTAATTGTAAAACCCTAAGTCGTGAAAAGACATTAGTTGTCCCCCATCAATCGTCGCTATCAACCTAGGTCACAATGCAACAATCTTTCTCTATGGTATGTTCATCACCTCACTAGCCTCAACCTGAGCCTCATTTTCGGACAACCGGACCTCATACTTAGTGCCATCCTCAGACGGTCGAAGTTCAGTCATCATTAGGTAGCGAGAACATTAAAGGAAACATCCCAAATTCATGTTTGTCTGGACCGCTAGTCGGTCGCTCAAAAAATGTTCGCTCGGTTGTAAATGAGCCGATCGGCTCGGTTCGGTTTGTAAATGAGCCAAACACGAGCAAAGGTCCGCTTGGTTCGGCTTGGCTCGTGAATAGGCCTACCCATGAACAACCCAAGAAACAATTATATTAAGAGATAAGATGAATAGTAATGGCAATTCCGTAATTTAAAGATTTCTTGGGGGTATAGTGATTGTTGTTGTGGTGTTGTCGGATTAGGGGTAGTTACACTAAAATCACTAAATGTTTTCAACAACTGGGTCGTTTCTATGGATTTACTCCATTGAAAAACAGTAAGCCCGATTAGAGTTTATGTATTTGATTTTGAGCTCATTTAGTTTGGACAAAATTACAGAAATCAACCTTTATGTTTGGTTAAAATTGCAGGTTCCAACCTTTATGTTTCATTTACACTCAAAACAACCTTTACCTAGTGATTTTGCTACAGGTTACAACCTTTGTGACTAACTCAGTTAATTATCTTTGTTAAGTCCCCTCATGTGAGGGTATTTCTGTCTTTTTAGCTCCTCTCCTTCTATAACACATCTTTAAATAAAACCCCCTTTCTTTAAGAATGTCGACGATTTATTGCAAATGTGGGAGTCAGACAACGATCAAAACATTGTGGACCAGTAAAAACCCAGGTCGACAGTTTTTTTCATGTCCAAGGAAGGGCTCTCATTGTTCAGGTTTCCTTGGATGGGTTGGCCTAAATCTGTGTAAACGAACTGAATGTGCAAAGTTGCAGAAAACAAAGACTAAACTAGAAGATGATGTTACCAACCTTGAAGCTTTAAATCAAGTTTTATTAGTCAGGTTGAAAGCCAGTGAAGATAGGTGGAAGAAGAGGATACGAAAGTTGATTATAAGTTGGGTGTTTTTTGTTCTTCTTGTTGTTATCAAGTTGGTCTAATTGTAATGCACAATGTTGGTATCAGTTTAGTATGTTTAGTATGTAATGTACAATGTGCATGTTGTTTGTAATGGTTTGTGAACCTATGTTTATGGTAATGAAATGTAATGAATGGATTATGACACAAATCAACAGTTGTCAAACAAAGTTAAAAACATACCATGCCAAATGGGTCAAAATGGAGTTGTATGTCAAAAAAACATACCATGCCAAAACTGGAGTATGCATATCTTTGACTTTTAAAGACCATTTCCAAATGGGTCAAAATGGATTGGAATGTCTTTGACTGTTAAAGACTATTGCCAAATGGGTCAAAATGGTAAACAATAATGCACAAATTCAAATCATACAAAACCAAATTCATGACATAAACAATCAATACTCATTCATAGTCAAACAAAAGACAATCAAGTTCACTGTCAAAATGGTCAATAGGCAACTTGACCCATTTGAATTTGTTATGCATATCTTTAACTGTTAAAAAGTCAAAATGATAAACAACAACGCAAAAAATAAAATCATAGCAACCAAATTCATAACATAGTCAATTAATACCAAAGTCATTCATAATCAAACAAAAGACAATCCATAACATAGTCATACCCATTGTCTATTACATAAAAAACCAAAATAAAAGTTGACCCATTTGACTTCAGTTTCAAACAAAATACAAACATAACTTCAACCATACAGCAGCGGCATCCTTACACCTTCTTCTTTCCTTTGGCAAGTGTTTTTTTAGGCTGCACAGAGTTGCTTGTTCCTTCACCGTTTGCAGTAGCAGCCTTCTTATCCTTTTTCTGCACATTCTTGCCATTCTTACCCACTGCCTTCTTATCTTTCTTATGTTGTCCTTTGCTCTTGCTCTTGACAGTTTCATTTCTTGGTCCAGTACAAGTCCTGCTGTTATGCCACCTGCCCTTGCACTTGCTGCATCTACCTTGAACATTCTTTTTAGACAACTTTCCACCCCGGTGCACATCATCATCATCCTCATCCTCAAACTCACCCCTAGTTCTTTTCTTTTTTGGTCTACCCACTGGTTTGTGATAGATTGGTGGTGTAAGGGTTGTTGGAACCTTTGATGGAATCCATAAAGACTGGCCATTAATGAGAAATATCTTGAACTGGTAGGCTTGCTTCCAAGTCTTTAAATGGTAAACTGGATGCACCCAAGATTCTGGTATCCCAACCCTTTGACCAAAACTTTGTATATTCCAAATTGTGGCCATTGCATGTGAGCAGGGCATTCCTGTGACTTCCCACCTTCTACAAGTACAAGTTTTGTTGGCCATATCTACAACACATTTCCCCTTACCTGGTCCAGCAACCCCAAAATGATTCCCTCCATTCCAGCTGACTCTACACTGTGCAACATTCTTCTTAATTTCATTAAAGATAGGTGTGAAATATGGTGGCAAAGGTCCATCACTTTTGTCAATAACTTGCAACACATTGACAATTCTTCTTATTCAATATTCCCGAATGTACTTCAGGACTGTGATGATTGGTTTATCTTTACCTTCTACGAGCTTGCCATTCAAGACCTCACACATGTTATTTAACAATACATCAGAAAGAGCTCTTCCTGGCAATTCAATATGACAAATTTAGTGACACCTATATACCAATGTTCAATACTAAAACATATTCAACTATAATAATGTGTTTACCTGAGAAATGAGACATTGACCAGTGCTTAGGGTCTATCTTTGATAACCAGAGATATGCAGCAGAATTCATCCTCTTCAACTCCTTCATCGTCTTTTCAAAATACACAACTGTTGTGCATCTAAAGTGCCTCATATCTACCTCATCCTCCTCCATAACATTACGCCTTCATCTATAATAAAGTCACTGTCACTATCATCTGCCTCACTATGTTCACTCTCTTTATGTTCATCATCATTGCAGCCTTCATCGATAAACTCATCATCATTAAAGTCATCAAAACTATATTGAGTATTGAACTTAGCTTCAACAACATCATCTTTCTATGACTTCCCATCATCAACATCTATGAAAGGGTTAAAATCTTCAACCATATGATCAATATCTCCAACATGTATCTCATTTAAGACAGGTAAACTATCTTGTACCTGAGAACTGTTACTCAATTTAACCACCCTTCAGGTTGATCAACATCTCCACTTGACTCTTTAGTTCAACATAATGCAAGTCCATTTAGGTTCTTTCTTTGACTCTCAATCAACTGTGCCTCTAACTCACTAATTTCTTTAATGACAACACTTGATTGTGTTTGTGAGTACTGAAAGATGTTTGAGCTCCCATGCTCCATATAAACTTCAAGTAGTCTAGTATGATCCATCACAATTTCCACAAGTTGCCTTACATGATTGTCAGTAAGCAGAGGGTGGAGACCATTATCTAAATCAGTACCATTATCTAAAATGGAAATAATGAGAAGCATCATCATTGTAGCCTAACTTTTGCCTAACCAGTCCGAGTTCATACAAACTAAACCTGTCGTAGTCTAACAAATCAACCATGCTTAGTTCCCCATTTTCATACCTTTTGCGTGGAAAATCAGTGAAATAACCTCCATGATATTGATTGATAAAATATAGGGTTGGATACAATTCTACATTGTAAATTAGTTATAGGTTAGAAAAATAAAAAAGCACAAATTTATCATCTATGAAGATCAGTGCTTGATAAATACCCCAAACTTCATTGATATCGTACTCATCATCATCATCATTGTTGGATCAGTATGCTCTTTGTTTAAGTAAGAACTTGCTATCTTTGACACTTAAGTGTTTAGCAAGCTCTTGTATATCAGATTGTAAGCACAGCGGAATGTATAAGTTAAAGCAACACTTTTTATACTTAAGAGGAGTTATTACTCCCTCTTGATGATTGAAACTAATAATGACAAGTATTTATTATGAATCTAAGCAGTAAATGAGAATTAGATACTTAGGCAGATTCACAATAAATACTGAAATGGAATAGAACAGTGAAAGTGTTTGAAGGATTTTTCTATTAAAATCAATGTCTAAAATAGAAGGTTGAAGCCTCCTATTTATAGACGTTTACATACATGTATCTTGCCAATAAAGCAAGTATACAAATATCAGAAACAAGTTGCACAAGTTGCAACATTGAAACAAACAATTACAGCTAAAAGTAATAATAAACAATAAACTACTGATACAAAAGGCGGTGGAAAATATCTGATGCTAAGTGCTGATGAATGACAAACTACTGACGAGTAGTTTGTCTTCAGTACTTCTGAAGTGAACTTGTCTGGTTTGGACTTCAGAACTTCTGATGAAGTTTCTTCTTCAGCACTTCTCATATCTTCTCTTCAGCAGTTTCTTGTCTTCTCTTCAGTACTTCTATACTTAGCCAAAATTGACAGAAGTGAATTAGACTAAGGTTTCCAAAAGTGGTTTCACCAATCCTCTTTGTCCTAACAATCTTCCCTGGATTGATGAACCCAAAACCTTACTAATTCCTTATGATCTTCTTCTATCCTGAACAATCTTCCATATTTCTTTATACATGGTGTTCTTTAGCTGGTTTAACTGTCCATCAGATAGAGATCCTTTCTGTGGTTCCAGATGTTGAATTGTGAGCAGGTCTTGTGTTGACAGTTTCCTTAGATCACTGATCTTCTTGTAAGCCCTGCTTGAAAGGTCTCTTCTTGTCAATAATACTGAGTTGTTAGCAGTAAGTGACCATCTGATGATAGGCACCTTTGACTTGTCAAAGTCAGAGGTATAGGGAACCAGACTTGTCCCTTGGGTTGATGATCCTGAGTGTTGGATGCTTTCTATTTCAGTAAGCCTCAGGTGGGAGTCACTTCCTTGTTGTTGTTGCATATCAGGCATCTGAATAGTTGGGAGATAGTGTTCAGTCACTACCTTGGTATGCATCTTTTCTTTGATAGTCTTTTGAATTTGGTAGGCAAAGGTGGAAGGATCCCTGAATTGTGTTATCAGAGGTTTCTCCTCAATGTCAAAATCTGAGTGAACTACTGAACTTCCTTCAAGTAGTACCATTTTGAAATCAGTTTTGACATTGTCCTCTGATTTCTTCCTTTGAGTAGCAGGCCTTCTTGTTAAAACACCAGAAGTTCTAACTACTGATCTTGAAGGTTCAGCAGTTTGAAACTTCTCTGGATTTGCAGCCTTGGCAGCTGACGTGTGCGTAACTATACATATTTTACAATGGATTTTAACACACGTTTTTGCTTTAATATTTATAAAAATGGTTTCGACCTTCATATTAAAAAACACACACTAGGGCAAGTGTACCCTGTCATATATGTAGTAAGTACAGATAAGTACCAAGTATCGATCCATGGACGCGCGCGGAGCAATGGTACTAAAACTCTATCCCCGATTCACCAGTAAGTAAAAGATAAGTTTGAGTTTTGTTTAAAACTAAATTAATTCTAAAACATGTAAATAACTTAACTACGACTCCAAATAGAAAATATAACTATATAAGCTATAATACGCCAATCCTAGCATGTCATCTATATAAGAAATAAAGGCGTGATCAACATTCCCATTTTCCGACAGTTAGTGTCCCTTTCGGGCATCCTAACATGACAACTATATGGAAAGCTAACACGAATACACACGTTAGCCACCTCAAGTCGTTCATTAGCGCGCAGCTGATATGATCTCATGTGAATCTTTAAAGAAGGGTTAGTATCACCTTTCGGGAGTCCTCAACCGCACTAGCAAAGGAAAGCAATATCGAATACACAATACGACCACCGAGACTAGCATAAAGTAGAGCATTTCACAACCTATTCCATTTTACTAACTTTGAACACAAATCTACTAAGATCGCTATTTCTACCAAAATAACTAGCAAAGATCATTAACCGCGTCAAAGATTAGTAACAACACCATTAAGCTTTTTAAACTCTTTTACGTGCCGGTAAACATCTATAATCATTATCCGAGTGACTTTAACCAAACCAATACCCGGTTACAGTTTCATGGTGTAAACTTTATTAACAAGTTAACTAGTTTACTACCGGACGATTAAACGGACGGTTTTCTCAACAAGTAATCCGCCTAACACATTCGATAATCATCAAAGTCATCCTCACACAACTACAAATCTATCAACAATGAAACAAGGTTGCATTATGATCATCAAGATTCAAACATGAAAAACGCCAAATTTATACAAAACTTGATTTCACGCAAACGATTGTTTTAACTACTAACTAATACTAATGTTCTTGCCCGTAGGCGTACGATTAACTAAAATAACATCAATGTAGCAAACAAAATCAGATTTGGATCTAAGAAAGCTCAAAGGATCAAACCATAAGATTGCTAAAGAGATGGATTGGATGATGAAGGATGGATTGGATGGATTCCCGAGCTTGTTAAACGGCCTTCCAGCAGCTCCTTTGGTCCAGAAATCGCCTAAAATTGCCTCCCCAAAACCCAATACTCGATTAGTGGCTGAAATGGGCATTTTATAGCAGAACAGAGCCTGTGAGCGGCCGCTCACTTTACAAAAAGGTGAGAAAGTGGTCCGTGCATGACGTAGAGGTTCCAGAAGGTTGCCAAAAATATCTGGAGGAGCGAGCGGCCGCTCACAGAGAGTGAGCGGCCGCTCACAGGGAACAGCCCGACAGCACGATCTTTAAAATTACATATAAAATCGTAGAAAAATCGTTAGGAGGTGTTCTTTATATGCCTGGAAAGCTCTCGGAACGTAGAACAATTCTTATTTGAAAGTCGAAGTCGGATTTTGGGTATTAGAAGGGGTAAAAGCGATCCGAACAGCTGCTGCGCAAAAGTTGCAGCAGTATGTTCTCCTGATAAAGGGCCAAAATCCTTGTTTTCTTCGGGTTTGCTTCCGGGACATCGTTTAAGACCTGAAATCGTAAAGATACCCAAATAAGTACCAATTCCTCGTGTATAAGGTCAAAAACGTATGAAAATGGGAGTTAAACGGGGACCTTTATATGTGTATTTTGACGTATATCAAACCTCCCCACACTTGAACTTTGCTTGTCCTCAAGCAAACACTTAAACAGAAAATAAACGAAAAACTCGCCAAGTGGCAACAAAGGCAAAATATAGCCTGTACAGACGATAATAGACAAGCCAACAAAGATATATAAACAGGTGATAAGATAACTAAAAAGCAACGACTCACTTCCGATCTACCAGCACGCAAACCCGTACACGACTCACAATGTTCACACACACTCGGTTTATTTATGATACATACGTGTAATGTGTATGTGTAAATCGCTCCATTGCCAAGACAATGAATCGTGCAATATCATAAGCTTGTCAAAAGATCTAGTCTTCACCAACTAACGTGTGAAAAAGCACAAATCAAGAGGTCTTATAAGGGTTGTAATGTTAGGCATAGGTAAGGGTATGGAATGGATATTTACAGTGACAAATCGGCTAAAACCCGGCGGTTATGTCTAACTAATAGTAACTACTATACTGTACAACTGTACAACAAAGACACGAATATAGGCGATTGTTATTTTAAATCGAGCTAAGCTAAACATATAACTTCTAACTTTAAAGCTCTAAAAACTGCTCGAATACTGCTAATTCACCCTATTTTAGGGTGTTCTATTTTTCTGGATTTTTTTTCTTTTTTTTTTTTGTTTCTTTTTTCTCTTTTTTTTTAACATATATATATCTATGATATATATAACTGATAACTAAGACTGATATAATCAACATACATGTGCTAAATATATAAACCCGAAAACGAACTATTTACAACATAAAAAACTAGTCAAACAATAACCTAAACCGAGCTTTAACACAAAAAGGTTTAAAAGAAAAAGGCTATTTGGTTTAGTGGTGAAATGGTGTGATAAATAAGAAAAACACGGGATTTGGTTCAACATGGTTAACTAGTGGATAACATTTGGGTGCGGGGAAACAGATAGAACGAAAAGAAAAGGCTAAATCAAAAGGGTATCCTAAATGCCTCAATCATGTTCGTACAATCTCACACGTATCTGATCTAAATAAGTATGCTAATGACAAGTTCTAAATTACACAAAACATCCGGCTCACTCGAAAGCATGTCAAAGAAATGGAAATCTATTCTAAGGCTCAAATGCTCACGTAACCGGAAGGAAATGGTTGCAAGTGTACGAATCTAACACGCTCGCATCTCATCTGTTTGTCGCGCCTCAAGTTATATTTATCAAAAATTAGTTAGGCTTGATATTTATAAGTAAATATATACATATATGTACTTTTAAAGGTTTTTTTAGAGTAAATATATACATATATATATACACAAGAGGACAAACAAGATATAATCCCTCCCCACACTTGAAACTCACATTGTCCCCAATGTGACAATAGAAAGCGTTTATGAAATAGCTAACTATCGTGTGAAAAAGGAGAATAATACTCCCCTGTTGGTGATATCCCGAAAAGCATGGTGACTGCATTGAGCATCCATACCGGTGCTCGCCAGTTCCCTACACTTCCAACATTCTTGACAAAACAAAATATATCAAATCCATTCATCATCTCATTATTCAAACCAAATAAACAATACTGAAATAAAATACGAATGTTTATGAAGTATCAAAGAAACTTGGGGCTCGTTTGTCCGATTATGAAGAAAGCCCCAAAGTTTCATGAACAGTACTTATCTAAACTATGATAAAAAAACACTAACAATCTTAAAATTTTGGATTTTGTTAAACCATTATGAAGAAACCCCAAAACTTAAGATAATTAACAACAATGTACACACTAGAACATATGGAAATTGGGGACTTTTGAACAATTATGAAGAATCCCCAAAATTCATGAACAAACCTAATTTACACTAAGATAAACACTATACTATAATCCTATAATGAAATTAATCTACAATTATACTAGATTACACTAAACATATGACTACAAAATGACACAAATCTTCAAAAAATTTCGGATTTTATTTAAACATTATGAAGAAAACCTCAAAAACTCAAAGATTTGGACAACACTATACTCTAAGCTATACTAACAAAGCATACAATCCATCAATGAACATTTAGGGTTTGTTAAACATTATGAAGGGACCCTAAAATCATGAAAAGATTTCAAAATTTTAAACTAATCTACACTAGAATAAGAGAAATTGCAAGAAAATAAAAGAAGATTCATACCTTGTTTGGAGATTAGGATGTGGATTAGAGAGGTTATGGTTGGTTTCTTAGGAGCAAGTTCAAAGGATTTTGGGTGTGTTATGAATGGAGCGGCCGAGTTTTATTATTTAGGGTTAGATATTTTAAGTTTTTAAAGTGAAATACCAAGTTTGCCCCTCAAAAGAATTTGAACAGAACGCTCGCGCGGCCGCTTGCCCATTTTTTTTAATACTGGGCGTTTGGAGCGGCCGCTCGGTGCCAGTGAGCGGCCGCTCATTGCAGCTGATGTGAATTTTTGCTGCAGTTTCGCCTCCAAAATCGCCTGCACTCACTCTGTTTCGACACAAACAACTACATACCTGTTTTAAGACGCTTCCTATCATAATACCATGGTTTTGAAGCGACTATCCACACAATCACAAGGCGTGAATCAAACCTGCAAAAAGAATAGAAACAAACTACAAAACAAGTTAAAACTAACAACTTAACTAAAAATTAAATTAAGTTATGAACATTTGTACAATTTGGCGCGCCCATACACGCCGTGCTATGTTTATTAACGAGTCGCTAGCTAGACTCACTTCCCCACACTTATTAAGCATGTGGGGCGTAGAGGTCGATTACCTCTACGGATTGGTCAACCGGTCCATCAATGTAAGCTTTTAAGCGATGACCGTTGACTTTCAAACTTAGTCCATTTTGATTTATGGACTCGTCCATATGGACTTTAAACTTCTTGGAATGGCCGTTTTCATAAAAGATTTTCTTTAAGATCGCTTTCGCCTGAATGGAGATTGAGTACGGGCGAGAAGATCGATCGAGCAATGAACAGACATCGGCCATCCCCACACTTAAATTGACGCAATGTACGAAATAATAGAAGAAATAATTACAGACTCGGTCTAAGAAAACTGGAAGAAATATAGATAGATAGATAGATAGATAGATAAATATACTAAAAACTATACACTAACTTAAATTATGAAAATATATAAAATATGAAAATATACAATATTTTCAGCGAAATCTATGTCGCTCGCGCATCGCGAAGAAGTATAGACCGCTTCTCGCGTGGCGCGAGTGAGTACAATGACTCAAGGTGCTCGCGCGTCGCAACAAGATAAAGACCGTCTTTTTGCTTGTGCGAAAACAACCTTTTTCACCTAAAAAATAATATAACGGAAGTTGACGGATAGAAATGATGATGGATGCCAATGAAATGAGTTAAAAACGGAAGATAGCGGCTATTCACGTTACGCGAAGGACTCTGGTGATCCTGTTCGCGTATCGCGAACAATAAAAGATAAAACCCGGGGTAATTAGGAACTCGCTTAAGGCGGAACCATAAGCCCAGCTTGTTTGCGAATCGCAAGGAAACATTTTTCACAGAAAATTATTTTTATTAAAACCACTTCTATATTAATTAAATAAATTTCCCAAGTTTTCTTAACCCAAACCTTTTATTAAAAGCATCCGAATCATCCCATTTAAACGTAACATATCCATACTTCCATTATATATTTACATAAAAACTATAAATACATAAAAATTAAAATTATATAAACAGATAAACATATGAACACATGGTCAACAAATAAAGAATTTAACTTTTCAAATCTAAAAATTAACAATTAGTCCAAATCCGGACAAATAAATCAAATAAATCATATACTGAATCAATCAAATTCATAGACAAATCAGCTAATCCAATATTCAATATATTAAACCTATCAACATCCTAATGAACGAATAATCAATCAAATCAATCCTATAAGCATAAAAATGAACAAATATATATGCAAACCTATGAACCAATCTAAATCAATCCAAAATATCAACAGACAGATAAATCTAATTAAATAATCAAATAATCATATATGCAAATAAATGAATGAAATAAAGAATTAACGAAGTATAAACAAGTATTCACAAGCATGTACACTGGTAAAAAGTTGACTCGGTTCGTTCCTAAAGCTCGTCGCGTCCCCGGCAACGGCGCCAAAAACTTGACGTGTGCGTAACTATACATATTTTACAATGGATTTTAACACACGTTTTTGCTTTAATATTTATAAAAATGGTTTCGACCTTCATATTAAAAAACACACACTAGGGCAAGTGTACCCTGTCATATATGTAGTAAGTACAGATAAGAACCAAGTATCGATCCATGGACGCGCGCGGAGCAATGGTACTAAAACTCTATCCCCGATTCACCAGTAAGTAAAAGATAAGTTTGAGTTTTGTTTAAAACTAAATTAATTCTAAAACATGTAAATAACTTAACTACGACTCCAAATAGAAAATATAACTATATAAGCTATAATACGCCAATCCTAGCATGTCATCTATATAAGAAATAAAGGCGTGATCAACATTCCCATTTTCCGACAGTTAGTGTCCCTTTCGGGCATCCTAACATGACAACTATATGGAAAGCTAACACGAATACACACGTTAGCCACCTCAAGTCGTTCATTAGCGCGCAGCTGATATGATCTCATGTGAATCTTTAAAGAAGGGTTAGTATCACCTTTCGGGAGTCCTCAACCGCACTAGCAAAGGAAAGCAATATCGAATACACAATACGACCACCGAGACTAGCATAAAGTAGAGCATTTCACAACCTATTCCATTTTACTAACTTTGAACACAAATCTACTAAGATCGCTATTTCTACCAAAATAACTAGCAAAGATCATTAACCGCGTCAAAGATTAGTAACAACACCATTAAGCTTTTTAAACTCTTTTACGTGCCGGTAAACATCTATAATCATTATCCGAGTGACTTTAACCAAACCAATACCCGGTTACAGTTTCATGGTGTAAACTTTATTAACAAGTTAACTAGTTTACTACCGGACGATTAAACGGACGGTTTTCTCAACAAGTAATCCGCCTAACACATTCGATAATCATCAAAGTCATCCTCACACAACTACAAATCTATCAACAATGAAACAAGGTTGCATTATGATCATCAAGATTCAAACATGAAAAACGCCAAATTTATACAAAACTTGATTTCACGCAAACGATTGTTTTAACTACTAACTAATACTAATGTTCTTGCCCGTAGGCGTACGATTAACTAAAATAACATCAATGTAGCAAACAAAATCAGATTTGGATCTAAGAAAGCTCAAAGGATCAAACCATAAGATTGCTAAAGAGATGGATTGGATGATGAAGGATGGATTGGATGGATTCCCGAGCTTGTTAAACGGCCTTCCAGCAGCTCCTTTGGTCCAGAAATCGCCTAAAATTGCCTCCCCAAAACCCAATACTCGATTAGTGGCTGAAATGGGCATTTTATAGCAGAACAGAGCCTGTGAGCGGCCGCTCACTTTACAAAAAGGTGAGAAAGTGGTCCGTGCATGACGTAGAGGTTCCAGAAGGTTGCCAAAAATATCTGGAGGAGCGAGCGGCCGCTCACAGAGAGTGAGCGGCCGCTCACAGGGAACAGCCCGACAGCACGATCTTTAAAATTACATATAAAATCGTAGAAAAATCGTTAGGAGGTGTTCTTTATATGCCTGGAAAGCTCTCGGAACGTAGAACAATTCTTATTTGAAAGTCGAAGTCGGATTTTGGGTATTAGAAGGGGTAAAAGCGATCCGAACAGCTGCTGCGCAAAAGTTGCAGCAGTATGTTCTCCTGATAAAGGGCCAAAATCCTTGTTTTCTTCGGGTTTGCTTCCGGGACATCGTTTAAGACCTGAAATCGTAAAGATACCCAAATAAGTACCAATTCCTCGTGTATAAGGTCAAAAACGTATGAAAATGGGAGTTAAACGGGGACCTTTATATGTGTATTTTAACGTATATCAGCAGCCTTATATTTTCGATAAGTATCCACCAGTCTTTCTTCTTTCCATCTGGATACTGAGGCTTTTGAACCATAGCCATCTGCTACTAATTCATTTATCATCTGGGCTCTCTTGGCCTTTCCTTCTTTACTTGTGGCCAGTTTGTCTGCAATTAGTTGTGCCCTTCTTGTCAGCTCTTGCATAGAGAGTCCCTTGAGTGTGTAGGCTTTAGTCTTGCTGTTCTTTGTGATGTAAGACACCAGTTGTTGTCTTTTGTCTTCTTCAGCAACATGATCAATTTCAGCCTGTCTTTCCAGTTCAGCTTGATAAGCCTAGAGCTTCTCTTCAAATTCTAAGTCATCCCTTTGTTCCAGATTTTTCCAAATCTGGTCTTCCTTGGCTTTTTGTTGAACTGCCTTTAACCTCTGCTCAAGAAGTTCAGTAGATTGAGAGATTGGAGCAGGGGTTAGGACAGTCATAGTAGTGGTTGTTGTAGGCCTTGGAGGAGCAGAAGTTGGTTTGATTTGTTCAGTGGATCTGGAAGGTTTAGTTTGTTGAGATTTGGAAGTGTTAACCTCTGCTGGGTTGACAACTGCTGATGGTTTGTCAACTACTGAAGGATTGTCTTCAGTATCTTCTGAGTCATCAGTACTTTGACCATCAGAGGTTTCTTTATTATGCCTTAGGGATTTTTCAGAAGTTTGGGTCTCATCTTCCTTTTCTGTGGCTTCAACATCTTCCACTGAGACACCAAACTGTTTGGCCAATGCTTCTTTTCTGGCCTGGTTTTTCTGATCTCTCTCTAGGATAGCAAGTCTTGCCTTTCTTCTGGCTTCAACTGTATCCATTGGTTCCTTCATCTTCTCCCTCTTTTTGGATTCATCAATAAGCTTCAGAGGTTTGATCTGATCTGTCAGATTGGCAATTTGTTTGCTGTTGAAGTCAATCTTGGTCTGCAGATCATTCATCATCGTCTGAATCACCCTAAATTGGTTCTTGATGGACAGCTCCAAGTTAGCTGTATAGGTTTGGAGGTGATTCTTGATGAGGGCATTCATCATAAGATAAAGGTCACCACCTGGGCTGCATAGTTGGTTCATGTCTATGCTTGAAGGCCCAGGGAATTGGGTAGGCATTTGATGTGAAGGGCGTGTTTTTAGGAGATCCTCATGTTGTACAGAGGATGCCACTCTAGGGGTTTTAGGGATTGAGTGGACTTTAACCTGTTCAGAGGTGACTAGCTTCTTGAGCTTGGATACCCCTGAAACAGGACCTTCATAAAGTGCCGTCAATTCAGTAGTTTTGGTTGTTGAATCATCATCCAAATTAATGGAATCATCTAAATCCCTGATGTTGTCCTCAATGAGGACTGTCTCAGTTAAATCATGAGCTGAGCCCAACTCAGTTCTCTCATGAACCTCTTGTTCTTGGTTCTGAGGATTTCCTACCTCAGGCATTAAGCCTTCATCAGTAGTTGCCACATCTGAGGTCTTAGCTGTTTTACTTCTATCCTCAAATCCACCACTGGGTGGTAACTGAGTAGTAGCAGCCTCAGATGCCCCAAGAGTCTCTAAGATTGGGCTTAAAGACTCTGGTCCACCCTCATCTCTTGGGTTAGGGCTAGTGATGTCCACATCCATGTCTGATTCTGTGGTTATGTCCCCTGTTTGTTGTGGTTGTAGGGGACTGACATTATCAGATGGGACTATCCCTTTTAGCCCAGAGAGAAGTTTGGCAATCTCTATTGCCTCTGGTTCAGAAATTTGAGGGGTTGGTTCAGAAGTTTGGGCAATAGGTTGAGTAGGTTGGTCAGCAGTTTCAAAAGAAGTGTCAGTTACAACAGTTTTTCTAAGTCTTTTTCTTTTGAATAAAATTTTTATGGGTGCTCTTGGTGGGGTTTGAGATGGATGAGACTGAGAGGGTGTTTCAGTCTCACCTATTTGAAGAGCAGATTGCTCATGAGCATGTTCAGGCATCTCAACCTCCTAAACAGCTTTTCTTTTGGGTTGGTGGGTTTCTGTCTTTGTTGGCTTGGGCTTTTTGGCTTTTGATGGTGTGAGTTTGAAAGATGTGGGTTTCAGGGGGACTTTTTGTTGTTCTCCCTGATCATCTTCTGGCCAGGTAGCCGGTTTGTTATGCCTAGAGTATGCTTGTAAGGTTAATGGATTTAAAGTTGAAACTTTTCCCACAAGCACCTCATTACCCAGTTCCCCTATTATGCATTGCATAATGAACCTTGGGTATAACAAAAACTTTTTCTTGGTATTATTATGATGTAACACCAACTCATTGAAAAATAATTTTGATGCCCTGAATTTGGTTTCATTCACTATGGAATGAAATATTGGTTGAAAAGTAGAGGGCATCTGGTCATAAGACCCTATCTTTGGACTCAAACACATAATAATATAATGAAACAAAAGCTTGAATTTTGGTTCAAAATATTTTTTGAAGATAGTAGCATGGGAGAGAGTACCTTGATAACCACACTCTGTCATGGTTAAGTGAATGTCAGAGTTAGCAACATGATCAGGGGCAGCTACATCATTCAGGCCCAGTCTTGTTGCCAGTGTGGCCGGTCTGATGGTCAGTGGTTTCCCTTTTATTCTTGAGTTGAGGGAGATAATTTCACCATCAGCCGTCACCGTCTCAGCATTAGCCCAGAACTCATTTAGAGTTTCAGTATGAATTGGTGAGTCGATTGTGAGAGCAGTAAAATATTGGGATTTTACGACAAGATCAATGATCTCATCGTATTGGGACCAGCCTTCTTGTTTTTCAAGAAAGGCCCTTTGATTGTGACCCTGTTTTAGAACGAGAGCCATGTGGTTTGGGTTTTTGTTGATCGAACAGTTGATTTGCAGGTTTAGGTTTTTAAGAGAGTTTTTGAGAGAGAAGGAGGGAATTTTTGAGTTTGAAAGGATAAGTGTTGAAAAAAGATATTTATCAGAAGTTTTTAACCGCTTGGATCTTCTTTATTAGAAGTTTTTAAACCGCCTAGGTTAAAAATCTCTTTATCAGAAGTTTTAAACCGACTAGGTCAAAACTTCTGATGATGGGAAAAGTCAGATTTGCCCTTTTTGACTAAACTGCTGATGAAGGATTATCTTCATCAGTAGTTCCCATTTCCTCTTCAGTAGTTTTAACAGCTGATGAGAAATGTTTTATAAATACTTTTATTCATAACTTCTGAAGGTTATTTTATCAGAAGTTATTCACTTTTCAGAAATTATCCCCATACTGATGTTTTGTTCATTAGTAATTTCTCTCTTTTCAGAAGTTTTGTTTCAGACATTTTGTCTTTTTGTAAGTGGAAAATGAAAAATATGTGCAGAACAATAAAATAAACACTAACAAATTTAGCATCCCAAGCATGGATACTAACTTCTGAAATGTTGATGTGTCAAGGGGTTTTGTGAAGATGTCAGCTATTTGATTAGCTGTTGCTACATGCTTCACCTCAATCTTGCCTTTTTCATAGCAATCTCTTATGAAATGGTACCTGATCTCAATATGTTTAGTTTTTGAGAACTGTACCGGATTTTGAATGATGCTAATGGCAGATTTGCTGTCTACAAACAAAGGTGTCTTGGTCTCTTTGATTCCATAATCAAGAAGTTGATACTGGAGCCATTGTATCTGTGATGTACAACTTGCAGCTGCAATATATTCAGCTTCAGCAGTTGAAGTTGCAACAGATGTTTGCTTCTTTGATTGCCATGACACTAGACAGTTACCCAAGAATTGACAACCACCAGATGTTGACTTTCTTGTCATCTTACACCCTGCATAGTCACTATCTGAAAAAGCTGATAACTTGGTATTGCTTGAAGCAGGATACCAAATTCCATGTGTTGGAGTTCCTTTCAGATATCTGAAAATTCTTTTGACTGCTATAAGGTGTGATTCCCTTGGTGCTGATTGATATCTAGCACAGACACATGTTGAAAACATAATATCTGGTCTAGAAGCAGTTAGATATAAAAGGGAACCTATCATGCATCTGTACATGGTTTGATCAACCTGTTTTCCTTGATCATCAGGTTCAACTTGTGTGATTGGTGTCATGGGAGTGGAACATGATTTACAGTCTTGTAAAGAAAATTTGTTTAATAATTCTTTAACATATTTTGATTGATGTATAAAAGTTCCATTTGTTTGTTGCTTGATCTGCAGTCCCAGAAAGTACTGCAGTTCTCCCATGGTACTCATCTCAAATTTTGATTGCATGAGTTTCTTAAAATCATCACACAGTTTTGTGTTTGTTGAACCAAAAATGATATCATCAACATAAATTTGAACAAGTAGGACATGATTTCCAACATGTTTAATGAAAAGAGTTTTATCAATGGCACCTCTTGTAAAGTTATTTTTGAGTAAAAATGTGGAGAGTGTATCATACCAGGCTCTTGGAGCCTGTTTGAGCCCATAAAGAGCTTTGTCCAGTCTGTACACCCACTCAGGATGAGAAGGATCCTCAAACCCAGGTGGCTGATAGACATACACCTCCTCTTTGATCTTTCCATACAAAAATGCACTCTTTACATCCATTTGATAAACTTTAATTTTGTTGGAAATGGCATAGGCCAGAAATAACCTGATGGCCTCAAGCCTTGCAACTGGAGCAAAGGTTTCATCTTAGTCAATTCCCTCTTCTTGAGAGTACCCTTGAACTACCAGTCGTGCCTTGTTCTTGATTATCATACCAGCTTCATCATGTTTGTTCCTGAAAACACATCTTGTGCCAATTGGTTGCTTGTTTGGAGGTAAGGGACAAATTTCCCAGACCTGTTGCTTGTTGAACTGAAGCAGTTCATCTTGCATAGCTTGCACCCAATTATTGTCTTTGAGGGCTTCCTGGTATTTCTTTGGTTCCAACTGTGAGATAAAGGCTGAAAATAGGCAAAAGTTGGAGAGCTGGTTTCTGGTAAGAACACCTGAAGCTATATCACCCATGACTTGATCAAGTGGATGATCTCTGTCTTCAATCAGTTGTTGTAAACCACTGACAGGTGTAGGTGGCTCATGATCTTCAAACAAACTACTGAGGTCTATAATATCTGGTTCAGATGTTCCTTGATCTTCAGTAGTTGGATCTACTGAACCAGAAGTTTGAGTTTGTTCCTCAGTACTTGTTTGATCAGAAGTTTGTGGAACTTCTAATGATTTTGAAGTTGACTTGATAACTGTTTGAGGAGTCCATGGTGTGGGATCCTCATCATCAAACCTTTTGTCACCATAATAAGTAGGTTCAGATGAAGTAACAGCCTTCTCAGGTCCAAAATGGAAGTTGTCAAGGTCAAAAAGTTCAGCAGGATGTGCTGGAATAAGAGTGTGTTTTGACTCATTGAACTTGACATTCAATGTTTCTTCTACTATCCTGGTGTGAGAATTAAAAACCTTGTAGGCTTTTCTAGTTGAAGAGTAACCAAGAAAGTAACCTGAGTCAACTTTGGCAGCAAACTTTGAAATAGATTCCTTGATGTTCAAGATGAAACATTGACACCCAAAAGCCCTGAAAAAGGAGATAAGGGGCTTCATGCCATGAAGAACTTCATAGGCAGTCTTGGAATGTCTCTTGACCACAAGAACTCTATTCTGAACATAACATGATGTGTTAACTGCTTCTGCCCAAACGTACAAGGGTAGCCCAGAATCAGCTAACATTGTTCTTGCTCCCTCTATTAAGGTTCTGTTCTTCCTTTCTACTACACCATTTTGTTCAGGAGTTCTGGGAACACTGTATTGTCTAATAATCCCTTTAGACAAACAGAATTCATCCAGAGTTTTGTTCCTGAACTCTGTCCCATTATCACTTCTAATGGTTTTGACAGGTAGAGAATATTGTTTCTCCACTTGTAGAATGAAGAACTTGATGATTTCAGCAGCCTCATCCTTGGAGAATAAGAAGAATACCCATGTGAATCTTGAGTAGTCATCAATGATGACTAAGCAGTACTTCTTCTTACCAAGACTCATAATCTTGACAGGTCCAAATAAGTCCATATGGAGTAGTTGAAGACATGCAGTTGTTTTTGATTCTTCAATAGACTTATAGGAGGACTTATGCTGTTTTCCCTTTAAACAGGATACACAGTGTTCTTGACACTAGTATACTTTCAAAGGTAGACCTCTGACCAAGCCCATTTTTGTGACTTTATTTATGGTTTTAAAGTTCACATGGCCAAGTCTCCTGTGCCAGAGATCAGTTTCTGAAGTTGATGCCCTTGAGAAGAAACAGGCAGTGTTGTTCAATACCTTGTCTTTCTCAATGTCCACTGCATAGACATTGCCACATCTTTTGACAATCAGCAAAGTATGATCTTCAATGATCTTCTCTATCAACTTCTGGCCTTCTGGTGAGATGATCTTGCATGCTGTCTTTGTGAAAAAGGAAGAATATCCTTTATCACACATTTGTGACACACTTAGCAAGTTGTATTCAAGGTTTTCAACCAGATTGACCTTGTCAAACTGTATTTTGCCAGAGGAAACATTGCCATGTCCTAGCACATATCCCTTAGCATTGTTCCCAAAGGATACATATCCTTCTCTTTGGCTGATAAAATTGTTTATCAGGTATCTGCATCCAGTCATGTGCATAGAGCCTCCACTATCAACATACCATATGCTGTTTAAGCCCCTGGAAACTCTCTGCACACAATAGCAAATTAGTTAGATTTAGGAACCCAAGCCTGTTTGGCTTTGGGTTTGCTCTTGAGAACAGTTACAGTTTGTTTTTGACCAGGTTGAGAAATCCATGTCTTTTTGGCAATGGATTTTTCATTAAGAGCCATGGTGGTATCCTTTTCAGGACCACCATCAACCTTGGTCATCAGTAGTTGTACCAAGTTCATTAGATTTTGAATCTCAGCAGTTTGTGAAACTGCTGATGATTCGGGTCTAACTACTGACAAAGAATTTTGAGAAAAAGATTTTAGTTGAGATTTTATCTTTTTCTGAGAAAAGGTGTTTTTAGGTTGTTGTTTCTTGGGATAAAAGATTCTTTCATAATCATTTCTGATTTGATTTCCCACAACCTGTTGTTTAATTTTTTGATTGAACTGAATTCCTTTTCTGTATCTACAAAACTCAGTTTTGTGGTTGAACAGACCACAAATTTCACATTCTTTTGCCTTTTGTTTTTGATCTAAAGGCAAATTTCTGACATTAGTGTAAAGATTTTGCTTATCAGTAGTTTTCAGGGTCTCAACTCCTGATGTAGATGAAGCTACTGATGGCTTGTTGTCAGATTTTGTTAATACTTCTGAAGTACTTTCTTTGAAAATACCAGGATTTCTGTTTAGAAAGTTTTCATGGAAAGATGTGCAGTCTTTCCCTTCAGAAGTTTCATTTGAAACAATTTTTCTCCCATCTTTAGTAGTTTTGGGAGAGAAATCTGTTGGTGTTTCAACATGATGGTACCCTATGCCAAACTTAACATTTGAAGCACTCTGTTTGTTTAGCAATAGCTGGTACCCTTTACAAGAATCCACCCATTTTTCACAACCGACCTTGGTGTCAGCAAGCTCTTTTCTGACATTCCCAAGATCTTCTATCATCATTTTAATTTGTGCTTGGGTTTCAATAGCTGAGTTAGTTAATTTAGAGACTTCTTTTGTTTTAGCAGTAAGTTTTCTCTCTAAATCACATTTCATCTGAGTGTATTTTCTTTCTAAATCATTGGCTTTTCCTTGTAAGTGCACATTTGTCTCTCTTATGAGAGCAAAAGATTCTTTGCAAGAATTTGAGCAAAGTTTTGTCAACGACTCTTTTGATACCTGTGACAATGCAGATTTTGAAGTACAGCCTTCAAATGCCATTAAGGCAAAGTTCTTTCTGCCATTGTCTGGTTCTCCCCAGTTGATGTCAAACAACTTGTTGTCTGCATCAGGATTGCACTCTGTGGTGTCAAAAGGAAGACTGCTCCAGTCAACATACCCTGAGGTGAAAAGACTTTGTTGAGAGGGTTGTTGAGGCTGTGGAGGTTGTTGAGCAGCTGGAAAGGGAGGGATTGATTGTTGGCTCTGCATCTGTTGAGCAGGCATTTGAACATATTGTACTTGTGGCATGTATTGCCGTTGAGGAGCTTGTGCCTGTACAAAATGAGCACTCCCTTGAGTTCCATTATTCCTATTATAATTGGGGTTAAAGTTATTTCCAGATTGTGATTGGTTAAAGCTAGAGTTTCTACACTCTCTAGCAAAGTGTCCCAACTTCTGACACTTGTGACATCTCAGTTTAGATTTGTCAAAACCAATTTTTGTATTACTGGTCAATCCTGGAAATTTCCTTCCTGACCTTTTATAAAACTTGTTAGTTTTAATGCTTAGCATGGCCAGTTGGTGTAAAATGTCCATTTCTTCTAAGTCATCACTGCTAAAGTTTTTCAAATCATTCATGATAAAACATAGATTATTAGCAGTTTGACTTTGGTCATCATTGTCATAACCTGGGAAAGATCTTTCTGATGAGATCCCAGTTGTTATGTCAATGTTGTCATAAGATCCATAGGAACAAGTTGGTGAGTCTTGTCCCAAAAGTGCTGTACTACCTGGTAGGTAGTCATCAGCAGTTTTACCAGATGATTGTAATTTCTTCTTTTGATCAATTTCTCTCTCAAAAGTAAGTAATATCCCATGGAGTTTTGTAAGAGTGAGGGAGCCAAAATCTGGTGAGGATCTTAAAACAATGGAGTATGTTTCCCATTTGTCTGGTAAAGACCTTAAAAATCTATGTAGCATAGATATTGTTGTATAAGTCTGACCATTTAACTTTAGCTCAGATATTAATGAGGAGAATCTTTCAAATTGTTGAGTTAAAGTTTCCCCATTAATGTGAGCAAATGTCTCATATTGTTGCGCTAAAATCTCTCTGGTGTTGGCAATCACCTCTTCAGTTCCTCTAAACTGTTCTTTAAGACAATCCCAGAGTTCTTTGGCACTTTCACAATGTAAAAGGCCAGAGTATATCTCATTTGGGAGAGCCATTGCCAACATAGAGAATGCTTTTGCATCTAGCTCAAGTTTTAGGAAATCATCATCTGTATATTCTTTTGGGTCTTTAGGGACCTCAACTTTAGTTTCAAGATTGATATTTACTGGTTTATGTGGTCCATATATCACAGATTTCCAGCAACCTGTGTTGGTCTGTGATAATGTATGTGTCATCCTTCTTTGCCAGATGTTATATTCATTTCTTACTAGCATAGCAGGTTTTGTCGCAGAACCAGTCTTATGTGGATCCATTTTAAAGAGTATTGATTTGTCAGATGACTCTTTTAAGTGATGGATGTTGATAAAAAGTGAACTTTTGATCTTTTATTGAGTATCAATAAGAGCTTTGTGTCTGATTCTCAATTTGTTAGATTGATATGTGATCAGATAAACCAATGCTCTGATACCAATTGTTGGATCAGTATGCTCTTTGTTTAAGTAAGAACTTGCTATCTTTGACACTTAAGTGTTTAGCAAGCTCTTGTATATCAGATTGTAAGCACAGCGGAATGTATAAGTTAAAGCAACACTTTTTATACTTAAGAGGAGTTATTACTCCCTCTTGATGATTGAAACTAATAATGACAAGTATTTATTATGAATCTAAGCAGTAAATGAGAATTAGATACTTAGGCAGATTCACAATAAATACTGAAATGGAATAGAACAGTGAAAGTGTTTGAAGGATTTTTCTATTAAAATCAATGTCTAAAATAGAAGGTTGAAGCCTCCTATTTATAGACGTTTACATACATGTATCTTGCCAATAAAGCAAGTATACAAATATCAGAAACAAGTTGCACAAGTTGCAACATTGAAACAAACAATTACAGCTAAAAGTAATAATAAACAATAAACTACTGATACAAAAGGCGGTGGAAAATATCTGATGCTAAGTGCTGATGAATGACAAACTACTGATGAGTAGTTTGTCTTCAGTACTTCTGAAGTGAACTTGTCTGGTTTGGACTTCAGAACTTCTGATGAAGTTTCTTCTTCAGCACTTCTCATATCTTCTCTTCAGCAGTTTCTTGTCTTCTCTTCAGTACTTCTATACTTAGCCAAAATTGACAGAAGTGAATTAGACTAAGGTTTCCAAAAGTGGTTTCACCCATCCTCTTTGTCCTAACAATCATCATCATCATCAGTTCATATATGAAATCTCTCTGCTAGTGCTCCATCGTCGTCCATTGTGCTGATTGTATTCAGTTTGGGTTGATTGAAGTGAGGTTGGAGTGAGGGTTTGTAATGAAAGAGTGGTTTGAAAAGAGGTGTTTTATTCAGTGTTTTAAACGAGAGGAGTTAAAAAGACAAAAATACCCTCACGTGAGGGGACTTAACGAAAATTATTAACTGAGTTAGTCACAAAGGTTGTAACCTGTAACAAACTCAATAGGTAAAGGTTGTTTTGAGTGTAAATGAAACATAAAGGTTGGAGCCTGCAATTTTGGCCAAACATAAAAGTTGATTTCTGTAATTTTATTTTTAGTTTGTTACTTTGATTTTGAATTTATCGAATTTGGAAACGAATTCAGCCATCTAATCTAATAAAAATAATAATAAATAAATGAGATTTTTTGTCATCAGCTCTAAACAAATCTTTAAGTTGAATTCGAATTCGGTAATCGAATATCCAATCCAATTTCAATTTTCAAACAATAAATTCGAATATTTGAAGTTTGACAACTGCTATTATGTCCAACACTTGTAGCTCAGTTGGTTGAGAGTCTAAAGTTTCCTATGGAAGGTTTGGGTTCATTTCCCACTAGCTATATTTGGAGGACATTGGTGGAGGGGAAATGAGGGATGACCCGGCCATTGGCTTGGGTTCGAGTCCTGGTCCCGACCGGTTTTACCGATTATTTCACCGTTGTGCCTTCGGGCGGGTGATTGGTCGGGTTTTCCCGGGAATTGGTGGCAATTGGTGGTCCGGGTACTCTCGAGTACCTGATTCGCCAAAAGAGTGCTCGGAATTGATTCGCTGGCCGTTAAAAAAAAAAACAACTGCTATTATTATGAAATGCTTTTAAATAATAAATTATGACTTGTATGTGTGGAGGGGCTACAACTTGGATTGTCGGCGCCCATACAAAAAAGTGGATTGTCGGTACCCAAAAAGGAAAATAGTGTAGCTCCAAATAACACTTAAAATCCTCTGATTCGATCACAGATCTTAAAGTGTTTTATGTGTTTGTTTTTTTCTCTTGAGGATTTAAGGTTCTCATTCCTCATATAAATGGTGATATAAATCGTGATGTTGATACCCAAAAGACAAAGGAATACATGCATCAATCATTGTTTGTTCTGATTGCTAAATGTTATGTGCTTTGTCTAAGGCTTGATACAAAACCGCTATTGAGCCAACAGTCTCACTGGAAGCAACATCTTTATTCTCACGGGGTAGAGGTAAGGTTGTCTACATCAGACCCTACCTTAGCTTTTACTATTGGTGGAATTAAGTATTATATAAACATCATTTTAATAATTTGAAGATTCTATCAAAAAAGTTCCCAATGTTACTGTTTTGTGCGCATAGCTTCTCAATGATTTATTCACATTTGACTCTTTATACACATTCTTATGATTTATTTTTATCTCTAGATTTGTCACATCCTGTCATGGTGAAAATGCAAGGTGCAACCAAAAGGTTCACAACATATGGTCTAACAAACAACTACTTGAATAAAACATAATCTTTGATGCCAAAGTTTCAAAGTGTCGGTCCGTGTCGGGTTGGGTCGGATTGGATCAACCTGAACACGTGGCTCCTTGTGTGTGACGCATGTGATGGAGGAAACAAGATACACACGGTATTGACAATAATGAAATCAACAAGATTGTATTTCTAACGACAATCCGGTAGGGCTTTGCCTCACAAGAGCAAAATGGACAAAGCTTACAAATGAAGGAGTTTAGGAGGTATTTATAGGCTAAGCACCTAGACCAGGCGTATGTCTCTCATACGTGAATAAAACATAATCTTGGATTCCAAAGTTTCAAGGTTTACATAGGGTCTGTTTGGTATGAGGTAATGGAATCGATGAGAGAATGGAATGGACGAGGTAATGGAATGGATCATTATCATTCCTTGCCTTGTTTGGTTGCCATATGGACGATGCTGGTGAGTAGTAGCGGTGGTGGGTGGTGGTGGTGATGGTAGGTGGTGGTGTGTGGTGGTAGCGTGGTGGTGGGTGGCGGTGGTGGTGGGTGGGTGGAGGTGGATGGCGGTGATGGTGGGTGGAAGACGATGGTGAGTAGTAGCGGTGGTGGTGGAGGCGGCGACGGCGACGGTGGGTGGGTGATGGTGGTGGGCGACGATGGGTGGTGTTGCATGGCGGTAGTGATGGGTGGGTAACGGTGGTGGTGGGCGGGTGAAGGTAGTAGGTGGCGGTGATGACGGTGATGGGTAGTGACGGTGGTGGTGGGTGGTGGCGACAACGGTGGTAGGTGGTGGTGGTGGGTTATGGTGTTGTTAGTAAAGGGTGAATGAGGGATGGAATGGAAAAAAAAAACAAGGGGGATGGATGGAATGGTTTAGAGGGAAAGGAATGCCTTGTGAAATGGGTGATTCCATTCCTTTAACCAACCAAACACACTATTTTGCATTACCGTGATTCCATTCTATTCCTCCTTCCATTCCATCATACCAAACACTACCATAGTTTCAAAACATTGTTTTTGAATACGAAGATTTAACAACTATATCCCATAGCCATGGGATACAAACAAAAATCTTCTCAAAAAAGCATCAACCTATTCCCAACCTTAACCATGCAAGTCTCCGAAGTACGTGACATTCAATTTTGTCACACCACTTCAATGGCGGAAACACGTGGCGCAACGCTCTAAAGCACATCAAAGTTAAGATTAACACAAATCATATTTAATTAGAAAAGACAATTTCATTAAGATGTCAAAAAAAGTAGGAATAATGGAAATAAATAATCCCAACTATTCACTATTGGCCAATAACAGTCCCAACTACGAAAATCACCAATATTGGTCCCACCTTTCGACATATTGGAAACCAACGGACCCAAACTAACGGAGGCTAACTCCGTTAGTGTGATGCTGGCGTGGCATGCTTAGGTGGCAAGATGATCCTACGTGGCATGCCACGTGGCAAAATAATCCTATGTGGCATGCCACGTGGCAAAATGATCCTACGTGACATCTTACGTGGCATGCCACGTCAGCATCACACTAACGGGGTTAGCCTCCGTTAGTTTGGGTCCGTTGGTTTCCAATATGTCGAAAGTTGGGACCAATATTGGTGATTTTCGTAGTTGGGACTGTTATTGGCCAATAGTGAATAGTTGGGATTATTTATTTCCATTTTTCCAAAAAAGTACATTGTCATAAACATTTCACAAAATAACATACATGAAGTTCAAACATGGGGCTTTTCCGTCTATGTCCCAACCCGATGGTAAATATAGATGAAACCCCCGACCAGTGTCTGACATCCCAAATTCCACCGTACTAGCCTCATATCTATGCAGCACTTAGTTACCTGAAAGATATGTTTAAAAAGAGTCAATATATAAAATATTGGTGAGTTCATAGGTTTTAGTTCCATAACAACAAAACATTTTAACAACAACAACAACATGTGAGGAACAAACACAAGTAGTGACCTTTATAAAGAGTAGCTAACTCCTACAAACTATGACGAGCAATCCCTTGAGCCCATAACCAAACCAAGACTAATAATGACCCGCGAGCAGTAGTTGTTTCTCAGAAAATAACAACTTAGTTCAGAATACGTGCACCCCTGGCATACACAGTTGCATAATCGATGCTATCGATTAGAGGTGGGACTTGTCAGGCATCAATAGTACTATCCAAATATTCCTTCGGTTCTCGATTTCAATACGCACACACAATACACGATTAAATAGTTACAGTAGCGAGGACTCAACTCGAGTGGTGTAAAACAACAAACCCAAGTACTGATCATGCCACTTATCACGTTTTAACATTTAAAAACATTTTGACATGTAAAAACATTTGACAAAACATATCTTTCCCCCAAAACAAAAACTGTAAAAAAGGGGCCGTGAAACTCACCTTAATTTCCTTGCTTAGCTAGCAACCAAATCCCGAAGCTTTGACCGACTTCCTTGTGCCCTAATTACCAACAACTGACACCTTAAAAGTCTATCACATATAAGCCTAGTGTAAGACCCTAACCCGTAATCACGCGATCAACGCCCAAATCATACGGGTTGGACCTTACTTAAACCACTCCCGATTAAAACTTTGGTAAATTATGAAAACCCAACTTAATGAATCCCATACACGTTTAGTTCCAATAAATTTTACATCATTGCTACAAAAAAAGAATGTATTAAAGTTTGTGTTTTTAACGGGAGTTTGTTAGATTCTAGGGCGGAAGCTTGTATGAGTGATCGGGTGTGTTCGGCTCTTATCGCGACTTGATCCTTGCTCCGGGACTTCCATCACATGTTTACCTAGCACCATTACACAAAGAATGGTTAGTGAGTGGTCAAATGAAACATTTAACTAGTACGATAGTCGTTACACGTCGAAACGGAACGAACCAGGCCCAACGGCCCTTTATCAGGAGAACAAACTACTGCAACTTATGCGCAGCAGCTGTTCGGATCGCTTTTACTCCATCTAAAACCCAAAATATGACTTCGACTTTCAAATGAGAATTGTTCTACGCTCCGAGAGCTTTCCAGGCATATAAAGAACACCTCCTAACGATTTTTCTACGATTTTATATGAAATTTTAAAGATCGTGCTGACATGCAGGTCTAAGCGCGCGGCCGCGTAAAGCTTCTGATCGTTTTTTGGTGATTTTTAAGCATGGGAATCATGTCGCAACCGCATTTGATGATTCCCGAAGCCTAAGTATTGACTTGCCGACTAAATAAACCTTTGTTTGATTGAAATTATAGTCCGGTTCATGATGCTATGACCCGGTTCAAAGTTTTAAGTGTTTATGTTGATTTTTACCCATATTGACCCGTTAAGACCTTGAATCAAACAAGGCACTTTCTGACCACACCAAATGCCTACCGATTAAGTTGTCAAGTCATTAAACACATGATCAACAAAAGCGTTTATCCGATTTGTCTCATTATGATTTAGTTTCTTAGATTCAACCTTTAGAAATCTTTTGAATTCCCAAAATGCCCTTCATGGTCAAATATTTCAATTTAGCCATTCGTGGCGAAAATTCTTGTTCCAATTCCAATGTTTTTGACTCATTGACTTGTTTAAAAACCTCTAAGTCCTTCCGGACTTAGATTTTCATCCTTTCTCAAGTTTTCACTTGTTTAGTAGATTCTAAGCGCATTAGACATAGTTGTGGAAATAACTTACTTGATTTGCACCCACACTTCATGTGGGTACTTTATCACCTATGTTGCTTAGCCCGAAGGCGTTTATTTGACTACGGACTTACCGGGTGGCCTTGACCCATATCCATACCTTGTGTTTATCCTCCATGATTCTTAACATCAAGAATGCACACGCAATTGCATTTACCTGTATGCTTTCTAAATAGACAACATTAATTTCTCGGAACTCAAATGGCAATAACTTGCCATTTGACCCGTTTCACTTTATGAATCTTAATGCTTGGAATACAAGCATCAAGTGTTGGATTCACATGGTGAGGACATCACCATTTGACCCGTTTAGACTCCTAGTTCATAATGCTATGTTATCCAAGTTTTTATCTATGGTTCAAGTGACACAAACTTGACCCATTTAACATCATGCTTAACGACTCCATTCAATTGATTTAATTTGGATTAAAACATCATTTCTCACATATCTTTATTAGTTGACCCGTTTGATGAATTTCTCCATTTGGTCATAACTCATTATCTCGATTAAGGTCATAAACCACATTTTGTATTGAGTGCACATAAGGCAACCCACTTAATAGATTCTACCCCATGGGGTTTATCTTTATCCCACACTCAAGATTTAAAACTAATGTTTATAACAATTTAAGCTATGTTATAGTATATTGGTGTAAGTAAAACTTACCTCATATCCATTCTTGCTTCCAAGCGCATTGAGCTTGCATCCGTTTGACCCGTTTGCATCCCTTGTTCTTGTACCTAACTTAGGGACATGTCAAACCTTGTTTTGTTAGAATACATAATATGGATTTCTAATATAATCCACGGCATCATGTATTCGTTTTAACTCTAGTCCAACATCACATTTCAAGTATTCATGTTCATACATGTATTACACATTTATTTCCTCATTCAAGCATTTTATCGAACACCTCATATGCACCATTTTCATCATGTTAATTCTAGGTGTTCAAGACTTTCTAGATTCCTCCATGGCTTAGCTAACCATTGACACATAATCATTTCAACAATTAGCACACATACATGATACTAATCACATCGAAATTGCAAGATTATTCCACATACTAGTGTAATTCATGTTTAAGGTAAAGACCCACTACATACACATAACACAAGATCATAATTTCACATGAATCAACAATATATTATGATTCACCACGTTTTATAGCTTCCTTGGTGCCTACTAACACATAGGAACTCATAGAAACCAAGAAATTCACGTTTTTACCAAAACCCTAAAATTTCACCATGATCATAAACGAATTATAACATCAAATTACACCAAATTAAAGGTACCTTGGTATATGTAGGACCTTAGATGACCCATATTTGGCTTCATGCATTTAAATTCTCCACAAATGCCATTGATTTGAACATGCTTATGGATGTAGAGTTTTGGGGAAGAATCCCCTTTTTTGTTCTCTGTATTCGACACACACACACACACACACTTGTGCGTGTGTGTCTTCACACTAATATTATTATTTAACCATTTGTTTGGCTAATGACAACTATAGTCCCTCAAGTTTTCCCATTTTCATTTTCGTATAAAAACTAACTCATAAGCTAGTTTCAAACACCTTTTATTCATTTATAAACATAATATTATTAACTAGGTTATGTCCATATTAGAATATAACCCATATTCTTATCCTCTAACTCTCGTGTTAATATTTTGCTAATCATGCCTAATGGCATAGTTAGGCGAACGAATGGTTTTGGGGTGTTACACCTAGCTTATTTTCCGATTACAAGATAGTTTATTCAACTATCCAGACTCGTTTGTACTAACCCGAGTCTTAAGTGTTTGACTCGACGAACCGATCGTGACTTATCATAATTCATGTGTTAACATACGACATAGTACCCAAGTTGCACACATGTTACTATTCGTGTGTAAACCATGTTGGAATACTACTACGAATCGTATAACCCATCCCGAGTCATAGCTCGTCTCGTAAATCGGATAATATATTTGTCTCGGATACTTATTTTAAGGAAACTACATTTTGAGGAAATACAATTTTAGTTATTAAATCCGACTAATAACCATTGTTACTTTACTTTCCAAAATCCAAGTACTTTAAGAGTTTCCAAGACATTATTTTTCATAAAATCGTTCCCAATGATCAAACATATATGTATTTTAAAGCCGAACCATAAACATTGTTTAATTAGTGAAAAACTTTGAGAAACAACACATTTGACGCTTGGTAGATATGGTATATCGCTTTTGAAATATTGTCCGGGATAGACTATTTTTGTTACAAATAATCTTTGTCAAAAACGTCGCGATTTTGTATAAAAGACATTTGTCACACACTTGGAACGTTATTTATAAAAATAAGTAACAACGCCTTGTCAGTTGCGTTTGGATTTTCTGAAAATTCCGGTAGAGTTTCCTATGTTTTTCTACAACCCCGACAACACAAGTTGTCTACAACTTTCCCCAAAATCAATATCAAGCACAAGACAATCAATCCATTTATCCGCAGTTTCATCAAACAAGATTTAATACATTTCGATAAAATATGAATTATATTTATATAAACATACATATATATAAATATAGTCCAACAACTAATCCGATATACGATATTATAAGTCACGTTTTATTATACAAACACAATTTCATCCGATTTACACTTTTCGTTTATTATTTGTCGGTTCGTTTCGTGGGTTAACACTACTTTCCTTTCGTATTTATAAATACTGCACAAAATAAATACGAGGTTAATTATTTATACGGAATGTATACACGTGCTTCTCGTTTGCTAGGGTTGACCAGATCTGACCTAGTTGGCCAACTTTGACCGGGTCTAACCCGAATTTAAACCGAACACGATCCAAGCAAAACTTGACCCGGGCACCAAACAGCTCGAAACCATAACTGAGCTGAAACCCAAGACCCGGGTCGAACCCGACTCGCAATACAACCCAAACCAGCCCCGGTTGACTTCTAGAGCACACCACCACCACCACCATCACCATCGGACCAACCACCAAAACCCACCACCATAACTGACATCTTCCCAGCATCATCATCGTCATCAACTGATAACAACCACCACTAGAAATAACAACCAAGGTAACCGCCGGATCCACCATCAAGACCCACAGCTCAACATCCACCCACCACCATCGTGACCACCACCCTGACGGCCACCATAAACACCTCCCGACAGATCTGACAAGAAAAGCCATAATTGAACCCAACCGGACCACCATAAAACCTTCACCATCATCCACCTTCTCCACTGCTTCATGACTACCGAGCCACCACTCTCAACCACGCCCATTTTCAGGCTCGAAACCATCCTGCTGCCACCACCAATGATGGTGGTGGTCGCCGCTGCTATAGAGGGAAATGAGAGGGATGTCGGGTGGGTGCGTATGTGAGAAGGAGGGCAAGACCGGATGAGAAGGATAGAGAGAGAGAGAGTCTAGGGTTTGATTTGGCAGCACATTTGGGAAGAAGAAGAAGGGACACATGCCCTTTAATATCTAGGGTTTGAATTAGGTAGGAGTATACCGCGTATCGAACCCGTTATAACATCTAGTGTCTCGTTTATTTTATAGTTCACAATATAGTCATTAAAATTAGTCGGTTATGTTGGATATTAGAAACATAACTAAAACGTGCAACTTAAATATTATTATCATGATCTGACGTGTGTATTATGAACACGCGTTTAAATCGCGTTAACTGAATCGGTCGCGGTTTCCTTCATTTAGATGATCCGATAACTTCCGAAACTTAATAAATGACATTATTTACAATAAATAATTATTCCGAAAGTTCTATAACGGTTAAAATCACACATTTTGACGTCTGATTCCTGCGTCAGTTACATTCAGTGTTTCCAAAACGTTGCGTTTTTTACTGTTTTTCACGCCAATTTCATATCCGATTAGTCCAATTTGACAAATTTTTACTTATGCCAGTTAACGTTAAATACGCGAAGTCTTTCTTTAAAGACTTTAGGGCGTCCACGAACTTCGAGAAGGACATCGTAGGACTCATAGCAACTCAATTAATCCAAATTAACCTTAAACTAGGTTAATTACTTCGAAAGCACAATTAAGATTACGTTAAACGCTGTACGGAATTTGCCGGTTGTCACATTCTCCCCCCCCCAATTAAGAAAATTCCGCCTCGAAATTCTGTTCAAGTCATCCATTACATTAGTATCCTTGAACATGTGGGAAGTTTTCGTTTAGCGCGATCTCCTCTTTTCTAAGTGAACCCAGGTTCATGCTTAGCGTTCTAACGAACACAATATATTGCTTTTCCAGAGATATTAGGGCTTAGCGTCAACCTGGATCCCGTCGGTCGAGGAACTGAGAATGCTTCCTCAGACTAAACATACGGGATTCTTCAAGAGTCTCACTAAGGATCTTGCGATAATTCGAGCTTATTCATCACGAGATCAATTTTGACCGATGCCTCCATGCCACTGGAGTATCAAGAATTTGATCCATTACATTTTTCGTGCCTCTCAACACCCTTTTAAGGTATAGCTCTCTGCGAAGTCCTATCACCGATTCGAAGTTCCTACGGCTAGCGCCTCGTTAGTACAACTTCCTGATCGGCTTCGCAGCTCATTCAAGCAGCCTTAAATCTACAAGATTTATTGGTCATCTCTCAAAAAACTCAAGCCAGATTATGTGTCTATCCCCGTCTGTCATTCAATGTACCGGAGACGTACACACATGCCTTCCAAAGGCTTTGAGCAGTACACCCCGAACGCTGGGGTGATAATTCCTATCACATAGGAACTTCTGGCAATGAAGCACACGAATTCGATGTGCCACAGACATCAATCGTGTCGCATGGGACACTTCCGTCAAGGACATTCAATTCGTTCGTTCGAGAATAACAAGCCATACTGATATCAAATCGAGTATCCCAGGCTTGCGTTGAAGGTTCGGCGAACCCTGTGGTAGGATGACTACTACAATCCGATATTATAGAAGTTGGCATCTAGCGTCTAGCCACAACTTTCCGAGAGTATAGGTGGCTATCCATATGCCTCATATCGAAGCTACAAACAAGTATGGGATGAGAGGGTTACAAATGGCGACCAATCATTACCCGTGTCACATCATAGCCACAGGACACCTCAGGCAACACGATAATTAGATTCGCTCATTCGAACTTACAAAGAGGGTTATCTTACCGAATCTTAGAACAGTCGACATTCTCGAGGGCACTCAAGGTTGCTTGTAGTAGCGGATGGTATTCGCGTGTCCTCACACGGACTGGAATCCTCTATGTACTGACTTACAACCTTTCATATGAGCAATTGTGGTTAACGGCACTAGGGCACCTAGTATGAACTGATGGAGGTCGAAAGCTTTTGCGTCACTTTCACCCCTTAGTTCCTGAAACGGAAAATGGTGTATATCAGGCACACGGGTCGTATAGTTCCACAATCCTCAATATTTACACACTGACTCAAACACAATGACCAGAGACTAACATCACCCCATCACATTGGTCAACACGGGAATGATGTATATGAAACATCATGAAATGGTTGCCACAACAAACAGAGGATAAGGTTTCAAAAACATCTCGACACGCTGGACTCCACCGAAACGGGTATACAGAACACCAGTAGCTACCTAAAACATGGGTATCTAGTGCTAATTCTGTTATACGTGCCACATGTAGCAACCTATTAATTCATTTCTGAACAACACAGGCCACTCGCCCTTGAATTGACTATCAAATCTTATGTAGAGATCTGAGTGAAAGGAGTCCTGAAACCGGAACCTTCAACTCGCCGAAGGTTCCATCTTTTCGGGATCTTTCGAGGTAATAGGTGAAATTGAGTCATAGATGGATGCATTAGGCATAGATTTCACTTTTGGGGCTTGACGGATTCATGCGCCAAAGTCGTTACTTAGAACAAACAACGATCGAGATCGTACAACAAGCAATACCATGTTCCCTTCCCATAGGGCATCCCATTCAACGACTCAGGTAGTCACACATTATGGGTGCAATATGTAAGCTTTCGAGCTCATCTTGATTAGTCAAGTACTAAACGCACTAATCTGGCAGCTCACATTACTATGGTGTCTCCAACAGCCTCTGCCAAGAACAATGGATTTTGCTGTAGTGCGAGCAAAGGCTACAAAAGGATAACTAGGGACACCAGTATCGACCTAAGGTTGAATTGGTTCTACTATTCCAAGAATAGAAGCAACAATGCCAAGACAAGATGGACCTACCATCTCAACATGGTAGGGTAGCACCCTTATAGAGTAGACAAGGCTATATGCCCTTCAGGATTCAGGGTTTCATAAATCACCAAAATCATGTACTAAGGACTCCACTAATGCACATGCCATAGGTGGTTCCACACCGGTATTCTCGCAATCATCAGCATGACACGTTAACAGAGATGATTTCCAGTTATCTAATAGGACGAGCAATACAGAAGTGGGTCCTTCAACACTTGTTAGTCCCAAAGGTATCAGCCATGACATTGCATACATTCTCTCAATAACTTCAGGGTTCGAGACGCATTCGAAGTTACTTATCACAAAGACGAGACTTGCCTCTTCATGTGGGGATAACAGGATTTCTTCCCGACATTGATTTGTATAGCCGATCGTTAGTCGACAAACATACGCGTTAAAGGTTAAGGCTGGACACGGTGTCACTGATGCCTTAGATTTTGAAGAGGTAATGCTCTCGAAATGCGCCAGCATATAAAGAGGTTGACACATGATTCAGTCAACTATCCCAATGACTATGAGATTCGGGCTTCAGGGAAGATACACGTGCTGACACTAAGAATAGAGTGTCTTTGTATGACTTCTGGAAAGTCCGTTAGGCACCTAAAATCCCACATAATCAACGTCGACACTATACAGTCACCTTAACAGATAAATGACAACAACTAGGGGTTGAGGCGATGTTTCCATCTTAAGGGAACCAAGAGTGAAACAAGCGACAAGTCACCACATCATCAAGTCAATCCAACAACTGTAGAGGTACGTCCACGGAGCAACACGACAATGATAACAACACGTCCGCGAAACACATCAACAAGGGAATACCGCATCAGGAGCAGCACAACAAGAGACATGCATCGTCGACAGCGCAATGATACTACATGGATACACAGTCAGAAAAACTGTGTAACTACAAGAATGCACAATCGCTAGGGGTAACACAACAACCGGATAGCACACAACCTAGAGAATCCACTATACATAACTACAAGAAGCTCCATTATGGTGAGCACGCACCCCGGTGTGTTTCAGGTCACTTATGGTGGTGGAAATCCTTATCTGTATCCTCAGCCACTAGCCTATACTACATAGGCTCATTGGTAGGAATGGTTGGATTAACAAGGGCATCCATCATCATAACAGAAATAGGAACGATGGGTTCCACATAACTTAGCCGACTTATCAAATCGATATTGTTCATAGAGAGAACAATCATGGGCTCGATATAAGTCACTCGATTAATGGAAACAGCAGCATCGACAAACTCAACCCAAGCCTGAGAACCATCGCCCATATTAGCCTTGGCAAGAACCCAAGAAATGATAATGATGGGCTCAATAAAAACCTCCAAGAAAATGGAGTTAACAAAAACGAACTCCACAGAGACACATCCATGGTCATAGCGGCTTTGCA
This sequence comes from Ambrosia trifida, assembly GCA_028751855.1. NCBI lineage: Eukaryota > Viridiplantae > Streptophyta > Magnoliopsida > Asterales > Asteraceae > Ambrosia > Ambrosia trifida. The sequence continues at coordinate 50,820,332 of CM054125.1, forward strand.
AGGGTCACAAATGTAACACCCCAACCGATGGCGGAAACATCGAGGTGCCACGTATGAATGATTGTTCAGTAGCTCATGGTGAATAATAAATTCCATTAAATAATTTAAATGAATTACATACAATTGTTCTATAATTTGTACATCAAATTGAATAAAACTATACACATATCTTCAAGCATCAATTCAAATCTTCAAGCAAATAGAACCTGAAACATGTTAAGTTGAAAATATTTTGGGTCAACAAAATTTGGTGAGAATTACATAGGTTTTTGATAAAAATGTTGTGCAATTCATGTGTCATGTCAATCTAGTCCACATGTGAGAACATACTAGAAATAAATCGAGTGCATAACCAACCCTGATGACTGTTATAATATGATACATCCCATACGCTCATGGTTCACTTGAATATGTTATACGATAACAAACACCCACGCTACCTTTGTAGGAGGCACGTATCCGGGTGGGATTGTCAGTCCAATAGATCTATCAATGTATACCGTCGGCTTGTACGGAGTTAATGATTATGCTAGAATGGTGCTTACTCTAATCATGCTCAAGACATAATGCAACATAGAAAACACATAGACACATTGATGATTGAATTGCAATGATGATGTTATAACATGTTTCACCCCAAAAATGGTGATAAATAAAAGGGGCTATGTAAAACTCACCTTAGCAAAATGTTATCTCTTGAAAATAGTGTGTTGCCCAAATGTGTCAAGTATCACCCTATAATAAAGTAATAAATATGTCTAAGTCTATCTAGTCTACCAATGTATACGTTCTAGGGCTTCGAATTTGGGGATAAATGCTTGTTTGATTAATATTAAAAATATTCGCCAATTGAGAAAAATTTAGTAAATATGTAACCAAAAATCTTTTCATGAAATTTAAATTTAGGATGGTTACAATAATGTATTTAAAGTATAAAAATAATTTTTATAAAATTATTTTCTTTAAAATAGATTTTTAAATCTATTTATTACAAATTGTCAAACTTTAACTTTAATAATTAAAAATTACTAAAATTAAAGAATTTTCAGTTTAAAAATTATATTTCTGTTCTAAATAATCAGAAATAATTTCTATAAAATTTTGGTGCAAAAATATTAAAAATTGGATTTATTATGATTTAATTATGATTAAAACTAACAAAATTGATTAAAAATATTAAATAAATGATTTTTCAGAAATAAAAATCATTTCTGAAAAGCTTAATGTAATAAAAACTTAGGATAATTTTTGTGGAAATTTATAAGATCGTTTTGATATTTTTATAGAATTTTATAAATAAAATGGAATAAACTTGATTTATTTATTATATATATTAAATAAATTAATTTTTGAAAATAAAAAATTGGGTGTTAAACTTTTTCATCAGATTTACCTAGAATAATTTTTGTGAAATTAATAAAAGTGTTTTAGTATTTTAAAACTAATTTTTAAAATACTAATGATTATATATATGTGTATTAGTTTGTAATACAAAAAAAAAAAAGAAGAAAAAGGTGGCTACAGCCGAGGATCGAACCCGGGTAGCTCTGATATGGGGCAGCAGACACAACCACTTGGTCCAGACCAGTGGTTGTGTTTGATTTCAGTTTGTTTAAATTAAATAGGTTAACTGTTCTTGGTGTTCTTCCCCAATTATAACCAATCGAGCCCTAGTTTTTCAATTGAACAATCCACACAACATTAACCCAATTAACCATAGGGTTAATGTTGTGCAGGTTCCGATTAACAAAACCCACCATAATAATCACACTTACAAGAATGATTTGATTACGAATTGCTCGGTCAAAGCCCAAGTCAAAACACGATCTAAAACGAAGAATAGAGGATATTGTGAAGAATTGAGGGTTGGGAAAGATGTAATGGCGAGTTGTGATTGTATTCAGAGGTTCAATTTATAGTGTTATGGTTCGCACGTTCGAAAAGGAAATCTTTGACCCGTTGTTAATGTATACGCGTAATAGGATAAAATTGGTATGAATTGATGATATTAATACGGGTATAAGACTCGTTATAGGCCGATAATTACGAATCCATGGTCAAACCATGGTTAATATGTGTTAATGGAGTCAAACGAATGGTCAAAAAAAAGAAAAAAAAATAAATATTATGTTCATCTGCTGCTGTTGCTCGACGAAGGGGAAGGGGGAAAAAGGAAGCGACGAGGGTGGGTATATATATAATTAGAGTTGGGTTACAACAAGTGAAGAGTGATGGCCCAGGTGGTTAGGGCGTGTGTGTGTGTATGAAAGGTGCCCGGTTCGAAACCTAGCACAAACAGTTTATTTTCTTTTTTTAAAATCAGAAATGGGAAGGAGGGGTAGTGGGCCACTGGTATGGGCCTATGGGCTGTTGGGCTGAGCTGTGTACTGGGCCGGACTCATCTGGGCTCCAAATAGCTAAAAGGAAAGTGGGGAGAGTTGTTGTGGGCCAATGAGTTGGTTGGGTTAAATGGTCAAAACCAACTAATTATGTGTCAACATTTTTATTATGTTTATTATTATTGTTATTATTATTATTATTATATATATATATATATTTCTATATATATATATATATAGGTTGTGCTTTTAGGCATAAATGTATAAAATTAAGGATAATATATATATATATATATAGTGAGGGTTATATAGAAAAATTTGGGGGAAAATTTTTGTGATGTTACAGTCTCCCCTACTTTTGAAAACTTCGTCCCGAAGTTTATTGAAAACACAGGGTTGAAGGGGGTCGGGTAGAAATTAGGACAAGTGTGACCTGAAAAATTTTATGTTACGACAATGAATAGAGTAACCTGTCTCGAATAGTGTGGATAAGAGGCGTGTTATGCGTGGGTTGATTTACTAAACGAGCTACTAGATAACTAGAGTTTACATTTGGTTCTCTACCAAAAATCTTGATAGAATTTCACACCACCTTAACGTACCTGTAAATTCATGATTACGTTCCGGACCGCAATCACCAATTTACCTTACATTAAGGTTCTGTGTTCTTCTATGACTCTACCGATTGTTGAGCAGGTCTGATAGTCTCCACCAGTCGTTGAGTAGGTTGTAGGGCCTCTCCCGACTGTTGAAAGACATGATGACCTCTCCCAATCGTTGAGTAGGTTATTTGGTAGTCAACTAATTGTTGTACAAGTAAGCAAGTATGATTATAGATATAGCAATTAGTTCACATTCAAACAAGCATGCAAACAGATGTAATGATAATACTAGAATTTATTACTTGAATCAAAAGCGCCATTACATAGAATTAAAAGCAATCAACATTTTAATGGTGGAACTTGCTGTTAAGTAGCTGGAGGGTCTTGATCTCGGTTTAGTTTAGGGCATCGGTTACGGTAGTGATTTGGGTCCCCACATTCATAGCATTGACCATAGTTGTATCGATTAGGATTATCAGCCTGAGCAGGGTTGGTGGGTTGATTGGCATTAGGGTTTGGGGTCTCGCGACATGTGTTGACCAGATGGCCATGCCTACCACAATTGGTGCACACGCGACATGCTGAAACAGTGGGATGATGTCGATTGCATGTGTTACACAATGGAAAGTTTCTTGTATAAGGCTTCTTGTTAGAGACTTGTGTAGTGAGGTTTACATTAGGATTCCTGGTCTTACGCTTCTGGTTCTTGGTAGTTACCGCGGCCACAATACTTGTTTTCTCGCTTTTCCGAACTAAGGTTCCGTTCTTTATGTGATTTCCATCGCCATTTCCATTTCCATTGCCGTTCCCATTCATTGGGATGACTTAAGCCAACAAGTTAGAAACCAGAGTTGTGATTTGTTGTGCCAATTGTTGAGAAATAATCGTAGCTAGTTGGGCGTCACCTCCATTGTTGTGGTTAGTGTTGTGGTCGTGGTTGTGGTTGCTGCTCTCTTCTTCATGATTGTCACCACTGTTAATGCGAGTGCTGTGGCGTGGAGACATGATCTGTAAGGGATACAATGAAGTCTCAATGAGGCATGAAATGAATGAGGTAATATAAGGAATGTAATCATTTATTCATTAATTAAAACGAATAAACGAAAACGTTGACTTATCAAAGATTTCAGATTCTAATAACATATGAAGACATGCTTTAGCCTATAAGTGAACACTCATCCCGAGAATTCCCAGGTAGGCATCCGGGTCCCTCGTCTGATTGGGATATATGCGCAATGCCAGCCTAGACAGAAGACTCAGAATACAGGCGTTCACCCTTCCAGATTGCACGTGTTCGTTATTAAAATTTAGAACTTCGACGAGATCTCAAGGGGGTTCAGGTTAAACCTGAGGAATTTGTCCTATTAGTCTAAGAGTAGATCCACTGACGGAGAGCAACCTTCTTGTAGGAATGAAAGTAGGGATAAGAAGTAGGAGGAAGATAGAGAATAGCAAGTAAAAGAAGCAAGTACTGATTATATCCTATGGTTATAGACTAGATTATTTTTCTAATAACCTAATTCCCTATAACCATGGCTCTGATACCAATCTGTAACACCCCAACCGATGGCGGAAACATCGAGGTGCCACGTATGAATGATTGTTCAGTAGCTCATGGTGAATAATAAATTCCATTAAATAATTTAAATGAATTACATACAATTGTTCTATAATTTGTACATCAAATTGAATAAAACTATACACATATCTTCAAGCATCAATTCAAATCTTCAAGCAAATAGAACCTGAAACATGTTAAGTTGAAAATATTTTGGGTTAACAAAAGTTGGTGAGAATTACATAGGTTTTTGATAAAAATGTTGTGTAATTCATGTGTCATGTCAATCTAGTCCACATGTGAGAACATACTAGAAATAAATCGAGTGCATAACCAACCCTGATGACTGTTATAATATGATACATCCCATACGCTCATGGTTCACTTGAATATGTTATACGATAACAAACACCCACGCTACCTTTGTAGGAGACACGTATCCGGGTGGGATTGTCAGTCCAATAGATCTATCAATGTATACCGTCGGCTTGTACGGAGTTAATGATTATGCTAGAATGGTGCTTACTCTAATCATGCTCAAGACATAATGCAACATAGAAAACACATAGACACATTGATGATTGAATTGCAATGATGATGTTATAACATGTTTCACCCCAAAAATGGTGATAAATAAAAGGGGCTATGTAAAACTCACCTTAGCAAAATGTTATCTTTTGAAAATAGTGTGTTGCCCAAATGTGTCAAGTATCACCCTATAATAAAGTAATAAATATGTCTAAGTCTATCTAGTCTACCAATGTATACGTTCTAGGGCTTCGAATTTGGGGATAAATGCTTGTTTTATTAATATTAAAAATATTCGCCAATTGAGAAAAATTTAGTAAATAGGTAACCAAAAATCTTTTCATGAAATTTAAATTTAGGATGGTTACAATAATGTATTTAAAGTATAAAAATAATTTTTATAAAATTATTTTCTTTAAAATAGATTTTTAAATCTATTTATTACAAATTGTCAAACTTTAACTTTAATAATTAAAAATTACTAAAATTAAAGAATTTTCAGTTTAAAAATTATATTTCTGTTCTAAATAATCAGAAATAATTTCTATAAAATTTTGGTGCAAAAATATTAAAAATTGGATTTATTATGATTTAATTATGATTAAAACTAACAAAATTGATTAAAAATATTAAATAAATGATTTTTCAGAAATAAAAATCATTTCTGAAAATCTTAATGTTATAAAAACTTAGGATAATTTTTGTGGAAATTTATAAGATCGTTTTGATATTTTTATAGAATTTTATAAATAAAATGGAATAAACTTGATTTATTTATTATATATATTAAATAAATTAATTTTTGAAAACTAAAAAATTGGGTGTTAATCTTTTTCATCAGATTTACCTAGAATAATTTTTGTGAGATTAATAAAAGTGTTTTAGTATTTTAAAACTAATTTTTAAAATACTAATGATTATATATATGTGTATTAGTTTGTAATACAAAAAAAAAAAGAAGAAAAAGGTGGCTACAGCCGGGGATCGAACCCGGGTAGCTCTGATATGGGGTAGCAGACACAACCACTTGGTCTAGACCAGTGGTTGTGTTTGATTTCAGTTTGTTTAAATTAAATAGGTTAACTGTTCTTGGTGTTCTTCCCCAATTATAACCAATCGAGCCCTAGTTTTTCAATTGAACAATCTACACAACATTAACCCAATTAATCATAGGGTTAATGTTGTGCAGGTTCCGATTAACAAAACCCACCATAATAATCACACTTACAAGAATGATTTGATTACGAATTGCTCGGTCAAAGCCCAAGTCAAAACACGATCTAAAACGAAGAACAGAGGATATTGTGAAGAATTGAGGGTTGGGAAAGATGTAATGGCGAGTTGTGATTGTATTCAGAGGTTCATTTTATAGTGTTATGGTTCGCACGTTCGAAAAGGAAATCTTTGACCCGTTGTTAATGTATACGCGTAATAGGATAAAATTGGTATGAATTGATGATATTAATACGTGTATAAGACTCGTTATAGGCCGATAATTACGAATCCATGGTCAAACCATGGTTAATATGTGTTAATGGAGTCAAACGAATGGTCAAAAAAAAGAAAAAAAAATAAATATTATGTTCATCTGCTGCTGTTGCTCGACGAAGGGGAAGGGGGAAAAAGGAAGCGACGAGGGTGGGTATATATATAATTAGAGTTGGGTTACAACAAGTGAAGAGTGATGGCCCAGGTGGTTAGGGCGTGTGTGTGTGTATGAAAGGTGCCCGGTTCGAAACCTAGCACAAACAGTTTATTTTCTTTTTTTAAAATCAGAAATGGGAAGGAGGGGTAGTGGGCCACTGGTATGGGCCTATGGGCTGTTGGGCTGAGCTGTGTACTGGGCCGGACTCATCTGGGCTCCAAATAGCTAAAAGGAAAGTGGGGAGAGTTGTTGTGGGCCAATGAGTTGGTTGGGTTAAATGGTCAAAACCAACTAATTATGTGTCAACATTTATATTATGTTTATTATTATTATTATTGTTATTATTATTATTATTATTATTATTATATATATATATTTCTATATATATATATATATATATATATATAGGTTGTGCTTTTAGGCATAAATGTATAAAATTAAGGATAAAATATATATATATATATATATATATATATATATAGTGAGGGTTATATAGAAAAATTTGGGGGAAATTTTTTGTGATGTTACAACAAAGACGTCTACGTCAATGACAATAACCTCAGCAGGAGCCTCCGAAACAACATCAACATCAAACTCGACAAAAGCGATAGAAACAACCATATCAACACACTCCACAAAAGCTACACACTCAGCAATGACAACAGGATTCGCTTGAGCCATAGAACAATAACAGCAGCAACAGCAACAAGCTCAGCGGGAGCCTTAGACTCGTCGTAGTCATTAGATGTGTAGTGAATAGTATCCATAGGACCTAGAAACCAACCAAAATCTTTCCCAATATCAAAGATATTGATCACAACAAGAACAACAACAAGTAAAGGTAGAAGGATCATGACTTGTCGAGACACCACGATAAGATGGAAGTGATACAAACTTTGACAAATCAGCCGAGTCGCCCTTCTCATTGGGGTCCTATTCCATGTTCTTATGGCACAAAAATCGACAGTCATCTGATGAAAATCCTTTTCATCATCTAAGCGGGCCAGTAGACTTTCTTCCTGATAGGCCACGCAGTGAGAGTACCGAAATACGACAAGATATTAGATAGGTCACATTGTCCATAACGAATGGGTCTCGCAACCTTAGTTTACTACCCATCGAGACGAGGGGACACAACGTCTCAATATCTATGGGGATTGCTGGAAAACACTTCGCATCAATTGTCTCCCAAATAGATAACTACTCTTATTATCGTGATGACGGGGGTTAACATTCAACATTGCAACAGGTACAATGGAATAGTCATTCAATGGATATATTTAGTTTAACAGAATAACGTGACCACTCCCAGCAGTCAGTCATTTGATTCTCGAGGGGATTTCAATGTCAGCAGGAGGCGTCTTGCGACATTTGACAATTACTGAAAACCCACTTTGCGATTTCGGTTCCAAAAGTGTGGTTTCACTCCCCAAGATTTATAACAGATTCAGACATAACACACGCATCGAACATACTCGAGTGTTCATCGGCTCATGCGAGACTACTCAGAATCCTCAAAAAATATGTGGAGGAATATTATAATGACTTTCGCATCTCTAGATAGTAGCATGATATAAGCATTAGACTAGTAAGTCTATCTCATATTTTCCTCTGGAATACGATCCAGCGCTACCGCGAAGGATGTTGAACCAAACGCGAATCCCAAATACTTTAGGAAGTGGCTTCCAATGGGTTAATCGTATGCACCACTGAGTGAGTCCATAGCCAAACACAGCCTAGGGCTTGCTTTTCCACTACACGCTGTCATCATAACATTGGCACACGCTGCCTTGGTCGTAATCAGTGGCCGAAATTTTCGACATCATCAAAAATTAGCAAAGCCCTATGACTCACGGATGTGCGATACGACCGGCTTGCAATCAGTCCACAACTACATAGGAACAACCAACATTGTTGATTCAGACGAGGGCTATTGAGCCTTCTATATAAGAGTGATCAAACCTCTTAACTTAGCAAGGTCTATTATGTCCTCCAATTGGAAAAGGAATACCGGTCCTTGTAGAAAACTTGGGCATGAGTCAGATCGAGAATGACTTACTCACAGTAACAACACAACAACACACGGGCCATGAGTCTCTTAACTGATCCACACAGGGTCCCGTGCTCAAAATGCACTGGTTTTGCAAGGATGCATCCTAGGTCTTTATTGGGTTCCAGGTATAACATTCCACGCATCGTACCAGACATTCATCGCTTCAGTAGACAGTGCATCCTCATACGTCCGCTCCTTTGGAAAAACCTTGTGGCGAATGCATTGAACTCCTACACAAGGAAGCTTTCGTATCCTGTCCCTATCCGATGTGAGAGTTTATGTCAGATTACTCATATAAATAGACGTTCGAGCTCTTCCGTGTTCGTACCTTAGAGGTAATGTTGAAGAAAGCTCATTGGGTTTACGAGGATCGAAATCAAGGGTTATCGAAAAGACCTCCCTTTTAACCCATTGTCCAATCAATAGCTAAGTCTGAACCTAGAGAACAAGGACAAACAAGACAAGGAGTGATCACCAACCTCGGTCCTAGCGCCCACCAAGGTTACCGTGCACCCCAAACTATTATCACGTGTGCACCCGTAATGATAATTTGCGTTGCCAGGTAATCTCGGTGCCCACTAGTTCCGAGCTTACTGCTCCAAAAACAAAGGATTCTCACAACAAATGTCTTGGACTAGCTTCGCCTCCACAACATAAACAACATGGCGACCTCCATTAGCAAGATGGGGTTAGTCTTTCCGATCATCACATCCATAGGTAAGCGGGTGAGTTCATCGTAGACCACAACGTCCACTTCTGTCACACCACACCATTGGCGGAAACACGTGGCGCAATGCTCGAAAGTATATCAAAATCAAGATTAACACAAATCATATTTAATTAGAAAATACAATTTCATTAAGATGTCAAAAAAAGTACATTGTCATAAACATTTCACAAAACAACATACATGAAGTTCAAACATGGGGTTTTTCCGTCTATGTCCCAACCCGATGGTAAATATAGATGAAACCCCCGACCAGTGTCTGACATCCCAAATTCTACCGTACTAGCCTCATATCTATGCAGCACTTAGTTACCTGAAAGATATGTTTAAAAAGACGTCAATATATAAAATATTGGTGAGTTCACAGGTTTTTGTTCCATAACAACAAAACATTTTAACAACATGTGCGGAACAAACACAAGTAGTGACCTTTGTAAAGACTAGCTAACTCCTACCACCTATGACGAGCAATCCCTTGGATTTTCTAAAAATTCTGGCAGAGTTTCCTCTGTTTTTGTACAACCCAGACAACACAAGTTTTCTACAACTTTCCCCAAAATCAATACCAAACACAAGACAATCAATCCATTTATCTGTAATTTCATGAAACAAGATTTTATACATTTCGATAACATACGAATTATATTTATATAAACATACATATAAATAAATATAGTCCAACAATTAATCCGATATACGATATTATAAGTCACGTTTTATTATTCAAACACCATTTCATCCGATTTACACTTGTCGTTTATTATTTGTCGGTTTGTTTCATGAGTTAACACAACTTTCCTTTCGCAATTGTAATTTATATATATATATATATACAAATAATGCACAAAATAAATACGAGGTTAATAATTTATACCGAATGTATACACGCGCTTCTCAATCTACATGTTGACCGGTACCGATCAGACCGTTGACTAGGTTCGTCTGTCGTCGACGAGAGTTGACTCAGTTTGACAAGGTTTGACCAGCTTTGACTCATTTGCTCGAGTTGACCAGATCTGAGCGATCTTGATTAATGCTTAACCGGGTTGACGGTCAACCCGGTTTGACCAGATTTAGCTAGATCTAGCCGAGTTGACCAACTTTGAGCATGTCTAACTCGAATTTAAACCGAACACGTTCCAAGCAAAACTTGACTCGAGCACCAAACAACTCAAAACCATAACTGAGCCGAAACCCAAGACCCAGGTCGAACCCGACTCGCAATACAACCCAAACCAGCCACGGTTGACTTCTAGAGCACACCACCACCACCATCGAACCAACCACCAAAACCCGCTACCATAACTGACATCTTCCCAGCATCATCATCGTCATCAACTGATAACAACCACCACTAGAAATAACCACCAAGGTCACCGCCGAATCCACCATCAAGACCCACAGCTCAACATCCACCAACCACCATCATGACCACCACCCTGACAGCCACCATAAACACCTCCCGACAGATCTAACGAGAAAAGCCACAATCGAACCCAACCGGACCACCACGAAACCTTCACCATTATCCACCTTCTCCACTACTTCATGACTACCGAGCCACCAATCTCAACCATGCCCATTTTCATGTTCGAAACCACCGTGCTGACACCACGAACGATGGTGGTGGTCATTGCTACTATAGAAGGATATGAGAGGGATGTCGGGTGGGTGTGTTTGTGAGAGAGAGGGATAGACCGGATGAGAGAGATGGAGAGAGAGAGAGGCTAGGGTTTGATTTGGCTGCACATTTGGGAAGAAGAAGAAGAAGGGGAACTTGCCCTTTTATATCTAGGGTTTGAGTTCGGTAGGAGTACACCACGTATTGAACCCGTTATAATATCTTATGTCTCGTTTATTTTACAGTTCACAATATAGTCATTAAAATTAGTCGGTTATGTTCGATAATAGAAACATAACTAAAACGAGCAACATAAATATTATTATCATGATCCGACACGTGTATTAAGAACACGCGTTTAAATCACGTTAATTGAATCGGTCGCGGTTTCTTTAAAGACTACAGGACGTCCATGAACTTAGAGAAGGACATCGAAGGACTCATAACGGCTCAATTAATCCAAATTAACCTTAAACCAGGTTAATTACTCCAAAAGCACGATTAAGATTACGTTAAACGTTGTACGAAATTTGTCGGTTGTCACAAATTTCCTGGAAAAAAAAACACATGCTTAAAATCGTCAACATAAAGTCAAGTGAGTTCACAGGTTTAAACGCCTCGTATAAAATACTTATTTTCAAAATCTGCACGCATTGCCAATGAAATTGTGACGATGACATTTTGTCTACCTAGGACAAAGAGGTATGTGACTACATGAGCCCATAACCAAACCATGACTACAAAACTTTGCCCCGCACATCGTTCCCTGAACGATGCAAATCATTTGGATACAATGCACCCTTTTGCATTTACTGGGTTAGAGCGATTAACCAAGGACGGGGGTCGTCAAACTCAATAGTATTATCTGATTGTTCCACGGTCACACAAGAACTAACAGTTACGGTTATAATTACACGACGACTTTCTGAGCTCTATGTAACAATGAAACTCGTGCACACATTGATACTACACTCGCATTCATTCCTTGCTATCGTACAACGTAAATAAAGCATGTTTTACTATCAAAAAATAGTATAAAGGGATCGTGAAACCCACCTCAAATTCGTGCAGTAAACAAGCTAGCAATCAAATAACCCAAAGAAAACTCGATCTACACGTGTCCTAACAACGTAAGACACCATGATTTGTAAGTGTGTCTATACAGCATGTCGTTCACCCAACACCCGAAACATAGAGATGTTTACTCTTTTTCAACGAATAGTCAACTTCAACATGAACATACTTTGGCAAAATCACCAACGCAAGGAACAATGGTTTCTAAAATCCAAAAGAAACAACCCAAGAATGGTAACCGTTTAGGAAATCAAAGGCTTATCAATATGTGACTTCTTAAACGTATACCAACTGCGATTCATGGACAAACGAAAAAACCGTCAAAATATAAGTAAAGAAGGATCGTGACCAAGAGAACGACAACGAACTTCAAAATGCAATACCCTCGTGTTAGAAATCGGTCAATCCCCATAACACGGATCCGTTTTATTATATGATATCAAATCTCTATTTTATATATTTCATCAATAATTAATATAACCTTATTAATATAAATTTAGGCAGAAGCGTGTATAAACAGAAAAACGGATTTATCCCAAAACCAAATACAAATCCAATCAATCAAGGTTAACAACCACAACCATACGGGGTTTAGAATCTCTACCTTGACAAAAACCAAAAACCCGCATGATGGATCAACAAATGGCTTCGCTAGTTACCAAATCACCAAAGCTCCAATCTAGAAAACCAACAAGAGAGGCACGCGTAACAAGGCACCCGAACAAGGTGGGTGGCGAAAACTCAAGAATTGAGAAATGATGCGTAATCGTGTGGCTGTTCACGCACGGATGGAGGGTGGTGTGTGGGTGGTTGTCGCCGAGGGTGATAGCGCGTGGGGTGAGTTCGGTCTAGGGCGACAGTGTAGTGGTGGGTGGTCGATGGGAGGTGGATGTTGGTGGGATGTAGGCGGTGGTAATGGAGGTGATGTTTTGGTGGTATTGTTTTGATCAAAACTCTTTTAATCTTGGTGGCTACTAATTGTTATTAGGTTTTAGGGTTAGGGAATATGATTTATTTATAATAATCCTATTTACACTCTAGACCCTAAACTACTTGCTTGCTCTTAAGGAGTTAGCCTTGATTAACTACTAAGTAGTTAATCTTTACCCACTTTTTTTGTATAATAAAACTATCATCATTCAACTATTAAACATCAACACCACTTATCCACACAATATTTATTAACCAATAATCAATCCTACGTTTATAATTATTATTATCCAATAATAATTATCTTATCACTGTTAATATCAAATAACGACTATTTGATTATTCAAAGCCAATTACTATTATTATCAAATAATAGTTCCATCATTCAATGCCTTAAAACGAACTTATTAATTATTCCAAATAACTAATCCACATCCCAAACGATTGTTTCTCCAAAAAATTCTCACCTGCTATTCAAAATAAGCTTTCCACTAAATATTTATCCAAATATTTAATTCCACAATGAAGTTATTTGTGATTAACAATATTTAACTAATAAATATTATTTCTTTGTTCCGAGTCCAAAGTGCAACTCTTTAGATCATACTTTGATAGTCTCATTAATTAATCGATAACTAGACACGTGTTTCCAACAGTCTCCCACGCAGGCAAATCTCGATTGTGGCTCATAATGCTCGACAGAGTTGGATGCCCATTTGCATTGCACTATCCTTATCAAAGTATGATGGCTTACTTTCGTCAACTATATCTTTGTGTTCAAGTAACTATTTACTTAACCAAGCTTATAGCTGTGTGATTACCTTATCAATTATCCTTTATGTTATTTTATAACTTTATTGAACATGAGACATGGATTAGATTCATTCTCATATATTGCTCAATCATTTCTATTTCGTTCCAGATTATTGGGCTTTGACAAACTACACTAAGTTTTAGTATGGCCATACATTTTATACAAGTTGAATCCATGAGGGCACAAGAATGTTCTAACTTCTTTGTAAAAAAACACAAAATCTTTCAGACAACTACAACTCCCACTTCGCTTCAGAACTATCCACAATCAAGTATCCACAATGAATAACCTTAGGCTAGCAGTTTCTTCCAATATGATTCTAAGGTCTTAGGACAAAAGATCATATCAGTATCAAAACTTCCCTATGACTTGAGCCATAAAGACAATTTTGAAACAAGTTACATTCAATATCCAATCTCTAATGCATATCAATGAATTCTGGATCTCTAACACTTGATCTTTCATCTCATGAACAACTAGCAATTCATAATAGTCTCCGTTCAAACTGATTCCCATGAATTTGATCGACTACGAACATTTAGAATACTATATTCAAGGATACTTTAAACATACTAACAGTATGAACACATGAATCACTATTTACGAGGCATCAGACCATTAGACGTAGATAAATGTAATAATATCCCCATACCATTCAAATAAACATCAAATACTAAAACATATATATATATATATATGTGTGTGTGTGTGTGCGCGCATATGTAAACATATATAGATCAATATATTCCCCAATATCTATCATTCTATTTCGCCATATGCATGCATATTGTGTGAAATCACACAAATTAATAGCATTTTGATCTTTATTTTATTGTATTAAGATTCTATCTTTTAGTTTCTACTCCTAGAAACTATTTTATCTTAGGGATCAGTTTGTCTCACAACATCTCGATCTATTTTGTTCCTTATCAAGATTTTGTCCCACAGTTTTCACTCTTGGAAGTTATATTCATATCTTAAGGATATGATTTGCCTCACAACATCTTGATTCAAGCTACCACACTTGGTACTTATATGATGTCATAAATGAACTATTCATTTATATATTATACATAACATTTTTTGCTATAATTACCGCACACTGGCTACTTCATATGATGTTATAAATGAATTCTTCCATTTATTTATTCAACATCTTGTTATAGCTACCAAACACTTGGTACTTTATGTGATGTTATAAATGAACTCTTGCATTTATTTTTATTGCATATCATAATGATGTCTCATATCATATCCTTTATTTTGGAAGTCATCCAAACAAATAGTTGAAAACCTCCTTTAAATCCAACTCGAGATCACCATCTCATTCTTTATTGTTTCTCTAATAATATCTGTGTTTGGGAATTTCCTTTCCTTTAAACTCAATTATACTTTTATCATCTTAATCTAAAAATAATAGTATTTTATTATCTCATAAGAAAATAACACCTCTATTTAACTCTTTAAATAATATCTATCAGTGTCTCATATCAATCATTTCTCATATAATAGATTAATTATGATTTCATTGTTATATTTAGCCACCAAATATAATCCTCATATATTTTACTATAGGATTTGAATATCTCATGTTCCATATCCTACCAACGACCACATGTCACTAACTAAATCATCTCTATGATTCTATATGTGCTACGTCACCATTTCTAGACCACTTATCATTTACTCCTAATAGATCTCTATCTTAGATTATGGTATGATATTCATATCATTTCACTGGGTATTATGTATCACAAGTGGTATTATAACCTCTTGGGTTAATTTCCATCAACTCTTTATTAATCAACTTGTGATCTCTTTCTAAGGCAAGTTTAAGATCTCAACTAGATCTTATGAATCATGTCCAATCTTTGGAATCTCATCCAGTCTTTTAAGATTGACTTGATTTATTTAAGAGAACAAGACATAACACCTTTGGTCTTTTAAAGATCCATCTCTCTATGCCCCCCAATTATTTGGAATCTTTGTTTCTCTTTGAAGAACTACTACTTAACATACCGCATGTGTTATGTCTTCCTTGTTGAGATATATATTCAATTTGCAAGAATAATACATATAATGTATTCTTATTAGTCAGCATAACATCATTTTCCCTTGAACTTGTCATCTGATGTAGTTCAACTACTTCCTTGAATTTTTTATACTACTTATTTATTCTAGAAGTATGATGTTTTTATTAAGACCTGTTAATTTATTTGATCTAATCAAATATCTATTAACTTGGACAAGACTGATACATTTACTTTATCACTTACGGCGTTAATGCTTAAATGTTTTATCTTCGTAAGATAAACAAGATAAAGTCTTTTATCTCTTATTGAAATACTTGTTGTATGTCTATGCATATCTTTATTTCATATCTTGGTTGATTGTTTAGCCAACCTATTTATTTATGTTCTTAAACTTGATTTACATATTCTTGAAATTCTATATTCTTTTTGAAAAAACAACTTTAATCAAAATATCATTTCATATGTAATTCTTGTTTAAATAAAAATATTAGAGATAACATGTCTAAACCCTTTTACATGTATCATATGTTCTAATGTTATTTGACTTGAGAGAAATATCTAATTCATAGATATGATATCTATCTCATAGAAACATAGCTAGGATATATTGGGAATGAGATCTCATTTCATAAATAAAAAGTGATTGGCATGAGCACTATACACTTTATCTTTACTACATGGGTGGGTATAGAGTACCGATCGTGTCAACTAAACAACTCTCATATTTTAGGATCACTTGACACAAATTGTCTAGCCTTGGTACGTTTAAACCAACTATGACCAGTTGAATACTATCAAGCGATATTGGTCCTCAAATAGTAATGTGTAAAATCGGCCAACTAAGTTAGGAAACACGATTTGACCTTTCTTCCAAATTGTAGGCCCAACACATGGTGAATCCTTAACACTACGATTGATTGGCTTGGTTCGAGTGAAAGCATTTAAGAAGGCATTACAATATCAGTTTTCTATAGGAGTTTCTTTTATATTTTACCAACTAGTTTATAATATAAATAACGACTTGTAGCATGAGGCCTATTTTATTATAACTTTAGGATGTCATTACAATATCGGTTTCCTATGGGATTTTCTTTTATATTTTACCAACGAGTGTAAAATATAAATGACGACTTGTAGCATGAGTCCAAATAAATTTCATAATCTCCAAAACCCGTTTTATCTTTTATAATAAAACTCCTTTTATTATAACTTCACCTTTTCAAGAATTAACCAATTAAACTCCTTTTAATTTATTCTTTTCGAGAACTATAATTGCGAAAAACATGTATTTTGTCGGTTTTAATATTTCCACTAAATATAAACACCTTCATGCAAAATATATAAAATAATTGAATCGAGCCACTAGTGAAAGTTTGTTTTCTTTCATTCGACCCAATAAACGCAAAACCGAATGGGTCTAAAAAGAATATTTACCACAATTCTGGCCCTGTTACTTCATGATCCAAGATCTCCATCTTCAATCCTTTGTTTGTTCCATCTTCGGTTTTCAATCTTGTCTCAATCAGGTTTCTTATATGTTTGTATGAGTACTTATAAAAGTAAATAATAACCAAAACCTATTTATTACATCGGGGTTCCAAATAACCCAAAAATTCAAAATTGTCCTAATCCAAAAATTAACATAAACCACAAACAAATAACCACATGCAAACACAAGGTTCATGGGCTCGATCCTAATCACAACCATAAACTAAAACGATAAATGTTTGATCTTTTTGTCAAACAAAAGTTTTAACAAATTAAACGACAATCAATTTATATATGGGATTGATTGTATAAGTGGCTCAGAAATCACTGTTGGGAATCAGTCAATCCCCGGATCCGTTTAATTATATGATATAAAATCTCAATTTTATATATTTAATCAATAATTAATAACACCTTATTAATATATATATATATATATACATATATATATATATGTAAAGGATATATTGGAAACCCTTGTTATAGTGAAAACTTTGGAAACTCTAACTTCCTGAGCTTTTTTTATATGAAATATTTAAGGTATGTAATATACATGATTTTAAGCATTTTGATCCAAAAAAAAAAAAAATCAAAAAAGCGCCGAGGACTTTTTTTTTTAAAAATAAATAAATAAGTTTTCGGGTAACACATTGTTAACACATGTTAATTTCGCTTAACATGTGTTACCCGAAAACTTATTAATTTTTAAACAAAAAAAGTTCTCGGCGCTTTTTTGATTTTTTTTGGCTAAAAATGCTTAAAATCATGTATATTAGATGCCCTAAAATTTTCATGCCCTAAAAAGCTCGGGAAGTCAAAGTTTCCAGAGTTTTCTAGATAAAGAGGGTTTTCTATGGATCCCTACCCTATATATATATATATATATATATATATATATATATATATATATATATATATATATATATATATATATATATAGGGAATGGTTATAGAGAAAACCCTCCTTATTTGGTAAACTCTGGAAACTCTGACTTCCAAATATTTTTTTTTTTTTTTGAAAAAAATAGGGCAAGTAATATACATGATTTTAAGCATTTTGGGCCAAAAAAATTAAAAAAGCGCCGAGTATTTTTTTTTTAAAAAATAAAATAAAATTTTGACTAACACATGTTAAGCGCTAATAACAGGTGTTAACAATGTGTTAACTATATGTAAACAGTAGACGTTTTTTATTTTTAAAAAAAAAAACGTTCGGCGGTTTTTTCGATTTTTTTGGCTCGAAATGCTTAAAAAATGTATATTACATACCCTATTTTTTTTCAAAAAAAAAAAAATATTGAGAAGTCAGAGTTTCCAGAGTTTACCAAATAAGGAGGGTTTCCTCCATATACTTTACCTATATATATATATATATATATATATATATATATATATATGTATATATATGCATATATGCATATAGTGGAGAGTTCAAATGAGAAGAAAAAGTATTATAAGAAGAAAAAGAACAAATTTAAACCAATAGAAATCCTCCATATATTAATTAAATTTAATGTTAAATTAATGAAACTCATAATTCAATTTCAAAATATATATTCTTTCATGCCAATCCTAATTTACAGTGAAGGATAATTTCGATATGTGTAGGACAAATGTAGGTTGAATTTCTATATGTGTAGGATTAACGTATGATAATCTTAATATGTGTAGGATAAAGTGTTAATGATTAATTAATTAAAAAGATAATAATTAATGTAATAAGATTTAAAGTATTTAATGCTTCATTTCATCTTTTTGTTCTCACAATAAGTTTCTTCTCATTTGACCCTCCCCCTATGAATGTATCTCTGTGTGTGTGTGTATATATATATATATATGTGTGTGTGTGTGTGTGTGTGTGTGTAGCATGAAGCGTGTATAAACACAAAAAATGGATTTAGTTTCGAAACCAGTGATCCGAATACAAATCCAATCAAATAATATTAACAACTACAACCATAAGGGGTTTAGAATCGCTATCTTGACGAATAACAAAAATATGCACGATGGATCAACGAATGGCTTCTCTAGTTAGCCAAATTACTAAATCTCCAACTTCAAGATCTGATATTTCTTGTCACCCGAACACCGGAATACCCAATATAGATCCAAACTTGAAGACAAACTTGAGAGGTATGCGGAACGAGGCACCCAAACAAGGTGGATAGCAGGGGGATGAGAACCGAGACATAGTGCGTGGCCGTGTGGCTATTCATGCGCAGAGGGAGAGTGGCGCTTGGGGTGAGGCTAGTCGTAGGGTGACGATGTAGTAGTGGTCGGCCGACGGTGGGATGCAGGTGGTAGTGGTAGAGGTGATGTTGTGGTAGTATTCTTTTGATCAAAAACTCTTTTAATCTTGGTGGTTAGTAATTGTTATTGGGTTTTAGGGGTAGAGAATAGGATTTCTTTATGATAATCCTATTTACACTCTAGACCCTAAACTACCGGCCTAATCCTTAAGGAGTTAGCCTGGATTAATTACTAACTAATTAATCTTAACCCACTTGTTTATATAATTAACTATTTTTTTTGCAAGGCATATAATTAACTATTTAATCATACAAGTTTATGTTTTATTATCTAATATAAAACTATCATCATTTAACTATTAAACAACAACGCCAGTTATCCACACACGATATCTATTATCCGATAATAAATCCTACGTTTATAGTTATTATCCAGTAATAATTATCTTATCACCATTAATATTAAATAAAGACTATTTGATCATTCAACGCCATTTACTATTATTATCCAATATTAATTCCATCATTCAACGCCTTATTAATTATTCAATAATTAATCCACATTCCGAACGATTGTTTCTCCAAACAATTCTCACCAACTATTCAAAATAATGTTTCAACTAGATATATTTCCAAACTTTTATTTCCACAATGAAGTTATTTGTGATTAACAATATTTAACTATTAAGTACTATTTCTTTGTTCCCAATCCAAAGTGTAACTCTTTGGATCATTATTTCTTATTTCCAACACCTCGCTAAACCTAGAGGGGCCATATGATAATACTCCATCCGTCCCTATCTAAATGTCTATCTTTCTATTTTGGTTGTCCAAATTAAATGTCAATTTCCAAAAAGAGAAATGCAATTTCCAGTTTTGCCCATAAAAGACAAAACACAATCACCACTTTTGAGGATATTATTGTCATTTTACCACATACAAACAAAATATTTCTTAAAATGTGTGTTTTTGGGCCCATGACATTTAAATAGGGACGGAGGGAGTACTACACAACGTTCAAAGCAAAAAAAAAAAAAAAATTAAAATGGCGAGCGTACAAAACAATTGAACCATACGGACACTGATCGATAGATTTATCAAGATCTGGAGTAACAAGCTTATACTTTAAATCAAAGAAATTCCAAAAAAAAAAAAAACGAATAAGATGAACATGAAGCAATGAAGAATCAACGTTTAGGGTTTTTCTCTTTTTTACCTCAAAGGTGTAAAGCGAAATATGATGAAAATGAAATGTTGTGTTTTATTTAATTATCTATATATATTAATACAAAGACACTTTGTTTTAATATATATATTGGCCACTAACTTTTACGTTAACTTTATTTCTGACACTAACTTTTACGTTAACTTTATTTTCTCTTAATTTGACCATCAAACTTAGACCAACAAACTTTTAGCTTTTAGGATTTAAAACTTTGGCCACTAACTTTTAGTTTAACTTTATTTTCTTCCAATTTGACCACCTAATATATATATTGGCCACTAACTTTTACGTTAACTTTATTTCTGCCAATAACTTTTAGGTTAACTTTATTTTCTTCTAATTTGACCACCAAACTTAGACGAACAAACTTTTAGCTTTTATGATTTAAAACTTTGGTCACTAACTTTTAGTTTAACTTTATTTTCTTCCAATTTGACCACCAAACTTTTAGCTTTTGGGATTTCAAACTTTGACCACCAAACTTTTAGCTTTTAGGATTTCAAACTTTGACCACTCAACTTTTTTAAACTTGCATTGCACTTTGGCCAAAATTTTAGCTTTTAGGATTTCAAACTTTGACCACCAAACTTTTAGCTTTTAGCCGCGAGTATTTTTTTGAAGCTCACGCAAGAATAACTGTCACTTAATATTATTTATTTATGTCCACGAAACCCTCTACGCAACAGGAGCTCCCACAGCGACGCGCGATCTTTAACGTCCGCCAAACACTCAACGCAACAGGAGCTCTCGCCGCGTTTTGCACAACAGCCGCACCCGCGGCGAAGCACGGGCAACTAATACCTAGTTAAAATTAAATAAGGTTAAAGAATTAAAGTAATTAAAGAGCATACAACTATCCCCTAGGTAATGATAACTATCTATTGTTATTATTGTCAAACGGTCACATCAAATCCTGAGACTTTTCAAATTCAAAAAGTAGAAGCATGAACTAATGGGGGGTGGTTTACGAGGCGCCATCCGATTTGGTCACGGGTATCTTACTGTCATCACAGTAACACCGCTGCCATGGTAGGGGTCCCGTGGACTAAATCCTGATTGTAGTTAACGGGGTCCTTCACGGGAGTTTCTCTCTCCAAATGTCCCGTCTTTCTTCTTCCAATTTATTCCCTTATATTATTTTCCTAAACCTTTGTTTTAATAGCTACTCAATCACACACTGGGAAGACATATTTTCCCTCAAACACTTTCACCACGAAATTGTACACCTCGAAAATATTACAGTGAGTGCGTGAGTGGGTGTTTTTATGATTTTTGCAGGGTGGAGTGGTGTCAGAGGGTCCATTTTTGTAACACCCAAACCAATGGCGGAATCATCAACGTGTCACGTAGTGACGATTGTTCAATAGCTCATGGACTAAAAGTGTATAATTGGGGGGGGGGGTTACGAGGCGCCATCCGATTTGGTCACGGGTATCCCACTACCATCACAGTAACACCGCTGCCATGGTAGGGGTCCCGTGGACTAAATCCTGGTTGTAGTTAACGGGGTCCTTCACAGGAGTTTCTCTCTCCAAATGTCCCGTCTTTCTTCTTCCAATTTATTCCCTTATATTAATTTCCAAAACCTTTGTTTTAATAGCTACTCAATCACACACTGGGAAGACATATTATCCCTCAAACACATTCACCACGAAATTGTACACCTCGAAAATATTACAATGAGTGCGTGAGTGGGTGTTTTTATGATTTTTCCAGGGTGGAGTGGTGTCAGAGGGTCCATTTTTGTAACACCCCAACCAATGGCGGAATCATCAACGTGTCACGTAGTGACGATTGTTCAATAGCTCATGGACTAAAAGTGTATATTTGAATACTTTGAATTATATAATTTATTACATTGAAAGGAGTGGTGTTAGAGGGTCCATTTTTGTAACACCCCAAGCACAAAACACTTAGTTTGTATCAAAAATCTCATTTTTGAATCAATAGGGTCGAACCGGGAATTTTAATCCACCTTCGCCCCTTTTTAAGTCACCTTCGACCGTTTGAAAGCCACCTTCGACCCTTTTTAACTGATTCGACCACAACTGTCCATGTTCAACCTTCGGATTCCACGTTCGACCACCCGATCGGTCGAATGTGCCCAGGTTCGACCCTGGCAGGATACTTTTCCCAAAAACGATTCAAAGACATCCGAAACATCGCGAAACATCACCAAACACAGCAGTTGATTATGATTAACATATCCCCACAAAACCCCACCAATTATACCCCAAAACATGTTCAATTTGGCCCTTTCCCAAAATGGCAAAAATTATGAAAACATCACATAATGCATGGATTCTTTACCCAATTTGGAAACTTTTTGAAATCAACCTATAATCATCTTAAAAATGCTCAGTTTTTCATGTGTTTAAACATCTCAAAACGTTCTATTGATCATACAAACATGCATCAAAAAGGTTTAGAACTAAGAACACACCTTGGATTCTGGATTAGATGTTGTTGGTAGGTTAGATTATGAAAAACAAGAGCAAAACCTCCTTCCTCAGTGTTTAAAATCGTTTGAGAGTGTTTAGAGACGGTTAGGGTTTGTGAAATGGTGAAAAATGACAAAGTTTAATATTTATACTAGTCCACATTCGCCCTTTTCACCTGGGCGAATGTACCCACGTTCGCCCCTTTCTAAGGGTCGAACGTACCATATTTGGTCGAATGAAATCTTATTATTTCCACATTCCAGGTTCACCCCTTCATTAAGGGTCGAACCAAGATTATTTTCCAGGTTCGCCCCCACGCTGTGGTCGAACCTGGACCTATGTTTTTTTAGTTTTCTAGTTTGTCGTGTTTAACGCATTTTAACGCATCCTAACACGTGAACATACAACCTTAGTCTATGTTTAACATATTTAAGCATGGATGATTATCTACACATCGTTTAAACACGTCTTTGCATATAATCTACCATATAACAATTAATCTACACATAACACTTAATTAGTTTATGTAATTTCACCAACAACGGGACCCGGTACTAGTGTATTCCCAAAATGACTCCCAATGATCCTCCAGATCATTGAACCCTGGACAATCCTATCCTGACCTGACTCAACTAGCCTGGTAAAGTCCGTTTATAAATGTTTCTCGCTAAGGTAGACTTAGATGTTACTAAAATGTTTAAGCCAAACATGCCGGGTGTCATATCATCCCCACGTTGAAAAAATTTTCGTCCCGAAAATTACACAAAGCCCAAAAATGAAAGAGACGGAAAGAATGAAACGAAAATAAAATTTACCGGATGTCACATCATCCCCATGTTGAAAGGAATCTTGACCCGAGATTCATTCAGCTTCAGTAGTAACATGCCTAGATTCGAATGCACGTTTCGGAAAAAGATAAGGATGTTTAGCATTCATCTGATCCTCCCCTTCCCTTGTGAACTCCGGTCCACGATTCGAGTTCCAACGAACTTTGACGATGCGGATTTTACTCCGACGAAGGCTACGAATCTTGTAGTCGAGAATCTCGACAGGTTCCTCCACAATGCGAAGACGATCATCAACCTTGATCTCTTCCAGTGGTACAATGAGAGATTCATCAGCCAAACACTTCTTTAAGTTAGACACATGGAAGACGTTGTGAACACTACCGAGCTCCGCCGGTAAGTCAAGTCTGTATGCCACCGGTCCAATCCGTTCCAGGATTGCGAACGGTCCGACATAACGAGGGTTAAGCTTGCCACGCTTTCCAAAGCGTATGACGCCCTTCCATGGTGAAACTTTCAGAAGTACCCTATCCCCAACCTGGAATTCCAAAGGTTTGCGACGGCGATCGGCATAGCTCTTCTGGCGATCGCGCGTAGCTGGCAAACGATTGCGAATTTGTACGATTTTCTCCAAAGTTTCGTACACTAGTTCCGGACCAGTGAGTTGGCTCTCGCCCACCTCGGCCCAACAAAGAGGTGATTGACATTTCCGTCCGTAAAGGGCTTCGAACGGAGCTGCCTTAATGCTAGAGTGATAGCTGTTGTTGTAGGAGAACTCCACCAACGGTAGGTGAATCTCCCAACTTTTGCCAAAATCGATAACACATGCCCGAAGCATGTCTTCCAAGGTTTGAATCGTCCGCTCACTCTGTCCATCAATTTGCGGATGATAAGCCGTACTCTTGTCCAACTGAGTACTTAAAGCCTTGTGCAGAGCCTTCCAGAAACGCGAAGCAAAACGAGAATCACGATCAGAGATAATAGAAACAGGCACCCCGTGCCGAGCAACCACCTGTTTAAGGTAAAGTCGAGCTAACCGCTCGAGTCCATCGGTTTCCTTAATAGGTATGAAACATGCCGATTTTGTCAACCTGTCCACAATAACCCAGATCATATCATAACCACTTGGTGACTTTAGTAATTTAGTGACAAAATCCTTCGTGATTCGCTCCCACTTCCATTCTGGAACCTCTGGTTGTTGCAGGAGACCAGATGGCTTCTGATACTCCACCTTGACCTTAGCACAAGTCAAGCATTTGCTCACGTAAGAAGCTATATCAGCCTTCATGTTTGGCCACCAATAAAGTATCTTCAAATCCCGATACATCTTATCGGAGCCAGGGTGAATAGAATACCAGGATTTGTGAGCTTCATCCAAGACAAGCTCGCGTAATCCCCTGAACAAGGGAACCCAAACACGTCCCACAGAATAGTGTAAGCCATCGGTCCTGAGCTCAAGATACTTGTCAGCACTGTGCATAGTTTCAGCTTTAAGGTTTTCCTCCTTCAAAGATTACAATTGTGCAGAACGGATTTGGTCAGGCAATGAGGAATGAATGGTGAGCTGTAAGGCTCGAACAGGACGAGGTTTCACAGACTCCTTCCTGCTCAAGGCGTCTGCCACAACGTTCGCCTTGCCAGGATGGTATTTGATAGCACAGTCGTAATCGTTCAGGAGTTCAACCCAGCGATGCTGCCGCATGTTTAACTCCTTCTGGTGGAAAATATGCTGAAGACTCTTGTGATCGGTGTACACTTCGCATTTGGTACCGTACAAGTAATGTCTCCAGATTTTCAATGCAAAAACTACCGCACCCAATTCCAAATCATGAGTAGTGTAGTTCTTCTCATGAACTTTGAGTTGACGTGAAGCATAGGCAATAACCTTCCCGCGTTGCATTAACACACAACCGAGACCCCGAATAGAAGCGTCACAGTACACCACGAAATCATACGTACCCTCAGGTAAAGACAAGATAGGTGCAGAACAAAGTTTAAACTTCAACATTTGAAATGCTGATTCCTGTGGTTCACCCCAGTCAAACTTTCGGTCTTTCTGGGTAAGAGTGGTGAAGGGTTGAGCGATCTTCGAAAATCCCTCAATGAAACGACGATAGTATCCCGCAAGACCTAGGAATTGCCGCACCTCAGATGGCGTCTTTGGTGCTTCCCAGTCTTAATAGCTTCGATCTTAGACGGATTGACATGAATTCCCAGTTCATTAACCACATGCCCTAGGAATTGAACTTCACGTAACCAGAAATCACACTTTGAGAACTTAGCATACAACTGCTCCCGTCTCAAAAGTTCCAAGACCAACCGTAAGTGTTCCTCATGATCCGTCTTGTTCTTCGAATAAACCAGAATATCGTCAATAAACACGATGACGAATTTATCAAGGTAAGGCTTGCAAACGCGGTTCATCAAGTCCATGAACACCGCCAGTGCGTTAGTGAGACCAAAAGGCATGACCAAGAACTCAAAATGGCCATAACGAGTGCGAAAAGCAGTCTTCTGGATGTCGGCTTCCTGGACGCGCAACTGGTGATAACCGGACCGCAAATCAATCTTCGAGTAGTAACTAGAGCCCTGGAGCTGGTCAAAGAGATCATCAATGCGAGGGAGAGGGTAACGATTCTTGATGGTCACTTTGTTCAGCTCACGATAATCAATACACATGCGAAGACTTCCGTCCTTCTTCTTCACAAACAAAATAGGAGCTCCCCACGAAGAAGAACTCGGTCGGATGAAACCCTTTTCCAAGAGTTCCTGCAACTGGCTAGACAACTCTTGCATCTCGGGAGGTGCAAGACGATACGGAGCCCAGGAAATAGGAGCTGCACCCGGAGTAAGATCAATGCCAAACTCAACCTGTCGGTGGGGAGGGAGACCAGGTAAATCATCAGGAAACACATCGGGAAAATCACGAACCACTGGAATATCCTCGATCTTCTTATCATCGTCAGTCGAAACATTAACAAGTGTCAGAATGGCCGAACAACCCTTCCGAATATACCTACGGGCTTTCATGCTAGAAATTATACTCAGCGGAGCACCACCCTTCTCGCCATGAACCGAAAGAGTCTCTCCATCAGGGAGAGGGATCCGAATAATCTTATCGAAACAAATGATCTCCGCACGATACAACGTTAACCAATCCATGCTGACAACGACATCAAAACTACCCAGGGGTACCGGAATAAGGTCAATGGGGAAGGACAAACCCGATAGTTCCAAGCGACATTCCTTAAGGGTGTGAGTCGCTTCGATTTCCTTACCATCAGCCAATTCTATTAAGTACTTAGCCTCTAAAGGTGTGGGTACTATATCTAGCAATCGACTAATGTCCACAGATACGAAACTCTTATCGGCACCAGAATCAAATAAGACAGAAACATAGTGATCATTTAGAAGGAACCTACCGGTAACTGTGTCTGGATCCTGCCTAGCCTCTGCAGATCCAATGACGAAAGCACGCGTAGTCCTGCCTCCACCTCCGTTGTTCCCGTTACCATTCCCGCCCCTCCCATTATCGCCCTGCTTCAGCTTAGGACATTCGCGCTTGAAGTGTCCCGTGTCACCACAGTTATAGCATCCCTGCTTCCCTGGAGTCCCCTGAGCGGTAGGAGCAGGAGTAGCAGCAGGAGTTTGGGTTGGGGCAAGTGATGCCCTACAATCCTTAGCAAGGTGCCCAAACTGATGGCACCGATGACAGCGAGCTCGATCACAATTCCCAGTGTGGTGATAACCACACTTGTTGCACTTGGGATGCTTCCCAATATACGCTCCCGACTTCTGCCCCGAAGAAGACCCAGACGAATCAAACTTCTTCACCAGCTGAGATGGCGCTGGCACGGCACTCTTCCCCACATTGTCCCACTTTCTCTTGTTCCCTTCCGAACCCTTCACAATAGTACCCTTAGGAGGCAAAACACCTTCTGCCACCTTCAAGTTAGTCATCTGATGAGCCAATCGAACAACTTTAGCAAGAGTGGGAAGATTTCCAGCAGCCACTAACCCTGCAATCTCCGACACTAACCCAGAAACGTAGTGCTCAATCCTCCTATACTCGGGTGTGTGCAAATCAAGGCACAACACCGCTAGCTCGTTCCTCCTCACAGTGTACTCCTCGATCTCGGACCCAACCATTTTGTAACTCCAGACCTCATGCTCCAACTTCTATACCTCCTCCCTTGGACAGTACTCACTCCTCAAAAGATGCACAAAATCCGCCCAAGGCTAGGGGTGAGCATTTCGTGGTTCGGACCCACAGAAACCTTGGACCCGACCCACGAGAACCTTGGACCCGAACCTTTTTAAATATATGGGTCGGTTTCCGGTTCTAGATTTATATGAATTATCGGTTCCGGGTCGGGTCGGTTCCAAACCCACGGTTCTAATATAAGAACCACAAGAACCGTTTGTATTTTAATTAATAAATAAATAAATAATCTTTTTTAGTGTTTTAACTATTCGTTTTTACGTTTTATTGTAATCGATTTCATGTAATGTTAATACAATATTAAAAATATTATTTATAATAATAACAATGTATTTTTCTTGAAATATTTTTCGGCTTAATGGATATGCATAGATGTGATATATTATATAATATATATTATATCCAAATTTGAAGTAAATATTTATATATGTCGCTCTGATGTGTGTATTTATTATGTATACATAACAGATTCACATAATGTTTCTAGTGATGAGAATGACAAATTTATTACGAAAACATAAGTCGAGAAACGAAAAGTGACTTAAAAAAAGAATCTTATGAGCTATTGTTAGACTGTCCGTTGTGGAAGCGCGATCAGCACAACGCGAATGAGGTTTCAGCGCCTGTGCTCTAGCCACAACAGCCCCACGCGAACAGTCCCGGTGCGAGCACAAGCAATGGTGGTCGCGTGGGTTAACGAGAAAAAGTGACCTTTGGTCGCGCCGTTGCTCACCCCGAGTCAAAATGGGGTCAAGTGACCAGATTACTTGATAGTCACGTCGGTGGCTCGCGCCCGTTCGCTCGCGCATCCACAAAGGACGGCCTTAGAACCATATGAAGGAATTCTTTTACGAGCATGGTAAAAGAATAGGAATATGTAAATCCTCTAAAAGTGGCTATTACATTAAAAGGTTCTAGAGGGTCAGACCCTTTTACCCGACCCATCAGAACCTTTAGGACCCGGAACCACATAGCCTTTTAAGGTTCGGTTCTTGGTTCCTAATTTCAACAACAAAAGGGTATACGGTTCTGGTGGGTCCGGGTCGGGTCGGGTCGGTTCCGGACCCTTTGCACAGCCCTACCCAAGGCATAGTAATAGCCTCCCCCAATCCCATGTTCTTGGCAGTAGCATTCCACCATGACAATGCAGGCCCCTCGAAGGTCGCAGTAGCATACTTAACCCGGTCCCCAGCGGGACAGTTACACATAACAAACACAGATTCTACCTTCTCCAACCATCGGAGCAGTCCCACCGCTCCCTCAGTCCCAGCGAAGTTATGGGGCAGACAGTCCCGAAACTTCTTATAAGAGCACTGAGGTGCAGATGGATTGACAGAGATACCTGAAACACGATACACGAATAAAATACAAGAGAAAGAACATGACACCCAAGAATGAGGCAAAGTCGACAGAAATCAACTCACCACCCATGGCATTAATTCCAGCCTGGAAAGTAGCCATAGCCATATTCACTTGTTGCTGTAACAAGTCATTCAGTTCAGCTTGGGTCATGTTGATGTTACCACGACCACCGCCGCCACCACGGCCGCCGCCGCCACCACGACGTCCACCACCACGAGCACCAGACATGATCTAATAAATCAAGAAATCGAGGGATTCAGATTCACTTCTAGTGTCAACCACTAGAATATTTACAAGAGTTAACTTAGGGACAAATTCAGGACTGTACATCTAAACTCAAAGTCCACCGGGATTTTCATGCATTTCAGTTTATTATTTCGTGTGCACCCGAAATGATAAACTGCTCTACATGGTCCTCCAAATGTATTCCTAGTTCAGACTCCGGCCACCGAATATCGTCACCTAGTAACGTGTTACGATAGGTGCAAGTGTAAGAAGGCATGTGTGTGCTAGAGTCAACAAGTCAGCTTCTCCCTCTTCGATCCCAAAGAAGAAGAAGACAAGAGTAGGTAAGAACCCAAGTAAAAGCGGATGATGTAACACAGAAGTATGATGATGATGTAAGGACACCCCGACAAAGTTAGTACATATCCCACTAAGAGACTCAAAGTATGTGACCGTCTAGTGTGTGTGACTCGGCTATAGACCAGACTCTACATGCAGTCCTAGTTCACTATAACCATTGGCTCTGATACCAATCTGTCACACCCTCAAATTTCCACTGCGGGGTTTCACCGCGAGGTGCATGACAAACCAGGAATCAAGTCAATGGTCACAATAAACGACACTATATGAAGTACGTAAATCCAAAAACATAGATTTCATAAGCGAAAGCATTTAAAGAATTTAATTTCTACAAAACAGTGTTCCCAAGTATCCAAGACACTTATTACAAAACATGCTACTAATCCTAGACGCCAAATGCAGACCCGTGCGCCTAGTCCAACTGGTGCTACCTTAGCGACCTGAGAAAAAGATGCCAAAAAGACGTCAACATATATAATGCTGGTGAGTTCACAGGTTTGTTCAATTTGATACCAAAAGTTAGCAAAGAGTTACCATGTCCATACTATGTCAATGTTACCAATTACGCTACCTAGGCGTATATTTTATTACTACTACGATTGGAAAACCATTACTAGACTGTTACCAATGTTTGGCCCGCGTGTGTTCAGCAATGTTACCAATGTTACCAGTTCGAGACAATATGCACCCGCCCGGCCCTCCAAGCCGTCGAGTGGGGTCTGTCAAACCCAATAGATCTATCCACATTTCCCCCGTTGTGCATCCCCGCACATTCATGGTTTTCCCCGGGACTTTCAAAGATCGTATAGCAATGCAAAGTTAAAACCATAGTATGACATATGTTACCAAAATAGTTTAACGCATGTTTTCTCCCCCAAAAGTTAAAGCAGTAAAAGTGGGGTCGTGAACTCACCTTAGGTTGCGTTCTTCAGTAACTAATAGAAAGCCAAGCCCTTGATAATCCAACTACCGGAGATCTATCAAAATGTTCACATAAGGGTTCCGACTAATAACCATAAGGTTATCTAGTCCCCGATTGTCCAGATCGTGACCAAGTATGTTTTACACACAAGGTTCAAGCACAAAACACTCAGTTTGTATCAAAAATCTCATTTTTGAATCAATAGGGTCGAACCGGGAATTTTAATCCACCTTTGCCCCTTTTTAAGTCATCTTCGACCGTTTTAAATCCACCTTCGACCCTTTTTAACTGATTCGACTACAACTGTCCAGGTTCGACCTTGGGATTCCACGTTCGACCACCCGATCGGTCGAATGTGCCCAGGTTCGACCCTGGCAGAATACTTTTCCCAAAAACGATTCAAAGACATCCGAAACATTGCGAAACATCACCAAAAACAGCAGTTGATTATGATTAACATATCCCCATAAAACCCCACCAATTTTACCCCAAAACATGTTCATTTTAGCCCTTTCCCAAAATGGCAAAAATTATGAAAACATCACATCATGCATGGATTCTTTACCCAATTTGGAAACATTTTGAAATCAACCTATAATCATCTTAAAAATGCTCAGTTTGTCATGTGTTTAAACGTCTCAAAAAGTTCTATTGATCATACAAACACGCATCAAGCCCTAGCTTTATTAAAACCCCCAATTTAGACATGATATATAAATAATCTAATTGTGACCATAAACAATCCTATATTAACATCAATATCAGCCCTAGATCATGCTTCTAGCATTAGTATAGTAGCAACTCATCAAACAACACATAATATCACATAACACATAATTAACATATGTTTATTGATATGAAAACCTATGTTAATGATAGGGTTTTGGTTTAGAAAGATGTTTAAAAGGTTTTTATTGATAAAAACACCCTTAGAACAGATCTGGACATTTAGGGTTAGATGAAAACGAATTAAAATGCTTGAAAAAGCTTTAGAACTAAGAACACACCTTGGATTCTGGATTAGATGTTGATGTTACCACGACCACGGCCGCCACCACGGCCGCCGCCGCCACCACGACGTCCACCACCACGAGCACCAGACATGATCTAATAAATCAAGAAATCGAGGGATTCAGATTCACTTCTAGTGTCAACCACTAGAATATTTACAAGAGTTAACTTAGGGACAAATTCAGGACTGTACATCTAAACTCAAAGTCCACCGGGATTTTCATGCATTTCAGTTTATTATTTCGTGTGCACCCGAAATGATAAACTGCTCTACATGGTCCTCCAAATGTATTCCTAGTTCAGACTCCGGCCACCGAATATCGTCACCTAGTAACGTGTTACGATAGGTGCAAGTGTAAGAAGGCATGTGTGTGCTAGAGTCAACAAGTCAGCTTCTCCCTCTTCGATCCCAAAGAAGAAGAAGACAAGAGTAGGTAAGAACCCAAGTAAAAGCGGATGATGTAACACAGAAGTATGATGATGATGTAAGGACACCCCGACAAAGTTAGTACATATCCCACTAAGAGACTCAAAGTATGTGACCGTCTAGTGTGTGTGACTCGGCTATAGACCAGACTCTACATGCAGTCCTAGTTCACTATAACCATTGGCTCTGATACCAATCTGTCACACCCTCAAATTTCCACTGCGGGGTTTCACCGCGAGGTGCATGACAAACCAGGAATCAAGTCAACGGTCACAATAAACGACACTATATGAAGTACGTAAATCCAAAAACATAGATTTCATAAGCGAAAGCATTTAAAGAATTTAATTTCTACAAAATAGTGTTCCCAAGTCTCCAAGACACTTATTACAAAACATGCTACTAATCCTAGACGCCAAATGCAGACCCGTGCGCCTAGTCCAACTGGTGCTACCTTAGCGACCTGAGAAAAAGATGCCAAAAAGACGTCAACATATATAATGCTGGTGAGTTCACAGGTTTGTTCAATGTGATACCAAAAGTTAGCAAAGAGTTACCATGTCCATACTATGTCAATGTTACCAATTACGCTACCTAGGCGTATATTTTATTACTACTACGATTGGAAAACCATTACTAGACTGTTACCAATGTTTGGCCCGCGTGTGTTCAGCAATGTTACCAATGTTACCAGTTCGAGACAATATGCACCCGCCCGGCCCTCCAAGCCGTCGAGTGGGGTCTGTCAAACCCAATAGATCTATCCACATTTCCCCCGTTGTGCATCCCCGCACATTCATGGTTTTCCCCGGGACTTTCAAAGATCGTATAGCAATGCAAAGTTAAAACCATAGTATGACATATGTTACCAAAATAGTTTAACGCATGTTTTCTCCCCCAAAAGTTAAAGCAGTAAAAGTGGGGCCGTGAACTCACCTTAGGTTGCGTTCTTCAGTAACTAATAGAAAGCCAAGCCCTTGATAATCCAACTACCGGAGATCTATCAAAATGTTCACATAAGTGTTCCGACTAATAACCATAAGGTTATCTAGTCCCCGATTGTCCAGATCGTGACCAAGTATGTTTTACACACAAGGTTCAAGCACAAAACACTCAGTTTGTATCAAAAATCTCATTTTTGAATCAATAGGGTCGAACCGGGAATTTTAATCCACCTTTGCCCCTTTTTAAGTCATCTTCGACCGTTTTAAATCCACCTTCGACCCTTTTTAACTGATTCGACTACAACTGTCCAGGTTCGACCTTGGGATTCCACGTTCGACCACCCGATCGGTCGAATGTGCCCAGGTTCGACCCTGGCAGAATACTTTTCCCAAAAACGATTCAAAGACATCCGAAACATCGCGAAACATCTCCAAACACAGCAGTTGATTATGATCATACAAACACGCATCAAGCCCTAGCTTTATTAAAACCCCCAATTTAGACATGATATATAAATAATCTAATTGTGACCATAAACAATCCTATATTAACATCAATATCAGCCCTAGATCATGCTTCTAGCATTAGTATAGTAGCAACTCATCAAACAACACATAATATCACATAACACATAATTAACATATGTTTATTGATATGAAAACCTATGTTAATGATAGGGTTTTGGTTTAGAAAGATGTTTAAAAGGTTCTTATTGATAAAAACACCCTTAGAACAGATCTGGACATTTAGGGTTAGATGAAAACGAATTAAAATGCTTGAAAAAGCTTTAGAACTAAGAACACACCTTGGATTCTGGATTAGATGTTGTTGGTAGGTTAGATTATGAAAAACAAGAGCAAAAACTCCTTCCTCAGTGTTTAAAATCGTTTGAGAGTGTTTAGAGACGGTTAGGGTTTGTGAAATGGTGAAAAATGACAAAGTTTGGTATTTATACTAGTCCACATTCGCCCCTTTCACCTGGGCGAATGTACCCCCGTTCGCCCCTTTCTAAGGGTCGAACGTACCTTATTTGGTCGAATGAAATCTTATTGTTTCCACATTCCAGGTTCGCCCCTTCATTAAGGGTCGAACCAAGATTATTTTCCAGGTTCGCCCCCACGCTGTGGTCGAACATGGACCTATGTTTTTCTAGTTTTCTAGTTTGTCGTGTTTAACGCATTTTAATGCATCCTTACACGTGAACATGCAACCTTAGTCTATGTTTAACATATTTAAGCATGGATGATTATCTACACATCGTTTAAACACGTCTTTGCATATAATCCATCATATAACAATTAATCTACACATAACACTTAATTAGTTTATGTAATTTCACCAACAACGGGACCCGGTACTAGTGTATTCCCAAAACGACTCCCAATGATCCCCCAGATCATTGAACCCTGGACAATCCTATCCTGACCTTACTCAACTAACCTGGTAAAGTCCGTTTATAAATGTTTCTCACTAAGGTAGACTTAGATGTTACTAAAATGTTTAAGCCAAACATGCCGGGTGTCACATCATCCCCACGTTGAAAGAATTTTCGTCCCGAAAATTGCACAAAGTCCAAAAATGAAAGAGACGGAAAGAACGAAACGAAAAGAAAATTTAACTGTTGTCACATCATCCCCACGTTGAAAGGAAACTCGACCCGAGATTCATTCGGCTTCAGCAGTAACATGCCTAGATTCGAATGCACGTTTCGAAAAAAGATGAGGATGTTTAGCTTTCATCTGATCCTCCCCTTCCCATGTGAACTCCGGTCCACGATTTGAGTTCCAACGAACTTTGACGATGCGGATTTTACTCCGACGAAGGCTACGAATCTTGTAGTCGAGAATCTCGACAGGTTCCTCCACAATGCGAAGACGATCATCAATCTTGATCTCTTCCGGTGGTACAATGAGAGATTCATCAGCCAAACACTTCTTTAAGTTAGACACATGGAAGACGTTGTGAACACTACCGAGCTCCGCCGGTAAGTTAAGTCTGTATGCCACCAGTCCAATCCGTTCCAGGATTGCGAACGGTTCGACATAACGAGGGTTAAGCTTGCCACGCTTTCCAAAGCGTATGATGCCCTTCCATGGTGAAACTTTTAGAAGTACCCTATCCCCAACCTGGAATTCCAAAGGTTTTTGACGGCGATCGGCATAGCTCTTCTGGCGATCACGCGTAGCTACCAGAAGATTGCGAATTTGTACGATTTTCTCCGAAGTTTCGTACACCAGTTCCGGACCAGTGAGTTGGCTCTCGCCCACCTCGGCCCAACAAAGAGGTGATCGACATTTCCGTCCATAAAGGGCTTCGAACGGAGCTGCCTTAATGCTAGAGTCATAGCTGTTGTTGTAGGAGAACTCCACCAACAGTAGGTGAATCTCCCAACTTTTGCCAAAATCGATAACACATGCCCGAAGCATGTCTTCCAAGGTTTGAATCGTCCGCTCACTCTGTCCATCAGTTTACGGATGATAAGCCGTACTCATGTCCAACTGTGTACCTAAAGCCTTGTGCAGAGCTTTCCAGAAACGCGAAGCAAAATGAGAATCACGATCAGAGATAATAGAAACAGGCACCCCGTGCCGAGCAACCACCTCCTTAAGGTAAAGTCGAGCTAACCGCTCGAGTCCATCGGTTTCCTTAATAGGTATGAAACGTGCCGATTTTGTCAACCTGTCAAGAATCACCTAGATCATATCATAACCACTTGGTGACTTTGGTAATTTGGTGACAAAATCCATCGTGATTCGCTCCCACTTCCATTCTGGAACCTCTGGTTGTTGCAGGAGACCAGACGGCTTCTGATACTCCACCTTGACCTTAGCACAAGTCAAGCATTTGCTCAGGTAAGAAGCTATATCAGCCTTCATGTTTGGCCACCAATAAAGTATCTTCAAATCCCGATACATCTTATCGGAGCCAGGGTGAATAGAATACCAGGATTTGTGAGCTTCATCCAAGACAAGCTCGCGTAATCCCCCGAACAAGGGAACCCAAACACGTCCCGTGAAATAGTGTAAGCCAACGGTCCTGAGCTCAAGATGCTTGTCAGCACTGTGCATAGTTTCAACTTTAAGGTTTTCCTCCTTCAAAGGTTAAAATTGTGCAGAACGGATTTGGTCAGGCAATGAGGAATGAATGGTGAGTTGTAAGACTCGAACACGACGAGGTTTCACAGACTCCTTCCTACTCAAGGCGGCTGCCACAACGTTCGCCTTGCAAGAATGGTATTTGATAGCACAGTCGTAATCGTTCAGGAGTTCAACCCAGCGACGCTGCCGCATGTTTAACTCCTTCTGGGTAATCGTTCAGGTGAGGAATTGCCGCACCTCATGATCCGTCTTGTTCTTAGAATAAACCAGAATATCGTCAATAAACACAATGACGAATTTATCAAGGTAAGGCTTGCAAACGCGGTTCATCAAGTCCATGAACACCGCCGGTGCGTTAGTGAGACCAAAAGGCATGACCAAGAACTCAAAATGGCCATAACGAGTGTGAAAAGCAGTCTTCTGGATGTCGGCTTCCTGGACGTGCAACTGGTGATAACCGGACCGCAAATCAATCTTCGAGTAGTAACTAGAGCCCTGGAGCTGGTCAAAGAGATCATCAATGCGAGGGAGAGGGTAACGATTCTTGATGGTCACTTTGTTCAGCTCACGATAATCAATACACATGCGAAGACTTCCGTCCTTCTTCTTCACAAACAAAATAGGAGCTCCCCACGGAGAAGAACTCGGTCGGATGAAACCCTTTTCCAAGAGTTCCTGCAACTGGCTGGACAACTCTTGCATCTCGGGAGGTGCAAGACGATACGGAGCCCGGGCAATAGGAGCTGCACCCGGAGTAAGATCAATGCCAAACTCAACCTGTCGGTGGGGAGGGAGACCAGGTAAATCATCAGGAAACACATCGGGAAAATCACGAACCACCGGAATATCCTCGATCTTTTTCTCATCGTCAGTCGAAACATTAACAAGTGCCAGAATGGCCGAACAACCCTTCCGAAGATACCTACAGGCTTTCGTGCTAGAAATGATACTCAACGGAGCACCACCCTTCTCGCCATGAACCGAAAGAGTCTCTCCATCAGGGAGAGGGATCCGAATAATCTTATCGAAACAAACGATCTCCGCACGATACAACGATCACCAATCCATGCCGACAACGACATCAAAACTACCCAGGGGTACCGGCATAAGGTCAATGGGGAAGGACAAACCCGACAGTTCCAAGCGACATTCCTTAAGGGTGTGTGTCGCTTCGATTTCCTTACCATCAGCCAATTCTATTAAGTACTTAGCCTCTAAAGGTGTGGGTACTATATCTAGCAATCGACTAATGTCCACAGATACGAAACTCTTATCGGCACCAGAATCAAACAAGACAGAAACATAGTGATCATTTAGAAGGAACCTACCGGTAACTGTGTCTGGATCCTGCCTAGCCTCTGCAGATCCAATGACGAAAGCACGCGTAGTCCTGCCTCCACCTCCGTTGTTCCCGTTACCATTCCCGCCCCTCCCATTATCGCAGTGCTTCAGCTTAGGACATTCTCGCTTGAAGTGTCCCGTGTCACAACAGTTATAGCATCCCTGCTTCCCTGGAGTCCCCTGAGCAGTAGGAGCAGGAGTAGCAACAGGAGTTTGGGTCGAGGCAAGTTATGCCCTACAATCCTTAGCAAGGTGCCCAAACTGATGGCACCGATGACAGCGAGCTCGATCACAATTCCCAGTGTGGTGATAACCACACTTGTTGCACTTGGGATGCTTCCCAATATACGCTCCCGACTTCTACCCCGAAGAAGACCCAGACGAATCAAACTTCTTCACCGGCTGAGATGGCGCTGGCACGACACTCTTCCCCACATTATTCAACTTTCTCTTGTTCCCTTCCGAACCCTTCACAGTAGTACCCTTAGGAGGCAAAACACCTTCTGCCACCTTCAAGTTAGTCATCTGATGAGCCGATCGAACAACTTCAGCAAGAGTGGGAAGATTCCCAGCAGCCACTAACCCTGCAATCTCCGGCACTAACCCAGAAACATAGTACTCAATCCTCCTATACTCGGGTGTGTGCAAATCAGGGCACAACACCGCTAGCTCATTCCTCCTCACAGTGTACTCCTCGATCTTGGACCCAACCATTTTGTAACTCCAGACCTCATGCTCCAACTTCTGTACCTCCTCCCTTGGACAGTACTCACTCCTCAAAAGATGCACAAAATCCGCCCAAGGCATAGTAATAGCCTCCCCAATCCCATGTTCTGGGCAGTAGCATTCCACCATGACAATGCAGGCCCCTCGAAGGTCGCAGTAGCATACTTAACCCGGTCCCCAGCGGGACAGTTACACATAACGAACACAGATTCTACCTTCTCCAACCATCGGAGCAGTCCCACCGCTCCCTCAGTCCCAGCGAAGTTATGGGGCAGACAGTCCCGAAACTTCTTATAAGAGCACTGAGGTGGAGATGGATTGACAGAGATACCTGAAACACGATACACGAATAAAATACAAGAGAAAGAACATGACACCCAAGAATGAGGCAAAGTCGACAGAAATCAACTCACCACCCATGGCATTAATTCCAGCCTGGAAAGTAGCCATAGCCATATTCACTTGTTGCTGTAACAAGTCATTCAGTTCAGCATGGGTCATGTTGATGTTACCACGACCACCGCCGCCACCACGGCCGCCGCCGCCACCACGACGTCCACCACCACGAGCACCAGACATGATCTAATAAATCAAGAAATCGAGGGATTCAGATTCACTTCTAGTGTCAACCACTAGAATATTTACAAGAGTTAACTTAGGGACAAATTCAGGACTGTACATCTAAACTCAAAGTCCACCAGGATTTTCATGCATTTCAGTTTATTATTTCGTGTGCACCCGAAATGATAAACTGCTCTACATGGTCCTCCAAATGTATTCCTAGTTCAGACTCCGGCCACCGAATATCGTCACCTAGTAACGTGTTACGATAGGTGCAAGTGTAAGAAGGCATGTGTGTGCAAGAGTCAACAAGTCAGCTTCTCCCTCTTCGATCCC
The DNA here is from genome assembly GCA_028751855.1 of Ambrosia trifida. Classification (NCBI taxonomy): domain Eukaryota; kingdom Viridiplantae; phylum Streptophyta; class Magnoliopsida; order Asterales; family Asteraceae; genus Ambrosia; species Ambrosia trifida. Next base: position 50,859,980 of record CM054125.1, read on the forward strand.
AAAGAAGAAGAAGACAAGAGTAGGTAAGAACCCATGTAAAAGCGGATGATGTAACACAGAAGTATGATGATGATGTAAGGACACCCCGACAAAGTTAGTACATATCCCACTAAGAGACTCAAAGTATGTGACCGTCTAGTGTGTGTGACTCGGCTATAGACCAGACTCTACATGCAGTCCTACTTCACTATAACCATTGGCTCTGATACCAATCTGTCACACCCTCAAATTTCCACTGCGGGGTTTCACCGCGAGGCGCATGACAAACTAGGAATCAAGTCAACGGTCACAATAAACGACACTATATGAAGTACGTAAATCCAAAAACATAGATTTCATAAGCGAAAGCATTTAAAGAATTTAATCTCTACAAAACAGTGTTCCTAAGTATCCAAGACACTTATTACAAAACATGCTACTAATCCTAGACGCCAAATGCAGACCCGTGCGCCTAGTCCAACTGGTGCTACCTTAGCGACCTGAGAAAAACATGCCAAAAAGACGTCAACATATATAATGCTGGTGAGTTCACAGGTTTGTTCAATGTGATACCAAAAGTTACCAAAGAGTTACCATGTCCATACTATATCAATGTTACCAAGTACGCTAGCTAAGCGTATGTTTTATTTCTACTACGATTGGAAAACCATTACTAGACTGTTACCAATGTTTGGCCCGCGTGTGTTCAGCAATGTTACCAATGTTACCAGTTCGAGACAATATTCACCCGCCCAGCCCTCCAAGCCGTCGAGTGGGGTCTGTCAAACCCAATAGATCTATCCACATTTCCCCCCGTTGTGCATCCCCACACATTCATGGTTTTCCCCGGGACTTTCAAAGATCGTATAGCAATGCAAAGTTAAAACCATAGTATGACATATGTTACCAAAATAGTTTAACGCAAGTTTTCTCCCCCAAAAGTTAAAGCAGTAAAAGTGGGGCCGTGAACTCACCTTAGGTTGCGTTCTTCAGTAAATAATAGAAAGCCAAGCCCTTGATAATCCCACTACCGGAGATCTATAAAAATGTTCACATAAGTGTTCCGACTAATAACCATAAGGTTATCTAGTCCCTGATTGTCCAGATCGTGACCAAGTATGTTTTAAAACGTGTTTAAGTGTTCAACCGACACACTAGACCGACCCGACATCCCTTTGGTGACTCATTACCCTTACTAATCAAGTACACATAGATTACACACAAGGTTCAAGCACAAAACACTTAGCTTGTATCGAAAATCTCATTTTTTAATCAATAGGGTCGAACCGGTAATTTTAATCCACCTTCGCCCCTTTTTAAGTCACCTTCGACCGTTTGAAAGCCACCTTCGACCCTTTTTAACTGATTCGACCACAACTGTCCAGGTTCGACCTTGGGATTCCACGTTCGACCACCCGATCGGTCGAATGTGCCCAGGTTCGACCCTGGCAGAATACTTTTCCCAAAAACGATTCAAAGACATCTGAAACATCGCGAAACATCACCAAACACAGCAGTTGATTATGATTAACATATCCCCACAAAACCCAACCAATTTTACCCCAAAACATGTTCATTTTAGCCCTTTCCCAAAATGGCAAAAATTATGAAAACATCACATCATGCATGGATTCTTTACCCAATTTGGAAACTTTTTAAATCAACCTATAATCATCTTAAAAATGCTCAGTTTTTCATGTGTTTAAACATCTCAAAACGTTCTATTGATCATACAAACATGCATCAAGCCCTAGCTTTATTAAAACCCTGAATTTAGACATGATATATAAATAATCTAATTTTGACCATAAACAATCCTATATTAACATCAATATCAGCCCTAGATCATGCTTCTAGCATTTGTACAGTAGCAAATCATCAAACAACACATAATATCACATAACACATAATTAACATATGTTTACTGATATGAAAACCTATGTTAATGATAGGGTTTTGGTTTAGAAAGATGTTTAAAAGGTTTTTATTGATAAAAACACCCTTAGAACAGATCTGGACATTTAGGGTTAGATGAAAACGAATTAAAATGCTTGAAAAAAGGTTTAGAACTAAGAACACACCTTGGATTCTTGATTAGATGTTGTTGGTAGGTTAGATTATGAAAAACAAGAGCAAAAACTCCTTCCCCAGTGTTTAAAATCGTTTGAGAGTGTTTAGAGACGGTTAGGGTTTGTGAAATGGTGAAAAATGACAAAGTTTGGTATTTATACTAGTCCACATTCGCCCCTTTCACCTGGGCGAATGTACCCACGTTCGCCCCTTTCTAAGGGTCGAACGTACCTTATTTGGTCGAATGAAATCTTATTGTTTCCACATTCCAGGTTCGCCCCTTCATTAAGGGTCGAACCAAGATTATTTTCCAGCTTTGCCTCCACGCTGTGGTCGAACCTGGACCTATGTTTTTCTAGTTTTCTAGTTTGTCGTGTTTAACGCATTTTAACGCATCCTAACACGTGAACATGCAACCTTAGTCTATGTTTAACATATTTAAGCATGGATGATTATCTACACATCGTTTAAACACGTCTTTGCATATAATCCACCATATAACAATTAATCTACACATAACACTTAATTAGTTTATGTAATTTCACCAACAACGGGACCCAGTACTAGTGTATTCCCAAAACGACTCCCAATGATCCTCCAGATCATTGAACCCTGGACAATCCTATCCTGACCCGACTCAACTAACCTGGTTAAGTCCGTTTATAAATGTTTCTCGCTAAGGTAGACTTAGATGTTACTAAAATGTTTAAGCCAAACATGCCGGGTGTCACACATGATGAAAGAAATAAATTTAATAATCTTAAACTATAATTATTCATATTTATTAAATTAAATATAAACAATTATATTGATTATTAATAAGATTTGAAAGATAATGAATACTTGAGTTTACAATGTAGATATTTTCCGAGCTTAAAAAATAACGAATTTAACTCAGAAATTATCTTATAATTTATATAAAAGTATTTGATGAAATTATATGCTTAAAAGTTAATTTATTCCATAAATATGAGATATCATATAATGACATTATAAAATAGAGAAAATTGATGTGAACATGATGAAATATTTTTACACAAATTTTCATGTTAAAATAATTAAATTTCGATTTTATATGATTTAAATATGATTAAAACCACATAAATTCATATTAAAATACAAAATGCACTTAAAGATAAGAGTTTATGTGAAAACTCAATTTATTGACATAAAAAGTCTCACAATAAATTTTATATAGTTTTGATGATAAAAATCTAGTTTATATGAATATTATTTGTAGTAATTTAAAAAATAAAAATGACATAACATATAAAACTGAATCAAAACAGAGGGAAAATGGCATGAAAATTAATCTAACATAATGAAACATGTTTTTACCAATTTTTATGTCAAAATACACTTTAATCGATTTTATATGAATTAAACATGATTAAAGCATTATAAAATAATTAAAAAACACTAATAGGCTTCAATAAATCCCGAAATAATTTTTAAAACTTCTAATTAGTTTTGGAGCAAATCTACCAAGTTTCATAATTTTTGGATAAGAACTGAGTAAGTTATGAATTTATAAGGTTCTATAAACTTTTAAATCAAAAATCCCTAAATCACCTAGAACACCCTAAACCCTAGATTATCCAATTGAAACCCTTAGAGCATATAATTGAAAACTTAAACAGAGGACTATTACTCTACAAATATGAATGAAATATCATGCAAAAATAATTAGAAAAACTCTCAACGTAGCTAGTTTAATTTGGAGAAATAAAAAACTGAAAAATAAAGAATATCAAGCATCCAATTCGCCAATTACAAGAGCTTTATAATCAAAACTTCAATTGCAGAAGTAATAGACTATAGAAGAAAGGTATAAGCGAGGGTTTAATCGAATTGAAATAATTGATTTAGAGGTGCAATGAGAATGGGTCACATAAGTGGGTTTTTATACTAGTTTTGGATCAATTAGCCATTAAAATTAGGCCTGTAAACGAACCGAATGTTCATGAACTGTTCGGCGGGAAGTTCGTTTATGTTCGTTTATTTAGATAAATGAACGAACACGAACACAATTTTTTGTTCGTTTAATTAAACGAACGAACATGAACACACGTTTTGTTCGTTCATTTATGTTCATGAACGTTCGTTTATGTTCGTACATTTATGTTCATTTATGTTCGTTTAATTAAACTTTACTTTATTTTTATTATTTATTTCCCTTTGGTTAAGTAACATTAATTCATATTATATTATATACAATATATTTGATATGTTCTAAAATTTAATCCTAACCCTAACATTCTAAACATATCAGCCGCTCTCCACACTTCACAGCTCCACCTCCCTTCTTCTCCACACTCCACAACCCTACTAATTTAAATTTTGTTTTGGTTGCATTGTGATGTACTAGACTTAGTTAAATTGTGATGAAACATTATTAAACTTGTTTTTGTTTGTGTTCATTAATGTTCGTTTATGTTCATTTGTGCTCGTTTATGTTCATGAACTGTTCGTTTAGGTTTTAATTGAACGAACATAAACGAACACGAACACGACAAATTTCTTAATGAACGAACACGAACACAAAAATGTGTTCGATTATGTGTTCGTGTTCGTGTTTGTGTTCGGTTAAAGTTAAATGAACAAACACGAACACGCCCGTGTTCGTGTTCGTTCGGTTCGTTTACAGTACTAATTAAAATTGGTCAACACCATAAAGTCGGGTTTTAAGATGAATTGACTGTTTGAATGGGACTTTGACTAGGACTTTGACTGTTTGACTGGGACTTTGACTGTCTCCACGGGCCGCGAGAGCCAAAAAAATCAATTTTTCTAATTTAATCAATTTTAAGTTCCAGACTTGTTTCTTCTAGTTTCTAAGTTGTTTTAGGGCCAAAAATTAAGGATTTTGAGTATCAAGGTCTGAAACATACGTGCTAGGGTCTAGATGTGAGTATAAAACATGCATACCGTGCGCCTATCAACAGCTGCTACCTTAGCGACCTGAGAAAACATGCTAAAAACGTCAGCACAAAAAAATGCTGGTGAATTCACAGGTTTTTAAGTTAACCGTTTCAAAAAGTTTTAGTGATTCCATCATGTTACTGTTATACTCAAAGAATGCCAACCCAGGCATATGAGACCGCTAATACGATACCTGGTGAGAAACACCTGTGTGTAACCAAAGTACCACCAGTATAACATGATTAGTATGAAAACAAGTGCGTAACATGTTTCTCCCCCGAAAATGTAAACACTGAAAGAGGGGCTATGAAACTCACCTTAGGTTGCGTCTTCAAATAAAAGAGTAATCCGACACATGTTTGATAGCCCCAACTAGTGGCGACCTATCAATAAGTTTACATGAGTGTTTTGACAACTAACCCGAAGGTTAACTAGTCCCTGATTGTCCAGATCTTGACTACGTGTGTTTAAAAGTGTGTTTGAACGTTAACCGGACACACCAGACAAACTTGACATCCCGTTGGTAACCCATTACACAAACTAATCAAGAATATAAGGTTTACAAATAAGGTTCAAGCATAAAACACTTAGATTGCATCAAAAATTGCATATACAAAATCGTAAGGTCGAATCGGAAGATTTCTGGGTTTGGTTCGACCCCTAGGGCTTCTGGTTCGACCCATGATCCCTTGGTTCAACCCTCATGATTTTCATTTAACCTATTCACAAATTCATTCGACCTAACACATGTTTATTTGACCCGAACACATGTTTATTCGACCCTAACATGTTTTAATTTTACCCTAACACGTGTTAATTCGACCTAAATAGTGTTCATTCAACCCTATGCATGTTCATTCGACCTATTAGAAGTTGGTTCGGCCTCTTTGAAGTTCATTTGACCCCACGAAGGGTCGAATAAGTTTCCAGGTTCGACCCTTTTCTGCAAAAACTCATGAAACGCACCAAATCACATCTAAACAGTCCGAAAACATCACAAAACATCACCAATCACAGCAGTCAACTATCATTAACCTATCCCCACAAAACCTTACCAATTTTATCCCAAAATCTATATGTTTTACAAGCTACCCAAAATAGCAAATTATGGAGATGTCACATCATATGCATGCAACCTTTACCTGATATGGAAACTTATCGAAATCATCTATCAATTAGCTCAATATGCTCAGATTGTCATGTGTAAGAAAACCCCTAATTGTTTCATCAACAATAACAACATGAATCAAACCATAGATCTAACACAAAACCCCCCAAAATGAGTAAAACATCATCAATAACCAATTGTGACCCATAGCAATCATAAATCATCATCGATAACAGTCCTAGATCATTGTTATAACATCTACACATCATTCAATCATCAATTAATTCCATACAAGTTCATAACACATCATTTAGCATCATTAACACTTGTATTTTGCATAAAAACTCATTGGTAATGAAAAGGTTTTGTTTAGAAAGATGTTAGGAAGGTTTTTATCCATGAAAACATGTTTAAATCAGATCTGGACACTTAGGGTTTGATAAAAAACGAATAAAATGGATGAAAATGGTTTTAGATCAAGAACACAACTTGAATCTTCTCTTATTTGTGATATAAAGGATATGTTTATGTTAGGATTTGAAAAACAAGATCAAAAACTCCTTTCTACAGGTTTGGGGTTGAGAGAGAGCACTTGGAGGCATTTAGGGTTTGTGAAATGATGAAAAATTGCAAAGTATGGTATTTATAGTACATGTTCGTTCAATCCTTGCAGGGGTCGAATGGGGTTATCCTGAGGTCGAATAAGAGGTTTCCAAGGTTTCTCAACTTGGTTCGACCCCCCTTAAGGTCGAACCAGTTTCACATTTTTCCAGATTTTCCAACTTTGTCGTTTAAACGCGTTTTAACACATCCTAACACATGAACATGCAATCCTAACATATGTTAAGCATATATAATCATGTATAATCATATAAACATCGTTAAAACACGTATTTGCACATTATATAACATATATGGATCAATCTATGTATAAAACTTAATTCAATTCATGTAATTCACCAACAACGGGACTCAAAATTCGTGTGTCCGTAAAATAACCCAATTATCCTCCGAATCATTGAACCCTGGACGATACGTAACGTGACCCGACTCAACTGACCCAGTCAAGTATGTTAAATAAATGTTTTCACCAAGGTAGACTTATATGTTTGAAAAATGTTACCCTGAGTTTGTCGGGTGTCATATCATCCCCCAGTTGAAAGAATTTTTATCCCGAAAATTGCCCGAAGCTAAAAAGGAATGAGACGAAAAGAAAGAAAAATTTTCCGGTTGTCACATCATCCCCCAGTTGAAAGGAATCTCATCCCGAGATTCACTCAGCTTCAACAGTAACAAGTATAGACCTAAGTACATGCTTAGGTAATGAATGAGGTTCCCTAGATCCCATCTGGTCCCCTCGTTCCCACAAAAACTCTGGTCCACAACATGAACCATAATAAATCCAAACGATAGGAAAGACGATTTGCACACGATCCAGCCGAGCACCCAGCACTCGAAGCAACGCTTCCCAAGGAAACAAAACGAAACAGAAATCACAACAGAGGTGATAGAAACAAGTACCCCAAGCTGAGGAACCACTTCCTCATGATGAAAATGAGATAATCGCTACAGACTGTCTGTCACACCCTCAAATTTCCACTACGGGGTTTATACCGCGAGGCGCGTGACATACCAGGATCCTATAGCCATAAGTCATAAGAACGACTCTAAATGCCCAAACCATTTAGTTCGTTATTGAAAATCAAGTTTAAAGTTTACCAAAAAAGTTTAGTTAAGTTGTGGAAGCGTAAATCAAACATAACCGTTTAAGTTCATACGCAAAACAACGCGCCCAAAATAAAACCGTTGAATGTAAAGTAAAGTATAAGTTAAATAATGTTCACAACCCATGACACAATGATGCATGTCCTATCGTGCTCCGAACCTAGAGACCTGCAAAAGCATGCTATCGTGTGTCAACATAAAGTTGGTGAGTTCACAAAGTAGGGTAAGTAAAAGTGTAGGTTTCCCAAACCAATAAATAGTAGTTAGGTTTCCCAAACCCAAATGTAGTAATCAACCACCAAAACCAAAAACCAAGTACCACTAGTTCAGCGTATGCCAAGGGTAGCTAACCCATTCATGATAACTAAACAAGGTTATACCGAATTGCTATTTGAACGATGCACTCGCCCCGCGAGCTGGTTTTTTCCTCCCATCATTGCCTATCAACAATGATAAAATCTAAGGTCGTAGTTCACGCCCGGCTCCCAGCACGGTTTGAGGTTTGTCAAACCTAATAGCGCTATCAACTAGTAACCCGCTTGCCACCCGGCAACTCATTTGGTAAATAGTGAGGGACTTCTGTGATAGAGTGTAGTTTAGTTCATCAAGGACATAGAGTGTGAAACTAGCAAGGTCCGATTCCTCCCAGGAATCAACCCATCCAAGTAAGTTGTCTCCCCGAGACGCATGCTTTTGAGAAAAGAGTAGTGAAACTCACCTTAGTATGCTAGCAAGTAAATCCAAACCCCAAAGTAGGGTGTGCTACCGACTCCCTATTACATACATCACTAAGTAAGTATATGTTTAATACCATTACACCATATAACCCGTTTGTCCAAGACGTTTAATTGTTCAAAACCGTGTAAGTGACAACTAGTGATTCTACATGCATAAGTAAACCCTACAGACCCGTTGGTGAATATGTTGGTTATCATAAGTTTTACACTTCATATGCATCTCATATAAATGTCCATTCAAGTTCATGTCAATTACATACCACCTAAGACTCCAAATAGTCACATAAACACGAAATACACAATCTGTGTTTTTAGGACAGATTATGCGCCATGAAAACTAATTTATTTAAAATACTTAACCAATGAATTAAACTCCCAAAGTTTTACTGAATATTCTTTGGGATTCATTTAATAATACATATTTTTTTTGGCTCAAAACCAAACACCAAAATTATTAAAATTCGTTCAACACAGCTATGTTCAGAAAACCTCCACAACAGGTCAATTTAGTAGAAAAATTCCCAAATATTGTGTATCCATCCAAACGGGATGAATCCACTTGGAAAAGCCAAATTATTCCAATTTTAATCTTCTGTAAAAATTTCATAACTTAATTCTTTTTAAAACTTGAGTTATGACGGTTTAAAGTCGACTCAGTTTGTTAATCGGAAATTTTTATATGACCTTTATTCAAAGAAAATTCCAAAAACTACTCAAACGACGTCCAAATCACTCGATTTTACCCATTATGAAAAGCTAAGACCAGGTATAATATAACCATGCAAAGAAAACATCAAAACCATCATGTTAAACCCACGTAACAGACCCTACAAGTTGACCTAAACATTCTGTCCAGATTTTAATCATGCATAAACCTTTATTTAAACGACTCACGTGTGCGTAAAATCGATCAACAATCATCAACAATCATTACAAAACATTCCTAAGACCTATTAAGATCAGAATCTATCAAAATACATGCAAAAATCATAACCCTAACGATCAAACATCAACAACTTGCGCAACAAGTAATCTATTATATCACTAATCGCCTATCATCATGTTTAACCCATTAAATCTTCAAAAACTTCAAGCTTTAATATTTATAAAAAGATCTCAGACCTGGACAAACTTAGTTATAGGGTTTTTATAACATAATAATAAGATTAAAGCATAGTAGATTAAGGATTATACCACAAGCTCTTCGAAACAACCAACCGAATGCTCTTGAAGCTTCCCGATCGATGTTCTTGCGCCTTAGCAGGTGGTTTGGGGTTAATATTTCGTAGGTAGGGCAGTAGGGGCGATTAGGGTTTGAGTTTAGGTGATACAAGAGGCTTAGGGTTACTTAAAAAGGTGTTTAAGTCGGTTTGGTGGCATCAGAAACCCGCGAGCGGCCCGCTCGGTCCCTGTGAGCGGCCGCTCATAGGGCCTTGGCCCGCGTGGGTTGCCCGTTTCGTCACCCGACGTGTTTTCCTTTGATATTTTCGCTATTTCGGACCGTAATAAGTGTAACCCCATGTGTTAAGACCCCAATCATCCTAATGGTCCACCTTTAACGATTTTTATTAACGTATTCGGTTTAAGTTCACATAATCACATATGGTTTGCACATAGTTTCACCGAGTATCACAGAAGCACGTAATCACAATCAATCCAAATCAGTTAACTCACAATTATTAAACTTCATTATTCACCAACGTCCAAGGTTCACTACTCATGTATACAGTCTGGTAATTCCCTGAATTACCACCTCATGCAATTATTAACCTATAACTGTGCGACGTGTGACTTAACTAGCTAACCCTAGTTAAGTAGAATGCATAGAATGTAACTAGAGTTCAGTTAAAGTGAGAACATGAAATTGCGGGGTATCACACTGTCATACGAGTAACCCCACCTGGTCGAAAATACGCTAAAGGCTCCTTGTGATCGGTGTAAACGACGCACCGGGTACCGTACAAGGAATGTCTTCAGACGTCAGAATGATCCAAACCACACCCGGTTACATGACATAGACGGTGTAGTCCCCCACGCGGACTCTAAGTTGATGATAATGCAAACAATAGCCTCCTCCAGCAGTGCCAACACACCACCGAGACCTAGAATAGGAACATCATGCTAAGCAACGAAACCGCTTGGACCCACAAGCAAGGATAGGATAAGGTTATCAAATATGGTTCATCGGACCCATAAACCCTCAAAGATACACTAGTGTGATAAAAGGTGTAACCAAGAACTCAAAATGGTCATAAAAAGTTCGAAATAAAATCGTCAATCATGACACACGATATCCCAAGTACCAGGCGTAGTCCATAAACAAAACACAACAAACTCGCAGACCCAACGGCACAAGAATCAAACCCAAAACGTGAAACTCAAGAAGAGAAAACGTACTGGTATCAGCATCAAGATCCTGCCGAGCCTCATCTGCACCAATCACGAAGACACATGCGTTCCGGTCGCCACCACCATTGCCTCCACCGCCTACATTCTCACCCTGAACCAACTGTGGGCAATTCCGCCAGAAGTGCCCTGACCCGCCACAATTGTAACAGTTCTGATTTCCCCGACTATCAGCTCGAGTCTGCCCCGGTTGGAGATTGACCCTACAGTACTTAGCAACATGTCCTACCAACTTGCATCTGTTACAACGAAACTCATCACAATGACCACGATGAAGAAATCCACACTGGTTACACTTCGGGAGCTTCCCAGTATACCCTACTTGTTTCTACTCAGATGACGAACCCTCAGCCTCGAACTTCCTCTTATGATTCCCCGGTGTCTCCACAGTAACACCCTTGGGAGGCAAAACACCCTCCTGAACCTTCTGATGAGTTAGCTTGTGAGCCAACCTAATCATCCCCTATAAGGAAGCAGAATCATTTGCGGTCACCAACCCACGAATTTCAGGCACAAGCCCAGCAACAAAGAACTCGATCCTCTTAAACTCAGGGGTAGAAGCATCCAAACATATAAGAGTCAACTCATGATATCTAGTAGTGTACCCCTCAATGTCCGATCCCACCCTCTAAGGATTCCACAACTCATGTTCCAACCTCTAAATCTCATCCCTAGGACTGTACTCCATCTTCAATCGAGACACAAATTCAGACCAAAGCATACCATGAGCTTCCACTAGGCCCATAACCTGAACAGTAGAGTTCCACCACGACAAAGTAGGACCCTCAAAAGTTCCAGAAGAATACTATAACATCGCGAATTTTCCCCAATCTTTTAGTAAAATCACAACTTTACCTAAATTATATTTTCTTTTGTACAAACATACTAACCTTGTCTTTTTTTTATTTATTATTTCAAAATATTTTCACTTTAATAATAATAAATCTCAAATGTTATGTCTATAAAAATTTATAAAACACAAAAAATTATCTTCATAACACTTAAAATCCATAGCCAACAACCAAGACCAAACCAAACCTTGGCCCTTATTTTATTTTTCGGAGCCCACATCTAGTTAAGCCCAACCCAACCAAAACCCGGCCCAATACCCCTCCTCCTTCCATTCAGCAAAAAAAAAAGGTATGTTTGGCCAAGGACTCGAACCCGTGACCTGGCTTATCAAATACAAGCAACACCACCACTATGGTGTTTGGTGGTTTATATTGGAACCAGATTGTACATAAACATATCTTAGAACCCTTTGACCACTGACAGCTTGCAACACGCGATTGACATGCGATTTGGGAACAATCATCATAATTTATTGCTTATAATTGACCGACATTAATCTCCACGTCAACTCCTATGTATGAATGCGTGATTATAGCGTGATTTGAGGATCTATTGGATGGAATTGTAACCATTTATAACCATCCATTCTACACATATCAATTCCATATAATTAATCATTTTTATCTCAATTAAACTTACCTATAAACTAATAAAGGGTCGATTAGGAGAAGCCCTCTATAATATTCACCCTTCAATCACCGAAACCTCTTGATTTCGAGCTTCTTGATCGCGCCATTGTGCCCGGGTATTCACCATCAAACAGTACACCATAACCCCTAATATTTATGTTCTTGATTCGGTTTTGATAGGGGATTAAAAGCCCTAAACATTCGTTTGTTAACTGTATCAATTTTGTGGTCTATTGGTGAGATTAGGAGTTAGGGTTTATAAGGATTGAATTGGGGATTATTTTCAGGTATTGTTTAAATAAAATTCGAATGCAAACTAATCAACAAACACACACCCAGACCAGTTGGTCTGGGCGTGGTCTTACACAGATCTGGCCAGGAGTTCGAACCCCCTGGTCTGCAACCTTTTATTTGTTAATTTTTCCTTCTCCTTAATTTCTTTTAAATATATATAATTTCAGTTAAGTTTGATTATTTGTTTAAAATACTTAATTTAGCTCAAAAATTCTATAAATTTTAAAAGAGCTCACTTATACCTCAAATATTATTATCCATATTTTTAATCTCGAAAATTTCATTATTTTATATATTTAATATATATTTTTGTTTAAATCATAATAAAATCATTATAAATCAGATTTTAGTGATTCAAAAGCCCAAAATTTTTATATAAATTCTTTATGATAACGAGTCTTTGTAAAAAAATATTATCTTAGAAAATATTACGTCTTAATCTTATTTTTGTATTTTAATCAAGTTGTTCATTAATTTAGAATAATATTTTTTTATTTATTTAAAAATAATACGTAAAATATTTTATAAACTTTTTCCCTAGATTTATACATTAGTAGAAATGTACTTCTATAAAAATTTATATTTTTATAGTTTTTATACTAATTAAATCAAAATTATTACATTTAGGACACTTATATTCATTTAAAAATATCAAATAAATATTTTAGAGGTTTATAAAATTATTATAAATACTCCAAAATATTGTGCTTCCAAAAACCCTAAAACCTTTTGTATCATTCACTTATATTGTCAAATTTTACATTTTGTTATTAATTAAGATACGTTATATCAAATTAATTTCAAAAGAAATTAATAACTAAATTATTATTCCAAATTCTTAAACGTTTGATGGTATATATTTTATGGATATATGAAATACAAATCATCATCATACACTAATTTATATCCATACGTTTTATGAAATGCTCAGAATCTATTAAAATCAATATCAGTCCGAAAACTCAAGTTCCCAATTTAGTCTTCAAACCCTAATGCCTAAGAAACTTAAAACTCTTTTAAGTTTAGAAATTTATTTTGGATATTCGAAACTTTAGGTTAAATCTTCGGGATTCGCCTCGCATACATTCACGACGCTTAGGGGTTTATACAACTTATCGAATGTGAGTATTTCCTATCCCCTTTTGCTTTTATTCACTTTTGGGGTGTTACATGTACACTTATACAAATTACACATACAAGTTCACATTTTTACAATACAATTCTAGTACTATGTGCATTTGCTTACAAACGTGCTTTATGCTTAGACATTACATGTAGAATACATTTGTACTTAGTGAAATCATTAACATTGTACAAGCCAACCTTAACATTGGATAGCGCTATTGGATTGACAACCCACCTAGGTTGATTCTCCCCCTTTTTCATCGGAGAATCCGTGGTCATTGTTAAGTTTTTATCCATTTATTGGATAAGTACACCGCCGTTCATTTAGTACATTATACAGTCACAGGATTGATTTCGCTCATTTGTATGATACATAGTTTACATAATTGCACGGTAGCTTTGCACTTGAATTGTATAACATTTTCCAACTTACTATATGTATTAAACCTAGGAATGCTCAACAACATTTCATATGTTGACAAAACTTATTTTGTACATGTTTCAGGTGCAGTTTGATCTTAGTACTATAGCCTTGGATTTTAGTGCTTGCTTTTAATAATTTATTTCAAATTTCATGTTTCGTTCAGACTTTTGTATTTTCCCATTTCATCTATGTAACACAATTTAAATTATTCAATAATATATTTACATTTTAGTACCATGTGCTTTTGAACAATCGTCACTACGTGACACCTCGATGATTCCGCCATCAGTTGGGGTGTTACAGATTGGTATCAGAGCCATGGTTATAGGGAATTAGGTTATTAGAATGCCTTTTAGCCTAGTCTATAACCAATCTTACATTCACAAGTCCTCTCGTGCTTATTTCTCTTTATCCTATTATTTTCTTTCAAGATATTTTCACTATGATTCTTTCTCGTTATTCTTTCGGTGTGTTGTTTAAAGATGAAGATACTCGTATTTCACAAACGAAACGATATCACCAAGTTAGGAGTGACATCCATAACTTAGTGATTAGTTTCACTCCTCTATATGTTATTTATCTTAGGAATATATCTTTGAGAGAGGAGTGACATCCACACCTCAAAGAATATTTCTTTCAAAAAGGAACTTAACCACTAAGCTGGGAGTGATATCCTTAACTTAGTGATTGGTTTCATTCCACAATCGTTTTCAATTTTGAAATACATCTTTGAGTTAGGAGTGAAATCCAAATCTCAAGGATCTATTTTTGCATCTCGCTTTTAATCTCGCTAAAGTTTTGGAATTCACTATTGATGGGGCACGTGCAATTTGGAAGGGTGAGCGCATGTATCCTGAGTTTTCTGTCTAGGCCTGGTATTTCGTATAAATCCCAATCAGACGAGGGACCCGTATACCTACCTGGGAACTCTTGGGATGAGCATTCACTTATAGGCTAAAGTATGCCCCCACAAGTCACTAGGAAATTTCAAATACTTGAGTTGGTCAAAGTTTCCTATAGAAACAATTCCAATGTTTTATATCATTGATATTTATGTTTGTTTATCATTTGTAGATTCCATTTAATCACTTGATGTTTCATATGCCATTATTCATTGATCATTCGCTTTTGAATCCCTTATCATCATTACTAAAACTTTTGTTCGATATATTATCGCATTAAAGCTTACACTATTTCAGTTATCCTCATGATTCTTACACTATAAGGTATTACTCGTTTTGCGTTAAAACATTTTTACCCATGACTTAAGTTTTAAACTCTGTGTTTAACTTTGATCACATCCTGATTTTAGGAATGTTGCGTCATCGTACAATTAAAAATGAACATGGTTTTTTTTCCAAACTTATTATTTCAACCTGTTTTATACCTTCATGATTACAAATTTACTTGATCGAAGTCACAGTATATCCTCATATACCTAATACTAATATTGTTGCACCCAGTCTCCTAAGCCATAGCCAACTACCATTAGTTAGAACTTCTTAGTCAGACTAATCTCATACATAAATGCCTACCTACACGATACGCACTAGTACACTACTCTCTAAAACGATTAATTTGACAACTTATTCTATAAGTCTTTTCACAAAGCCTATTCGCCAAATTATAACACACTTTTCATACACCTTGTGCCTTGAAACAAATAGCCGCTATGAGCCCAAAGGGATGCCTTAACGATCTTTATAAAAAAAAAAAAAAAAAAAAAAAAAAAAAAAAAAAAACAATCTTTCAATGTATAAAATTCGTAAAAGTTTGATAATTAAAGGGTTTCAAGCTTACCCAGTTCTAGCGGGTAACACTTAGATTTTCTCAAACATTTCATCACAATTAAAATTTTCCGACTTTTCAACCCACAAGTTAAAGAAATGTTTAAATGCAGAAAATTTTATTTTCCAAAATTCGTCAAGGCATCTGGGATCATTCACAAGTTTCACATCATTTTAAATCTTGGTCTTTCGAAACACATTAGATTTACACACACTTCATGAAATGGTTTCATCTTGTATTTTATAAACTTGCATTGCATATTTTACAAATCAAATGTAAATCTGCATGTTTTCATATAACGTATCCAATATAAGTTTTCGGAAGAAATTTGCAACTAATAATATACCTTATAGCACTTTTCAAACTCGACTTCTCGTAAACACACGAAAATGTGTACATACGAAATCTTTTCAAGTGAACCTGTTTTGAACTTAAAACATTCTTCGGTTTCCAAAAAGTTATCCTCATACCAGTAGACTATACGTCTGTTCTGCGCACTTTCATTTACAATAAATTTTATTATTATTATTATTTTTTACACCATTCTATTTACTTACGTTCGTACATTATCTTATTATTTTTGTATTATTCTTTTGTTGGTAGTTATTTTCACGCGTTATTCGCAACTATTCTCGCACTAGTTATTAGTAGTTATTCTTACAACACCATTTTTGAGCATTAATTTAACTCGTTTACTTTCATTTTGTGCAAATTGTGCGATTTACTCGATTTACGTTATGCTATTCTTTCAGTCGAAATTTTATGCTATACTTATATACTTACATGAACGCATATTTGGTATACATATTTTTTTTGTTATGTTGTGAGCAAAACCCCGTTATACTTTACATTATTTTGTTCATCATCATGGCCAACGAACATACTAATTGATAGCTCGTATGAGATCTAAGCCAGTTCCCATGTACGACTCGGTTTAGAGTATTCCTCTAACCCGAGGGGAACAGTGTAATCCTCAGAGTTTATCGATATGGTTGTTTAGAGCCCAATGATGTGAACAGAAAATTTACAGGTTAAGGATGAACCCGAAAGGTGAAGAACCCCTAATCATGTCTTATACTTATACATTTGTATTCGCGTAGGATCGTCAAATCTACAAAGATAATGATCAAACAAGTTTGATTCAGGTGCGGAATCCCTGAATCAATCACAAAATGATAACAATACTAACAAAACGCAGAAATCATCATTAAAAGCTTCATTTCATTGATAAACAAACTCAATTACACGTTATAATAAGCTTTACAATCAAGACAAGACGTGAATTAAGTTTACACAAAACCCTAGGGAGAGACTCAAACAGGAGGGAAACAAAAATGACCAAAAACTAACATTCAAATTGAACTTGACCTTTATATAGGCCTGCACATTCGCCCACTTTGCTTGGTCAAATGTGCAAGTTCGCCCAATCATGATGGTCGAACCAAGCAATACATTAACATCTAAAACTACCTTCGACCTCCTTCTCTCCTTCGAACCTTTAGGTCTCCTTCGCCCATTTAAAAACTCTCCTTCGACCATATTATTCTTCCTTCAACCGTTCGACTAAACACATAAACATATGTTAAATGTAATCCAAAGCATTAGTCGCACAAAATGCATCTACAAACTCCCCCTTGACTATTGCTTGGATTGTTTACGCTCTTGGTCCATCCTTTTGTTCATAAGCTTTATGTGTAATTGTTTCTTTTGTTCTAGGGTCATCACCGGTTCATAAGTTTGTTTAGGCTTCTTCTTCTTTACTTCAGGAACATCTTGAACCTTTACAAACTTACCAAGCTTCTTATCATAATCGCATCCAGCATTTATGTCATGAGCAAAGCACAGAAATACCACACGCTGGTATTTACTTGCTTGTTCAGCATCCTTCACCTCACTGTATATCGGATTGTAATACAACATAATGATATCCTCATGTGAACAATTAATCAACCACATAGGATCAAATATGTGTATTTTCTTGAAATTCTTTTCTCCGTCTTTCAAAACAATCAGAGCCTCTGCAATCTTCCAATCATAATACCACCAGATGAAGTCTTTAGCAAAGTGTTATAGGATCTGCAATAACGGAATGTGTTTCAACACTTTCGGTGGTTTATACTTCAAAGTCACCTTGGGCATTCTGGTTATCTCATCAATTTCTTTCTTATGAACAATCCTTTTCGGATACTGAGGAGTAAACAAATTCCATCTCGTCCTACTTTCCCTCGCCATTTGATCAGCAAAATAAGCAATGTGATCATTCGAAGATCCAGTCAACTGATGTCTACATATATCACGAATAGCCCAGTACGGGAGAGTCTTCAAATCGTGGAATCTTTCAAAATAAAGTATCCCTTTCTCCCACTTAACAGCAACACATTTCAACTGTTTTACAAACTTCCATCCCAACGCTCTTCCTTTAAACATCTCGTTGTGTAACTTATAAAAGCTTCCCTGAATCTTTGCTTTGGGACGATTTGCTTCTTTCTCCTTCAGTTTCCTCAATAATTCTTTCAAACTATCAGATTGTTCTATGTTCGGTTTATCATGCCCCTTGAAAACTTCTTCAACAAACTTCTCCCTCTTTTCTTTAGCAAGTTTCTCAGATTCGTTTAGCAATTCTTCAGTAAACCCAGGAAATCCAGAATCTTTGTTTTTCTTGAAATATTCTGGATATTCCTCGCTGGTTATATCTTTTATCTCCACTTCCTCAAATGCAGGTACATCACGGTCATCAGAATGATTACCGGCTTCTTTTTCAGGTATATTGGGAATTTGATTATCAATCAACAATTCTTCCAATGTTTTCCCAACCTGCATTGCTAAACCTTCTAGAATCTCTCTCGACATAGCCGCAGAAACTTCACCATCCTCCAGATCTGGATCGTTATACTCCAATTCAAGCATCCTGTCACTGGATTCAAAGATCTCAGAAAATCTGCTAGTCATGTCTATCATCCAGACTCGATCAGTTAGCATCTGGCGATACATTAGTTTATCATCCTCAGACAATGACCTCAGCTTCTCATTCCAAAAGATATCTTCATCAACAGTTCCTCCAGGAGCTTTAGAGCTGGATTCACCTCCTTTTCCAGATCCACGTTTCTCATATTTGTACTTATCTGTGTTATCGTCATCATCGTCATCACTATCAAAGCTTGCAGAGCTGTCTCCTCCACCAGATTCACCATCCGAACCATCATCATTTCCATCATCTTTCTTTTTCTTCTTTTGAGGAGCATATTCAGCATCTTCATCTAGATCCTCATCTTCCTCCTCCTCATTATCTGACGGTTCAAAATCGACCTGCTCCTCATCTTGTTCTTTGTCCTCTTCACCTTCTTTTAGTTGAGGAGCTCGAGAGTACAAATCTTTAATCAATTCATCCATGTTCTTGTTACTCTCTTTTAGCTTCTTGTTCTCTTCTTTCAAAGTGATGTATTGTCTGGTGTTTCTTTGCTCATGTTTCAATAACTTCTTATTCTCCCTCTGAAGTAGTTTGATTTTTGCTTCGAGAGCTTCATTGTTCTCATGAGATGTTTCAACGACATCCAACATTTTCCTGTCGTTCTTTCTCAACTGCTCAATTTCTGCTTGCTGCTTATTAATAATCTTCATCATCTCAGTAAGCTTCTGGTTCACAATGTTCATCACATCACTGTCAACTGTGACCTTATGTGTAGAAGCTTTAGCAGACTCAGGCATCTTGCCTTTCTTCAACTTCTTAAGTACTCTATCCATAGCATCATTAAATTCATCCACAGGTAAATTAGACTCCTGTTCAGTACCTGAAGTGGTTTTCTGCTTCTTCGTAGCTGGAGCAGTAACCGGTGACTTAGAACTTGATGCAGGTGGCAATTTCTTACCTGCAACCAGAGATTCAATCTCTCTCGCTCTTTTCTCCATTGGCCGCAACACCTTTTCCTTCTTCTTAAACTGGGGTTTCTTCTGTTTCTCCCCCTGCTTTGGCGATCTATGAAAATCTTCAGATCCCAAGCCTAGACCCTCATCAGTTTCGTCTAATCGAATAGGGCTCTTATTTCTTTGTTCCTCCAATGATCTGTTAAGACTGGCAGACTCACCAGCCACAGTGGCCTTGGGCGTGGTGCTCTTAACCGTCTCTATATCAGAATCACATCTTTCATCTTCTTACGTCTCCTCAGAATCAATTGACGCTTCATCAACCAAGTTCATACCTTTCTTTGACATCCGTTTCTTCCTCCTAGAAACATTTTTCTTCTTCGCTTGTTCAGCTTCAGTAACAACTTCAATCACAATCACCTTTTCTTTACTCTTTCCACTCTTTGCTCCTACATTCACCACCTGACGCTTTCGTTTTGCCTCAGGGTCAACTGGAAATAAGGGATTGTCTTCGTCAGATGCACTCTCAGTATGCATCACCTTATCTTTACCAGGGTCTTCATAATCTATCTTGATCAGGTGACCAAATAGACGCCTCACTGGTGGTCGTTCGTTCAAAGGCACACCTTTATACGCCTTCATTCTAGAAAGAGTATTAATGTTCATATGCTCCTGAACAATAATCTTCTTTGGATCTCTCTTCAATTTCTTATACTTTAAATCAAAAATCATCTGAAGGAATCTAGGATATAACAGAAATTTCCTAGTCCTTGTACCTCTCACTGGTTCGAATAAGTGTTCCATTAGCATTCCAGACATATTGAACGGTTTGTTCAATATGAGTGCCACCATCAATGAGCTAATGCTTTTCCTCATTAAATCATAACCACCAGCTGCTGACCCGAAGACATGTATCATCACGTGTGCTAAATACTTGAACTGGGGACAGAGCTTTCCTTTATGTAACGAACCATCAGTAATAGGTCCGTTATACTTCATTCTTAGAAAGCACTTCCGTTGTTCAGTCCAGCTGAGTTCTCTGGGATCCGTCTTGACATCTTCAAGCTTTAACGCCTCTCTAATATCAATCTCTGAAACGATTATTAGCTCCCCCTGAATCTTACTAACCAGTGAGGATTCGCCATCCCAGAAGTCCATCTTTGCATTTGTCCAGAACTCCTGTAACAGATCTCGGTAAATGATAGCGGGTGTAGCAATCGCGTCAATCACCCGGCTTCTCTTCAAAAACTGAATTATCCCAGTAAACTCCGTGTGTTTCTTCACGTCCCCTAAGTATGCACAACAGTTGTGTGCATTCTCAAACGGTAGAATAGCAGTCTTCTCTGTCTCGGCAGCCTGTGAAGATGATCCAGCATGAACACTTGTACCTTCCTGTTCAGACATGGTTAATACTGCAAAACAAATCAAGTAAACACGTTAGAAACAAATAGAATAAACAAAATCTGAAAATTTGGTTTTTAATTTCTACATTCGACCATTCAAAGGTTCGAATGAGAAATTTTGGGTGCGAATGTGAATTTTCAAAGGTTCGAATGTAAAATGTTTTGAAAAATTGTTTCATTCGACCATTATTCTTCATTCGCCCAAATAAACTTTCTCCTTCGCCCAAATTTGCACGTTCAACCATTTGTTAATGGGCGAAGGTGTCAGTTCATCTTCTTCAAATTTCCATTTTGAAATTCAGTATGTTTTAAACTGTCATTTTGATTTGTCAAGCACCTAAAACCTCCGATTAAGCTTTCCTAACACTCAATTTCATCAGTTATTCATTGATTCATTGTTTTAATTTAAAAACTAGGGTTCGAAACACTCAATCAATCGAGTATACAATCTGATTGTTTTTAACCCAATGTTTTTGTATTTTCCCCCCCTAAAACAATGAATGAATGAATCTTTATAAAAATTACGTCCAATTGACAAGTCTAAATCCCTGTTCTAAGTTGATTAGGGCTCGAACACAAAAGTATCGATTACACAGTTATTATCGGATGAAAACCTGTAAAATTAGAGGCAAAATGATCAGTGATAGCAAACGATTACAATGGAATGGTCTAAAAACAACGAGCAATAAGTGGACTTAATCTCAGAAAATTTGAAAAAATTTCGAATGGGGTCGAATGAGATGATAAGGGTTTATATAGGCTGCTCCTTCGCCCGTTTATACCGGTCGAATGTGATACTTTTGCCTCCTTCGACCCTAATCAAAGGTTCGAATGTGGCAAAAGGGTTCGAAAGTGAACTTTTCTCATGAACACTCACATTCGCCCAATCTTAAACATACGAAACAGCATAAAAATTCCTCCTTCGACCCAACGAAGGGGCGAAAGTAATCTGGAATTTTTGAAAAATTTTACCAAATCTCAAAATCGATTCCCGTTCAAAATATTTTCCAACTTTTAAGCATCTGACAATCATTATTTCTCATTTAAAGATTACAAAGCTCAAATGGTCCATCAAGTTTTAGAAAATCGTCATCAACCACCATCAGCTATCAAAAATAAGATAGAAATGTAAAATCTTTTTGGATTTTCTAAAGTTTATGTTAAAACACACCTAAAATCTTTTTGAGTTTTGCAATTTTTGACGAGAAATATAAAATGCAGAAATGTAAAGATAAAGCAGTAAATGTTTTGGGATTTCTGGTAAAGGGATCATATCAGTTATTGAGAAATCTTATCACATCGTTGCTCTTTTTGATTTATTATCATTAAAGACAATGTGTGATCTGGCAACTGCTGATATTGTGATCCACATAAACTCATATGCAGACTTTTGTGCAGTGTTTTAAACTGATACTATTATGTATAGTATAAACATAATTGTCTGTGGTTCCCACACACACGACATACTCCCGTATCAAGAAGTAAATGCACAAAGACTCATTGTAAAGCGTGATTATGCTTTTGTCATCTGTAATTTACAAGGTATGAGGCACAGAGGTATACAGGTCAGCAAATTAATGCAGCAAAGTAATATGTGCACTCTACCAGGTTGAGGACTGATATCAATCATGATTTGCATCAGTGATTGATACGATGTAATAGATAATCTTTGATTATCATAATACATAGAAAGTTCCTCAATTCGGTAACTTTAGGTTTTGGCTTAAAGCTCTTGTATAAAGACACCCTATCTGATCTAGGTCCGTAATGACTTACAGCAGAAGATCAAAGAGGCTATCCCCAGACAACTAATAACATAACGACCCAAAACCTCCGAGTTTTGTACAAATACCCTATCAAACGAAATTACGGTACTAAGACCATATGCCTAGGAGGAGTTCATCTACACAACAATTCGTTTGATATGTATGTATCAGGCACGCAGTAATAGGTCTACGAAGCCTATCAGCACATCACTCAGACTCAGACACACGTCCTATATTGCATTACATTTCTTTTGAATGTGTCAGACCCCCACTGATGTACTATCATTTCCCCTTTTTCTCCAGAAAATCATTTTTGGTTTTTCTGATTTTTATAAATTTTTGAGTTTATTGTTCCCAAGGATAAGCTGGAGCATTTCAAATATGTGACTGCCCAGATATCGTTTGTTCACAGAAATCTGACGGCATTAATCTAAGGGAAGAAGATATAGCAGTCAGCAAAAAATTTCTAATTTTTATGTGTTTTGAAATTTTTCAATGTTTTTAGATTTTCGTATTTTTCTGAAAAACAGTAAAACTAAACTAAAAAGCGATAAACTGAGGTGGTGATCAGTCTTGTTTTTCTTTAATACCGTTAGCTTTCAAAAGATATTCAAATCTTAATTTATCAGAAGCTTTGGTAAAAAGATCTGCACGTTGATAGTCAGTGTGGATTTTGACTATATCGATCAACTCTTTAGCATAACAATCACGGATAAAATGATATTTATTCCGGATATGTTTAGCCTTTGAGTGACTTACTAAGTCTTTTGTTAATGCAATTGCGGCTTCATTATCACAGTAAATAGGGGTTTTAAGAAATTGCAAACTGTAGTCCACCATCTGTTGTTGTATCCAAAGAACCTGTGAGCAGCAGATCGATGCTGAAACATATTCTGTTTCACATGTGGATAATGCAACTACGGTCTGTTTCTTGCACTGCCAGGTCACGAGCCTGCTCCCCATAAACTGGCATCCAGCCGTTGTGGATTTGCTGTCTTTGTCACAGCCACCCCAATCTGCATCACTAAAAGCGATTAGGTCAAAATTATCATCATTAGGGTACCATAGTCCTCTCGACGGACAACCCTTCAGATATCTAAGGATACGTTTGACAGCTGCAAGATGACTCTGTTTCGGTTTCGACTGATAACGTGCACAGAGACATGTGGCAAACATTATATCTGGTCGGGAGGCGGTGAGATACATCAGAGATCCGACGATTGATCTGTATGTAAATGGATCAGTTAGCTCCCCCTTAGCGTCAACTCCAATCCCGTGATTAGGTTGTATTGGGGTATCCATCGGCTTCGAATCATCCATCTGGAATCGGCTCAAGACTTCAGAAACGTATTTCGTCTGGTGAATAAAGATCCCCGTTGGTCTTTGTTCCACCTGCAAGCCTAGGAAAAACTGCATCTCTCCCATTGCGCTCATCTTGAACTTTTCCTGCATAACACGTTCAAATTCTCTACACAGAAGTTCGTTAGTAGAACCAAATATAATATCATCAACATAAATCTGGACTAGAAGCAAGTCATCGCCTGTTCGTTTAGTGAACAGTGTGCAATCTACCAAACCTCTCTTGAATCCTTTTGAAAGAAGATACGTGCTCAGCTCCTCATACCATTGCCTTGGAGCCTGGTGCAACCCGTAGAGAGCTTTGTTCAAAACGTAGACCTTATCCCGGTGAATAGGATCTTCAAAGCCTGGTGGTTGACCTACGTATACTTCCTCCTTGACCACACCATAGAGAAACGCGCTCTTGACATCCATTTGATACACCTTAAATTTCTTGTATGATGCAAACGCCAGAAACATTCGTATTGCCTCTAAGCGTGCAACTGGTGCATAGATCTCGTTGTAATCGATTCCCTCAACTTGATGAAATCCTTGTACAACCAAACGAGCTTTGTTCCTTACGATCACTCCTTTATCATCCTTTTTGCATTTGAATACCCATTTTGTTCCAATCTTCTTTCGTCCTGGGGGCAAATCTGTCAGTGTCCAAACGCCAAGTTTCTGAAACTGCAACAACTCCTCTTGCATTGCTTCCACCCAAGCGTCATCCAAAAGAGCATCCTTGTAAGTTCGCGGCTCAACCTGCGAAACATAACAAGCAAAAGACCAGTCATTCTGAAAACCTGATTTTTGTATTTTAGCATATAAAGCAAGATTGCCAAGGTTTTCCGGTGAGTTAGTATTCCTCAATTGACCTCTCGTCATCACACTGCTACCAGGATCACCAATAACCTGCTCAATCGGGTGAATTCGATGTATCCGAGATTCCGGATAATCTGGTACTTGGACTCCCGTCTGAGTAGTTAAATTCTCTACAGAAACCAGATCATTACCCACATTCAATGATGAAGCACCATTTGTATTTGGGTTCACTAGTGGTGTCACTGTAGCATGATCTAAAATAGCTTCACTTGTAATCTCATCGTCGTCATCTTCTGATTCTGATGAATTCAAAGTTGTGGAAGCTTCTTGGAATACCTCTTCTTCAACGACAGGAACATTGGTATCATTAGAAGCTGCTTGGGGGTTCACGGTGATCAGACGCACCAATGGTGATGTCACTGCGTTTTTGACCTCGTAATACAAACGTAATACAGCCTCTTCAACCAAGCTATCTAGGTTGAATGATTCAAAGAAATCTTTGTAATCAAACATCCAGTCTGGACCGCTTCCCTGTAAATTTTGAGTATACCGTTGCACTTCAATGTTAGCCCACTCCTCGACTTGACGAGTTCGTTTATTGAATACCCGTTTGAGCGGGGTTGTATATCCAACAAAGTATCCTTCCTCAGCCTTCGGTGCGAACTTCTCAGATGGATTAAGCATAGTACAAGGAGCTCCAAACGGTTCTAGATACTCTAAAATTCGGCTTTCGACGATTCAACAGCTCATAAGAAGTTTTGCCAAACTTCTTCACCGTTAAAACACGATTAAGAGTATAACAAGCTGCGTAAATTGCTTCGTTACAGAACATTACTGGAAGATTTGAGTCCGCAAGCATTGTTCTCGCCGTTTCTATTAGAGTCCTGTTTTTGCGTTTGGCGACACCGTTCTGTTGTGGGGTATACGGAGCACTGTATTCATGATGAATTCCTTTGTTTTCACAAAGATTGTCCATCTGTGCATTCTTAAACTCCGTCCCATTATCACTCCTAATCCTCTTGATCTTGAGACCATAGATATTTTCCAGGAGAGTGAACAGAACTTTCAAATTATCAAACGTGTCGCTCTTTCGGTGTAAGCACATAACCCATGAAAATATTGAAAAATCATCAGTCACCACAAGACAGTACAATTCCCCAGCATGACTCTTACGCTTGACAGGTCCAAACAGATCCATGTACAAACGTTCAAGTGGCAATTCAACGGAATTGACTTTCTTTGGCCTATGGGGTTGTTTGTGCTGCTTACCCTACTTACAACTCACACACTTGTCATTTAAGTGAAAATGTTTGACGTTCACTCCTGTGACAAGTTCATTCTTCACCAATTGATCCATCTTTCTTAGGTGAATGTGTCCCATTCTCCTATGCCACATAATTGATTCTTTTTCTGTAGCCTTGGAGAGAAAACACGTGACTTGGCCTTGGGTGGTCATAGCTTTCGACATATCGAGAATGTACAAGTTGTTCACTCTCGGCGCCTTTAACATCACCCACTCTTTCGGTAACTTGAAACCCGGCTTGAGTATATAGCAAGATTTGTCGTCAAAGTACACAGAAAATTGTTTGTCACATATCTGACTGACACTGAGCAGATTGTAATCAATTTGCTTCACATAAGATATTCTCTCGAAACTCACTATTCCATTGCTCACACTACCCTCCATGGTAATATAACCTCCCTTGTTACCTGCAAACGCTACATAACCTCCATTGATGTTTCTAATATCGAATAGTAGCGAAAGATCCCCTGTCATGTGACCAGAAGCTCCACTGTCAACAATCCAAAGACTGCTCATAGGGCCAGCTGAAGCTCCCTACACATATCAAGTAAAGAAGTTACATTTTTCGGGGGACCCAAGCCTGTTTGGTCTTGCGTCTTTGAACAGTTTGTTTCAAAGATTCAGATTTCTCACAAACATTTTGATTTGTATCAAGCTTTTTCTGATCACACAAACCTTTTTCATTCTCTGGTTTCACATTTTGTTGTGAAGTTGAAGCACCTTCAAAGCCCTTTGGTGACCAAGATTGTTCAGACCGTTTCAAGATCCGGACTTCATATTTTGGAGTCTCAGCCGGTTTCTTTACTTCTTCTTTGAACGAAACTTTCTTGGTTACCTTCTCTAATTTAACAGAGACAGGTCCAACTGTTGATTTGACATTAGGTTTAACAGGAACCTTTTTGTTGTCAACAGTTGCGTTCACCATTGGTTTCTTAAATGGTTTCTTAGTGGCTATCCGGTTGTGGTGATCATATGTCATCGGACGATTTTCCCTCCTTTTGAAATAATTGCTTTGGTTATAAAAAGGTGCTGGTTGAGGGACAAATCGTCTCTATGGATAACAATGATTATCGACCGGACATTCATACTTCTGCTTCATCTCCACCTCGTGCCTCTTGTGTCTTACGTATGGGCAGTCGGCAAGTAAATGCACGGTACTCTTCAAAATTATTCTTGGCATTCGACTTTGAATAACTAGTGATAGGATATTGATCATCCATACACCTTCTTCTCAAACTCTCAGGAGCGGGGTCCTTTGAGTAAGTCGGCTCAAGAAAACCATTTGACTTCTCTATTGGTTTAATAAATTGTGTGACATGGACCTTTGGTTCTTTAGGAATATCCAAATGAATTTTCTTTAAAATTGCTGGAGGTATATCATTTGTTCGCTCATGTTTCGGGAACCAAATGGTACTTTCCTGCCAGATCTTTTCAATTTTTGAATAATTTGCAAATTGGATTGGATATTCTTCATCAGAAATTATCTTATCAGATCCTTGCATCCGATAGAAAACTTTAACAGGTTTATCACAAAATTCATTTTCCTTTTCATTTGACTTTTCAATTTTCTTTTCATATTTCTTTTCAATTTTCTTTTCAATTTTCTTCTCACTAGGCTTAACTGATTGATTCTTTCTATGAGCGTTAGCCATGGGATGGACAATCTGAGATGGTGAAACAGGTTCAGTAGTGATTATGTGATTTTCATCAGGAATATCACACACCTTTTCAGAAACCTTCTCAGACTGTTCATCCTCTTCATCAGAATCATCAGCAGCAACTACACCCTCATTATTTCCCAGAACAGGTCTAACATCAGAATAAGGGTCTCCCACACTAGATGTGTTTGACTCGTCATCCGATGTAGAGTCAGATTTAACTGAGCTCTCCGGTGCTATTGAGTGCAAATTATGGTTTTCAAACAACACCGGAGCTGGGAAAGCTTTGTAGTTTGCACTGCTAGACTGTGAAGGCTCTTCTATTATGTGGTTAACAACATAAGCGATATGCTTATAACTCTTAAGCTTTTTGTTTACTTTTTCTGCAAAACACTTGATGGTGGCCATTTCAAGTTTTGTGTTTTCTAAATCATTAATATAGTTATTTATGGCCATTTGTTTTAAAGACAAAGTATTTTTCAATTCTGAAACATCTTTCTTATAACCATCAAGTACTCTGTTAAACTTTTTTGCTTCTTTTTAATATAATTGATAGTTGATTTTTGCACTCTCAAGTTGAACCTTGAGTTTCTTATTCTCATCTGTCAATTTATCACAAGCTTTGAAATGTTTAACACAATTTGAATTTGAATTAACAGCAGATTCAGTACTTACCTGCTTTGGAGGTTATGTCATGGCCATCAATGCAAAGTGTGCTTCCTTCCCAGAGAAAAATTTTGAGTAATCAATCTTGGTACAAGCATCATCCACTATGCATGATTTCCGGGTCATCAAAAAGTCAGCTTCAGCAAGCAACTGATCAATGTCATCATCCAGTGAGTTAACACTAGATTCAGAATCAGACTCATTCTCCTCATCAGAATAAGTAGAATCAAACTGCTCTGGAATATCAGCAACCGAATCAAGAATCACCCCGGACTTCTTCTTAGTATAATCAGCATTCATCTCTTCATTTAACTCCTCAATATTCAACTTAGTCATCTTCTCAGTCACAATTTCTTCTTCAACCTCCACCGGCTCATCCAAATTCATTTGCTGTGCTACACAAGCCACATTACCAATTGTGATTTCTTCAACACCTAACTGCATACGTGTCCAATCAAAACCCTCATCCTTTTGTATCACCAAAGCTTGATTTTGATTCTCGGTTTGGGTTTGTGTGTTTGGTGTAGAAATGGGAATGATTGTTCGGTTTGAATTCTGTTGTGTTTGGTTTTGTGCTGTGGTTTGTCTAGCATTGTTATTTTGTTGGGTATTTTGACGGTTTTGATAGTTGTTTTGAGGTTGAAAACTTGAAATGTTGGAACTTTGGTATGATACTTGATTTTGGTTTTGTCGGTTTTGGTAGTTAGAGTTGAATGGATTTATATTACCTTGTTGTGCTGGCTGTGTGCACTCTCTTTTGAAATGACCTTTGTCACCACAGTTAAAACAAGTGACTTTGGTTTTGTTGAAGCCATAAGTGGTGTTTGGAGAAATAGAAAGATCAGTTCTCCCAGTCTTTTGAATAAAATCAGTGGCTCTTCACATGATACTTGCAAAAGCCCACTGAATATCCATGAGTTCCATTTCTTCCTTGTCAATCTGTGCGTAGTCCTCATTGGTCAAGTTGTGGTTCCCAATTTGACTAGCAACCAATCCATTGTACGATGCTACCATTGCTGAAATTAATGCTACATGTTGTTGAGCAATCTCAACGGTAACATTGTTTAGATTTGATGTCTCCAACACAATCGGGCTTTGGTTAGTTTGACTTTGGGTAATTTGCATCTGGTTCATTGAGGATTGTATGGTTGTTGTTGAGGTTGGCTAGCAGAGTAACATGCTGCTTGTTGCATGGGTGAAAATGGTGGAATGTAAGTAGTTGTTGGATATGATGGTGAGATATATGAAGATGTTTGAGCAAGGTAATTGATTGGTGTTTTGGTTGGTTTAACAATGTTAGATACGCACGCGATGTGTGGAGCAACATTAGAAGTAGAACTGGAAGTAGAATGGGAAGAAGATGTACCACCAAGATACAATTCCGGATTCTGAGGAATTTGAGCTCTTTTAGCTTTCCTCTTTTCCTCCATCTCCTTGTTTTCCAATTTCTGAATGAACTCATTGATAGTTTAATACTGGTATGCATCCTTTTCTTTTAACACCTCAATATGTTGGTTCCAATACGGTGGCAATGCATCGGCAAACTTGTCCACCAATTCAGACATAGGTATGCTTATCTCATAGCTTGAAAGCTCTGTGAGTAAGTGGCAATACCTTGGGACCAACTCTTTCAACGTCTCGTTACCCATGTAACTGAAATTCTCAAACTCTTTCCGAAGCTCTTCCATCCTTAGCTTCCTAGTCTTCTCATTACCATCATGCCTGTTCTTTAACATATCCCACAACTGTTTAGAAGTTGTACAAGACCCAAATTGACGAAGCAAGTCAGTATTGATGGCCTAGGATAGTTGAGAAAACGCTTTCTTCTCAATAGCAAATTTCTTCTTTTCATCATCTGCAAGATTTTCCAATGGAATAGGCTCTCCCGTGTTCTCCAAGATCGGAGCAACATAGTCCTTTGCAATCATCTGCCACGCCTCAGTTCCTTCTAAACCCATTCCCTCTAGATGGATCTTGAATTTGGTCTTCCACGTGTTGTAATCGACTATTTCCATAAGCTTAGGTGGACGGTTTCCACTCCCCGAAGACAAGTCTTGGATAAGAGTTGAAATAGCATTTGTCGTCTGAGAATGTACCGCTGCTGCTGCCACTCCCCAATAGTCACCAATCGGTTGCTTTGCAACAGAGTGGGTCAAACCAAGGGTTCATTCGACCCATCGTAGGGTCGAATGAGACCCTCTAGGGTCAAACCAGTTTTCACACAAGTCGAATGGACTTTATTTGGTCGAACGAACTTGATTTAGGTCGAATTAACACGTGTTGAGGTCGAATTAACATGTGTTAAGGTCGAATAAACATGTGTTAGGTTGTATGAACTTGTAAATATGACGAATGAAGCTCCTTGGGGTCGAACCAAGCCGTTTGGAGTCGAACCAAGTGTTACTTTGGGCTGATTCGACCCAAAAACCTCAAATGGGCGATTTGTGATGCAAACTAAGTGTTTTATGCTTGAACCTCATGTGTAATCTATGTATACTTGATTAGTTTATGTAATGGGTCACCAACGGGATGTCGGGGTCATTCTAGTGTGTCGGTTGAGCAGTCGAACATGTTTTCAAACATACTTAGTCACGATCTGGACAATCGGGGACTAGATAACCTTAAGGTTATTAGTCAAAACACTTATATGAACTTTTATGATAGATTCCCAGTATTAGGAACTATCAAGACTTGTTGATAACTCTTTTATATAGAAGACGCAAATCTAAGGTGAGTTTCACAGCCCCACTTTTATTGGTTTTACTTTTGGGGGAGAAAACAAGCGCTAAACTTATATTTCGTAAACATATGTCATACTATGGGTTACTTTTGAGTTGCTATACGATCTTTGGAAGTCCCGGGAGAAACCATGAATGTGCGGGGTTGCACAACGGGGGAAATGTGGATAGACCTATTGGGCGTGACCTGCCCCACTCGTAGACTGGAGGTCGGACGGGTGCATGTTGTCTTGAACTATGCTAAACTTGCTAAACATTATTCGGGCGGCTTAAACATGTGCTAAACTTGCTAAACGTGTCCAGTAATGGTTTTCCAATCGTAGTAGTAGCAAAACTTACGCCTAGCTAGCGTACTTTGGCTTTCACATGACATAGTATTGACAGGTTTGAACTTGGTAACATTTGGTAATACTTGGTAACATTTTATGAAAACCCGTGAACTCACCGGCATTATATGTTGACACCTTTTGGCATGCTTTTCTCAGGTTGCTAAGCTAGCAACACACGGACTAGGCGCACGGGTCTGCATGGCGTCTAGGGCTTTAGTTCATGTTTTTGAATAATCTTTTGAAACTACTTTGTCACATGGGTTGTAACTTGAATTTGCTTCCGCTACGGTTTTGAGATATTAAAGTTTATGTTTGAGTCTACGTATATTTCATATAGTTGTTGTTTATTGTGACCGTTGACTTGGATCCTGGTTTGTCACGCGTCTCGCGGTAAAACCCCGCATGTGGAATTTGAGGGTGTGACATATATGGTTTGGGTAAACAAGTACATCTTTTCAAGGATCGGGCAAAGTATCACTTAATCCTATACTTGTACTGTGCTCGCAAAATTTTCCAAAAGTAATCTCATACCTAGAGCCATACACAAATACCCGTTCCTGATAGAGTCGGGTATTTGGGTTCGATTGAGGAATAGTAGTAGTCATAGCCATATAATTGATTGGTTGTGATGGTTAACTAGACTTTTGAGCGGCAACCGACCAAGGATCCCTGGTTGTCTGCTTGTCTGCTGTTGTGGTGTTGGATTAGGTCATGGTGTAGTAGAAAAGTTCCACATCTTGATCTGAGAATGTTTAAACACGAAAAGATTAGAAAAGTTTAATAACAGATTCTACCTTCGTATGTAGTGAGTGGTCGAATGAGCCAAAATGTTCTCCTTCGACCGTTTGAAAAGATACGAATGAGGAATACAACAAACACTAATCACTTTCGACCCTTTACACCCTCTTTCGACCGTTTGAATTCACCTTCGACCGCCCGAATGGTCGAATGAGACAACTATGGTCGAATGTACAACAATACTCTAACAAACTCTAGATTCGATCAGCTAAAACACCACTTTCGACCAAAAATCCCTTGGTTCGACCAAATTAACACACACGTTTGACCATTCTCCCTAGGTTCGACCCTGCACGTTCAAAAACGGTTATTCTTTGAAAATCAGTTAATTTTGATCAAATGTTTTAAGAGTTGATAGAATTTGATGATTCTAATCAGGTTTTGCTTCGGATTTGATTTGGAACAAGTTTATCAAAGAGAATTATGCATTTTATCCATGAAAACAAGCTCTAATCAATCAAATTATCATCAATTAAGTTTTATCAATGAAAACAGAAAGTTTTTTATCAAAATAGGGTCCAAATCAGTTGTAAAATTATCAGTTTGTGGTTGTTTGATCCATATGGCTCTGATACCACTTTGTATTCGCGTAGGATCGTCAAATCTACAAAGATAATGATCAAACAAGTTTGATTCAGGTGCGGAATCCCTAAATCAATCACAAAATGATAACAATACTAACAAAACGCAGAAATCATCTTTAAAAGCTTCATCTCATTGATAAACAAACTCAATTACACGTTATAATAAGCTTTACAATCAAGACAAGACGTGAATTAAGTTTACACAAAACCCTAGGGTGAGACTCAAACAGGAGGGAAACAAAAATGACCAAAAACTAACATTCAAAATGAACTTGACCTTTATATAGGCCTGCACATTCGCCCACTTTGCTTGGTCAAATGTGCAAGTTCGCCCAATCATGATGGTCGAACCAAGCAATACATTAACATCTAAAACTACCTTCGACCTCCTTCTCTCCTTTGCCCATTTAAAAAATCTCCTTCGACCATATTATTCTTCCTTCGACCGTTCGACTAAACACATAAACATATGTTAAATGTAATCCAAAGCATTAGTCGCACAAAATGCATCTACAACATTAATCTCATTACGGTTAAAGGGTAAACCTGAAAGGGGAAGAACCTTTAACCGCATCTTATACTTGAGCAGTATCTACTACTTAACACATTTTGGTTGCACGCATTGTTTCTTGTATTACTTATGTTAGTGTTATGGAAAAGCATAGCACCCTAGTGTAAGGTAAATTGATGATTACGGTCCGAAACGCAATCATGGGTTTACAGGTACATGAGGGTGGTGTGTAATTCTATTTAGGCGATTGGTAGACAATCAGTACGAGTCCAAGGTATCAGGAGTGTGGTGGGTTAGCTGCGGTACACCCTATATATAAGCATAAACGATACTGCGGGAGCAGACTAGGAGTCTGACCAAGAACCTACCCATTACTACCTCTTCAATAGGTCGTTGACTAATAGCTAGCATTTTTGATAAAGAACATTTCACATAAGCTTCAATTAGTTTTGTTGGAGCCTTCCTTGTTGACCACCTCTGCAGTAAACCTTAAACTTTGTATACTCTTACACTTTCTGCTAGGCGAAATCTTGTTGCATGTCCTTAATAATGTTTGGTCAGAAACCATTCAAAAGTAGGGGAGACTGCTTCATTAGTACTTCTGCCCTTCACCAGTTACACATTCCCAAAACCTTTTTCATTTACACTCTCAAGTTCCTGACCTCGGGACAAACGTCAAAGTTATTCGATTTAAACACCTACTTCAAAATTTGTCAAATCAACTCATGCATTTCTTTTAGGATTCCTAAAACTTAAAGTTTAGTATTCTGCTAGATTCTCATTTTCCTTGCTATTTCAGACGAACCTGATCCAATCCTTAAAACCCACATATATCAAATCTCTTATTCAAAAATATTCGAAACAGTTTATTCTATTATCTACAAATTCATGTCGTGCCTTAACCCATTTTTTCCAAACCACAGTTGCCCAAATTTCTAATCAACCACCATCAACCCTGTGTTTTGAATAACTTCGGGACGAAGTTTCCAAAAGTAGGGGAGACTGTAACATCGCGAATTTTCCCCAATCTTTTAGTAAAATCACAACTTTACCTAAATTATATTTTCTTTTGTACAAACATACTAACCTTGTCTTTTTTTTATTTATTATTGCAAAATATTTTCTCTTTAATAATAATAAATCTCAAATGTTATGTCTATAAAAATTTATAAAACACAACAATTTATCTTTATAACACATAAAATCCATAGCCAACAACCTAGACCAAACCAAACCTTGGCCCTTGTTTTATTTTTCGGAGCCCACATCTAGTTAAGCCCAACCCAACCAAAACCCAGCCCAATACCCCTCCTCCTTCCATTCAGCAAAAAAAAGGGTATGTTTGGCCAAGGACTCGAACCCGTGACCTGGCTTATCCAATACAAGCAACACCACCACTACACCACTATGGTGTTTGGTGGTTTATGTTGGAAACAGATTGTACATAAACATATCTTAGAACCCTTTGACCACTGACAGCTTGCAACACGCGATTGACATGCGATTTGGAAACAATCATCATAATTTATTGCTTATAATTGACCGACATTAATCTCCACGTCAAATCCTATGTCTGAATGCGTGATTACAGCGTGATTTGAGGATCTATTGGATGGAATTGTAACCATTTATAACCATCCATTCTACACATATCAATTCCATATAATTAATCATTTTTATCTCAATTTAACTTACCTATAAACTAATTAAGGGCCGATTAGGAGAAGCCCTCTATAATATTCACCCTTCAATCACCGAAACCTCTTGATTTCGAGCTTCTTGATCGCGCCTTTGTGCTAGAGTATTCACCATCAAACGGTACACCATAACCCCTAATATTTATGTTCTTGATTCGGTTTTGATAGGGGATTAAAAGCCCTAAACATTCGTTTGTTAACTGTATCAATTTTGTGGTCTATTGATGAGATTAGGAGTTAGGGTTTATAAGGATTGAATTGGGGATTATTTTCAGGTATTGTTTAAATAAAATTCGAATGCAAACTAATCAACAAACACACACCCAGACCAGTTGGTCTGGGCGTGGTCTTACACAGATCTGGCCAGGAGTTCGAACCCCCTGGTCTGCAACCTTTTATTTGTTAATTTTTCCTTCTCCTTAATTTCTTTTAAATATATATAATTTCAGTTAAGTTTGATTATTTGTTTAAAATACTTAATTTAGCTCAAAAATTCTATAAATTTTAAAAGAGCTCACTTATACCTCAAATATTATTATCCATATTTTTAATCTCGAAAATTTCATTATTTTATATATTTAAAATATTTTTTTGTTTAAATCATAATAAAATCATTATAAATCATATTTTAGTGATTCAAAAGCCCAAAATTTTTATATAAATTCTTTATGATAACGAGGCTTTGTAAAAAAAATATTATCTTAGAAAATATTACGTCTTAATCCTATTTTGGTATTTTAATCAAGTTGTTCATTAATTTAGAATAATATTTTTTTATTTATTTAAAAATAATACGTAAAATATTTTATAAACTTTTTCCCTAGATTTATACATTAGTAGAAATGTACTTCTATAAAAATTTATAGTTTTATAGTTTTTATACTAATTAAATCAAAATTATTACATTTAGGACACTTATATTCATTTAAAAATATCAAAAAATATTTTAGAGGTTTATAAAATTATTATAAATACTCCAAAATATTGTGCTTCCAAAAACCCTAACACCTTTTGTATCATTCACTTATATTGTCAAATTTTACATTTTGTTATTAATTAAGATACGTTATATCAAATTAATTTCAAAAGAAATTAATAACTAAATTATTATTCAAAATTCTTAAACGTTTGATGGTATATATTTTATGGATATATGAAATACAAATCATCATCATACACTAATTTATATCCATACGTTTTATGAAATGCTCAGAATCTATTAAAATCAATATCAGTTCGAAAACTCAAGTTCCCAATTTAGTCTTCAAACCCTAATGCCTAAGCCTAAGAAGCTTAAAACTCTTTTAAGTTTAGAAATTTATTTTGGATATTCGAAACTTTAGGTTAAATCTTCGGGATTCGCCTCACATACATTCACGACGCTTAGGGGTTTATACAACTTATCGAATGTGAGTATTTCCTATCCCCTTTTGCTTTTATTCACTTTTGGGGTGTTACATGTACATTTATACAAATTACACATACAAGTTCACATTTTTACAATACAATTCTAGTACTATGTGCATTTGCTTACTAACGTGCTTTATGCTTAGACATTACATGTAGAATACATTTGTACTTAGTGAAATCATTAACATTGTACAAGCCGACCTTAACATTGGATAGCGCTATTGGATTGACAACCCGCCTAGGTTGATTCTCCCCCTTTTTCATCGGAGAATCCGTGGTCATTGTTAAGTTTTTATCCATTTATTGGATAAGTACACTGTAACATCGCGCATTTTTTCCCCAATCACCCACTATATACTTGTATTATGATATATACACATATATGTATCCTTTTAATTATTTAGTTATTTAATTATTTATTTATTTTTTTTTACCACTTTATATACTTCTAATATATATGTATTTATATAATAATAATAATAATAATAATAATAATAATAACGACAATATTAATTAGACTAGTAACCAAACCCAACAACTCAACATAACCCAACCCAAACCTCTTGTCTTTCTTTTTTCGGGCCCATCATCCCAGCCCAAAACCCCTAAGCCCAAACCCAAGGCCGGCCCACTAGTCCCCTTTCAGTTTTAAAAAAAAATGAACGAGTTGCTGCTGCAAGGACTCGAACCCGGGCAGAAAGCCGGGTCAGTACACACACACCCTAACACCATCTGGGCTACACCTTTCATTTGATTCAAACCCAACTTGTATTATATAAAACACCACTTAAAGCCGGCCCCTCCTCCTTCCTTTCTATTCGTTGCAGACCAGACACGCGACCAACTTGGTCAACTTTCCTAATCTCCCTTAATTAACGCGTTTTTTATCACGATCTGTTTTGGAAACTAATTATCGGCCCCTTAAGCTTAGTCTTCACGCAAAAATCAATTCAATACATTCCATATAAGAGTCTAATCACGCGTATGTGTTTTAATATTTGGTCAAACTTCTAAACTTATGAATTCGTGTGGATTACTATAAATTGGGATCGCCCTCAGCTCCTAAATGTGCCGAAAAACACACAAAAACCTTCAATTATCCTCTAAATTCATCCTATTCGCATAATTGTGCTCGGTTTGACGTTTTTGTTGACCTCTTCAATCATAGACATTAAAGCATTGTAAGTCCCGAATTTTTTCTTGGTTTTGTTAATTGGCCATTAACAAGCAGTAGCCCTATCATTGTAGAAGCTATTGGATGTTAATTAATCGTATTAGAAAAACTAGGGTTCTTATGTTTTATAATTGGGGAAGAACACTTCAGTACATGGTGTTATAATTTAAACAAACAGAAACCAAACACAACCACTGACCTAGATCAAGTGGTTGTGTCTGGTGCCTTTGAACCAGCCCACGCGAGTTCGAACCCCAGCAACACCAATGTATTTTTTTGAAAACAATCAAGCTTTATATATATATATAATTACTTATATTTTAAAATTCATTTTTAAATGCTAAAACTCTTTTATAAATTCTACAAAAATTATTTTATGTTAATCTAGTAAAAAAGTTTAATATACAATTTTTAGTTTTCAAAAATTTATTTATTTAATATATTTAATAAATACTTCAAGTTTATTCCATTTTATTTATAAAATTCTATAAAAATATCAAAACAATTTTATAAATTTCCACAAAAATTATTCTGAGTTTTTATAACAATAAACTTTTCTGAAATGATTTTTATTTCTGAAAAATCATTTACTTAATATTTTTAATAATTTTTGTTAGTTTTAATCATAAATAAATCATAATAAATTCATTTTTTTCAATAATTTTGCACCAAAATTTTATATAAATTATTTCTATTTATTTGGATCAGAAATACAATTTTTAATTTAATAATTCTTTAACTTTTGTATTTTTAAAATATTAAAGTTATATATTGACAATTTGAAATAAATAGATTTAATATTCTATTTTTAAAGGAAATAATTTTATAAAAATTATTTTCATACTTAAAACTTATTATTGTGACCATCTTTAAATTAAAAATTACAAAAAGACTTTTGTTTATTTATTTGTCAAATTTCTCTTATTTATTAAACATTTTATTTATTAATCAAACGAGCACATATCCCCAATTCGAAGCCCTAGAATATATATTTGTAGACTAGAAAGACTTAGACATATTTATTACCTTAATTATAGGGTAATACTTGGCATTGTTGGGCAACACAATATTCTATTTTTCACGAGACATAACATTTTGCTAAGGTGAGTTTACATAGCCCCTTTACTCTATTTTCACTATTTTTGGGGTGAAACATGTTTAAACATTTTATACTATCATTCACTCATATTTACTTGTGATTCAATTACAACATCATTCTATCATTTGACTGTAACAAAAAGACACAGTACAATCATTAACAATGATCAAGCCGCCTGTTTAGATTATAGCGCTATAGGTCTGACAAACCCATCCCCCCGCATAAATTCAGGGATGATCGATAACAGTAACAACATTTAACTAACTTGCGAGTTAGTCATCAGTCGACACAAGGTTTGATTGTACAAAGACGCATTGTTACATGTCGGAATCATACTCTATCATCATACAACTGTGATTGTTGTACAAACTATTGTTATCAATTATATTCAAAAACCTATGTATTCTCACCAACTTTTGTTGACCCAAAATATTTTCAAAATTAACATGTTTCAGGTTCAACTTGTCTGAAGATTTGAGTTAATGCTTGAAGATGTGTGCATAGTATTATTCATTTTGATGTACGAACTCTTGTAGAACAAATGTATGTAATTTATTTAAATCATTTAATGAAATTTATTATTCACCATGAGCTACTGAACAATCATCAATACGTGACATCCCGATGTTTCCGCCATCGGTTGGGGTGTTACATACACCGCCGTTCATTTAGTACATTATACAGTCACAGGATTGATTTCGCTCATTTGTATGATACATAGTTTACATAATTGCATGGTAGCTTTGCACTTGAATTGTATAACATTTTCCAACTTACTATATGTATTAAACCTAGGAATGCTCACCAACATTTCATATGTTGACAAAACTTATTTTGTACATGTTTCAGGTGCAGTTTGATCTTAGTACTATAGCATTGGATTTTAGTGCTTGCTTTTAATAAGTTATTTCAAATTTCATGTTTCGTTCAGACTTTTGTATTTTCCCATTTCATCTATGTAAGACAATTTAAATTATTCAATAATATATTTACATTTTAGTACCATGTGCTTTTGAACAATCGTCACTACGTGACACCTCGATGATTCCGCCATCGGTTGGGGTGTTACAAATACTTCACACGATCCACAAACATCACAGCCACAAAAAGCAAACGAAGACTCAACCTTCTCCAACCACCGGAGCAATCCTACTGCTCCCTCAGAACCAGAGAAATTGTGCGGCTTGCAATCCATAAACATCTTATAGTTGCAAACAAGAGTAGGTGGGTTAATAGGATTACCTGTACCAGCACGCCAAATGAAATGAAACAAAACGAATACCCCACGCAAGAGAAAAACAGGAGTAGTAGTAATCAAATTACCAACAAAGCCTTGCTGAGCAGCCTGAAAGGCAGCAAGGGCAACTGACACCTGTTGCTGGATCAGATTGTTCAGTTCGTCCTGGGTCATAGTGATATTTCCACCGCCGCGACCCCCAGCACGACCACCACCACGAGCAGCAGACATCCTCTGGAATACCAACGAACAAGATGTTCAGATTTGTCACTAGTATAAACCACTTGCAACACAGGATTTCAATTCCAAATCCAGTCCGAGACTATCAGTCCAAACACCGAGTCCACCAGGATTTTCATGCATCCCAGATTATTATTGCGTGTGCACTTGAAATGATATATCGTTCCATATGGTCTACATGCTGTCCTAGT
This sequence comes from Ambrosia trifida, assembly GCA_028751855.1. Taxonomy (NCBI): domain Eukaryota; kingdom Viridiplantae; phylum Streptophyta; class Magnoliopsida; order Asterales; family Asteraceae; genus Ambrosia; species Ambrosia trifida. Next base: position 50,900,864 of record CM054125.1, read on the forward strand.
TCACTATAACCATTGGCTCTGATACCAATCTGTCACACCCTCAATTTCCACGTGCGGGGTTTTATTGCAAGGCGCGTGACACACTAGGATCCAAGTCAACGGTCACAATAAACGACATCTAAATGTAAAAGAAATGTAGACCATTCATTAAGTTTGCAAAATGTAACCAACGTCAACGGAAGCATTAAACATCTATACAACTCAAGAACGTAAATAACATAAGTTCGACAACGTATGAAAACCATGCAAGTGAATCCTAGATGTCATGCGACACCGTGCACCTATCAACAGCTGCTACCTTAGCGACCTGAGAAAACATGCAAAAAACGTCAGCACAAAAAAATGCTGGTGAGTTCACGGTTTTTAAGTAAACTGTTTCCAAAAGTTTGAGTGATTCCATCATGTTACTCTTATGCTAAAAGAATGCCAACCCAGGCATATGAGACCGCTAATACGATACCCGGTGTGAAACACCTGTGTGTAACCGAACAGCCAACCTAGGCATAAGTGAACTACCGATCCACGGTGAACTGAATGGCCGAGCCCAGCCAACCGAACTACCGAACCACGGCAAACTGAACTACCGTCTAATGGCAAAATTGAACTATCGTACAGTAAGAACACAAAGTACCACCAGCATAACATGATTAGTATGAAAACAAGTACATAGCATGTTTCTCCCCCGAAAATGTAAACACTGAAAGAGGGGCCGTGAAACTCACCTTAGGTTGCGTCTTCAAATAAAAGAGTAATCCGAAACGTGTTCGATAGCCCCAACTAGTGGCGACCTATCAATAAGTTTGAATGAGTATTTTGACTACTAACCTGAAGGTTAACTAGTCCCCGATTGTCCAGATCTTGACTACGCGTGTTTAAAAGTGTGTTTGAACGTTAACCGGACACATCGGACAGACCCGACATCCCGTTGGTGACCCATTGCACAAACTAATCAAGCATATAAGGTTTACACATAAGGTTCAAGCATAAAACACTTAGATTGCATCAAAAATCGCATATACGAAGTCGTAAGGTCGAATCGGAAGATTTCTGGGTTTGGTTCGACCCCTAGGGCTTTTGGTTCAACCCATGATCCCTTGGTTAGACCCTCATGATGTTCATTCAACCTATTCACAAGTTTATTCGACCTAACACACGTTTATTCAACCCTAACACATGTTTATTCAACCCAAACACGTCTTAATTCGACCTAAATAGTGTTCATTCAACCCTATGCATGTTCATTCGACCTATTAGAAGTCGGTTCGACCTCTTTGAAGTTCATTCGACCCCATGACTATCATTAACCTATCCCCACAAAACCATACCAATTTTATCCTGAAATCTGTCCGTTTACCAATTTTATCCTAAAATATGTCTGTTTTACAAGTTAACCAAAATAACAAATCATGGAGATGTCACATCATATGCATGCAATCTTTACCCGATATGGAAACTTATCGAAATCATCTATCAATTAGCTCAATATGCTCAGATTTTCATGTGTAAGAAAACCCCTAATCGTTTCATCAACAATAACAACATGAATCAAACCCTAGATCTAACACAAACCCCCCCCCCCCCCAAAAAAAAATGAGCCAAACATCATCAATAACCATTTGTGACCCATAGCAACTATAAATCATCATCGATAACAGTCCTAGATCATTGTTATAACATATACACATCATTCAATCATCAATTAATTCCATACAAGTTCATAACACATCATTTAACATCATTAACGCATGTATTTTGCATAAAAACTCATTGTTAATGAAAAGGTTTTGTTTAGAAATGTAAAGGATCGCTTTTATAAAAAAACACAATATATCACACGAGTCGAACAATTCAGATGCGGAATCCCAAAAGTGTATGCAATATGATAATCAATCAATCTGACACATAGAAATCCATATTAATCATCATTATCATTAATAATCAAACTAGTTTTAACATTAAAAGCCTTTATTACAATGATACACACACACACTAAACCTTCTAGACCTTTCAAGGAAACACACACAAGATTCACATACAAATGACACAACTACTTAACATCTCAAACAAACTTAAACTATTTATAGACTGCACGTTCGACCCCAGTATTGGTCGAATGAACACGTTCGACCTCTACTGAGCTCGAACCAACAAGTATAATCTATCAAAACTCTGTATGACCTTCATCAACTCTCATTCGACCTCTCGACTGGTCGAATGAGTCTTCAATCCTTCAATCTTCAATACAAAATGCCAATTAATATTGAATCCAAAGAGATAGCCACACATAGTGTATCAACAAACTCCCCCTTGGCTATTGCTTGGATTATTGTCTTTCATAATCAAGTGCCTTGTTCATCAATTTGATCTTCAAGATCTTCTTTTTTTTAATCATTTCTGGTTCAAGTTTTCGTTTGTGCGAATCACCTTCTTTTGTCACCTCCTTAATCTTCACATACTTCCCAAGCAACTTGTTGTAACCACATCCAGCATTAACATCCCAAGCAAAACAAAAACATACTACTCTATAGAACTTCATTGCTTGTTCTACATCATGAACTTCAAAATGGATTGGATTGAAATATAGCATGTTAATGTCATCAGCTGAACAGTTAATTAATCACATAGGGTCAAAAAATTTGATCTTCTTGAACATCACATTAGGATCTTTATCTCTTAGCACGATCACTGCTTCAACTGTCTTCCAATCATAATACCATAAGTGAAAATCTTTACTGAAATTCTGTTGGATTGGCATCAAAGGAATTCTTTTCATTACAACCAGAGGTTTATACTTCTGAGTCACTTTATTCAAACCTGTTATGGAATCAACTTGATTCTTATGGACAATTCGTTTAGGATATTGAGGCCTAAACAAATTCCATTTCGTTCTGCTCTCCAAACTCATCTTATCAGCAAACCATCCTACTGCATCATTATTCACATAAACTCCACCCATAGTGTCTCTACAAACATCCCTCACATACCAATAAGGTAGTGTTTTAATGTTATAGAATCTGTAAAAGTACAGAATTCCCTTTTCCCACTTTACTCCTATACACTTCAGTTGTGGAAAGTATTTCCAGCCTAAAGCTCTTCCTTTGAAAACTTGATTGTGAAGCTTGTAGAAAGCACCTTGAACTCTTGCTACTGGTTTGTTTGCTTCCTTTTCTTTTAACTTTCTCAACAATTCTTTCAATTCTTCAGACTGTTTGTAAGGTTGTTTCTTGTCAGCATCCTTACCAAAAACTTCTTCCAACACTTTCTTTCCTTTTTCTTTTGTCAATTTCTCAGCTTCATTCAAACTCTCTTCATTTATCTCAGGAATCACCACATTCGTCTTCATCGGATAATATTCTAGATATTCTTCATGAGAAATATCCTCCATCTCAATATCTTCAAATACTGGTACATCTTGATCATCCGAATGTGTTCCTGCTTCATTAACTGGAATGTCTGGAATCTGTTGATCATTCATTATATCTTCTAGTGATTTCCCAACTTGCTTTGCTAGTCCTTCAAGTACTTCATTAGACATAGCAGCATATAACTCACCATCCTCAAGATCAGGATCTTGATAATCTATCAGATACTTCATATCTTCGCCTTCAAAGGTCTCGGGAAATCTTCCAGTTAACTCTATTGTCCAGACATTTCTTACAAGCATTTGTCTATACAATCTTTTGTCTTCATCAGTTAAAGCACGAATCTTTTCAGTCCAGAAGATAGACTAATCTTCATCAACTATTTCTCCACCTTTCTTTTGCTTAGAACTAGATTCATCTTTGCTGCTTTTCTATGCATCTCTTTTCTTGAATCTAAATTGACTTGTATCATCATCATTGTCATCAGAATCTCTATCACTTGACTCTTTATCATTCTTTGAACTCTTACCTCCTACATTATCATCATCATCTCCTAAATTATCACTCTCATCATCATCATCATTACCCTCATCATCTGAATCTTCAAAGTCAACTTATTCTTCTTCTTTTTCTTCCTCCTCTTCACATCCTTCAAGTTGTGGTGCCTTAGAATATAACTTGTCAATCAATTTCTTCATTTCTTTATTCTTTCTCTCAATCAACTTGATCTTTCTTTTATTCTTTCTATCAGAAGCTCTGAGCTTTTCAATGGTTTCTTCTAAATCCTGTTGTTGCTTCTGAAAAGATAACACAATCTTTAACATATTGGCTTCATTTTCTTTCAACTGTTTGATTTCTGCTTGCTGTTGATTGAAAGCCTTCATAACATTTCCAATATGTCTGTTTACTACCTCCATAACTTCATCAGAAATAGTAACCTTTAGTGTTGAACTTGATTCAGCTCTGGGTTTCTTCATTTTCTTCTACATTCCTGCTACAACATTCTTCAGAGTTGTAGAAATATTCTCAGGGCTAAGTGATGATGTTGGATCAATTATGATAACCTTAGAAACTTTCTTCTTCTTCAAACTTGGTGATGCTACTGGTGTTATTGCTTTAGAACTTGTTGCTTCAGGAACTTTCTTTCCAAGAACAAGCAAATCAATATCTCTATTCCTCTTTTTCCTTGGATTTTCCTTCTTTGACATACTATTCTTTCTTCCACGAACAATCTTAGCACCTGTAACTGGTGAACCCTGAAAATCATCTAAATCAAGTAACATCTCAGCCTCCTCTTCAGTCACAATCTTTTTGTTTTGTTCCTCAACGATCTTATCAATAGCTTCAGGTGTACTAATCTCAGTGGCCTTGGGATTAGTAACCTTGACCGTTTCAATTTGAGAGTCCCAGTCTTCATCATCTTCAATCTCCTCACTATCTGCTTCATCAACCAACATTGTTTTTGCTTTACCTATAACCTTTGTCACCTTCTTTGTCTTGGTTTCAGTCTCAACCACCTTTTGTTTACCCTTCCCAGACTTTGCCCCTTTGTTGATTACTTGCCTCTTTCTTTTTGTTGTTTTATCAACTGGACATAGTGGACTGTCAGAATCCGAATTACTATCATCATGTCTTGCTTTGTCTTTGCCTGGATCCTTGTAAGCAACATCTCTCAAATGTCTAAATAGGTTCTTGTTTGGTGGCTTTTCTGCTTTAGGTACACCCTTATAGGCAATCATCCTGCTCAAAGTAGGTTGATCCATATGCACTTGATTGATTACTGGCAAATGATCTTTCTTCAAATCTGGGTATTTATGATCAAATACCATCTATAAAAATCTAGGATACATCAAGAATTTATCACTCTTTAAACCTTGTAACACTTCTTTCATGTGATGGAAGATCATCCCCAACACATTGAAAGGCTTGTTTAAGATCAATGTAACCACCAACGAACACAAACTCTTTCTCAACACATCGTAACCTCCTCTAACTGGACCAAATACATGTAAGATCACATGTAGAAGATACTTGTATGGTGGACACAATTTAGCTTTGTGTAACATACAGTCAGCTACTGGTCCATTATACTTCATTCTCAAAAAGCATTTTCTCTATTCAATCCATGTCAACTCAATAGGATCTGAAGGAGAATCTTGTAATTGTAAGGCTTCCCAGATATCTTGTTCAGATACTAATACAAGATGGCATTGAATTCTGCTATGTATCACTGAAGCATTTTCCTAGAAAGTAACTGATGCCTTCTACCAGAAATCAACCTAATGGTCTCTGTAAATAGTCATTGGCTGTGCAAGAGCGTAGACAACTCTACACCTCTTCAAAAATTCAGCTCTTTTGGAGCTTTCTGCTCTTGAACTACAGGCTCTTGGACATTTTGTTGTGCTTCATCAGCCATTTTATCTGCAAAACAAACAATCAAATCATAAAAATATGTTAAATTGAACAAAAACACTAAAAATGGTCAAAAATTGCTTCATTCGACCCTACGAGGGTTCGAATGAGACATATGAATGTCGAATGTGGTTTAAACAAGTTCATTCGACCCTAAATTCTTCATTCGACCCTCTGATATGGTCGAATGAGAATCTGTTTTGATTCAAAATTACCAAATCATTGTTTAGACTATTTCAATCACTGATTTTGATTCACATTCACCCTAATACAACCGACTAACATAACCTAATGATCAATTTCATCAATTAATTATTATAGTTGGTTTTTCCCCAAAATCTAGGGTTTATATAATCAAAATTGATAAAACATGTGATTAAACCCATGATTTTGTGTAATCCCCCCCCCTAAAACCAACGATAATGACTAATGTATGTTCAATTCATGTTTAGAAACACGTTAAGATCATGAATCAGTCATCTATGGTTTGAAACTTCAAACGTAAAATCTGATCAAATCCGTGAACGAATACTTGTAAATGTTATATCAAAATGATCAGCAAAGACTAGGAAACAAGAATATAAGGTGCAAAAGATCAGGGCAACAAGGTGAGGCTAAGATTAAAATTTTGATAAATTTTGTGTGCAGGTTCGAAAGAGGGACCTGGTATATATAGAGAAGGCTCGTTCGACCCTTGCAGGGTTCGAATGAGATAATCAGAACTTCATTCGACTTAATGAAAGGTTCGAATGAAATAAAGATGGCTCGAATGAAATATTATCAAATGAACTCTCTCATTCGACCTCCTGATAAGGTTCGAATGTACCACACAAACACTCAGTCGACCTAACGAAAGGTCGAATCAAGAGTTTGGAAAAATAAAATTTATCAGATGTCTGATTCGAATCCCGTGTTATCGTTTTAAACCTTGAAAACCTTCAAACTCGCAAAATTTCTCATTTAAATGATACAAAACTCATATTGGTTCGTCAAACTTCAGAAAATGACTATCGTCCAACATCGGTTATCGAAAATAACACAGAAATGTAAAAATTTTGGATTTTCTGGAATTTATGCTAAAACACACCAAAAATATTTTTCTTTCTTTTTTTTTTTTTGAGTTTTTGTATATATGAAAAAATGAAAATTTTAAAACAGTGAACATTTTGTGATTTCCGGTAAGAGGATCATATCAGTTTATGAGAAATCTAATCACACCATTGATCTTTAATATATTTATCATTAAAGACAACGTGTGATTTGACAATTGCTGATATTGTTGTACACATAAACTCACATGCAGACTGTTATGCAATGCTTTAAACTGATACTAGTATTTATAGTATAAACTCATTCACATGTGGTTCCCACACACACGACATACTCCCGTATCAAGGAATTTTGCACAAATATCCATTGTAACGCGTGATTATGCTATTGTTATCCGTAATTACAAGATATTCGGCACAGAGGTGTACAAGTCAGCAAATCAATGCTACAAAGTAACATGTGCACTCTACCATGTTGAGGTCTTATATCAATCATGATTTGCATCAGTGATTAGATACGATGTATTAGATAATCTTTGATTATCATCACATATTTAAAGTTCCTCAATTCGGTAACTTTGGGTTTTGGCATTAAAGCTCTTTTATTAAGATACCCTGTCTGATCTAGGTCCGTAACTCATTACGACAGAAGATCATATAGGCTATCCCTGGATAACAAATAACATAACGACCCAAAACCTCCGAATTTTGTACAATACCCTATCAAACGAAATTACAGTACCAAGACCATATGCCCATGAGGTGTTCAGCCACATAGTAAATAGTTTGAAATGTATGTATCAGGCACGCAGTATTGAGTCTACGAAGCCTACCAGCACATCATGCAAAAACAACACACGCCTTATTAAAAACTTACAATTCTGTAGCATGTTTCAGATCCTCACTGATGTACTATCATTTCCTCTTTTACTCCTCGAAAATCATTTTTGAATTTTCTAATTTTTATGGTTTTTCAAATTTTTCAATGTTTTTTGTTTTTCTGAAAATGAAAGCTCCCCCTAAATTTAAAAACATATTTTTGGGTTTTTGATTTTCTGAAAAAGTAAAAAAAAAACTAAAAATTCGATGAACTGATGTGGAGTTTAATCTTGCTTTTCTGTTATACCATTAGCTTGTAATAAAAATTCAAAGCGTAATTTATCAAAAGCTTTGGTAAACAAATCGGCTCTTTGATAATCAGTGTGGATTTTGACCATGTAAATCAATCCTTTAGCATAGCAATCTCGAATAAAATGATAACGAACTCAGATATGCTTAGCTTTAGAATGATTGGCAGTGTCTTTAGTGAGTGCAATGGCTGCTTCATTATCGCAATGAATGGGGGTTCTAAGAAATTGCAAACCGTAGTCACGCATCTGTTGTTGTATCCAAAGCACTTGTGAACAGCAACTCGAGGCTGCCACGTATTCTGCTTCACATGTTGACAGAGCAACCGACGTCTGCTTCTTACACTACCAGGTCACGAGCCTGCTCCCCAGAAATTGGCATCCAGCCATTGTGGATTTTGCATCAATATCGCAACATGCATAATCAGAATCACTAAAGGCAATAAAGTCAAAGTTATCATCCTTAGGATACCATAACCCGCATGACGGAGTACCCTTCAGATAACGAAGGATTCGATTGACTGCAATTAGGTGACTGTGTTTCGGCTTTGATTGAAAATGTGCACAGAGACACGTAGCGAACATTATATCTGGTCGGGATGTAGTTAGATACATGAGAGATCCGACAATGGCACGATAAGTATAGGGATCAGTAAGCTCCCCCTTAGCGTCAACTCCAATTCCGTGATTGGGTTGTATGGGAGTATCCATAGGCTTCGAATCATCCATCTGGAATCGGCTCAAGACTTCAGAAACGTATTTTGTCTGATGAACAAAGATGCCCGTAGGAAATTGATCCACCTGCAAGCCTAAGAAAAATTGCATTTCTCCCATAGCACTCATTTCGAACTTCTCCTGCATAACTTTCTCAAATTCCCTCATAAAAGTTCATTAGTAGAACCAAAAATAATGTCATCCACATATATTTGCACAAGAAGCAAATCACCCTCTATTCTTTTCGTGAACAGGGTACAGTCTACCAAGGCTGCCTTGAATCCTTTTGAAAGAAGATAATTGCTCAGCTTTTCGTACCACTACCTTGGGGCTTGGTGTAAGTCGTATAATGCTTTATTCAGCTTATAGACCTTATCCCGGTGGATAGGATCCTCAAAACCTGGTGGTTTTCTGGCATACAATTCTTCTTTCACCACACCATATAGAAAATCACTTTTAACATCCATCTGATACACCTTGAATTTCATGTAAGATGCGTACGCAAAAAACATTCGAATTACTTCAATGCGTGTAACCGGTGCATAGACTTTGGTATAGTCAATTCCTTCCTGTTGACTAAATCCTTGAACCACCAATCGAGCTTTGTTTCTGACGATAACCCCTCTATCATCTTTCTTGCATTTGAATACCCATCGAGTACCAATCTTCTTCCTGTCTGGTGGTAAATCAGTCAACGTCCAGACTCCGAGTTTCTGAAATTGTTGCAGTTCTTGCTGCATAGCATCCACCCAAGATTCATCCAATAAAGCATCCTTGTACGTCTGCGGATCTACCTGTGAAACATAACAAGCAAAAGACCATTTATTTTGTTCACCTGTCTTGTGAATCTGTGTATATAGGGCAAGGACTCCAATATTTTCTGATGATGATGCACGTCTTAGTTGTCCACGTGTCATCACACTGCTACCAGGATCTCCAATGACTTGTCCTAGTGGATGATCTAATGAATCCGAGATTCCAGATGTACATGTACTGGAATCACCACTGGAACATTCAGATTTTCTGTTGTATCCAGATCATTACCCGTATTTGATGAAGATACAACATCTGGATTTGGGTTCACTGGAGGAGGTACTGAGCATGATCTAAGATAGCTTCACTGAAAACTTCATCATCATCTTCTGTTCAGATGAATCCAACTTTGTAGAAGCTTCTTGATAAATTTCTTCTTCTATCACACGAGCATTGGTATCATTAGAATCTGTCGGAGGAGTTACGGTGATTGGACGCACCAACGGTGAAGTCACTGCGTTCTCACACTCGTAGTATAAACGTAGCACAGCCTCTTCAACCAAACTATCTAGATTGAATGACTCAAAGAAATCTTGATAGTCAAACATCCAATCTGGCCCACTTCCTTGAACATTTTGAGTGTAGCGTTGAACATCTAAATTAACCTACTCTTCAACTTGACGAGTGCTTTTGTTAAACACTCGTTTGAGTGGCGTCGCGTATCCAACAAAATAGCCCTCTTCTGCTTTAGCTCTGAACTTTTCAGTAGGATTCAGCATTGTACATGGTGCTCCGAAAGGTTCTAGATACTCTAAGTTCGGCTTTCGTCTGTTAAGTAGTTCATAAGAAGTCTTTCCAAACTTCTTCACTGTTAATACACGATTCAGAGTGTAACAAGCTGCATGAATAGCCTCATTCCAGAACATTACTGGAAGATTTGAATCTGCAAGCATTGTCCTAGCCGCTTCAAATAGAGTCCAGTTTTTGTTTTCTGCAACACCGTTCTGTTGAGAAGTATATGGTGCACTATATTCACGATGAATTCCTTTCTCTTCAAATAATGCATTCATCTGAGAATTCTTAAACTCCATCCCATTGTCACTTCATATGCGTTTTATCTTCAAACCATAGATGTTTTCCAAACGGGTAAACAGAACTTTCAGATTGTTGAACGTTTCACTTTTGTGTTGCATGCACATCACCCATGAGAATCTTGAATAGTTGTCTGTAACCACAAGACAATAAAGATCTCCATAATTACTCTTACGCTTGATAGGGCCAAAAATATCCATATGCAAACGCTCAAGTGGAATGGTAACTGAGTTTGATTTCTTGGGTTTGTGAGACTGTTTGTGTTGTTTTCCCCTGTTACAACTTAGACACTTATCACTCAGATGAAAGTGCTTCACATTAACCCCTTTTACTAGCCCATTCTTTACCAAATAATTCATCTTTCTAAGGTGAATATGCCCCATCCATCGATGCCACATAATGGATTCTTTCTCGGTAGCCTTCGACAGAAAACACGTAACTTGACCTTGAGTCATGGTTGCTTTGCTCATGTCAAGAATATACAAGTTGTTCACTCTTGGAGATTTAAGCATGATCCACTCCTTATGTATTTCGAATCCGGGTTTCAGAATGTAGCAAGACTTCTCATCAAAATGTGCTGAAAAATTTTTGTCACAGGTCTGAGATACACTGAGTAAATTATAATCAATCTGCTTTACATACGAAATCTTCTCAAAACTCACTATCCCATTACTAACACTTCCCTCCATGGTGATATAACCTCCTTTATTTCCTGCAAATGCAACATACCCTCCATTGATGTTCTTGATGTCGAAAAAGAGCGACATATCTCCTGTCATGTGCCCGGAAGCTCAACTGTCAACAATCCAAAGACTGCTCACAGGGCCAGCTGGAACTCCCTGCACCAATCACAAACTTGATTAGTTCTTTCGGGGGACCCAAGCCATGTTGGTCTTGGGTCTTTGAGTATCAGTAAATGAGACATTCAAAGATTCCTTCTTTTTCTCAATAACATTTTTCTTATCACTGATCGGTTTTTCCAAAACATTTGTTTTAGGAATTTCTTTTACCGGTTTAGAAGATGAACTTGAGGCTCCTGAAGATCCTTTTGATGTCCAAGATTGTTTCAATCGTTTTAGAATTCTAACTTGAGTTTGAAATTTTGGTTGTTCATTGCTAGACTTCTTTGAAACAATCTTAGATGGAACATTCTTAGAAACCTTGTTTGATTTAACCACCGAAGGCCTAACATTTTGATTAACATAGGGTTTAGAATAAACCTTTTGTTTCTCAAAAGTCGGATTCATCATAGGTCTTCTCATACCATTTTTCATAGCAATTCGATTTGGGGTTATCATAGACAACCGGTCGGTTTCCTCTTTGGTAAAAACTATTTTGATTTTGAAATTGCTTTTGATGATAAAAATTTCTTTGAGAAACCCCAGCGTTCGAATTTCTATGAATTTGCCTTTGTTCAACTTCTTGCCTTTTGCGTCTCACGTATGGACAGTGAGCAAGTAAATGCCCTCTCTCTCCACACTTGAAACAGGCTCTATACTCTTCAAAACAATCTTCATCAGCAGATCTAGCAAATGTGTTGACCGGATATTGATTCTTATAACACTCTTGCCTCAAACTCTCAGGAGCGGGCTCTAGTGAATAAGTCGGTTCAACAAAACCATTTACTTTATCTTTTGGTTTCACAAACTGTGTGACATGAACCTTTGATGTGTTAGAATTATCACCATACAGTCGCTTGATTAATTCGAGTGGCATACCAGTTGTCCTTTAAGATTTAGGAAACCAAATTGTGCTTTCTTGCCAAATTTTGTCAATTTTAGAGTAATTAGCGAACTGTATCGGATATTCTTCATCAGAAATTATTTTATCGGATCCTTCCATCCGATAAAACACTTTCACAGGTTTGTCATCACTTTCACATTTTTCTTCACCAGCTGATTCTGATTTGATTCAACTTTTGGAGAGTGTTGTACCTTTGAGTAACACTCATTAGTTTGAATGTGATTTTCCGGAGGAATATCAACATTATTTTTAGGTACATCATCCTCATAATCAGAATCATCAGTTACTGCCACAACGCCCTCATTGTTTACCCCCAAAATCGGTTTTATATCAAAATTTGGATCACCAACACTAGAAGTGTTTGATTCATCCTCTGATGTAGATCCAAATTTATCAGAACTTTCCGATGTCACAGTATTAAAATTGTGATTTTCAAATAACACCAGAGATGGTACTGATTTGTAACTCACGGAAGGGCTTGGTTTTTCAATTATGTGGTCCAAGACATAAGCTACATTCAGATAACTCTCAAGCTTTTTGTTTATCTTTTCTGAAAAACATTTCATTTTTGCCATTTCCAACTTTGTTTCTTCAATTTCATTAATGTAATTATTAATGGCGGTTTGTTTTTGTGACAATGTTTTAGTTAAATCTAAAATGTCTTTCTTGTAGTTATCTAGCAGCTTATTAACATCTTTTTCATTTTTGCGATAAGACTGAATAGAAGTTCTAGCACTTTCAAGTTGATACTTTTAGTCCTTAACCTCTTCTTCAAGTCTATCACATGAACCACAATAATTTTCATTATTAACAGATGGAGATTTAGAACTTACCGGTTTTGGAGCTTCTGTCATTGCCATCAATGCAAAGTGAGCTTTCTCTCCGGCAAAGAATTTGGAATAATCGACTTTGTGGAAAGAATCATCTACCATGCATGATTTCTTGGTCATCAGAAAATTAGCTTCTGCCAGAAGTTGCTCAATATCATCATCAAGTGAATTAACACTTGATTCAGAATCACTCTCAATGTCTGAATAATCATGATCATCAAACGACTCTGTAACAACTTCTTCAGTCACCTGCTCCTCTACCTTCTTAGAAATAATCTCAACATCTTTCTCATCAATCACTTCATTTTCAACTATCACCGGCTTCTCACTTGCCATTTGCTGAGCAAAACAAGCAACATTGCCCCCCTGTAACTTCTTCAACACCCAATTGCATTGTGTTCCAATCAAATCCTTCATCTTTCTGAATCACCAATGCTTGGTTATCATTCTGTTGTTGAGTCTTCGGTTTAGAGACTGGAACAATGGTTCTAACTTGGTTCGGTATTGTTTGGTTTTGGTTTTGGTTTTGGTTTTGGTTTTGGTTTTGGTTTTGGTTGGCTGTGAATGTTGTTTGTCTCTGATTGGAATTTTGTGAGGTGTTTTGTCGGTTTTGGTAATTGTTTTGGTTTTGATAGTTGGTGTTTTGGTTTTGGAAAGTGATTTGGTTTTGCGATTGACGGTTTTGGTAGTTTAAGTTAAATGGGTTGTGGTTACCTTGTTGTTTTGGTTGAGTACACTCTCTAGCAAAATGACCTTTGGTTCCACAATTGAAACAAGTTACTTTCGCTTTGTTGAAACCATAGGTTGTGTTGGGTGTGGTAGCAAGATCTGTTCTCCCAGTCTTCTCAATGAACTATGTTGCTCTTCTCATGACACTCGCAAATGCCCATTGTATATCAATCAGTTCCATTTCTTTTTTATCAATTTGGGCATAATCTTCATTGGCGAGATTGTTATTCCCAATTTGACCTGCCACCAATCCATTGTACGATGCCACTAAAGCTAAAACCAATGCAACATGTTGTTGTGCAACTTCCACTGTTACATTCTTCATGTTTGATGTTTCCAATACAATTGGACCTGAACTTGTAGTAGCTTGACTAACAATAGGTGCTTGTGGTTGTGGTTGTGTCATAGTCACAGATGATGTGCCAAAATAGTTAGGAACTTAAAAGTTTGATAGAGGTGGTGTGTAAGATGGTGTTGCAAAGTAATTTGGAGGTTCAACCTTTGAAACAAAAGTAGTTTGAGGTGCTGGTGCAACACCCATGCCTCCACTTGGAATGGAAGTTGTTGTGGAAGTAGTAGAAAAATATAATTCCAAATTCTGTGTAATCATAGCTCTCTTTTCCTTCCTCTTAGCTTCCATCTCTTTGTTTTCTAACTTTTGAATAAACTCACTAATCGTCCAATACTGGTAAGCATCTTTTTCCTTTAGAACTTCAATATGCTGATTCCAGTACGGTGGTAGTGCATATGTGAACTTTTTCACAATCTCTGTCATCGGATAGGAAACTTGATAGTTGGACAACTCAGTCAATAAGTGAAAGAACCTTGGAGTAATCTCTTTTAAGGTTTCATTCCCAATGTAACTGAAGTTTTCAAACTCCTTCTTCAACTCTTCAGTTCTCAACTTTTGAGTCTTTTCATTCCCGCCATGCCTACTCTTTAACACATCCCACAATTTCTTAGAAGTAGTACATGTCTCGAACTGATGTAGCAAATCTGTGTTCAAAGCTTGAGAAAGGTGTGAGAATGCTTTCATCTCTGCTGCAATTTTTTTCTTTTCATCATCTGAAAGGTCACTAAGTGCTATTGGGTTTGTTGAATTCTCAATTGTCGGTGCCACATATCCCTTTTCAATCATCTGTCATGCTTCCCCACCATCTAGTCCCATTCCTTCCAAATGTATCTTGAACTTCCTTTTCCATGAGTAGTATTCATTCATGTCTAGTAACTTTGGTGGTCTTGTCCCATTTCCCGAAGATAGATCGTTCACCAAGGTCGTAATGGCATTGGTAGTCTGACTTTGAACGGCTGCTAAGGCTGCTACTCCCCAAAAATCCGGCAATGGTTGTGGAGGAGGCTTAGTGACTGATTGGGGGTGGTGTGGAAACGGCCCAGATATTCATCGGTTGTGTAGGTTGTGTGTTTGCTCTCTCCGTAGCTGCAACTGTCCAAGGATTCATTGGTACATGTTGTTGTTGTTGTGTCATAGAAGGTCTCGGTGTTGTAGGAAATCCCCAAATGTTATCCATGACGTTTATAATGACAACACTTAGAAAAATATGTAAATTGTTTTCTGATTCGACCTAATTCGTGTGAACGTGGGTTCGAATGAGATAACTATGGTTGGTTCGACCCCTAGTACAAGATCAAATAGAAAACTAACATACCAGACTCTGATTTGACCTCTAAGATAGACTGGTTCGACCTCACGTAAGGTCGAATGAGACAACTAGGTTCGAATGAGAACACAACAACCTCTAAATGATGAACAAACATTGGTTCGACCTTAAAAATCACTTGGTTTGACATAAAAACAACAGGTTTGACCTAAACACCACACACCTTCGACCAAAAACAAACTGGTTTGACCTGACCCATTTCAAAAACGGTTATTCTTCAAAAATCAGTTATTTTGATCCAAATTTTTCAAAAGTTGATGGATTTCAATGATCTTTAGTAGATTTTGCTTTAGATTGATAGGAGATTAACTATTGTAAAAGAATTTTTGATTTTATCCATAAAAACACCTTGAAATCAATCAATCTCCATGTTCATGCAAAACACATGCAAAACAGATAAAATTTTGATGATTTTGAGTAAAAATTTGATGAAAAACTATCAAATTTCAGTCGTGTGATTGAGCATAGATCTGATAGGTCCCAAGATCGAAACCTGGCTCTGATACCACTTTGTAAAGGATCATTTTTATAAAAAAAAAACACACAATATATCGCACGATTCGAACAATTCAGGTGCAGAATCCCTAAATTGTATGCAATATGATAATCAATCAATCAAACACATAGGAATCCATATTAATCATCATTATCATTAATAATCAAACTAGTTTTAACATTAATAGCCTTGATTACAATGATACACACACACACACACTGAACCTTCTTGACCTTTCCTGGAAACACACACAAGACTCACAAACAAATGACACAACTACTTAACATCTCAAACAAACTTAAACTATTTATAGACTGCACGTTCGACCCCAGTATTGGTCGAATGAACACGTTCGACCTCTACTAAGCTCGAACCAACAAGTATAATCTAACAAAACTCCGTTCAACCTTCATCAATTCCCATTCGACCTCTCGACTTGTCGAATGAGTCTTCAGTCCATCAATCTTCAATACAAAATGCCTATTATTATTGAATCCACAGCGATAGCCACAAATAGTGTGTCAACAAGAAAGATGTTAGGAAGGTTTTTATCCATGAAAACATGTTTGAATCAGATCTGGACACTTAGGGTTTGATAAAAATGAATTAAAATGGATGAAAATGGTTTTAGATCAAGAACACACCTTGAATCTTCTCTTGTTTGTGATATAGAGGATATGTTTATGTTAGGAATTGAAAAACAAGATCAAAAACTCCTTTCTATAGGTTTGGGTTTGAGAGAGAGCACTTGGAGGCGTTTAGGGTTAGTGAAATGACGAAAAATTGCAAAGAATGGTATTTATTGTACATGTTCGCTCGACCCTTGCAGGGGTCGGATGGGGTTATCTTGAGGTCGAATGAGAGGTTTCCAAGGTTTCTCAACTTGGTTCGACCCCCCTTAAGGTCGAACCAGTTTCACATTTTTCCAGATTTTCCAGTTTTGTCGTTTAAACGCGTTTTAACACATCCTAACACATGAACATGCAATCCTAACATATGTTAAGCATATATAATCATGTATAATCATATAAACATCGTTAAAACACGTATTTGCACATTATATAACATATATGGATAAATCTATGTATAACACTTAATTCAATTCATGTAATTCACCAACAACGGGACTCAAAACTCGTATGTACGTAAAATAACCCTAATGATCCTCCGAATCGTTGAACCCTGGACAATACGTAATGTGACCCGACTCAACTGACCCAGTCAAGTATGTTAAATAAATGTTTTCGCCAAGGTAGACTTATATGTTTGAAAAATGTTACCCTGAGTTTACCGGGTGTCACATAGCCACCGCCGGAGACAGGTGGTGGTGGTGGTGGCTGCTTCACTTGTGGTGGAGTAGGTGCAGGGGTGGTGGCAATATATGCAGATACAAGGGGGTTTGAGATGGTGAGTTCTAGAGAGAGATAGAGGGGAAGGGGGAGAGAGTGGGAAAGGATATATTATTAATAATAATAATAATATGTGTGAAAATAATTAATTGTTTGGCTTTAGTGAAGTAATGTGGCAGTATAGGATTGGTTGAAATCATTGAAGGAAAATAAAGTCAGAAGCATGTATCACTACGCCATAAATACCTATGACTTGGGGGGGTTGATGACGTAGGTGAGCTCACCATAAAAATACAAAACACTTAAACGCAACGATTTCCAATCCGGATGACTTAAAAGCTCAAATAAAAGCACAAAAACATCTATATGACTGGACGTCAATAGTGACATCCCAAAAGTCTGACCGTCAAACACAAACACCAAAGTCCATTGTAACACATGATTGAGTGAGGGAGATCTATTGTCCAGTGGGCAAAAGCCTCATTCACCAAAACAGGTAAAGTCACACATGCAGCCAAGTAAAGATAGAATCGCCTAAGCACTTTGAGTCTGTGAGTTTTTCCCCGGCTCTTGAGATACCCACTATATAATGATGCCTTAGGCATCCCAGGTAAACCACGTTCATATAGGACATGGGTCATAATTATATTTCAATTACATAAATGAAAATTATATAGATTCTTCTCTTTATAAAATTTTGGAAAATTGTAGTACATGCACAGTGTATGAATCCAACAAAAAAACAAATGTAACAAATGTAAATAAATCAATTCAAATCGTAGTCTTCAACGAAAGCATGAATTGTGTGTCATCTTGTACGATCTCATGTGTAGTCATCAACATGATCATGAATCACGTCTTCTTGTAATCTACATGTCCGCAAGAAAGACAAACTGATGTTAACGGTTGTGGCTAAGGCGCATGTTCAACACACTTCCATTAAAACATATTTCACACCTCTACAAAAGACAACGTGTCTCTCTCCAGGATACAACAGCCGGAGCAATCTATACTGCTGGAGAAGGCCACACACCCGATGTTACATCGGATAAAAATATAGTGTTTGAACTTATGGAACGAATAAGGATACGGATGTGATGGAATCTAGTAGAGAGTACTTCTCTCTATAGTTTACCAACATATGGATCTTCAAGTGATCATTCTTCTCTAAGAATTCTTCATGTGTGTATTTTTTTTATTTCTTGTATTTCTCTTTTTTTTTAAATAAGGCACAAAGCCTTCCATTATACAAGAGCATGGATGTATGAAGAATCTATTTAATTATAGACTTAACTAGATTATATTCCAGAAGCTTTTCGGGATAGATAAATCTAATATGATGTGATAAAATATGTGTTATGATGTAACAGAGAAATTAATGTACTGTAATATGAAAAAACAATAATTTTAATCATGTGAATAAGAATGAAAATGTATATTAAAAGGATGTATGTTTGGATAAGGAGCAGAGCTAGAAACAACAATGGCATGCTTGATTGAGGCGGTAAACTTGAAGGTGTGACATTTTTTAAGGAGTGGTTTTAACCTATTCTGCTCTTGATGAGAATAGAATTCCTAATTTGAACATGATTAATGACTTGAGTAGACATGATTAATTAATTACCTAAACATATTGTGTTTTTTTGTATGAACAAAAACCGACAACAAATTGATTTTTTCTATTTTTTTCTATAACACTATATTACTTGTTGGGAAGATAATAAAATGTTCATTAATTGGTTTATTTTTTTTTTAAATCCCGTATATAAAAGGTATTAACGTTTAAAATTTTTGGGGGAAACATTAGAGAGAAAGAGACATTTGGATGGAAATAAGAAGGATGTCACATAACACACTCAAAAAGAGATGATGACCTCTTTAAATGTCATATAGGATTTCATGTTTTGAAAAATTAATATATAAAGATATATAGATTTGAGACATAAAGGCTGGCTCTAAATAACTAACATAAAACCTCCTCAAAAGTGTAGTGTTTAATTCACCACATGAAAAATCGTATTTAATAATTTCACTAAAATCTATACACAATATTTTCAACAGTTCATTCTAACGCATCTCTTTCATACTACCCTCTCTCCACTTTGTTTATGCTTTGTGAAATATCTAAATTTGTATCACACTAGAGTTCAAATGCACAAGAAACAACCCCCCCCCCCCCCCTCACGATTTTTTTGTTTTGAAGAATCCCTCAAGTCTTTAAACCTTGGAGACGTCTATACCATCCCCGGTGTGAATTAACAATTGTTGAAACTAAAAAAAAAATATTGTTGACTATCAGCGATTGCTACCAACATAAACTTATGTATAGTGTCAATTACTATGTCACATTTTTCTGTCAAGTCCTGACACGAGTTCTATGAAAAAAATGCTTTGACCAACGGACTCTCATCCACAAAGTTGAGGCAATTATGTATAGTGTCAATTACTATGTCACATTTTTCTGTCATGTCCTGTCACGAGTTCTATGAAAATAATGCTCTGACCAACTTACAAAATTACTTGTCTAGTTGTCTTTTGTATACCACCTCAAAATCTTACTTGAAAAAACCAATAAAGTTACTAAAATGGAGTATATATGTGTGATTGTGTGTATGCATAATTACATTAAACGGTATGTAATACCTATCATCGTCTAAATGAATTTTATGTATTTTTTATATACTCAATATAGAAAACCTACTTTCTTAAATGTTATAAAAATATCCTTTTCACATAAGTAGGTTAAATTTATTTATACATCATCCTTTTACTTATAATTATCTTTTTCTTTTAATTTTAAAATTAGGTTTCTTTTAGATCAGCTAAAATACAAGTTAAAAAGTAAACAATTAA
Organism: Ambrosia trifida; assembly: GCA_028751855.1. NCBI lineage: Eukaryota > Viridiplantae > Streptophyta > Magnoliopsida > Asterales > Asteraceae > Ambrosia > Ambrosia trifida. The sequence goes on from CM054125.1 coordinate 50,921,052, forward strand.
ACATTGACTTATTATAATTTTATGCTAGTTTTCCTTATTATTTGTGAATAATAACTTGAGCACTAAATAATTGCTCGTTGTATGTCAATTATTTGGAGTTTGGAATGTGTGGTTTGGGTGGTGACAACCTACTCGGGGATTACTTTATTATGGATAAACTTGAATGGTAGCATCACAACATATCACACACCCAACGCATCATGTATTATCTAGTTACACAATCATTAGGGTCCAATGTTTCAAAAAGTGAGATCAGTTCGTTTTCAGCTGGTTAAATTAAAATTTTTGGAGTTTTCGGTTCAGTTAAACTAATGGATGATATGCAATAGCGGTTTTGAATGAACTGGACAAAATCGGTAAAATGCTGATCTTAGGGGGTGTTTAGAATTGATTATTCAAAACAGATTATGCGTTTTGGAAAAGCAGGGGTGGAGCTGCTTATAGATTATTGCGTTTTGGTAGCCTAAAAAACTGAGTATCTGCGTTTTCAAAACGCAATCCCAAACACTAAAAACTGATTATCTGCGTTTTCAAAACGCGATAATCTAAAAATCATATTCAAAATGCAATCCCAAACACCCTTTTATTACTCCTTTTGTTGGCCAACTACAGTGTGGCCGGTTGACCATTTGAATTGTCGTTTCGGTTAGCAACTAATGGATAGGGAAAATGAACCAACCCGGCCGTTTAAATGAGCTACAAAAAAATCAATAAACATTGAAAATTCATTGATCTTGCATTCTCCCTTTGTCATGACCGACTAAATTTTGTGATGGTGGAGCCTGTAAAACACTTGAGTTAGACGTTTAGTTTAATTTTATTTTATGTTTATTGCTTTTGTTAAAGGGTGTTGTTAAATGCATTCTCTTTTTTGTATTTTTACTGCTTACACTCCCCTTCTGAAGTTTTTAAATAAATACAATATAACCTTACATTTTCTAGGTTATTAAAAAATGCATTTAATAAGTATCCCTAATTCTAGGGGTTTATCCACTTTCCGTAACATTAATTTTGAATATATATATATACTATCATACATACAATCAAACTCCATATACAATTTTTTGTATCTATAGGTTGTTACAAGGATAATAGAATTCAACCTTGAAGAATATAATACACTTTTTGATTGTGTCTTCTTGGTACGTATAGTTATACGTGTGAAAATACTCTACTTTTTATATGTGTATGTATATAATACACTCATAATTAATTGTGTCGATTGTTGTTCGTTTGTTTTTTGTGTTGATGAAACAAATTATTGTTGCTGTTCGTTTGCTTTTTGTGCAAATAGAGTTGTAGGGCTTTAGCAAGCAGTCTAATTTTGTTGTTGTTCGTTTGCTTTTTGTGCAAGTAGTTCATACATTTGAGCAAAGTATGAACCAAGTATTGGTGTTAATTTTTTTTTTTTTACTTATGATTAGAGCCTTTTTTATACTTAGTTGGTAGGGCTTTAGCAAGGAATTGTTACTCCCGTTTAATAATGCTTTAATTAATTTGTTTTATAATTAAATGGATGAAATTTGAGAATATGTAAAATATTTTTTTTTTGTAAAGGGAGTGTAAATATTAAATAGAGGGGGTGCATTTAGCCAAGTTTGTTTTGTTAAAATAGCGACACGCCGACACACTCTTTAATTCTACCTGACCTAAATAATCACAATGAGATTTGAATTCTTACCATTTGATTAAGAAGAGTTTACTAATTTTATTGGTCCGGAGCCTCTTCAGAAAGATGTGGCGGCGCAGCTTGTTGCCTCTCTAGCTGGTTTAATGTAAATTGACAGTAATGAAATGAAGAGAAACTTTGGGAGAAAAATAGTTTGTTTAATTCCATCAATAAGAAATTTTTTAGGATTAGTATTTTTTTCCGAGGATTGTGATTCCAAATTAACATGGGTATATAATTTAAAGTAAATACAGATTTTCACTAATCATTTTCTCTGATAACATGCAAATAATAAACGATATTATCCTATATGTTAATTTTCAAAGTTTGATGAATAGTATTTTTTCCCGATTTATAACGTATGTATTTTTGTTCTTCTATAATATGATCAAAGGTGTTTACAGTGCAGTTGGTATGTTTTGCTTGTTGCTTTCTGTTAACCCGGGGTTCGAATCTTAGTGGAGCCCCTTCTTTTAATATTAATTTAAAAAAATTATTATTTTATCTTTAAGAATTATGGGATGTTATCTTTACTTCCCCTCAACGCTTTTTGATACCCTCTCCTCCACTCGCGGTGAAAGACACATAAGCGCTCTCCTTTATTCTGCATGTGCGAATTAATCATGTATGTCTTTAGATAACTCTGTTATATTTACAATTAGTTATTCCCATTTTAATGTGGAGTATATTATTTGTAGCTAATATTATAGGTGTGGATCCTGTGAGAGATTTGAACCCACGCGATCGATTAAGAAATTCAGCTTTCTCTTTTGGTATATCGGGTGTGGGTATGGAATCGATACCATCACACACCGAATTTATACCGACCAAACTATTGCATTCAAATTGTTTCCTTCACATTCTGGTGTGTTGTTCTATAGGTTTTTTTGTTGTTATGTGTTTGTACTTTGTAGGTTTAATTTCTTTGTAAATGTCACTTTGACCCCTTTAGGTTTCTAAGGTTTCGGCCTTATCGTAGAACTTTTTTGTTATGTTTTTATTTTTCTGGACGTGTCGGTATAAATCCGAGTTCGACTACACTTTAACTTCTTTTTTTTAAACGAGCTAGGTCAATTATAAAATGTTACGTTTTGATGTAAATTTTGTTTGGAAACAAATAAGGTGAAACGTAGAGTCAACTCAAATATAAAACGTTTTCATTCGACGGTGTAAATTCGTGTTACCTATGTTTCTGACATAAACTGTGTTTGAAAACGAGTCGGCTAAAATATAAAACAGTTTAATGATGGTATAGATTCGAGTTACATATGTCTTTGACTTAAACTGTGTTCGAAAATGTGACGGCTCAAATATAAACGTTTTCATTCGACAGTATAACTTAATATGCATGGTTGGTGTCACATCCCACCCACAAAAAGACAAAAAAATAATTAAACTTCTAGAAATGACAACAATAGCCCTTATACTTTTAAAGTTTACATTTACATTTCTTCATTTTTTTAAAAACTTTAAATAAATGTTATTTTCATCCCTTCAGTGTCAACTTTTCAAACTTACACCCCGTACTTATATTCTTTAGCTTCAAAGAAAAAAAAATTATTTTCTCACTTAGTTATTTTTACTATGTGTTGATATAAGTTCATGTTCGACGTAAATTTCTTCGAAAGCAAATGGGGCCAAATATAATGTGTTTCAATGCTTATTTTTATGTACGTTTTTAGTTGGTCTACATTTTAACATTTTAATTTATGTATCGGTATAAATTCACGTTTCGATATAAATTCTGTTTTCATAAACGAGTCTGGTCAAATAAAATTGTTTTCTGTTATTGTACATTTTGATGCCGCTAAGTTTTGATGCAAAGATACGGGTGGTGTAGTGTTAGGTGGACCCATCACTAAACGGACCAACCCGAGTTTGATTCCATTTCTTCGGTAACCGCAATGCTTTAAATCAGATACGTAAAACACGTGTTTTCATATGGTTAATGCATCACATAATGTGACACTGTTTAAAGCGTCGCCACCGCAACACGCGGCCTACAACCATAATCTAGTTTCTATTAAAGTAGTAACTCTTCACTGTTGGTCTTTATAAGTACAATTCTGGTTAGCCCCTTCACACCATCTGAAATTCAGAAAGTTGTATGGGATTGTGGCAGGGATAAAGCACCTGGCTTAGATGGTATTAACTTTAACTTCTTGAAAAAGTGTTGGACTTGGCTTCAAAATGACTTTACCAAGGTCCTGGGGGAGTTTTATCATGGGGCCATCATTAATCAAGGTTGCTCCTCTTCTTTTCTAACTCTCATTCCTAAGTGTGGTGACCCCGAAAGCCTGTCAGATCATAGGCCTATCAGCCTCATCGGGTGTGTGAACAAAGTAATCTCAGAAGTACTTGCCAACCGTCTGAAATTAATTATTCAGGGGCTAATTTCTGCGAAACAATCGGCATTTTTGGCAAACAGAAGTATACTTGATAGCCCACTAGTCCCGAATGAAGTAGTTGCCTCAATGAAGAAAAACAAGAAGGAAGGATTTCTTTTCAAGGTGGACATCGAGAAGGCCTACGACTCAGTTAATTAAGAGTTCTTAGATTTGATAATGTCACAAATGAACTTCCCGTTATGTTGGAGAAGATGGGAGATGGCAACCGTCACATTAGCTCGTGCCTTTGTATTGGTGAACGGGTCTCCAACACAGGAATTTTCATGTTTTAGGGGCTTAAGACAAGGCGATCCCCTATCCCCTATCTCCTTTTCTTTTTATCATTGTAATGGAGGCCTTGTCTGGGGTGGTGAAAGAGGCGTGCTCAACTGGGTTGTATAATGGTATTAAGTGTTCTATGCAAGGACCTACTTTGTCACATTTTCTCTACGCGGACGATGTGATATTTTTGGGTGAGTGGTCCCTAAATAATGCACGTGAAGAAACAATAAGTATCCTAGGGATTATGGGTAATCTCCGAGTGGTATATACTTACGTTGCTACAAATACGTTCCTTTACCCAAACCTTGGATTTAACCCGAGAGAGTGAGTGTGAGTGAGAGTGTGTGATTGCAAAAGTAAGAACACAAGGATGTAAGTGGTTCTGTCGAGTATGACCTACGTCCACTGTAAAGAGTCGGGAGTATTATTACTTGGGAGAGTACAAAGCATACAAGTAAACCTAGCTCTGTGTTACAAGTGAATGATTTCGGATCCTTTTGAAAGGAGTTGATGTCTTCGATTTATAATGGAGGTCGTGGGCTTGATGAGAAGCCCATGACGAGTCTTGTAATCTTTGGGCCTTGGCTCGGCCCAACTGCTTTTGGTCTCTGGAAAAGGCGGGAAAAGGACGTCTACTGTGGATGACGTCAGCGGTGAGCTTACAGGCGGACACATGGTAGTGTGTGACTGGCCCCTGGCGGTATGTTGTTCTGAACCAGCATGGTTGACTTACCTGCTAGCTGCTGATGAGACCTCTGACAGTAGGTGAGCATGCTTGGTCAGAACAGTAGAGGCAGCATGGTGGAAGCATGGAACTAGTCACGTCACTGTTGAACGTTAGTGGTTGTTGGTTAACCACTGACACGCGTCATTGCCCTGTTGGTGGTGTCAGTAATCCTTTGCAGGTGGATCTTCCGTACCTCATACCCGGGAATGTTGTGATGTGAACTAGTCCGCGCGTTAGCAGACGCGCGCGTGCTTTCCACAAGTGGGTGAGGTCTTGTGAATCAAGTCTTCTCCGCAGAACTAGTTATGCACGAGTATTTCCGCCGGTCCTCGTGAAGCGGGGATAGGGATGTCGCGTCTTCCCGGATTGGGCTCCCTATCCCTTCAGTACGCAACCTGAATAGACTCCTACGATGTTTATATCTAGCGTCAGGTTTACGTGATAATCTAAAAACGAGTAGTCTATTCGGGATTGGGGTAGACGATGTGCGGATACAAGATATGGCTAGGATGTTAAGATGTAATGTGGGATCCTTTCCGTTTATTCATTTGGGGTTACAGGTGGGCGCAAATATGAACCTGGTCAAGCAATGGAAACCGGTGGTGGACGTGTTTAAAAAACGGTTATCACCGTGGAAGGCAAAAATGGTGTCATTCGGGGGGAGGATTACATTGACAAAATCAGTATTAAATTCACTTCCGACATACTACTTCTCGATATTTAGAGCTCCTATTCAGGTTATAAATCAGTTGGAAAGGATTCAGAGAGAATTTTTATCGGGCTTTACTCCAAAACACGACAAGATAAACTGGGTGGCTTGGAAAAATGTGATAACGCTTAAAGAATATGGTGGGGTTGGGTTGGGGTCCTTAAGGAAGGCAGATCTTGCTATGTTGGCAAAATGGTGGTGGAGGTTTAATAAAACCGATATCGATGGTCTTTGGAGAAAGGTTATATGGAGCATTCATCATAGCACTAGATCATGAAATTTTATCCCATGAAAAGTTGCAGGGACGTGGAAACAAGTGTTTAAAGCCTCTCGAGATGTGGAAGATTATGGGTTCGCGTTGGCTGAATTGTTTAAAGGCACGGTAGGGAATGGTAAGAATATTGCATTTTGGAAAGATTGTTGTTACTAGATGAGCCACTGTACAAAAAATTCCTTATCTTATTCGGGTTGGAGCGGGAGAAAAACATATCATTTGTTGGTATATTGTTGGAGGCTGATGGGATTTTGACTATTAAGTTTCATTAGACTCGTCTCGCAAGCACGGAAGACGGACTGATCGAGCTGGAAGATCTAACCATAGAGCTAATGGGAGCAAACATAGGGACTGTTGAGTATCGATGGGCTTGGCGTTTGGAACCGGATGGACTTTTTTCGGTACATACTTTTAAGTCCAGGCTACAGAGTTATCGTTTTTCTGATTCTGGCCTGGACTATGAATGGAATAGGTGGATACCCATCAAAATCAACTTCATGGCGTGGAGGTTGAAACAGGACCGATTACCAACTTTGGTCTCTCTACAATGAAGAAACATTTAGTTGGATTCTACGGTGTGCAGACTTTGTGGCGAGAGCGATGAAACAAACGAACACCTGTTTGTTACTTGTCAGTTCGCTATAGCCGTTTGGGACTTTATTGCGACGTGGTGCAGGTGCCCAAGACTGATTTTCTTTAGCCTAGATGATCTGTTTGAGGTGCACGCGCAGCTACGAGGCTCACAAAGATGGAGAAAACTTATGTATTCAATTGTTCAAGTTGCGTTGTGGAACATTTGGAGGAGCCGGAACAACCTGGTGTTCAGCCGTAAACAAGCCAGCATTGAAGGTGTGAAAGATATGATTCAACACTTAGGTTTTATGTGGATTAGAAACCAGGTTAAGGGGTTTAATGCTTCGTGGAACCAATGGTGTAATATGGATGTATCTAACATGGGCTTGTAATATTCTATGATGTTATGTAACTGGTATGGACCAACTATTGTTTGTCCAAATTTAATAAAGTATGTTGGCCTTTCAAAAAAAAAATATGTACAATTCTAATACAGATAATTAAGACAACGTAGATTTAATTTTGATACAGTTGGCATCAGTCATCAGTCAATATTTTCAATCTTACTATTTGTCCAATTCGATAATATTAATTAACTAGTAGGTTACCCGCGCTTCACAGCGGGAGTTTAGTCTGTATTGATTTGATTCGTTACAGTATCGACACTCGAAAGAGCAATCAAAAGAGATATAACCAAAAGGACATATATTAACACGTTTTTAACCGTAAAAACAAACATCAATAACGATACCAATGTTGTTCGACAAATACCGCTTTAGCTCGAAATGATAAGTTAAATTGATTTTAATATTAATAATAATAATAATAATAATAATAATAATAATAATAATAATAATAATAATAATAATAATAATACATAGTAAGGAAAAATGTAATAGTAAAAACACGAAAATAATAATAAGGAACAATTAGTAGAATCAAAACTTCAAATAACTATATATATAATAATATTAAAACAATATAATGATCCTATGAATGAAAGCTATATAGATTAGTACCGTTAACAATTTGAATTGCTATTGTATAGAATACTGATATATAATTAGGAAAAGTGAGATACTTTATGGTTACGTTATACTTTCTTTCTTCATGTATATATTAAAACTAGTACTAATCGCCGTGCATTACCGCGAGTGTTTATGTTTAAAACTAAAATTCTTTCTAAATGTAAAGTTTTAGCCTTCAGGACATCAACATATAATATCCAATAGTTTCATATGAATTAGATGCAAATTTAATATATTGTCACAAGTAACATATTTGCGTAGTATATAATAACTTCAACTGGTAATCATTTTAAAATTTTTCTAGTGTTAGTAAAAAACACAATCAACCATATATTAAAATTTTCGCTTGTAATAAAAAAAATAAGAAACTAATTTACTCACATACTGGAACATGTGAATAATCCAATTTCGAATCTGTAGGCTTCCCTAATTTAATCAAAGATAAGCTCGCCTACGAAGGTTAAGGATCACGATCGAACAAGTTAAAAAGGGCATAAAAATAAATAAAGAAATCTACATCTACATCTACATCTACATCTACATCTACATCTACATCTACATCTACATCTACATCTACATCTACATCTACATCTACATCTACACTATATAATAAAAGAAAACACATGAGGGACACATGGCACTCCCTCATGAATTCTCTCATTTTATTATTTAATACATTAAACTCAAATTTAATTATAATAATTGATTTACAAAATATAAGTTTATTAAATTAAATTTTTGTAATTACATTAATAATCATAGTTGTAACTGAAATAATTAATAAAAGAAAACACATGATTCTTTTTTATATAACATATTTATATTTATGTATTATTAACTTTGAATTTAAATCATGTACCTTAAATTAACCCATTTTAAAAAAAAAATTAATCTGTTATTCTAAGTTTAAAATTAATTTTGTTACAATATTTGACAAATGATTATTAAGTTTTATTATTTTGGTCATTGTTTTAGATGTTAAACTATGTTCAGCAAATACATATTAATTTTAAATGCTTAAAGTAGTTCAAAAGTCAAATAAACAAATTAATAATAACACAATGCAATTAATCAAGCTTTTTTGTGAGACTTTTATATTGTTCAAAACAAATAAATAAAATAAATCAATCAACATTAATTGATTTTATCTACACTATATAATAAAAGAAAACACATGAGAGACACATGGCACTCCCTCATGAATTTTCTCATTTTATTATTTAATAATCATAGTTGTAACTGAAATTATTAATAAAAGAAAACACATATTCTTTTTTATATAACATATTTATATTTATGTATTATTAACTTTGAATTTAAATCATGTGCCTTAAATTAACCCTTTTTAAAAAAAAAAATTAATCTGTTATTCTAAGTTTAAAATTAATTTTGTTACAATATTTGACAAATGATTATTAAGTTTTATTATTTTGGTCATTGTTTTAGATGTTAAACTATGTTCAGCAAATACATATTAATTTGAAATGCTTAAAATAGTTCAAAAGTCAAATAAACAAATTATTAATAACACAATGCAATTAATCAAGCTTTTTTGTGAGACTTTTATATTGTTCAAAACAAATAAATAAAATAAATCAATCAACATTAATCGATTTTATCTATAGTAATAAAAGACAGCACATGGAGTACAAAGAACTCCATTATAAAGCCTCTCATTTTATTATTTCAAACAATACATTTATTTTAATTTGTTTCTTTATTTAATAATGATTAGTTATTCAGTTTTTATTTGTTACTACTATAATTATTATATAATTACTGGAATTCAGTTTAATATATTTATTTATGTTTTTGTAAATCAATTAATATAATTATATTTTAATATAAAATTAGAAATAAATTAATAGACATAATTTGAAAATGTTTATGAACTAACAAAAGTAATCTTTATTAAAAATTATTTATTTTTTTAAGATAATGTATTTATATGTTATTACATTTAAATCGTGTGCCTTAAAAAATGTGTTTTTAATATGTGGTCTTTCACTCTAAGTTTAAAACTATATTTCTTACAATATTGTAAACAAATAAAATAAAACAAATCAATCCACATTAATTAAATATTTGATTCAATGCAAAACTAAATATGTTTGGCTATTTTCGTATTATAATAGCTTGATATATAAAATACATTTTATATATGAAAAATAATTAATTGAAATATTCATTGACTTTGTTTTTTCAAGTTACTTGAATAGAAAAATGCAATATCTAAACAGTCTTTGCATTACTAATTCGTTTCAATCTTCATTTTCAGGATATTAATTTACACAATCTTTTTTATAATACAATCAAATTGAACCAATAAATGTCATTATGTTTAAGGACCTTGATGTTAGAAAAAAATGATTATACACTCAAGGTTAGAAATATTTTGGCATTGAGGAAACTTGATGTCAAATTCCAAAATGAACAATACTCGATTGGGATGATTTAACGGATGAGGAGATACTTTCAAATTAATTTCATTTTTTTAAATCTTAGCCTAAACAGATTTACCTTTATTACTTTTTTATTTTTGTTTTGTTTGTTTTGTTGTACTTGCAGTCTACAAGGTAATAGCTGTGTATGGAAGATATATTTTGGAATGTTTGAAAAAAGTTTTATGTAAATAAAAATGTTTTTTACAAGAAATCATTTAGGGGCTGATGAATATTTAATATTTTAATCCCCAGAGTGAACTCCTGCTGCTCAGGTCATGCATGGGGGTCGCTAAGTTACTTTTTGGGTTACGAACTTGCCAACCCCACTTCATGGTGGATGCGGTATCCCTTTTCGATGATGGTCTCCGCGAAGCTATTGAAGATATAGTTGTGTGTGGCGGCCCCTTCTTCGAGGAACTCCAGTGGCGCTTGGCATCCTTGCCGATGCGTTTAGGTGGTTTGGGCCTCCTTTCAACTCGAGATGTTGGGGTCTATGCTTTTGTGGCATCCAGAGCTCAGTCTTGGGAACTTCAGGATCATATCCTCTGAAACAGTGGGGTCATTGAACTAGACCCAGACTATCAACAGGCGCTCGAACGCTTAAATGTCTATCTCCCGGACTTTGATATTCGCGGTTTTTCTAACAAGGACACCGCCCCCCCCCCCCCCAAAGCCACAAAAAACTTTGGCGAATGCTCTTTTTAGCAAAACTGCCCAGAGCCTAGGAGAAGTTTTTGAGTTGTCCACTCGCCAGAAGGCGGTGATTGAATGCCTAAAGGGGCCTCATGCTCAGGATTTTTTGACCGTTATCCCGATTGAGGGTTTGGGTCAATGCATGTCTGCAGTAGAGTACAGGGCTATACTCAAGTACCGATTGATGATCCCTATGTACCCGGAAGATGAAACATGCCCCATCTGCCGTAAAACTTGCATGGATAAATACGGGGAGCATGCAATTCATTGCAAGGAACTCCCTAGTTTTAAATATCGGCATGACTGGGTGAGGGACGTTTTGTGGGATATCTTGAGAAGAGCTGGGATCTCTGCCAAAAAAGAGGCCCCTGTAAACTTCCTCACAGACCCCACGAAAGGGAGATCCACCCTACGACCCGCAAATCTGCTTGTCTTTGGTTGGGAGAGGGGGAAACATGCCTGTGTGGACCTCACCGGGGTATCTCCGCTGGTTGGGTTAAGGGAAACAGGGTTCGTAGCTGGGCAAGCATCAAGAAAGGCGGAATCAAAGAAAGTAGATAAACATGCTAAAGCTTGTGCAGATAACCAACATGTCTTTATCCCTCTGGCCTTCGACACTTTTGGTTCCCTGGCGCCAGAAGCTATTCGTTTCTTGACCAGGGTCCAACGGGTCGTCCACAGCAATGTTTCATCCCCAGGGGGGCAAGGTTTTGTCTTTAGTAGACTAGGGTTTGCAATTCAAAAAGGGGTGGCGGCGCAGCTTGTTGCCCGTCTACCTGCTATTATGATGTAACTTTCGTATTGTGTATTAATGAGAAGAATTATTATTATTAAAAAAAATAACATATGTAATCTAATTTTTCTTAATTATATTTTAAATTTATATATAATATATATAATTTAAATTGTTCAACCCGTGTATCACACGGGTACATAACATAGTATATTATAATTAAAAACTATTCATAAATATGCAGATGAGAAAGAAGAACTGATGCGCCTCAACACAATGTTGGGTCTAAATTTGGTAGTCTAATATTATCAACAAAGTCAAAGTCAACAATTCAACGTTTAGCCAAAGAAAGTCAAATTCGAACGAGTCGCGGTCAACACGTAAGGCGAGTCGAGAAATCTGGATAATAGATCGACGAGTGAAGCTCTCATCATCTGATCAAGATAATGATCATCTTCTCTGCTTATGGTAACATAGACCTGAAGCTCTCATCATTATATTTCAATAAACCTTGAGGATCGGTAGGCCAATACCTAGCACACTGTGGGGTCCATAAAATTTTCGTCAATATTACCGAAAAACATGATAAACTGCATCGCCAAACACATGTTGAAAGAGAAAAGGCATGGATTTAAGTGGACAAGCATACCGACAATTGTTCTTAGGCTGCAGCTATCCAACGGGAAGTTGAAACGGGTTCTGGCAGGTATGGTTAGTATGATCTTGAATGCAGAAGGTGAGACTTGGTAAAACCCCAAAATTTAAAATAAGTACACCGTGATAAAGTCGCAAAAGACTATACCACTGTCCCCAAAGTTTCCTTTGGTAAATACGCCTGAAAAATAAAGTCGCCGGAAAAAGTTGTCAGAAAAGTTAAGTACGCCGGAAATTAAGTACGCAACAAGTGCACACTCAAGAACAAATACGCCCAGATCAGTTGTAAACTTCGAAAACACGCTAAAAATCTTCTGATCTGATCCAAAACCAATCCTCTACAAACCAACAACTTTTTAAAAACAATTCAGATCTAAATTTTTAATAAAAAGTAGATAAAAGTGAAAAACCCAAAAACTTCAAAAACTCTTAAAAATCACTCACGAAATCAGATTTAAATGATAAATTTGTGATGGTTAAATCCCAAATTCGAGTACCATGGCTCTGATACCAAATTGTAGGATCAATTTCGAGCTAAATCTGATTTTGATGATAAAACCGTTTGTGCTCCACCTGTTTTTGTTCCCGCTCTTGAGAATAACAGGTTTGGAAAGTTCTTAACTGAAGAAATTCCAGAGTTTACTCCGTCAACATCATGCAAAGATGATTCACAAAGTGATTCGGAGTTTTGTTCATCCAGAGAATGGGAAAGCTCAAATGACTCAGAAACTTCAGTGTCAGAACTTGATGATAGAGTTGACACTACAAATCAACTCCATCAAGATTCACTGGAAGAAGATCTGTTTATAGAAGATTGCTCAACTTCAGATGATGAATCAGTGATGAATGGAAATCACACGGGGTCAAAGATCAGAGAGTCAAAAGGTGTTGTAAAACCCAAAGCTTCTCAACAAGCCGAATCAAGCTCAAAACAATCTACATCCCCAGTTGCTTCACGCAGGACAACAAATTATCAAAAGCCATTCAAGGCTTGCTTTAGGTGTGGTAAAGAAGGTCATGTGCTCAAGCAATGTCCAGAACGACAAAATCCAAGCGGAAAAGGTAATGCGGATTGCTTCTTTGGATCAAAGGATAAAATGCACACATCTTTGAATGTTAGGATGACTCATATTCCATCAAGATCTCCACGTGTGAAGCCGGTTTCACATGATTCAAAGATTAAAAGGACCAAAGCATCAAAACCACAATCTACTCCTCCAGGTTTTAAACAAAAAATTGTTTCAAAAATTAAATCTTTCACAAACAAATTTTTTGAACCAAAACAGGTTTGGCAAATCAAAACAAAAGTTGAACAAGAAACTAATGAGGGAAAAGGTATGGTGTTTCAAGAAGTTACTTACATTGATGTAAAAGGACAAACCAGGACCACGATGGCCTGGGTTCCACTCTCTAATTAATTTACTCATGAGTGCAGGAACTACCATGGAGGACTGTTAGTAACACGGTTAGTAACAGTGGTTGTTCCAAGAATAGGGTTGGAGCGGAAATCTCACAGGTTTGGTTATGGTATCTAACCTGATGGCACAATTGACACCGTTGTCACACACTCATTTTCTTGCTGATATATGTTTATGTGTGTCTGATGTGGAAGACTTTATTTTTTGTAAATATTATTTAAAAAAAAAAATTAATTACAAAAAAAAGGGGTTGTACAAAAATTAAAGTTTAGGGGGAGTATGAAAATATAGTCTCGGCCATGAGATGTGATTAATGCAAATAATCCTGATCTTATATGGGAAATGATAGGAACTAACTTGTTTATGTCTGCACATGAATAGGATCTGAAGGACGTTCCAACTACAAGTTAATGATGTGTTGGTAGGTTCAGCCTTCAAGTTGAGTAAACTGCTATAAGGTGAATAGTAATAAATCTACAAGAAAAGCTGGATTCCCACTGTGTTTTAGGTCTGCACAGGCTGAGTCCGGTCATACATAGGTTGAGAGATTAAAAGACACAGAAAATTTTGTGCATATATATTCAAAAGACACCTAAGAGTGCAGGCTACCAATGCGGGGCCAACAAATCAAGTGAGCACCAAAAGACACGCAATGTTAGTGACGTGCAAATATATATAAATAGCTCAACAATCAGATGATCAACTTCTCTGCTTATGGAAACATAGACCTGAAGCTCTCATCATCTGATTGAAATAATGATCATCTTCTCTGCTTATGGAAACATAGACCTGAAGCTCTCATCATTATATCTCGATAAACCTTGAGGATTGGTAGGCTTATACCTAGCATAAGTGGGGTCCACGAAATTTTCATCAATATTACCAAAAACATGATAATCTCATCACCAAAAGTATGTTGAAAGACGAGAGGCATGGACTTAAGAGGACAAACATACCGACAATCGTTCTTGGGTTGTAGCTATCCTCATGAAAGTTGAAACGTGGCTAGGCTTTTCAAGTTAGTGTGATCCCATATCTGATCCCTTCTATATCTCGAAGGTTGATGGTTGTTTAAAAAAAAAAAGGATTAAAATTAAAAAAAAAATCTTTATTTGTGTACAGTTGTTTTTAAGTCTTCCATGTCACATTATTTGTGTCTCAAGCCGTTTGAGATACTTACCTGATTGCACACCACAGATGTATACGGTTTTGTCTGTACGTTGAATTTGTCTAAAGAAAATTCGGAGTTGTGTTTGTGATTGTGGATAGGCTTCTTGGACTACTTGTTGCAATGATGGCCGATCATCAGTTGAGCAAGATACCATACCAAAGCACCTGTTTCCTCAAGTTTGCAGAAGACACCGAGTTAGGAATCCTCCTCCTACATCTTCATAACCACTCAAGCTAAAAAGAGTTGGAAAAGTTTGTACCTGATCAACAAAAGATGATGCATGCAAAAAGGGAAAGATTGTTGGATATGAGTACTCAAAGAACAAAGTGAAAAGAACTCCTTTAGCAAAGAATATATGGAAAGCATTAGTCTAGGGGGAGTATTGTTGGGTACTATATTTGAGACTGAAGCTTTCCAAATTGAAGATCAAAGTATGTAGAGATTGACGGCTCTGAAGATGATACGAGAGATTGATAACATTAGACTAAGGGGGAGATTGTTGGGTCTAAATTTGGTAGTCTAATATTATCAACAAAGTCAAAGTCAACAATTCAACGTTTAGCCAAAGAAAGTCAAATTCGAACGAGTCGCGGTCAACACGTAAGGCGAGTCGAGAAATCTGGATAATAGATCGACGAGTGAAGCTCAAGTTATGATCAAGAAATGCGCTATGGATAATAAATATATTTTGTTTAGACAAAATATATTTATTACTTTAAATAATAGTTTGCTTGTTTAGTGAGAGTTTTAGTATTTTGTTAACCTTAGGGACCTAAGTGTAATTAGCCTAATTATGGTTGGGCTATAAATAGAATGCTAGATTAGGGTTTTGAGGAACACACATGCTAGAGAGATTTGGGGGCTATCATTGTAATATTATTTGCCAATCAATCTAGTGGGTTTTATTGGTCATATTCTTGTGTGTGTTCATCTTTTTAATCATCAAAATCAGATTTAGCTCGAAATTGATCCTACACACAATGTGGTCAGTAAGATCAGAATGTAACTCCCAAGTTAGAATCATCTAAAACGAAACCCAAATCAGAATAAAGTACACAAAACAACCCAAAGAAATCGAAACTCCGATTAGGTGTAAAGACTATTAAGAATATACAACAAATTGGTTACAAATGAGTTTCCAAGTAACAATTTAAGGAGGCGATTACTTGTTCAGAGCTGTCGGAGAAGAGTCGTCACCGGAGAATTCTGAACCTATTTAGCCGGACACCTATCATTTTTGTGCGATTAGGATCAAAGACTGAAATGGATGGGACGATTCAGCTCGCGTCTTCAATGTGAATGCAATTGCTTCTACCAATAAATAGTTCGTTTCAACTACGAAAGAGAAATTGAAGAAGAGACGGTTTAGAAGATGTCGTGTAATAGTGAGATAAAGTTTACTTGCAGATAACATAAATATAAATAAACATTTGTAACTAATTTCTTTGGGTTACATGGTACAAGTTCGTAATGCAATAGGGGTAATTTGGAAAAGATTTATATGACATATATGCTTTAAAACATGAGACCTTTCAAATATAATCTTAAAATGCATGTATGATTACTTTTCTAGCTATCTTTAATATTTTATAATTTAGTATAGATATTGCTTTTGAACTTTAACAGAAAATAAACAAACATTACTGCATCTTCATATATAATTTACTGAAATTATCAACATATATACCTTGCTTGCGAATTAAATAAACCGTGATAAATATAAATAATGATGACTACCCAAAAAGAAAATATATTTAAATATAAAAGATATAAAAAAAATTGCACAAAACCTAAAAGAAGAAAATATTATAAACTAGCTTTTACCCCGGGAGTGTCCCGGGGTTGAAAAATCTAATATGACGTGATAAAACATAACCCCTTTTCTTTTGTGGTCTCTCTTTAAAAACATAAAAAAGCAATAAATTCAAAGTACCTGCATTCTAGCCGTAAACCTTGTTCAGACGATTTAACAAAGGAAAAGGGAAGAGGAAGATGAATACATGAAGAATTGAAGGATTACCCAGCCGCCATCGTATAGGAGACAAACAACAATTAAAGACTCAAGCACGTTGCGCCTGCGCTTCGACTTCTTCTCTTACTCTCATTCAGTGTAACCTGATGATTTGCTCATGTTTCAAATGCTAACAATCAACAATTTTTAGGTATTATATGTGTTATTGTAAGACTCATCTGTCATTATGAACATAACAGAGAGGAACCACCATCATAATCATATACGTTAATACCATGACATATTTAAGTTCCCTAAACTATTTTCTAATAATACATAGTTCCCACAATCAAATAAAAAAATAAGGAAAAAGCAAATAAAACCTCAAAAGTCCTAAATTCCAAATTCTATGTGATTGAATCAGAGCTTTCATTTTTTTATTATTCAACAAACAGAGAAGGTAAATTGTTATATATATGTGCAAATGGATACAGTATAAAGAATGTAAATTCTTATATGCCAAGATATCGATCAAATGAAAAATTCATTAAGATATAATAACATCACGATAACTAAGTAAGGGTTAAAAACGCTTACTAGCCTTGCTAATCATCTGTGTATGAGTAATAATATGAGGAACCGGATCTAAAGCAGCTTCTATGCCCTTTGACAAAGAAATAATAATAGGTGGACTAATTCTGTCCTTCCAGTAGTTCCTAATCTCTTCAAAACCCTCACGGGTTTTAGTCGACATCGATATACAACTCGATGATGATATATGATTATAATATAATAGAGTAAAGTGCACGGATGGTCCATGTGGTTTGCCCAGATTTCACGTATGCCCCCATATATTTTCAATGGTCCCCAACGTTGACATTTTATAACATTTTGGTCCCTATCAGCTAACGTCGTTAAATTTTATCAGTTAAGTCATATAAAATGACCAAAATACCCATAGGGACCATCTGAGTACTTTAATCTTTTATATATATTTTCCAAGCCACCATCACCTCCACAAACCACCACCACCTCCCTCTCTCTCTCTCTCTGCCATCACCACCGCCCTAAGCCCACCGTCACCGCCGCCCTAAACAAACCCAGATCTTGAATCGTGTTCCATTCAGTATCTGAACCAAGGCTGCAGAACGAAGATGCAATTGAACGACGAGATGCAATTGAATAAAACGAGGTTAGTTCGAGCACATGTATTATCATAAATTAATTATTTTTTTTTGATAATATCTAATAAACAAACCCAGATCTTGAATCATCTTGCACTAGAGATAAGAAAGAGAGAGGAGATCAGAAATTCTGGCCGCCGCTTATGGTGGAGCACGGCGGTGGTGCTCTCAAACTACACAAGCACCACCCTCTTCAACCCTAAAATAATCTGATGAGAGAGAAAGAGAGCAGCAGAGAGAGAGAGAATCAGATAGGAGGAGGAGCCACGGTGGTCTAAGGCGATTGATGGTGGCGGCGGACCGGGTTCTGATTAGGAGTTCACCATGGACGAGGGTGGCTATAGTCTGGGGTAAGCTTTTGATTGAACTGGTTTGTACTGATAACGTTTCTTGGCTTTACTCCTCTCCTCTGGTTGTCGATTGATTAAGATAGTAATAGGGGACTATAGTGTTTGTTACAGGTAACCGTAAGGTATTGTTGTGGTGGTTCGGTGTTGATTAAGGTTCCTGTTCAGATTTGGGTTTTGGATTAGATTTGTTGGATGTTTGTCGGGAGGTGATGGTGGCTGCAAGTGATGGTGATTCCGGTTATGGGTGGTGGAGGTTGACGGTTTGATGGTGGTAGATGGTTGGTGGTTGGTGGTTGGTGGTATTGATAGTCTTTGGTTGTGGTAAATGGTGTGGTGGTGTTTGAGAGAGATAGGGATAGAAAGAGTTTATAACAATTTTATTTTTTATTTTTTAAAGAGGGGTAATTTAGTAATTTTACATAGGCTTAACTGAAAAATTTAACCTCCATCCAAGTCAGGGACCATCCATGAAACAAAATACAAACCACAGATCTCATACGTGTAATTTCGAAACGCTGAGAAGCAGAGTTTAAATTTGAGCAAACCACAGGGACAATCCGTGCACTTTACTCAATATAATATCTAAAATCAGAATCTATATCAGAAGGCCATATTTTTATGTTATCTCTTGCATTGATTTCAAATTGAACTCTTCCTCCCAAAGAAGATTTTTTTTTCTTCTCCTTCATTTAAACTCCAAAACAAATTATGTCATGAAAATAACTATTTTTTTTTTTTTGGGTGGAATATACTTCCATAGTTCTTCATAGCAATTTCTTTTTTCTCAATATCCATAAGACACAAGTCTTTAACTTGTGACCCATTTTATCTTTATGTATCAAACTAAGTTCCACTCAATGTGTACAAATGATCATTTGATACGTGCAATGTTTTCAAGATATATAGGATCAGGGCCCAATAACATCGACAATTTGGTTATGATTAGTTGAACGTCTGCTAGTACTTTTAGCTACTTTTAAATTGATCCAGTTGTGATTAGCTGAGTCCGTTTACTACTACATGCTGTTGGATTGAAAATAAATTCCGAAAAATAAGATATGGGAAGGGAGAAGATAGATCACTAGACATGAGAGGACCCTCCTTGATTTGCCTTGGTCATCTACGATGGTTCGTTTGTTCCTTGACATCTACCATACACAAGAGAATTAAATGAACAAGATCCTAGACCCCATGTGCACTATCAAACCTAAGCAATATGATACAAAGACAAAAACCAAGTCACTCAACGCTATCGTTTACTATCTTTTTAACTTATTGGGGGTGCAAACGAGCTAAGCCCAAGCTCAAGCTCGATTAACTTATGAGAGATTGAGCCCGATCTCGGCTCGATATGAGCTTTGTTTTCAAAGCTCGAGCTTGGCTCGTTTAAAGTTTCTCAAGCTCGAGCTCGGCTCGGGCTTGACTCGTTTATTACTAAATAAAAATAATAGGCTCGTGAGCTCGATAAGTGAAACTCGAGCTTGGAGTCGTTTACCAATCACCTTTAAATGAGAGTTTATTTATTATACATAATATGAAAGTAGAAAGTTGGTGAAAGCGACTCGGCCACAAAGCACAACAAAAAAAAATCCTTAACTTTGTATATATTACACTTTCAACCCCTTTAGTTTATAACAAATTTATAAAATGTCGTTTAAACCCCCTTTACCTTCTAATGGTTTAAGTTCACACCGTATTTTAATTCATTCACTAAAATAAAGACTTCATCACGTGCCTATTTTTATGTATGTGTCGGTATAACATCAACTTTTGACGTAGGCGGTACAAATTCACGTTTCGTGGTTCGACGTAGACAGTTTAAATTCACGTTTCGACATAAGGTTCTTGAAAATTAGTCAGGTAAAATATAATATGTTTTCGTAAATCCACCCCATATTTTAATTCTTCTACAAAAAACGATTTCCTTGCGTGTTTATTTTTAGGTATGTGCCCATAAAAATTCAAATGGTATAAATTCACGCTTCGGCGTTCGACATAGACAGTATAAACTCAAAAAAACAAAACACAAATTACTTTATCGTCCTCTCTAGCTATTTCAAGTTACAAATCGTGTGTCGGACACCGTTTTTCTTACATGGTTGCGTGAAAATTGTCCTACCTCAGTTGGTAGAGCGCCTACCTTTTACTCACGTGGTCGTGGGTTCGAGTCCACGGAAGGCGCTTTTTTTTCACAACCATATTTATGTGTGTTAGGTACGTGTCCGCGGGGCAACACCCGCTGGTCAAATACTAGTTATTAAATATTAGTAAAACTAATATTACACTAGGCTCGATAAGGCTCGACGAGCCTAATGACCCTCACATGCTGGGCTCGAGCTCGGGCTCGATAAATAAACGAGCTTTGTTTTAGGCTCAAGCTTGTCTCAGGCTCGATAAGGCTCGACTTGTTTCGAAATTTTTTTTTATCAAAACGGGCTTGAGTAGCTCGTGAGAACCCTTCACTTGAACTAACTATAAAAATATCTTAATATATATTGTTAAAAGAACATTACTCAAGACAAAATCAACAAACGACTAGATTATGTTATGGAAGAAACAATGATACGGTGCATATTGTTAGTAATTATACCAAATATATTAGTCGGTCTATATACATTAACTCCCTGGTTTTACTAACAAAAATTACCCAGGCTTTATTTGCAGGTTAAATAAGTTGCTTTATTGGCTCAAGCAGGCTCCGCATGCATGGTGCCAACGGTTTGCCTCATTCATTCCCCGATGTGGTTTTAAAAGTAGCATATGCGATATGTTGATTTTTGTCTACAATTCTGGTGAACAAATTGTTTACCAACTAATACGTGGACGAAATTATTATGACTGCATCCACCACCACTCTGCTTTGACACCTCATCTAGGTCTTGAACTTTGTGTTTGCTATTGTGACAATCAACAAAATTGAGGTAATTCCGTACTAACTAATTATGCGTAATTAAAGTAATTAAGTGCAATTTCGTGTTAATTGTTTTAACTAAGCATTAGAGAATAGAAAATACCCATAAGATGCATAGGAATGCACATGTTTAATGTTGAATCATGACGAAATCGCATGTAAATAAAGTTGTCTGGAACTGACGTTGGTGATTACCCGATAACTATTAATTAACCGAAAACGATCCCGAACACCCAATACATGAAATAAAGGGAATTTCCATAAAATACTATGTGTTTTGGAACTCCAAAACCATAAGTGGAAACTCCAAACACAAATCTCCCGGTAATGAATAAAGGTTGCGTATCACACCCGATACGCGCGAAACTTATAAATTCACCCAATTAAAGCCTAAATAACTTATCAATACCTAAAATAACTCATGTTTAAGGATAATTGGGAGTCAATTATATGTCTGGAATAGCTCGTAATAAACACGCGATAAAACCCCAAAAACCCTAACCGATTTAGTTGATTATTAACTAGTAATTAGAAG
Organism: Ambrosia trifida; assembly: GCA_028751855.1. Classification (NCBI taxonomy): domain Eukaryota; kingdom Viridiplantae; phylum Streptophyta; class Magnoliopsida; order Asterales; family Asteraceae; genus Ambrosia; species Ambrosia trifida. The sequence goes on from CM054125.1 coordinate 50,942,745, forward strand.
ATATTTTAAAAAGTAAAGTGGGTCCCACCTCTCTCTTTTGGGCTGGTTATAGGGTGTGGTAAGAGCCACCCTATTGTTGCTTCTTTGGCCTTCCAAAATGATGAGAATGGTGCATGTTTTATGCTTTGCCATTTCTAAGTACAAAGGTTCATCTTTATAATATCCCATATACTCCATAATCCACCACATTTGAAAACACAAAAACACTTCTTTTTCCTCCTAAAACCTACGGCCAAACCTTCATCACCATCATTCATCTTTGTTTTTCAATCAAACACTTATAAAACTCATTCCTTTCTATACCCTAATCAAGTGTGTATAAGAAACCTGGAGCTTAATCAGTGGAAGACACACTTAAACCTCCTTCCACTTAAGTTTTGAGTCTTCCCTAGCCTTGTGCTAGCTGTAAGTTTCTTATTCTTGCTTCTTGTTTTTGTATGTTTTTATTTAACATGTATTAGAAGCAAGTTGTACATGGGTTAGGATAATGAACTTTGTTGGGCTAGATTTTATAGGTTTACGCTTGTCTTTATTAAGCTAGTTTATTAGATTTGGGCTTAGTTTAGTTAATGGACTTGGGTTAGGCCATGTGGGCCAAGGCTTTAGTGGACCCTATATAATGTTTTGTTTGATTCATTGTTAGGGTTGGAAATTCATTAGACCTTTCATTGTAATTCTAGAGGCACCACCTTGTACCAGACAATTCTAGAGATTGTGTGCAAGGTGAAGCAGCAATACAATTGATTTCATTGTTTTAATCTTTTGTTCTTCACATTCAATCTTGTTTTTCGCACTCGATTGTTTGTTTGATACCCGGTAGAGAAGATCTTAGACTTACAATTGGTATCAGAGCCAAAGAAGTCTTTCGAAGGCTCGGTTTGGTATCATTCGAAGAACAATCGAAAGAAGAATCGTTGCTGCTGTGCTCGTTATTTTAAACAGGTTCAATTTTCGTTTTTATTAGATTTCTTATTTTACTAATCAATTTTGTGTCTTGTGTTTTGTTGGCAGATTTGATCTTGTTAAAAATTCTGAAAAATTTGAAGAACACTAAGAACGCGAAGAACATTTTGAATTTTCATTAAATTTTTGATTTTGATCTTTTGTTCGTAGTTTACGATGTGTTTGTGCAGATTTTTAGCAAGTTTGTTGCAAGAAATTAAGGAAAATTAATACTTTCCTATTAACCTTGCAAGCTGGCATCGAAAACATAAATTCAATTTTTGACTATTTCAAAAAAAGGCTGACAAGAAGTCACGGGACTGATTGTTCAAGAAAAGGCATCTTCATCCAAAAATTCAAATCAAGAAACAAAAGTGACAGGAGGTCACGCAACTCAAGATCCCGGTCAAAAACCCGAGAACACAAACAACAATTCTTGATCGAAAAACTTCATCTTCACCTGAGCACTACCTCGAGAACAAAGCCACAACTCAGGAACTTCACAAAGATTCACCTCGGACACGCCGTCTATTCTACACACACCTTCGTCGAACTCAGCCAGCCACTCGAGGTCGAACTCAGGCCTAACTCGAGGTCGAACTCACTACTCGAACACTTGAACCCGGATCCAACCCGAACACCTGCCACGTCACGTCGAACTCAGCTCTCCAGGTCGAACTCAGCTCTCCAGGTCGAACTCAGAAACCCAGGTCGAACTCAGAAACTCAGGTCGAACTCAGCCTGTTTCAGGTCGAACTCAGCTCTCTTGGTCGAACACCCACTCGAGCTCGAACACAGTCCCGACGTCGAACTCAGATCCGTCACTCGAACTCAGCCTTCTTCTCGTCGAACACTTGAACCCGAAAACCAACACCTTGACCCGGAAATCATCCTCCGACCAGACCCCACTCATTTTCGTACTTGTAACTCACACCCGATCCACCACCTTCAACCTGTCATCATCAACCACCCGGACAACAACCAGAACACACCACACCCAAAACCTGCAATCCAAAACCCGTCCCACTCGAACTCCAAACCTTAAACCCGGAAGTTTATCACCGGTCACCCACACCCGGCCCCAGACCCAACCCGTCTCTATCACTCATCTAAGTACCCATCCATCCGAGAACTACACAAACTCATCTGAGAATTCCTTTTCTATTCGAGAACTCACTTCAATCCGAAAACCCACACACACACTGTTATAGAAAGCGAGGAGAGATAAGTTTGAGCTTGAAACCGGTAATTGAAAATTTTTTTTGAGCTGATTGTTTTTTGAAAAAAAAAGGAGGTTATCATTGTTTGGTTGTTCTTGCTGCTTCACATAAATCGAGAAGGATTATTGCCGAGACCAAGATCTACAATCACAAAACAGAGTGAGAAAGAGAGAAGGAGCATCTATTGTTTGATTTTGAAGTGTAAGAAAGAGGAAGAGTGTAGTGAAAACTATTGGACCGTGTGTTGTGTTTGCTTCAAAAATTAAAGAAAGAACATAGATTTATTTGAGAGAGACTCTCGAGAGAAACAAAAGAAAAAGGAGCGAGTAGTAGAGTTGGAAAGTCAAGTGAAAAGATAAGAGTGTTAGGAAATTAAATTTTTTATCTCGTGAACTTGAGAAGTTTAATAATAATAATAATAATAATAATAATAATAATAATAATAATAATAATAATAATAGTATTATTTTTTGGAGTGTACTAGCTTAATTTGGGGGGATCGACTTTAATGAATACGGTTTGACGGTTGACTACGGTTGGACGTCCGGTGCTCGTCTTAAAATTTTGGTGAAACGTCTAGATTTTTGGGGGATCACTATTCAAAATTAAAATGTCTTCTCAAAGTGAGGTGTTTGAGCAGAGACTTGAAGGTTTCAGTTACACTCCTGGTGAAACCGTGGAAGCAATTATTGGTAGATTTACCGAACTACTGTCAGACATAAAAATTGTTGAAATCATAGTGTCAAATCGATGGGTCAACAAAAGTCTTCTCGACGCTTTGAAAAGAATTCCAGATGAGCCAACATGCAGCTGGTTTAAGTATGTCAATTGGATTATCACAGAAACAAGTTGGTCCAAAATGACGTCGGATGAGTTAATCTTACTCGTCAAAGAACTTGCTGAGCGTGCAAAGCTGATGACTCAAAGCAACACCTCTGCTACAACATGCTCATCTGCCTCTGACACTTCATCTTCAAATTCAAAATCTGACTAGTCACCCGCTCTCGCTGCTCCTTCCGCTCCCGCTGCTTCTGTCATTTCTACTGCTCCTGGCGTTTCTGCTGCTCCTACCGCTCAAGCTTTCATGACACAACTGACAGACCATGTGCCATCCACATCTGAGGTACTGTAACAACCGGCAAAAATGAGGTAATTCCGTACTAATTAACTATACGCGATTAACGTAATTAAATGCAATTATGTGTTGATTATTTAACTAAGGCCTTAGAAAGATAGCAATTCCCAAATAATGCATAGGGATGCATATGTTTAATGACAAAACATGATAGGATCATGTGCAAGTAAATCTATCCGGTATGGACACTGGCGATTACCCGGTAAAAATTAAATAAGCGAAACGGATCCCGGACACCCGGGATATAAAATAAAGTGTAATTTCACAAAATATAATGGGTTTTGGAACTCCAAAGCCATACGTGAAAGCTTGTTATACAAATCTCCCGGTAACGAATAAAGTGCGCGTATCGCACCCGATACGCGCATAACTTATAATTTCACCCGGCAAAAGCCTAAATAATTTATCAACGCTTAAGCTGGACTATGTTTAAGGGTTATTAAAGGTATTTTTAATATCCGGATAACACGCGATTAAAACCCGAAAAATACCCGGACGGTACCCGAACGAGAGGGAATTAAACATAACAATAATGGGTATGATTTAGCAAAGTGGACCCCACCCAAACACCCCAAAGAGACCGGCCTAGGGGCCACCCCATATGATTAACTCTTCAAATTCTTAGTAATACAAATATAATCACAATTAATCATTAGCTTGCATGGATTAACATTGGCCAAAAAATTAGCTAATCACCTCTCCTCTCTCTCTAAAACTTACGGCCAAACACCCTCTAATATAATCTCCCAAAGATTTTCATATCCCACATAATCCCCATTTGATCTTACATAATCTAAGAAAGATATTAAGTGATCTTGGAAGGATTTGGAAGGGATATTATAAGCATCTTGTGAGCATACTTGAATCAAAACGCCAAAAACTTCTTCTTCTTCTTCCCTTGAGCCGTAACATATACCCACCCCACATACACTTTCTTTTCAAATTTTACATCTCCAAATCATCTCTAAACCTTCATCTTTTCAAAACCCCATTGTGTGTTTCAAGAGCTTGGAGCTTAATAATTTGGAAGAACACACTAAACCCCATTCAATCCAAGGTTTTTGTCTTCCCTAGCCTTGAGCTAGTAGTAAGTTTTTAACCTTGCTTTGATTATTAATGTTCATGTTACGTGTTCTTATGAGCAAGTTGTACATTAATGGGTAAAATGTGGTTTTGAAAACATAAAGTCTTAATATATTTTACAAGAGTAAAATGGAAGAGTAATAATATGTAGATGGATCATGGATTTGATACTAGTAATGTGGTATTTCAAGAAAATATAAAAATATGTACATACACTTAAGATGGATGATGATTTGGGCATGATTTATGAAAGAAACTTGAATGTGTTAAAAGATGGTTTTAATCATCATAAAATGACTCTCTAAAGTATAAAATAAGATGGAATATGTTAGAAATGCATAGATGAAAAAGTTACAAAATTAAAGTCTACTCACTTAGATGAGTGAAATTTGGATATGATGGACAAATACACCAAACACAAATATTAGTAACCTTATTTATGAAATATAAGTCTATTAGAAGTGGAATAATGTAAAAATAACCAAACATGAAGAAGATGGTTCTTTAAAGTCCACTAGTTTGGAAGAAAAATGCTAACTTTGGAAGTTAGGATGGAAAAAGTAACATTTATAAGTTAAGGGACTAATGTTGTAACTTTGAAAGTTGATGGATTAAAATAGATATTTTAGAAACTTTGGTCCAAAAATGCATTAACGGAAAGTTTGGTGTCAAAAGCGTAAATAATGATTATTCCGAGTATAGTTTTGGTAAACACTAGTAACCTACTTGTGTATTTATTGAAAAATGTATTTTTATAAAAATGGAAGTTTATAAAAATAGGGAATTAAATCAACATAAGGATTTTATAAAAATAGATGTTTTTATAAAATATTGGACAAAAGTAGAGACTTGAGAAAACTTGTGCAAAAATGGATACTTTTATGTAAATGGGAATATAAAAGTGTCGGAAACATTTTTGGAATACAAGTTAACAAGTTGGACTAAAAATACAAAAGTATATCTTTCCAAGTAATATGTGGTTGTAAATAAGGAATATAAATAATATTTCTATAGAACACATATTGGAAGAAACTTGGAAAAATTTAACTATCGGACTTAGTTACATAAACTAACTATAGCAAATAAACGGACAAACTAGAGAAAAATGCCATTGCGGAAAAACGTGAAAATATATATATTTTAAGAAGTAAAATATATATAACATGGGTGAAAATTATATAACACTTTCCTAAGTGTTAGAGAGAATATTCGTGGGTGAAAGCATAACGTAAAGAATTAAAAACGTTAAACAACGTATGGACTTAACAAGGAAAATTCGCACGTTGCTATATGTATACATATACATGCTCGTCTCAACGAAATTCTAGTATATCTATTTGAATGGGAAAGTAGATATGCGGGAAGGAAAACCGAGACGAGTAGGCAAAATATACCTATATACATGTGAATACCGACAAGATCCTAGTATATTTATTTAAATGGGAAAATAAATGTACGGCATGGTAAGTCGAGTCGGGCGTTAAGAATATACTACTGAACGACAAGACCTTAGCGTATTTATTTAAATGGGAAAATAAATATGCGGCAAAGTGAGTCGAGTCGGGTATTAAGAATACATTATATCGAACGATACGATCCTAAGTATAATTATTTAAATGGGAAAATAATTATACGTTAGGTAGAGTCGTGTCGAGAATAATAGTATACAAGTTACAAAGAGTATTAACGAGAATAATACATAACTCGTAAGAAAAGGGGTAATCCATCGCCAATGAACCTAGGATACGCGTCTAATTAAACGGGAATTGGAACAACACGTGGTCGGGGAGTTGGGTGTACAACTTGCCAAGGCACATGCACTATAGGTGTAGTGACTTATACGCCTAGGACGTTTGTAGGTGCGAGACCACAAAACTTGTTATCTTCCTTTTTGAGCCAAGCACAGATTCAGGTGAGTCTCACGGCCCCATTTTAAACTATTTTATGTTTTTCGGGGGAAAGATATGTTAGGGAAATGTTTGACGGGTTAAGTACTTGAGTTGTGATCGCCACTCGGGGTTGAGACGTCTCTACTATAATCATTAATTCAGGAGAATGAAACCGAAGGAATATTTGAGTAGTACTATTGGTGCCTGACAAGGCCCACCCCTAATTGATAGCGTCGATTATGCATCGGCGTATGCCTGGGGTGCACATATTCTGAAATCAAGTCGTAGGATACCGAGTAACGACTTGGAGCGGGGCATTATTATTATTTGTCTTGGTTTGGTTATAGGCTCAAGTAGAATTGTAGGAACTTGCAACTCCTATAAATTGTCATAACATGGAAATTCCCAAAAGATAAAGTTTGATAAACTAAAACCTGTGAACTCACCAATATTTATATATTGACGACTTTTTAAACATATCTTTCAGGTAATTGATAGATGATGGACAACGTGGCAAGCTGGGTCGGGGGAATCTCTCATATGGGCGTCGGGTGTTTCAAAAGGGTTTCAACTTTATTTCCCAAAGATTTGGGATATATTTGAGAAGCCACCTTAATGTATTCAAAACAATTTTTCGTTTATGTGTGAACATCAAACATGGTTTCGACGTCTTAAATAAATGACCCATTTTCTTAATTACTTATGATTTGCGTTAATCTTGGCTTTATGCTCTTGAAACGTCGCGCCACGTGTTTCCGCCATTGGCGTGGTGTGACAGGTACACGCTGAAATTTTAGCTGAATCATGTTGTACTGAACGATGCAGGTTAAAAATTAAGGGCTTTAGAGAAGAAACTCTCTCTGCATACAAGCAGCTTGAATACGAGAAAATGGCCACTTGGAACATTAAAAAGAAATTTAATTCTTATAAAGAAATGGTCGAACAACAAAAACTCGATATCAAGCGCTTGCATCAGGAGGTGAGTGATCACAAGTGTCGATATTTACACTTCAAACGACTGTCTGATACTTTAACCGCGGAATTGATCTACTTAAAATCTAAATTTGAAAATGCCGATTTTCATTTTAAAAAGTTCGATTGTTCTAGTCCCAAAGTTGAAAAAATGATCAATACCCAATTAAAGTTCAGACCAAAGGAAGTGAGGAATAAAGGTCTGGGGTTTGTGGAAATTCCACCACCTTTTAATGAAAACTATTCCTCAATTCCCATGTCGGATGAAGAATTGTTGGCTCTGCCTGTTAAAGGATACGGTCCTCTAATAGAAGAGCCAACCAGTCGACCATCGAGGGATCAAGTTGAGATCTGCAAACCTAAATCAGTCCCTGTCCGAATCTCTAAACCCAAAAACAAACAACATAAGAAAGAGAAGGCCCCATCAAAAACTTTTGTCAAGTCTCAAGATGCTTCAAAGCAAACTGAGACATTAAATTTTGAGAAAAACAAAGAAATTGACAGAGTTTTTGATATGAAGAGAGATGAAGTTCCAGTTTCAAATGACACAACTAAATTGAATGATGTCTTAAAAGAAACCATTTTTGAAACTGAACCAAAAATTGAGCAAACTGAACCGACTGGCCAATCAGACTCAAATGTGCCCTTTGAGTTTGATTTCATGAAAACATTCAAAAAGATTTATGAAGAGTACAGGGAACCTCAGACCGTTGAATTAGCTGCTCCACAAACTTCTGAACGGGACTCAACATGTGACTCAACTGAAGCAACTGAATCTGAGGAATCAGTATCAGTGGAATCTAGTGAATCCAGTTGTGAGTCTTCTAGAGCAGCTGAGTCAACGGGGGATTCAACAGAGCCGCCACATGTTTCTGAATTAAGTGGCTCAATTGAATCAAATGTAACACCCTCGACTGAGCCAGAATCTGAAGAATCTGCGTGCTCAAGGCCAGTCGAGACTAAACAAGAATGTGAGGATCCCTCATCCATGACTGTTGGCACAGGTGTGATAAAGCCAACAGTCCCTGATTTTAAATGTGTGAATGTTACTGATGCTTCTACCTCTTGTGCAGATGAAGTTAAAGTAGAAGTTAAGGTTGAGGGGGATAATTTTGTGTGCACTAACAATGCAGATGTTTGTGTGAAATAGTCTAATTTGTCTGCAGATGCTATACCATATGTGCAACAGACTGTTTCTGAGCTATCTGTTAATGGCACGGCCGATAAATACGTGCCACCACATAGAAAAACTACTTGTGCTAACTCTCATGTGCAGGTTCCTGAAGTTAAACAGAAAGCTCAAGGACAGTCATCATCACACGCACAATCTTGTTCACACGGGTGTTCAAGATGTTCTAAGTAGAGCAGGAAGACTGGGAAGCCTGCAAACAAATCATCCAACAGATCCCATCACTCACATTCATCAGTGGGATCGAACAGACCGGGCTATGCTCCATATGCAAAGAAGCAGATATGCTACAACTGTGGAAGACCCGGTCACATTGCAAGGAACTGCACAAGTCGTCCTTATGTGCCTTATTATCGACAACATCAGAAGGTTATGTCTAGGGATAACTACTACTCCAAGCCAATGAAGGTTGATAAACCTAAGGCAAGGAAGAACATGAATCCCAAAGTTAAACCGTCTGATGGAGACTGGAATGCTGCCAAGAGCAAACGGAAGGTTGTTCCTCCACAGAAGTCTAAACAACCTGAGAAACTGAAAGCTGCTACTCCGAAAGTGGCAAAACCGTGTGCTAAGCCTAAACAAGTCTGGAAAGCAAAAGCGGCAGCAACACCATGTCTAAATGAGAAAAAGGACATGTGCTTGAGAGAAGTGTCTTTCATAGACGCTTCAGGAGTGCCCAGGACCGCGATGGCCTGGGTACCAATGTTTAACTAATCTCATTTCTTAGTGCAGGGACATCCAAGGAGGATTGTTGACGACCACTGGTATGTTGATAACGGTTGTTCCAAGCACGTGACAGGTGACATCTCTCTGTTATACGTTTATTTTAAATTCTTAAACAGTGAGTATGTTTCCTTTAAATGAGAAAATGGAGGTAAAATCAGCAAGTGAGGTACTTTCAAACCTGATGCATTGAATTTTGAACATAATTGGTCTTTAATTCGAGAATGGTTGTTTACAAAAACACAAAAAGATTTTTCTTAGTTTTTGGTTGTAAATTTGTTCTTTAAATTTTCAATTTTAAGCACAAATTTAGGGGGATATACCCTCAGAAAAATACAAAAACAATAGAAAATTCAAAAAATGAGAATTTCAGGGTGCGAAAAAGAAGAAATGATAGTACATCAGCTGTTGAAATGTCACACCTTAAAATCGAAAAGAAAATTAAATCAAGTGTGATTGCAGCTCCATTATATGATGTACTGGCAGGCAGACTGCACAACGAAATCAGTCCAAAATTCACGCTAAAGATTAAGGACTGTGTAGTTTGTGGGGAACACATCCTCGGCGTATGATCTTATGGTCTTAAATCTTGCGTTGATAGATTGCCAAAGTCTGAGATTTCAGGTCTTTAAATTGTTGATACATCTGGGGATGTCCTGGCTGCCCTTCTGCTGCATCCAGATATATGCTGACCTAGGCACAGTCAGGACATCTTAAAAGAGCAATAAGGAAATGCCAAAACCCATATTCTCAAAGAGAATTCAAGCTAAAGGTACATATCAAAAGCCTAAAGCGATGATCATACCGAAACATTTGGTATTTGCCCTAACCCTGGTCGGGAATCCATCGGTCTCTTTGTTGCATCCAGATATATGCAGACCTGATCACCGATGGTCTTGACCTTGTAAAACATACAGATGTCAGCAATTTACTCACCTGTTATGAAGAAGCTTTGTGCATACCTTGATCGCGGGGGTATGTCATGATGTGGGACACACAGATATTTCGGTCTAACACACGTTAAGAAAATAAGAAAAATATCGGATTTGAGGACGTGTGTGTGTGTTTGTTTAAGTGGATAAATGATGCTGGTAATCATCTTGGACTGCTTTCTGGCACTTTAATAAGTTTATTAGAACGAATATATTAACGGTGTGTTACAGTTTGACAAAGCTGATATGATCTTCTTACACATGATTCTCACAAAAAGATGCATTGTAATTAGTTTGAATTTTTGTTTTAATTTGTTTGTCTGTTATGAAAAATTGACCATTCTTGAGGATTTGACCGATTCTCGAACAAAATTCAGGTTTTTGAGATTTTAAAAATTGAAGTACACTGATGTACTTGGTGTTCATGCAGATACTGGACCCTCTGTTGCATAAATTATTTACTTACAAAATTATGAGAATTTGCAGAATTTATACAAATCAAGAAACAGGGGTTGATGAAGAATGAAAGAGTTACAGTTGCTGACAAGCATGAATCACCACACTAAGAAGATGTACCTGAGTCAGAAGAACCTGAAGTGAATTATCTTTTGACAATGAAAGTACAACTGAAGAAGTACCTGTGAAGTTGCTTGAAAGAGAAGACTGACAAAGAAAAGAGTTATGAGAATCCTCCTCTCACGTTCTCTTTTAGCAATATGTTCAAGCAAAAGCTGATGATGATTAAAGTTGTGAAGCTACCTCCAAAAGAAGATAAACGAACCCAAGATTGGAAGATCAAGATTTGAAGATTCTTCCTACTAAGCCATGATAAAGACAACATAAACCTAGGGGGATATTGTTGGGCTAGATTTTATAGGTTTACGCTTGTCTTTATTAAGCTAGTTTATTAGATTTGGGCTTAGTTTAGTTAACGGACTTGGGTTAGGCCATGTGGGCCAAGGCTTTAGTGGACCCTATATAATGTTTTGTTTGATTCATTGTTAGGGTTGGACATTCATTAGACCTTTCATTGTAATTCTAGAGGCACCACCTTGTACCAGACAATCCTAGAGATTGTGTGCAAGGTGAAGCAGCAATACAATTGATTTCATCGTTTTAATATTTTGTTCTTCATATTCAATCTTGTTTTCAGCACTCGATTGTTTGTTTGATACCCGGTAGAGAAGATCTTGGACTTACAAACTTTCACATAATAAAACATATGTTTTACAAGACTAAAATAGAAGTGTTAAAATGTATGAATGGGCCGTATGGTATATAGAGTGATGTTAATGTTTTTTGTAAGTTTAAAAAGTTAACATAATCTTACACATGTTAAAGATTCTAACATAATACACAACTAGGGTTTTGATCATGAGATCATATATGTTTTTACAAGTTTAACATGGATTTATAAAAATATATGTTGGGCTGTGAGTTTTATTAAAGTTAGTTAGTGATTTTGTAGTTTTTACAAGTTCACATACACATGTATTTGAAGATGTTTTGAGTAGTTTTCATAAAAATAATTTGAACATACTTAAATGTGGTTTTAGTCATCATAATATTGTAGCACCCCAACCGATGGCGGAAACATCGGGGTGCCACGTATTGATGATTGTTTTCAGTAGCACATGGTATAATATAAATTTTAAATAATTTATTCAAACATAATATCCAAAATGTGAAATAATGTCTAAGAATTCAAATACATAATATCAAGTAGCAACTTCAAACACTTCAAATAACTTCAAGTAAAATCCTCATGCTAACTCAAGCCTCAGCTTCATTGTTACCTGAAACATGTTAATTTTGAAAGTATTTTGGGTCAACATAAGTTGGTGAGAATTACATAGGTTTTTGATGATAAAATGAATAAAATGTTGTGCAATTCATGTGTCATGTTAATCTAGCCCATATGTGAGAACATATTAGAAATAAATCGAGTGCATAATCAACCCTGTTGACTGTTATAAAATGATACATACCATACACTTATGGTCCCAATGAATATGTTATGCGATAACAAACACCCACGTAACCTTTGTAGGAGGCACGTATCCGGGTGGGATTGTCAGTCCAATAGATCTATCAATGTATACCGTCGGCTGATCAATGTTAATGATTATGCTAGAATGGTGCTTACTCTAATCATGCTCAAGACATAATGCAACATAGAAAACACATAGACACATTGATGATTGAATTGCAATGATAATGTTATAACATGTTTCACCCCAAAAATGGTGATAAATAAAAGGGGCTATGTAAAACTCACCTTAGCAAATGTTAACTTGTTGAAAAAGATGTAATAATTGTGTTGCCCAAAATGATTCCAAATATCACCCTATAATAAGGTAATATATAATAAGTCTAAGTCTAATTAACTTACAAGTGTACCCTAGGGTTTCGATTTGGGGATAATCAATTGTTGAATTTAAATTAAAATGTTAATTGAATAAAGAAAATTTGATAATTAATGAAAGAAAGTCTTTTTATAAAATTTGAATTTTGAATGTACACATAAAAGTGTTTGAAGCATAAAAATAATTTTTATAAAATTATTTCATTTAAAATAGATTTTTAAATCTATTTATTTATAAATAGCCAATATTTAACTTTAATATCCAAAAATACTAAAATTAAAGAATTTCTATTTTAAAAATCATATTTCTGTTCTAAATAATTAAAAATAATTTGTATAAAATTTTGGTGCAAAAATGATGAAAATTGGATTTAATATGATTTAATTATGATTAAATCTAACAAAAATTGATTAAAAATATAAAATAAATGATTTTACTGAATTAAAAATTATTTCAGTAAAGTTTAACTTTATAAAAAGTTAGGATAATTTTTGGGGAATTTAATAAAATTGTTTTGATATATAAATGGATTTTTATAAATATAATAGTATAAAAATGATTTAATTATTATAAATATTAAATAAATGAATTTCTGAAAAATAAAAATTACAAATAAAACTTTTATATCAGATTAAACAAATATAATTTTTTTAGAATTTATAAAATAGTTTTGATATTTTAAAAAGAATTTAAAAGTTTAAAAGGTTTTAATATATATATATATATAATATAATTGTTTGTTTAAAAAGAAAAGAAAAGAAAAGAACAAAAATAATGGTCAGAGCCGGGACTCGAACCCGGGTGACCTCTGTGGAGAACAAGGGTCACAACCACTTGGCCTAGGCCGCTGGTTGTGATATCTTCTGTTTTAAAATAAATAAATACAATACATGATATCAGATTTATCCCCAATTCCAATCGACGAACCCTAGAATTTGCAATCAGATGATTAAGGCAACATGAGCCCGATTAAAGATGGGGCTTTTGTTGCTTGATTGCCGATGAATAAATCCCACAAAAAAACGAGGACTCACAGTGTTTTATTGAGTACGATTGCCGGGTCAAAGCAATAGTCAAACAACGACTCGATTATAATAATTAGTGTGTTACAGAGAGAATGGGAGATTGAGGAAGAGTTGTGAGCGAGTTGACAAGGTTCGGAATGCATCAATTTATACTGAGGGTCGTTGGTTAAGATTAATTGGAAAGTTGACCTTTGATTGAATACATACGCGTTCAATTGATTAATTGGTCAACGATTGACGTGTAATCGATGTGTATTCGTGTTCCACAAGGCCGGTAATTACACGAATTTACCAATAATAGATCTATTACACGTTAATTTGATGGATTGATCAACAAGGTAACCCACAGTTGACTTTCCTTGTCAACTGTGAAGGTTTAACGCGTGTATATAATTATAATGTATCCGGGTTTAAAACAAAGAGATGGCTAGCCCAGATGGTTGTTCATGTGTGTGTGTGTGGCTTTGGCGCGGGTTCGAACCCCGGCCAAAGCATATAATTATTTTTTTTAAAACAGGTACAAGGGGTCTTGGGCCAAGGCTGTTGGGCCGCCCCTTGGGCTCAGCAGGCCCAGAATGCAAAAAGGAAGGGAAAAAGGGTGGTTGGGTTTGGGCCGGGATTAAGGATAAAGGTGGGTTAATTTGTGGGCTAAAACAATTCTTATAATTATTTTTATTATTATTATATATATATATATATATATATGTATATAAGTTGTGTGGTCGGGAAATAAAACTTAGGCACATTATGTATACGTTTCATAAATTTGAAATTTTTGGCGATGTTACAGTCTCCCCTACTTTTAGGAACTTCGTCCCGAAGTTAAGAGAAACACTAGTCCTACAATTGGTTAACTACTGAAAACCTTGATAAGATTTCACACTACCTTAATGTACCTGTAAATTCATGATTACGTTCCGGACCGTAATTACCAATTTACCTTACATTAGGGTTTTGCGTCCTTTTATGACCTTACCGATTGTTGAGCAGGTCTGATAGTCCCCACCAGTCGTTGAGGAGGTGGTAGGGCCTCTCCCGACTGTTGGAAAGACATGATGACCTTTACCAATCGTTAAGTAGGTTGTTTGGTAGTTAACTAATTGTTTGTACAAGCAAGTAAGTATAGATATAGCAATTAGTTCACATTCAAACAAGCATGCACACAGATGTTAAGATAATACTTGAATTTTATTACTTGAAAATAAAAATGTCAATACATGGAATTAAAAGCAAACAACGTTTAAATGGTGGGACTTGCTGTTAAGTAGCTGGAGGGTTTCAAGCGGGGTTATTTGGAGCGTCAAGAGCGTCGGTAGCAGGGATTCGACAAGCATCTGCAAGATGCCCATACCTTTGACAATTGGTGCACTGTCGGCAGGGTACTTGAGTTGGATGGTGATACTGGCAGGTGTCACACTTAGGTAGGTTCCCATTGTATTGTTTCTTGGTGGGTGGGGTAGTGGTGTCTATTGCAAAATTCCTGACCTTGTTCTTCCCGTTGGTTGAGGCCTCAGTTTTGATTTCGACGGCAGGTTGGGGAGTATCCTTTTTCTTTTCCCCTTTACGAGTCAGGGTTCCTGCCTTCACATGGTTATCTGTTAGGGTGGCAGCCAAACGCTTTGCTTCTTCCAAAGTAGCAGGGTTCCTTCCCCACACCGTGTCTTGAATCTGCATCGGTAATCCACCAATGTATTTTTCGATCGCAATGGGCAAAGGGGTGACTTTGTGGGGTAGCAGTAAGCTAAGTTCGTGAAAACGAGTGTTGTAAGCGAGGTTTTCCCCACTGTCTTGAGCAAGATCATGAAATTCATCTTCCAGCTTCTTAATTTCATTACGAGGACAGAACTCCGCCTTCATAATGTCTTTAGCTTGATCCCAGGTTAAGGCTAGTGCAGCTTCGGCTCCACGAGTGCGTTTTTCTTCATTCCACCATGTGATCGCTCGTTTATGGAGAACACTCATGGCGTAACGAACCTTGAGATTGTTGGGGCACTCACTGTTGATGAAGGTATTCTCAATACCCTCAAACCATTGGAGAAGTCCAGTAGCTCCTTCTTCACCGCTGAACTTTGGAGGGTTACAAGAGTTGAAATGTTTAAGGGTGCAAGCTTGGGGTCCATTACCATTGCCATTCCCGTGACCATTCCCGTTGCCGTTCAATTGGATGACCTGAGCAAGTAAATTGGGAACCAGAGTTGCGATTTGCTGCGCCATTTGTTGAGAAATGATCGCAGCCAGTTGGGCATCGACACCATTGTTGTTGTTGTTGTTGTTGTGGTTAGTATCGTGGTTGTGGTTGTGATTGCTACTTCCTTCATCATGATTTTCACCACTGTTAAGACGAGCACTGCGACATGGAGGCATGATCTGTAAGAGACACAGTGAAATGAATGAGATTATATAAGGAGTGTAATCATTTATTCATTAAAACGAATAAACGAAAAACGTTGACTTATCAAAGATTCTAAATTCTAATAACATATGAAGACATGCTTTAGCCTATAAGTGAACACTCATCCCGAGAATTCCCAGGTAGGCATCCGGGTCCCTCGTCTGATTGGGATATATGCGCAATGCCAGCCTAGACAGAAGACTCAGAATACAGGCGTTCACCCTTCCAGATTGCACGTGTTCGTTATTAGAATCTAGCACTTCGACGAGATCTCAAGGTGGTTCAGGTTAAACCTGAGGATTTTTGCCCTATTAGTCTAGGAGTAGATCCAGTGATGGAGAGTAACTTTCTTGTAGGGATGATAGTAGGGATAAGAAGTAGGAGATAGAGAATAGCAAGCAAAAGAAGCAAGTACTTGTTAAATCCTATGGTTATAGACTAGATTATTTTTCTAATAACCTAATTCCCTATAACCATGGCTCTGATACCAATCTGTAACACCCCAACCGATGGCGGAAACATCGGGGTGCCACGTATTGATGATTGTTTTCAGTAGCACATGGTATAATATAAATTTTAAATAATTTATTCAAACATAATATCCAAAATGTGAAATAATGTCTAAGAATTCAAATACATAATATCAAGTAGCAACTTCAAACACTTCAAATAACTTCAAGTAAAATCCTCATGCTAACTCAAGCCTCAGCTTCATTGTTACCTGAAACATGTTAATTTTGAAAGTATTTTGGGTCAACATAAGTTGGTGAGAATTACATAGGTTTTTGATGATAAAATGAATAAAATGTTGTGCAATTCATGTGTCATGTTAATCTAGCCCATATGTGAGAACATATTAGAAATAAATCGAGTGCATAATCAACCCTGTTGACTGTTATAAAATGATACATACCATACACTTATGGTCCCAATGAATATGTTATGCGATAACAAACACCCACGTAACCTTTGTAGGAGGCACGTATCCGGATGGGATTGTCAGTCCAATAGATCTATCAATGTATACCGTCGGCTGATCAATGTTAATGATTATGCTAGAATGGTGCTTACTCTAATCATGCTCAAGACATAATGCAACATAGAAAACACATAGACACATTGATGATTGAATTGCAATGATAATGTTATAACATGTTTCACCCCAAAAATGGTGATAAATAAAAGGGGCTATGTAAAACTCACCTTAGCAAATGTTAACTTGTTGAAAAAGATGTAATAATTGTGTTGCCCAAAATGATTCCAAATATCACCCTATAATAAGGTAATATATAATAAGTCTAAGTCTAATTAACTTACAAGTGTACCCTAGGGTTTCGATTTGGGGATAATCAATTGTTGAATTTAAATTAAAATGTTAATTGAATAAAGAAAATTTGATAATTAATGAAAGAAAGTCTTTTTATAAAATTTGAATTTTGAATGTACACATAAAAGTGTTTGAAGCATAAAAATAATTTTTATAAAATTATTTCATTTAAAATAGATTTTTAAATCTATTTATTTATAAATAGCCAATATTTAACTTTAATATCCAAAAATACTAAAATTAAAGAATTTCTATTTTAAAAATCATATTTCTGTTCTAAATAATTAAAAATAATTTGTATAAAATTTTGGTGCAAAAATGATGAAAATTGGATTTAATATGATTTAATTATGATTAAATCTAACAAAAATTGATTAAAAATATAAAATAAATGATTTTACTGAATTAAAAATTATTTCAGTAAAGTTTAACTTTATAAAAAGTTAGGATAATTTTTGGGGAATTTAATAAAATTGTTTTGATATATAAATGGATTTTTATAAATATAATAGTATAAAAATGATTTAATTATTATAAATATTAAATAAATGAATTTCTGAAAAATAAAAATTACAAATAAAACTTTTATATCAGATTAAACAAATATAATTTTTTTAGAATTTATAAAATAGTTTTGATATTTTAAAAAGAATTTAAAAGTTTAAAAGGTTTTAATATATATATATATAATATAATTGTTTGTTTAAAAAGAAAAGAAAAGAAAAGAACAAAAATAATGGTCAGAGCCGGGACTCGAACCCGGGTGACCTCTGTGGAGAACAAGGGTCACAACCACTTGGCCTAGGCCGCTGGTTGTGATATCTTCTGTTTTAAAATAAATAAATACAATACATGATATCAGATTTATCCCCAATTCCAATCGACGAACCCTAGAATTTGCAATCAGATGATTAAGGCAACATGAGCCCGATTAAAGATGGGGCTTTTGTTGCTTGATTGCCGATGAATAAATCCCACAAAAAAACGAGGACTCACAGTGTTTTATTGAGTACGATTGCCGGGTCAAAGCAATAGTCAAACAACGACTCGATTATAATAATTAGTGTGTTACAGAGAGAATGGGAGATTGAGGAAGAGTTGTGAGCGAGTTGACAAGGTTCGGAATGCATCAATTTATACTGAGGGTCGTTGGTTAAGATTAATTAGAAAGTTGACCTTTGATTGAATACATACGCGTTCAATTGATTAATTGGTCAACGATTGACGTGTAATCGATGTGTATTCGTGTTGCACAAGGCCGGTAATTACACGAATTTACCAATAATAGATCTATTACACGTTAATTTGATGGATTGATCAACAAGGTAACCCACAGTTGACTTTCCTTGTCAACTGTGAAGGTTTAACGCGTGTATATAATTATAATGTATCCGGGTTTAAAACAAAGAGATGGCTAGCCCAGATGGTTGTTCATGTGTGTGTGTGTGGCTTTGGCGCGGGTTCGAACCCCGGCCAAAGCATATAATTATTTTTTTTAAAACAGGTACAAGGGGTCTTGGGCCAAGGCTGTTGGGCCGCCCCTTGGGCTCAGCAGGCCCAGAATGCAAAAAGGAAGGGAAAAAGGGTGGTTGGGTTTGGGCCGGGATTAAGGATAAAGGTGGGTTAATTTGTGGGCTAAAACAATTCTTATAATTATTTTTATTATTATTATATATATATATATATATGTATATAAGTTGTGTGGTCGGGAAATAAAACTTAGGCACATTATGTATACGTTTCATAAATTTGAAATTTTTGGCGATGTTACAGTCTCCCCTACTTTTAGGAACTTCGTCCCGAAGTTAAGAGAAACACTAGTCCTACAATTGGTTAACTACTGAAAACCTTGATAAGATTTCACACTACCTTAATGTACCTGTAAATTCATGATTACGTTCCGGACCGTAATTACCAATTTACCTTACATTAGGGTTTTGCGTCCTTTTATGACCTTACCGATTGTTGAGCAGGTCTGATAGTCCCCACCAGTCGTTGAGGAGGTGGTAGGGCCTCTCCCGACTGTTGGAAAGACATGATGACCTTTACCAATCGTTAAGTAGGTTGTTTGGTAGTTAACTAATTGTTTGTACAAGCAAGTAAGTATAGATATAGCAATTAGTTCACATTCAAACAAGCATGCACACAGATGTTAAGATAATACTTGAATTTTATTACTTGAAAATAAAAATGTCAATACATGGAATTAAAAGCAAACAACGTTTAAATGGTGGGACTTGCTGTTAAGTAGCTGGAGGGTTTCAAGCGGGGTTATTTGGAGCGTCAAGAGCGTCGGTAGCAGGGATTCGACAAGCATCTGCAAGATGCCCATACCTTTGACAATTGGTGCACTGTCGGCAGGGTACTTGAGTTGGATGGTGATACTGGCAGGTGTCACACTTAGGTAGGTTCCCATTGTATTGTTTCTTGGTGGGTGGGGTAGTGGTGTCTATTGCAAAATTCCTGACCTTGTTCTTCCCGTTGGTTGAGGCCTCAGTTTTGATTTCGACGGCAGGTTGGGGAGTATCCTTTTTCTTTTCCCCTTTACGAGTCAGGGTTCCTGCCTTCACATGGTTATCTGTTAGGGTGGCAGCCAAACGCTTTGCTTCTTCCAAAGTAGCAGGGTTCCTTCCCCACACCGTGTCTTGAATCTGCATCGGTAATCCACCAATGTATTTTTCGATCGCAGGCCCAGAATGCAAAAAGGAAGGGAAAAAGGGTGGTTGGGTTTGGGCCGGGATTAAGGATAAAGGTGGGTTAATTTGTGGGCTAAAACAATTCTTATAATTATTTTTATTATTATATATATATATATATATATATGTATGTATATAAGTTGTGTGGTCGGGAAATAAAACTTAGGCACATTATGTATACGTTTCATAAATTTGAAATTTTTGGCGATGTTACAAATATAACCACCTAAAACATAAAAATATGATGGAGTTCCAAGCGTCAACCCAACATTGCTCGCTCTAGTGATGAGGCAGAATATCGGGGCGTCACCAATGCAGTTGCTGAAACAAGTTGGATTTGCAACCTTTTGTTGGAACTTGTCCATCCATGTTAAAGAAGTTACCATCGTCTACTGCGATAATATCTCTGCTGTTTATCTTTCAAAAAATACGGCACAACATCAACGCACTAAGCACGTTGAACTTGACATACATTTTGTTTGAAAAAAGTCAACATTGGTATGCTATCATCAAATACACATTTGCTATTGAAAACCAAGAAATTTCTAAACTTCTAGTGTCGATGCAAACAGCTTAACTTTTTAACAAAATGATGTGTTGCTACAATTTTTTATCATGTTTTTTTTACCGATATATAACAATGAAATGAACATCTAACCAATCATTTAATGTTGAATTATAAACATGCTTGATTAAAGCGCAATACAAAAATAAGAACATGATGAAAAGCATATGATTAGTTTACATCCTTATGAGCATGGCCACAAGAATTGATTGAATTATTACAAATACATAAATACGTATCAAAAAGTATATTTGAACATGATCGTTAGATTTGGAGCATCCATAACATGTCATAATAGTGTGTCCTACTATGTTTGACTGGTAATATTTAACTAAGAACAAGATAATAAATAAACCCAAACTAGGAACAAGATCCAAAATACTTAAACCAATAAAAATAATTTAAGATCTAAAAACCTAATTTTGTTGTGCCTTTTGTTTGTAAACTAACATTCTGATGTGTAATAGTTTGTTATTGATGTTCGAATAAGAAAAGAGAGATACACTTATGCAAGATACATACAGAGAGATTCATGATGTGTTGTTACAATTTTTTTATAATGTTTTTTTACCGATATATAACAATGAAATTAACTGCATCTAACCAATCATTTGGTGTTGAAATATAAACATGCATGATTAAAGCGCAATAAAAAAATAAGAACATGATGACAAGCATACGATTAGTTTACATCCATATGAGCATGGTCACAAAAATTGATTGAATTATTACAAATACGTAAATACATATCCAAAAGTATATTTGAATATGATCGTTAGATTCTGAGCATCCATACATGTCGTAACAGCGTGTCTTACTATATTTGAATGGTAATATTTAACTAAGAACAAAATAATGACTAAACCCAAACTAGGATTAGGATCCAAAATACTCAAACCAACAAAAATAAGTTAAGATCTAAAAACCTAATTTCGTTCAACCTGATGTGTAATAGTTTCTTATTGATGCTCGAATAAGGCATACCAATGAGAAAAGAGAAATGCACTTATGCGAGATACATACAGAGAGATTCATGACGTGATCTACAAAGGTTACGTTAGAAGAAAAGGGTTATGTGATTATGATACACCATGGTTGTGAGTTTGATCTCCAGTTATCGAATGTATCGAAGCAATCGAATGTATCGATACACGACCTCACAATTCCGTATAGATACATACAATACAAATTACACGTCATAACTCTCACTACAAAAGAGAAAACAATATAAAAAACACATCTTATAACATGAGAAGCTAGATTACATGTTAAAAACCAAGGATTCTCTTCAAAATAGTGTAAGATCTATCAACCCCTCATAAACATTAAATTTACCCTCACCCAACCAATATGGTAACTTAACTTAAAGATTATACTATACTTAACATAATAATTACTAATAATAATTAATAATAATAAAATAATGATTAAGTTTGATTAGTATGGCGGCGCGTGATGTAAGTTGGCGCGTGGACCCAAGTGTCGACTATCTTAGCATCACTCAATCCATCATCAAGTAAAAAAGCTGAGAACCTTGTCTCTCCACACATGCATCCATCCATCCATCCATCCTTCACACAACACATACATACAATACAACACAACAACAACATCCCATTCTTCATCATCATCATCCCCTTTTAATTCTCTCTCTACACTCTTTCTCTCACAGCTGTTACAATTGTCTGCTTCTGCTTTTTATCATCCATTATTATTATTATTATTCTTATTATTAAGGTACCAACCATCTCTTTTTTAATCCAATTAATCACCTTTTTCTTACACCCTTTTCATCATCATTCCTAGATCATAACTCAATCTTTTCACATTTCTTTTGTGGGTTTTTGTTTTCATGCCTAATTGTTTTATAATTTGTGTAAAGTTAAGGTTTTTGGGTACCCTTTTTGCATTGTGCTTAGATTAGACTTCAGTTTTAGGGAGAATTGGATGTAATTTGAATAAATTTTGTTGTTTTAGTGGGATATTATTTGTGGGTTTGGGAAAAGTTTCAATCTTTAGGATTTAATTAAAGATTCATGATGGTAAATGATAGTAATTCTAGTGGATTTTAATTAGGTTTTTTTTTTTTTTTTTTTTTTTTTTTGACATTTGTTGTTTGATTTTGAATTTTGTAATTTAGAGAACTACCCAGAAGTTTAATCATCCAGTTAAAGAAGTTGGGGAGAGTGTTTGCGGATTTCGGGTCGAAAAATGCGTTTTAATCGAGTTCTTGAACAAGGGTTTGTGGTGAAATCTTGTTTGGAGTAATGGGTTGTGTTTATTCTATAGATTGTAACTGTATTGGTGATATATGTGCACCTAGAGATGCTAAGTCGAAAGAAACTGATAATGCGAATGCGTCTGAGATTGGTGTGTTTTCCCCTAGTAAAGATGACGACGGCGAAGCGAATCAGAATCCTGAAGTGGGTATAACGAGGTTACGAAGGGTTTCGGCACAGTTTCTACCTCCTGACGGGTCGAGAATTGTTGTTGTTCCGAATGTGAATTACAGGCTGCAATATTCGTATCTGTCTCAAAGAGGGTACTATCCGGATGCGCTTGACAAGGCGAATCAAGATAGTTTTTGCATTCATACCCCGTTTGGGACGAATCCGAATGATCATTTCTTTGGGGTTTTTGATGGGCATGGAGAGTTTGGGGCTCAGTGTTCGCAATTTGTGAAGCAGAAGTTATGTGAGAATTTACTTAGAAACAGCCGGTTTCACGTTGATCCGGTTGAAGCGTGTAATGCTGCGTTTTTGTCCACGAATGCTCAATTACATGCTGACATGGACATTGATGATAGTATGAGTGGGACAACCGCGATTACCATTTTGGTCCGTGGGAAGACGCTTTACGTTGCTAATTCTGGTGATTCAAGAGCTGTTATAGCGGAAAGACGAGGGACGGAGGTTGTGGCTGTTGACTTGTCGATAGATCAAACTCCGTTTAGAGAAGATGAGCTTGAAAGGGTTAAACTTTGTGGGGCCAGGGTTCTTACTTTGGATCAGATTGAAGGGCTGAAGAATCCTGACGTGCAGTGTTGGGGCACTGAAGAAGGTGACGATGGTGATCCGCCTAGGTTGTGGGTCCCGAATGGAATGTATCCGGGCACTGCTTTTACTAGAAGTATTGGTGATTCGATCGCTGAGACGATTGGTGTTGTAGCAAATCCAGAAATTGTTGCACTGGATCTCACACCCGAACACTTGTTCTTCGTGATTGCTAGTGACGGTGTGTTTGAGTTTCTTTCTAGTCAAGCCGTCGTTGACATGGTAAGGTATCCTATTTAACAATAAGCTTATCTTGTAAAGTATAATGAAATCATTATACACATACATTAAACGATCTAAATAACATTTAAAAGTACATGTGATGATGAATGAAGAAAAAGAAAAAGAACAATACACTAATAATTTCATTTCCATATATGTGATAATGTTAACTTTAGCAATCAATATCCTAAAGGAAGTAGTCAAATATCTTGGAAATCTAATGAGTTGAGCAGTAGATTCATCTATAGGATATCTAGATCCTTTATATTCATTAATATCCTTTACAAAATCTTCATTTAATATCTTTTATCCTGCAACAGGTTTCGAGCTTTACGGATCCACGTGATGCTTGTGCAGCACTTGTAGCTGAATCTTATCGGCTTTGGTTGCAATATGAGACCCGGACAGACGACATCACTGTTATAGTAGTCCAAATAAGTGGGATTACTGGGGTAGGCTGGCCTTCTCATTGTTATTAAGAATGTCAACTTATCAGTTTTCTTAACATATGTTTTTATACATTTATAAATAATAGTTTGCTATTTTTAATAGCAGGCTACAGTAGGTCAAGCAGCCATTTCAGGGACTGCTTTAAGACCTCCAATACCACAGGTTGTAGAATTGTCGGGATCAGAGTCTCCAACAACGATGAGCTGGCATGCTAAAAACCAGCGAGCACGGACTGATATATCGAAAACCCGTTTGCGAGCAATAGAAAGTTCTTTAGAGAACGGGCAAGTGTGGGTCCCACCAACTACAAGCCATAGAAAAACTTGGGAAGAAGAAGTATAGTTTTTCACCAGTTGATTTATTTTG
Organism: Ambrosia trifida; assembly: GCA_028751855.1. Classification (NCBI taxonomy): domain Eukaryota; kingdom Viridiplantae; phylum Streptophyta; class Magnoliopsida; order Asterales; family Asteraceae; genus Ambrosia; species Ambrosia trifida. The sequence goes on from CM054125.1 coordinate 50,967,292, forward strand.
CATGCTGATTTTTATATCTTTAGTAATTTGAATGTATGTTGTTTATAGGCACACATTGAACGAGCTTTGAACGACCATTTTCTTTTTAGAAAACTTACGGACTCACAGTGTCATGTTTTGTTGGACTGCATGCAAAGAGTTGAAGTTCAAGCAGGGGAAACTGTGGTCAAACAGGTAATTGTTATTTCATTATGCTGCAGATAAAAAGAAACCTTTGTTAAGTCATTTTATACTTGTTCTATGCTGATGTCATGTACCCGGTTTGCGTGTGTTTCTTGATCTTTAAGCATTTAATTTATGTTGCAGGGTGGAGAGGGTGATTGTTTTTATGTCGTTGGAAGTGGTGAATTTGAGGTGTTCGCAACACAGGTAATAACTTTTATAAATACTTCACTAGTTATACAATTTTTTAATTTAAAAATATTGAAATTTTTAACTATTGAAGTTTTATACAATTTTTAAAATTTAAATTAAAAAAATGTTAAATTTGTAAAATTTTAATTGTCAAAAGGAGGAAACAACGGGAGCGGTTCCTAGGGTTTTGCAGCGGTACACAGCCGATAAGCTATCGTCCTTCGGTGAGCTGGCATTAATGTGAGATGTATTCCATTATGTTGTAGCTTTATCAAGAATATATATATTTTTTTCTTTTTACATTTGTGGTCTTTGTTATTCTAGAGTTTTCTTTTCGATATGTTAAAGGTACAATAAACCCCTACAAGCTTCTGTTCGGGCTGTGACAAATGGAACTTTGTGGGCACTAAGAAGAGAAGATTTTAGAGGAATTCTTAGTTCAGAATTTTCGAATTTATCTTCTTTGAAGTTACTCCGATCCGTTGATCTTCTTTCAAGGTTGACGATCTTACAACTCAGTCTCATTGCCGATACCCTTTCAGAAGTTTCTTTTTCCAATGGACAAACAATAGTCACTAAGGTAAAACTCACTAATTCAATCTATGTTTTATCTCTAATTGGTCAGACACTTAAAACAAAAAGATCTAGCTAAAAAGGAAACGGGTCAAATGGGTCGGAAAAAAAAATCTCCTTAAGCAATTTATCATAAAATTTATATTATTTTAAAATCATATAGTTTTTGTAATCATATAAGACACTAATTATGTGTAAAAAATATGTATTTTTTAGGCCAACCCTTACCCATCCCGATCCGCACCAAAATTCTTGTTTGACCTATTACATTCCTACTTATTTTCACGTGTTACTATCTGTGTTTGTAGGGTAATGATCTTTTGGGACTATATATGATCCAGAAGGGAAAAGTGAGGATTAGTTTTGACTCGTATATAAGTAGTGAAAATGCATCGAGCCTCATGACGGATATTCAAAAACTGGATGAAGAAAGTGGTACTGAGCTATCAATGGAGAAAAATGAAGGGAGTTATTTTGGAGAATGGACACTACTTGGTGAATGCATAGATTCTTTAAATGTTGTTGCTTTAGGGGATGTGGTATGTGCCATTTTAACAAAAGAAAAATTCGAGTCAGTTGTTGGTCCTTTGCCAAAGATCTTACAAGATGGATACAGGTATGTTATCAAAAAATTTTCATAGTCTATAGTTAACAACAATATGCTTTAAATGTCTGATTTTACTCCATTCTAACATTATTTAGGTCAAGAGAAACTTCTAGTGATTTTCCACGGGAGCCCGTCAAAAGCATAGATACATCTTTGCTTTCAAATGTTCAGCTCTCTGATTTGGTATGAAGGGTCGTATCTTGTTTTTTGTTTCTGTGTGTTTTTTTAATACAAGATTATGATGAACCAATGTATGTAATTTGTTTAGGAATGGAAAACATGTTTGTATTCCACAGACTGCTGTGAGATCGGACTTGTACAACCAAAAGATTCAGGTTTGTACTTCTATTGTATCATCTGCGGTTTCCAAAGATAAATTTTGAGGCCAAACAATGGAGAGTACATTTATAGGTGTAGAGGACTATGTGTTCTTGGATAATCAAAGTTTGAGGTGGCAGCTGGGCGGGTTTGGTAACGGGTCAAAATGGGTTCAGGTTGAAATAGGTCAATTTTTCATATCCCTTGAATTACGCGTCTTAGTAATGATAGATGTTAAACAAATCCTCAAACTCTTGCTATTGTATAGATCATTTATCATACTAAATACTGACATACGTGTATTTGATGAACCAGAACATTTGTTCAGCATAAAAAGATTTTCGAAACAGAAGCTCAAGAAGCTTGGGAAGGAAGAACAGGTTCTAAAGGAGAAGCAACTATTTAAAGAGATAAGTGCATCGGGTGGTGTGCCACAAGTGTTATGCACGTGTGCTGACCGAACTCATGTGGGCATACTTTTGAACACAATTATTTCATGTCCCATTGCTTCTATACTTCACTCTCCACTTGAGGAACAGTCTGCTCGTTTCTGTGCTGCCTCCGTGGTAGTAGCCTTGGAAGATTTACACAAGGTCATATTAACCCCTGCAAATTGCTTCAATATCTCATGCACCGTTAGTTTTATCTATTCAATATGTTTTTTTTTTTTTTTTAAATTCAGGCTGGCATTCTCTACCGTGGTGTATCACCAGAAGTTGTAATGTTTGCCCAAACAGGACATGTGCAGGTGTGTTATTGGTCGAAGCATTTTTTCCCAACATTGTTTTTTTTCTAAATATACTATTAGATTGTCAAATATGATTACAAAAGTTGTAATAATCTATTTTTTAGAATAGATTTGCATGGTTTCATGCATTAATTTTTTTTTTGATAATTTCATACATCTCCCTCAAAACTTGGTACTAATCATATACCCAACAAAACATTATATCAAATTTTGACATTTATAACCTAACCTTAAAATTAGGATATGCGAGTTTGAACTTTGTAGTGTTTCGATAAAGAGAAGGGTATAATGATCATACCATAAATTGTATGTAATGAAATGGGTCAATATGAAATTTGAAGTATTTGGAATGGGTATATTTGATATTGATTTTTTTTTTTGGGTGGGTGAATATAATATTATGCAACTTAATTTTAATTGGTATGTTCCTTCAAAAAAAAATAAAATAAAATATCGGCAGTCTTTTGGCCTGTTCAACCCTTTACCGTCTTTCATGTTGTAGCTACTTTTTTTTTTTTCATTTTACCCATTTGACCGGTTAGAGATAAGAGATAAATTAGGTCCACGTCCATCTGTGCATAAGTGAATGGGTGTGTATTTGGTTTTGTATTGCAGCTAGTTGATTTCCGCTTTGGAAAGAAATTATCGAGTGAGAGAACTTTTACGATTTGTGGAATGGTCGACTCTTTAGCTCCTGAAATTGTCCAAGCAAAAGGCCATGGTTTTGCCGCTGACTGGTAAGACATCTCTTTGTAGCTAATTAATTGTTATATGTGCCACAAATTACTATAATTATAATTAATAACTAAAACTATATGAAATTTTCAATAAAGTGATTTAGATTTTAGAAGGATTTATGTCTTTTGATGACTTTCAATCTAACCTATGGTGTAAATGAGCTAAGCCACATGTGAGCTACTCGAGATCAACTCACTAAAAGCTTGAACTAAGTCGAGCTTAGACGAGCTCGAGCTGAATTGGAGCTCACATAATAAACGAAGCTCGGGCCTGATCTTCACATGCTGAGCTTGACTTGGCTTATGAGCCTAATATTTATATAATTATATTGAATCTTATTTATATATAATAAATATATAATTCCATATTAGATATTGTTAAATATATAAAATTATGATTATAAACTAAATTATATATTTTCTGTATAAAAAAATATAATTATAAGTGTAGATGAAGTATTGTATATCTATATAAAATATAACTTTATATTTCATAAATAATAAACAGTTAGAGTTTGAGCTTTAGACATACAGCTCAAGCTCAGCATGGTTTTAAAATGCGCGAATAATTCCTTAAATCTTGTAACTTGACCCACTTTATCTGCTAGAGATAAAGCATAACTCAAATTACCACTTCTATTTGTAGGGTCCCTTTCTGTTTGTTGCACATTCATCACTTCTTAAAACAATTTAATAGAGATTAAAATAAAGTAAAACGTTGAATGATGAATACAAATAATATGCAACTTACAGGTGGGCATTGGGAGTGTTGATCTACTTCATGTTACAAAGCGAAATGCCATTTGGTTCATGGAGACAAAACGAACTTGATACCTTTGCAAAGATTGCCAAAGGACAATTTACTCTACCGGAAACTTTTAGCCCTGAAGTTGTTGATCTCATTACCAAGGTATTACTAAATCAATCTGTTTACGTTCAAAGATGTTTAGTTTGACTTTTAATTAGGTCAAGCAAGTGGCTTTAAAACTTTTAAACTAATATACGTTATTTACTATTCAACATTTATTTTGACTTTAAAAGTGAACTATATCTCTGCAACAATATCTTAATATTGGTTAGATACTACTATTATTGTTTCTCGAATAGTTTTGAGATTGACGACTAGTTTGACTTCAAAAGTCAACGGTATCTATTCTCTCATGAACAGAGAAGCAAACTGATATTTTTTTTTATTTCAAGATTTGACAGCTGTTTTCACCTTGATTTGTCAAATCGAACAAGATTTGGATTCTTGGTCAAACGATTATGGGTTCGTTATTTAACAACTTTGTTCTTTTTGAACCTCTAGTTACTTGTAGTAGACGAAAACGAAAGACTTGGAAGCAAAGGCGTTGACACTGTGAAAAGTCATATGTGGTTTAATGGCGTCAACTGGGAAAGTGTAAAAAAGGGCACCTGCACAGTTCCACAGGAGATCCTCACCCGTCTAGATCAGTATCTTGAAACTCGTCCAGCTGACATATCAGCGCCAGATGTTTTAACAAATGATGACGTGGACGAACTCAACACGCCAGAATGGCTCGAAGACTGGTAGAAGATGGGGTTGAACTCGTGTGTAGTAATTGGTTCAAACTCAATGGCGCTAAATCATTGATCATATCGCTTTTTTAAGTATTTTGCATAAAATTTCTAAGCAGACATTATACAGAGTGGATTGATTTTAAATTCTTTTTTCAACTTCTGTAAATAGGGCATATATGGGTGTGTATCCAAGAGTTTTGCTTCTATATCATCTCTTATTTCAGAAGATTTTATTTTTGAATATTAATGTACTATATTTATTTTGTTCATCCTTTTGCATTTATTTTTATAGAAAAGTTGCTTTATTTTATAAAAAATGGTAGGAAAAAGAATATTTTAACTGTGCAGGCAGCATGCACAATTAATGGGGGTTGGGATCATAGAGTTTTAGTATATTTTATCTGATTGAAGAATAGACAAATAACTTTTTCAATAGTAAAAGATTTTGGTCAGGTGGCAGGATCGTAAAAGATAAAACATTAAACATGACTAAAATATCAAAAACGAAACACCTCAATTGTTGACCTTTTTTGGTTAAATGATTAAGAGAAAGTTTGGGGCATTGGCGGATCCAGTCTTATTTTGTAGGTGGGTACAATAGGAAAAAACAGGCAGAAGAGAACAGGATTTAAAGGGGTGTCAAAAGAGGCATATAGCGAATAAAATGTTAGGAAACAAACTATAAAACAAGTCTTAGTATAAGCTTAAAGAGATGGAAATACGAGCAATTGGATAATATTCATCTCTATAAACTTATATTAAGACTTGTGTTCAAAAATGAATTAAAATTTTACAAGTCTATCAAGAATATCTGAAATCCCCATTTTGATGTAAAGAGGCCTCCACCCTCTGCGTAACAAAAAAAGGTCAGAGGACCTTATAAAGAGTTAAAGACCCCAACAACCAACTTATTTCTTAAAATTAGTCCTTACAAAATGCAAAAGTGTGGAATTTATTTCTTGAAATTAGTACTTATATATAGCAAGGGTGTGAGCTTACGGTGGGCACATGTCCACCGGGTAGCCTAAAGCAAAATAAGTTGATAACATTACATAATCCTGTTTGAAAGGTTGAAGGGTAAAAAGGTTCTAGGGCTGGTAAAGCACTGATCACAAAAGATGACCTGTCTTGTCATCACACTTCTCGGTCAAAACCAACAGTTGTCCACATCCTGCATGTGGAGATGCTGCAACACACGGATCGCAGGTCCAAAGCCATCATCGACTAAAAGTGGCAAGTCCCTAAGTTGCAACATGGATCAAGGTATTATGCTTACTCAAAGAAGAAGATGCTTTCCTTATAAAATCAGATCACTTCCTCAGATCTGAACACACTTTTTCTACATTCTTACTTACACACTTCTTGTATTCTCTTTGACAATTCATGTGTGAGAGATTCTCTCTATCACACCAACACTTCACTCGAGTTTACAACTACATTTCTGGCTTTGAGTCTCACTCAAACCAGAATAGTAACACTCAAATCATAATACTCTTGAACCTCCTATGTTTTGCAACGTAGAGGAACACCACGACCCGCGTTAGGCAAAACTAAACCCTTTAACCCTTTTACCCTTCCTCTGACTCTACACTAACGTTGGAGTTATATTTGTTGTAGCAACAAGTTGGTGCCCACCGTGGGGCTGCGCCATTGTTTCCTCTAAAATCAATAATGTAGCTCCAACTCTCCAATATGTCCGACCACGAGTCCTCGGAAGAAGTAAATCAGGTCTCTTCGAACACGGACCAGACCTCTCCCAACAGATCTGTGTCTTTCTCAACTCTTGGAAGCACTCCCACTGGTGTTCCATCCCAGAAGTTTACACTATTCCAAACTCCAACTCCTACTTGCTCAGGGGTGTCATCTCCTTTCACTAACATTGTAAGTACACCCGAACATATAGATCTCACCCCTGAAGGAGTTGCAGATCAGTTTCTACAGCTCAGATCTCTCCTTAACCAGGATGTGATCAAGACCAGGATGTGATCAAGGAAAGAGAAAAAGGGGTCAGGCTTCGGTTAGACTATAATGAAGAAGAGCCATCACTCTCACCCGGGCCAACTCGTCCCCCTCACGTTACTTCCTCAAGCTCTCAACATGCTTCTCACAACTTTGGAGTTGGGCCTAACATGGTGTTTCCTACACCTTATTAGCCAGCAAGGCCAAGTCCCATTGCTTTCCCTTTGTTCACATCTCAAGCCACTGCCTCTAGTGCACCCATAGGGCACGAACTCACATTGGACCAACTTTTACAGTCACCGGTCACAAGTGTTCCACCCCCGGAACCTACCACATGGGAACATGCCATGGCTTCCCTACCCATGGCTCGTAGTGCCTGCATGAGTATGCCCATGGGAGTCAACAATACGACAATGCCTGAAAGCCTTCAAGGCTTTAGCCTCATGCCTTACATGATAGCTCAGATGATGGCTCATTTCCCATGGCAGCAGCTCATTAGCCAAGTCATAACTGCTCACCAAGGAAACTTAAATGGGAACAACATCACAAGGGTTGAAAACAGCATAAACCAACCATACAAGCCCAGTAGTCTGTCTTGCTTCTCCCAAGAAATAGCAGACTATGAGTTCCCTACCAAACTAAAGATGCCCTCACACATCAAAACATATGATGGTACCGAAGATCCTGAAGACCACTTGCAAATCCTTTCTAGGGCAGCCCGAATGGAAAAGTGGGGAAACCCAGAGTGTTGCCTCATGTTCATGCAAACACTAGTCGAATCAGCTCGTATTTGGTTTAACGACCTTCCAAGCAGAAGCATTAGATCCTTTAATGACCTTGGCAAAGGGTTTTTGGCCAACTTCTCTCAACAGAGTTGTGCGTTTTAATTGTACTTTGCGTTTTAATCTTAAAATTTGTAGAATTGTGCGAAAAAGATGTAGAAGAAGCACAACACATTTTTAATCTAGAAGTTGAAGGAATTCCCATGCCAGAAGTTGGAATGACTTTCGACAGTTTAGAACTTGCATACGAGTTTTATAAAGAGTATGCAAAGAAGTCAGGTTTCTGTGCCAGGAAAAGTACTCAACATGTTGCGGGGAATATTATTCGTATTAAGTATTTTACATGTTACAAAGATGGATTTAAGCTAGGTAGCAGTAATGATTTAGTGATTCGTGGTGAAAGTTCTAAAAAGACCAAAAAGCCGAGGAAAAGACCGTCTATTCGTATGGGATGCAAAGCACATATTTGTTGCGGTTCCGAGGATGGAAAGAATTATAAGATTTATATGTTTGTTGAGGGCCACAATCATCCGTTTGTGTCCCAGTCTGATATGCATTTGCTAGCAGCAAATAAGCACTTAACATATGTCCAAGAAGAAATGATTTGTGAGCTATCTTCATTGAATCTTGGTCTGGTCAAAGCATTCAATAACATGCGGACAAAATATGGTGGATTTGAGAATGTTGGGGAAACGGCTGTTAACTGTAAAAATTTTAAAAGTGGATTAAACAGTTTCATAGTTGAATATGATGCTGATATGATTGTTTCTAAGTTGAATGATAAGAAAAAGTACCTGCCGGACTATTCATTTGAGTATTCAACTGATGCTAATAATGCTCTTACTGCGTTATTCTGGGCTGATGCTTTATGTAAGAAGAACTATATGGAGTTTGGAGATGTTATTTCATTCGATGCGACATTTAACATCAACAAGTATGCCCAAATTTTATACTATATATGTTTGCATGTTATGTGTTTTTTTTCTTTTTTCTTATAGTAATTTCTATTATTTTTTAGATACAAGATGATATTTGTCTCATTTACTGGTATTGACAACCATTGCCGGAATGTAACCCTTGATGCTGGTTTGTTGTCTTCAGAAACTACGGAATCATACAAGTGGCTTTTGGAGATGCTTGTTAAATCATTTTGAAAACATCCGAAAGTAGTTGTTACTGATTAGCACCCTACGATGAAGAATGCTATACAGTGTGAATTTCATTCTAGCAAACATAGACTTTGCATGTGGCATATAATGAAAAAAAGTTTCTGACTAGGGACTCTATTAGATTTGTTTCATACTTGCGTTTTTATGTCATTTTACATTTGCGTTTAAATTGTATCATCATTATAATTTTTGCGTTCAAACTACTTTAAACTTGCGTATTTTTTATATTTCTGTTTTTATGTCCCCCATGGTTTATTTTTGCTGAAACCTTTTTTATTTGTTAGGTTGGACCTGTGTTATGTAGCAACGAAGAATTTAAACGTCGCTTATGTAGTATAGTTTGGACAGATTCGATTAGTCTGGAGAAGTTTGATTTTGCAAGGGTTGCTATAATGACTAATTACAAGCTGGATAACAATAACTGGCTTAATGATATGTTTGAGATGGTATCGACGTGGATACAAGCTTTCTATCGTGACGAGCCTATGTCTGGACTGATGCGAACAACTTCAAGATCAGAGAGCGAGAACCACTTCTTTTGCCAAGCTGCTAATTATCAACTAACACTTGTTGAGTTTTTAAATCATTTTGAAACTTCAATGGAGGCCCAAAGGTTTACCCATAGGAAGAATGATCAGGACTCTAGGCACACTAAGCCTGATTTTTGGACTACAAATCCACTTGAGGAGCAAGCAGCCAAGATATTCACACGTACCATTTTCTTTGACATTCAAGATGAGATGTATTCCACCAATGATTTGATCTTAGCTCAAACAAAGAAACATGATGAAGGGTTTTTGAAGTGCTTTGTTGAGGATCCCAAGGCATATGGAGAGGGGTTGTTACAGGTAATTGTTTTTCTGTATATGCACCAAAAATTTACACTTTGCGTCTTAACATTATTGTTTGCGTTTTAACAAACAACACAGGTTCTCTGTGTTCAAGTTGTTTAGAATCAAAATTTTCCCAAATAGATATATATATTGAAAAGGTGGACACAGGAGGTTGTTCCTAATGAGATCAGCCACGCGTTTGATGCTGCTAATTTTTGGGATGACAAAATCAAGCAGGCTAAACAACTTGCATGAGAAATTGTTTTTGCTGGTGAGTATCTTGCCAACAATCTAATATCCGATGTCGATGAGCTTCAAAATGTTAGGGTTCAGATGAAGGTGATGATGGATAAGGTTGATCAGGTTAGGGCCAGTAAATCTGGGCAGAATAAATATGATAAATATGCCAGTTTGCTCGGCTACGATAAACCGTTGGAGGCAACTGTTCGATTACCCAACGGTATAAAGAACAAAGGTTGGGGTAAACAAAAGAGGATCATGTCACAGAAAGAGAAGGCTATAAGTCGTAGTGGCAAAAACGAAGGGCATGCAAGATTTGTGGTGAAATAGGCCATGACAGACGTAAGCATGCGAAAGAGCAAAGAGGTCAGAATCTAGAGCTTGTTGATGAACCTGACGACAATGAGCAAGTTAATGATTTGGACGGGTTCGATGAGGATCAGGTTATGGATGATGACCAAGAAGAATAAATTTGTTGGTGATGTGTAATTATATTGCAAAATACTAGTTTTTTACATCAGATTTTTAACAAAACAATTTATAACTGCGTATTATTATAAAAACAATTGCGTTTTAGTTGAAAGAAATATTGTTGATTTATTATTCCAACAGTTAATTTGATATATTTGCGTATTAATATAACACTATTTGCGTTTTACACACAAACAAACCTAATAGATTTATTATTCCACCACACTCAAACAATTAACTTGCGTATTATTATTAACATTATTGCGTGTAAATTAAAAAAAAAAACATAACAAATTCTATATCCTATATTCCTGTCTTTTCTTTAATTTCTTGTACAAATTAGTCATCATTGTTGCTTTGTATAACACTTTCTGAAAATTGTTCATGTCAGGAACTACCGTGTCTCGTATCAAGTTGTAGTCTGACAATATTATATTTGCTACGTATCTTAGTCGTAGCATAGTTAACTGCTTATTTTGAAACCCCCGTTCGTTCGTCAACTCACATGTCCAATTTTGTTGTGCATTGTATGTCTCCTTGTGTCGCATTGCAAACACTCCGCAATCTAGTGCGTTTTCAATTGTGCGCCAGCTCATTTCTCTCCGTTTTATTAGGACAATGGCGAGTTCTTCGATGTTGTTGCTACTATTGCAGATAGTCTTCAAGCAAAGATATAACATATGGCGCTAAAGATAAGAAAGTTAATACGTACATTAATATATGATGGTTTTCTAATTTATTTATTTACTGTTTTGTTACCAGCACTTCTGGCACTCCTTTGTATCTTTCTTCAAAATTTGTTTCATCGTTTGAGTTGTCCAGTAGCTCCATGATGCCATTCCAGATATCGAATCCTACCACGTAGTAATGGAGGTCTATAAGCATTGGCAGCATGATTATGTCAAATCCTTGCAGGCTTTGCACCTTTAATTTCCTCATAAGATCTAGCATATTGCTTGTGAATATTGCATGCCTTTTTTGCCAACTCACTTTTTTTGTATAATATTCACCAGGCTGCAATATTATACGGAACAAAGGTAAGACACACTCATTGTTTGCTTAATATATATATATATATACACACACATTGCGTTTTAATATACATCTTACCATCCTGTTTGTTGGGCAAAACAATCTAAACAATGATCCTTCCCTTCTCTTTTTCTCTTCGATGTTCAGGATTTCAGTCCACTCGTCAATGACATGTGTGTTTAACCATATACCAGGATACATACTTTAAAACATTAGTTTCGGAGTATCTGTTCCCAACTTTGAACAAAATACTATTTTACTGCACGCATTTAAAATAATGTCAACATTTGTTTTTGTTTTTTTTTGTAAATTGTACATAAGTAATTATATAATGAAAGTTCCTTACTACTTCTCTGTTATTGGAGCCATAATGTACAAGTATATTTTGAGCTCATGGTCTGTAACTCTTTCAGTCATGCTGACAACTCTGTTAACAAATGGTGTTCTCATTGCAGCAGAAGGGTGTTCTTGTCTTTCAGGCATGTCATTCTTTTCTTGCTTGATTTGTGTAAATGTACCCCCAACCCATTGCTTTTCATAGCATAAACTCCGTGATTGACGGTCTATAGTTGATCTATTGCTGAGTCATTAATTTCATCAGTTTCAGTCATTGATTCTACCATTGCTTCATTAGCAGTTGCAGGTACATTGTTTGTAGTAACCACATCCTCATATATATCTTCAATTGTTAAACTTTTTTCATTTTTTATGCCATCGTTTAAACGAAAAACAACCTCTTCTGTATCATTGTACTTCTCATTCTCGTCATCATTTTTTTTCTTTTCCACGTACTCTTTTACTTCTAAATGAAGCCCACTTTGCACATCTTTCCAATAACTCAGTACACCAAAGGTACTTTGTTTTTGCTTGTTCTACCATCTCATCCATCTCTTCCTCAATTTCCTTGTTTTTCCTCATCTTGTTATCCATTGCATCCATCTATACCTAAGTAATAGTAATTTATAAAATAACATTATTATTTTTAGTTTAATAATGAACACTAATAATCAAAAAACAAATTGCGTTTAAATAAAATTAACTTGTGTAAACAACAAGTTGCGTTTTATAAAAACAACTTGCGTATATTTAAAACACATCATCAGTATGTAACAAATAACTTGCATTTATATAATGCATATTGCGTTTATAATAACAAGTTATCTAGTGTGCTAAATATTACCTTTTTTGCTTTCTCTCTTCTTTCATACTCTTCTTTGTCGTATTCAACACCGCTCATCGGATATTGAGTTATGTAGTATCAAAACATTTCTTGTGTTTGGGTCCCCAAATCCATGTTATACCAATTTTCTAGCTCACTGACATCGTCCCAATACAGTTCATTAGTTCCATTTTTTGCTTCAAATTTAACACTATTTTTACCCAATGGTGTGTGCACCTCGGGTAACATGTAGTCTTCCACATCATAATTTTCTAGATCATCAATATCATCTTCATTAAATCCCTCAGTTTCATTGTTTTTTTCACATAACTCATCACTCAATCCCCCAGGTACATTAACTTTTGGAGTCTACACTTCTGATAAGATGTACTCTTCCGCAACATCCACAACAGTAGTTTCTTCATTCAACTCATTATGTACCATTTTGTGTTCAACTTCAACATTTTTACTCTGTGCCTTTTGTATTTCCACATCGAGTATGTTAAAATATGCTTCCATATCCACATCATTATCATTCAATTCTTCTATTAGAGTTTGCTCCTTTTCAGAACAATTACTTGTACTCGCTGATATGCGTACATTTGGCAATGTATAAACATCTTTAACATCATCATCATCTGTTATAATTTGTGAAGGCATTGACATTATAGCTCTTACAACATCATCTACTCCTTCATAGCTACACCAATTGCTTTTGATCTTATTTTTTTTGCTTATCACCACCACTGCGTTTAATGATTGAACGTAGATTCAAAGCGACATTGTTACAATGGTACGATTGCATCTCGTCCAATACTGTTGATGTGATGTAAGAGATTGCTCGTATTTGGATTCCGAGTTCACTCATATGTCTTTTATTGTATTCGTGCAAGTACAGTATATATTTTTTTAAAATATGATGAAGATGTTAAAACAACTTGCGTCTAAAACAAATAACATTTGCGTTAGTTTTAAAATAATTTGAAATATGTACTCACATTCAACAAGGCAACTGGTCCATTATAATTGTCCTTATCACCAAGCCAGCCAACTATAGTTCTCTTCAAACATTCAACCATATACCCACACCAATTCATCATTGGAATTTCAGATTCATCACCTATAGCCAATAAAAATCTTTGATTCACGGTTGTTGTTTTTGTGATTTCACCGAATACTGTATTCCATGCAACCAGGAAGTTTAACTTAAATAGTCTCCCACCATCTACATTATCTCCAATTAGTGTCAGAACTCTTCCAACACTTACTCTTGAATTATCAAACTGGTTTTTAAATTCATCAATAGTAGTATCAGAACCCTTTCTTGTCTTATTTTTCTCGCGAACAAGTATCTTTCCATTAGGAATGCCGAAAACCTCATGTACTGTTGATGATGTTATTTTGATACTATGATCGCCCATATTTAGTATGCTTGTTTCATCATCATAGTTCATCAACAACCCGTATCCCAATGCTGTAGCATTTGACTCGTATTCCATTGATAGTATGTTGCCAAATCCCATCCCTCTAACATCAGTTTTCTTTGCATCCGCTAAGTATTGTACAGTCATCATAAAATCAGCTGGAGAACATCTCATCTTAATTCTCTTGTGACTGTATTGCACGAACTCTTTTGAATTGACTTTTCTATCACTCTTTAACTTATTGCTTAGCACTTCAAAATCGCTGTCCGAGTCAAATTTATTTTCTTCAATGTGTTTAACATGATTATTTTTTTTGTAAACTAGTTAAAGGGGCATGGAAGTCATCATCTGGATCTTCAACACAACAAATTCACCATATTTATTTAAACGCAAGTACCTTATTTTTTAAACGCAAGCACATAATTATTTAAATGTAAATTGTATGTAGAGGATCAGATTGTAAGAAATCAACTACGTAATCATACAAGTGAAGTAATTTAGGTGCGGAATCCCTAAATCACATGCAAAATGATAGAAAACAAATCAATACACGTTTAGATCCATTTCAATAAACATTTCATTGATAAAACAATTGATTACACTTGAATAAGCCTTATTTTATCAACAAAATACTCATAACATACACACAAAACCTAGACCGAATGACCAACTATTTACCTAAAAAATGAAATCAAAACTATTTATAGACAGTTCCATTCGACCCATTGCATAGGTCAAATGGTCCCTTTGACCTTGACATAAGCTTGAACCAAAGAAACCATCATAGATTAACTTCCTTCGACCACCCAAAACTCCCTTCGACCTCACGTAAGGTCGAATGGCTCTTCAAAACTTCTGATCGAAATAAAAAAAAGGATTGTAAAAGTAAATAAGGAAGCTGCCAAAAAATCGGATGTTGATGTTGAGAAAATGAAGCATAAGTTGAAAAAACAAAAAAACAAATGTTGAGCCAAGTTCAGAATCAGATGACGATTTCGAGAGACCAAGCAAGAAAGTAAAAAGGATGAACCTAAAAAGGTGAAGAAGATAAAGGAAAAGGGCATTTGTAGAATACATGGATAAAAAGTTAAGACTAAGATGCTCCCCTAATCACTTTATTGACAACATCAAGGAGTACACAGATGAACAAAAGGAAGATGTGAGAAGAATGGTATTTGGATCTGTGTTGAACATTAGGATTGATACAATTTCCACAGGTTTGGCCTACTGGTTATTGGTCAATTATGACGAGGGGAGAAATATGCTAAACGTAGGGAATTGGAAAATAAAAATAACACATCATTGGTTCATGAAGCTTTAGGCATGCCAATGGGGAAGAAGCCAGTACTAGAGAAAAATAGGGCAAGGAAGGGTGGGTTCTAACCCTACAATAGATGAGTTTAAGAATCAATTCAACCAAAATAAAGTCAAAGTTTCAATGGTAACACCGGTTATTAGGGAGCAACAAAGAGGTGGCCGACTGTTTAAGTTGAATTTTCTTGTGTTATGGAACACAGTTTTTGGGGAGATCACAAAGTCAACAACAATCAATCAAACCTTTTTGCATGGGGTGGAAGATGAGGCTGTCATTACTAATATGGATTGGTGCTTGAACCTGATCGAATGTCTAAGGAGAACAAGAGTAGGATGGAAAGAAGACCAGTATAATTGTAACAACCCGGTTTGAGACCCAAAAATTTTCGTATTTTAAACCAGTGATCGAGCAAGTAATAATAAAATACAAAAATTAATCTTGAACCTGAAACACGAATTATTATATAAAATATATTATTATACAAAGATACGCGTTACGGAACCGAACTGAAACCTGATAACGAACCCACCCGATTTCCACTTTATGATTAGTCACAAAAGGAGGACACTTGTCCTCCCCATACCATGCCAACACCATCTCAAAACCACTTGTTGGTTTCACAAAACTATCAGCCAAAGTCCCATTTATAAACCCCAATCCACCCACCCTTCCCTTACACTGTGTTCCCGAGTTTCATTAAAGGATGGAAGAGAAAGGATCTCCCTCCTCTTCCCTTCTCTCCAAATCCTTCCAAATTGGAAAGATTAAAAATCACCCTAAAAACCTCTTTATTATCCCTCTCATTCCCTCCATTTCTCTCATACAAAAAACTCTGGAACACATTTTTTCCCCACTTCCTTCCCAATCCTTTCTCTTCCATCCTTTAATGAAACTCTGGAACAGAGTGTTAGTAATTCCTAATAAAACACACACACATAATCATAGATAGAAAGATAAAGATGAAAGATAGAGCGAAGGCAGAGGAGACCGGAGGGTCTCCGACGACCGCTCACGGTGGCGACGCCCTCCCCGAATAACACAACCACCACCCACATCACCCCTAAATATTATAAGAGAGAGAGAAGCAGAGAATAGAGAGAGAAAGAGACACGGAGGAGGAAGTAGAAAGAATCGAAGAAAGGGAAGAGAAAGGGAGAGAGAGAGAGAGAGAACTGAAGAAATGAAGAGGAGGAGACGGTGGTGGTTCACGGCGGCGCCTACTGCATTAGGTTGTCGGCAAACACAAGTAACCCCAACAAAATCCTCTTTTGTGTGATAATTATAGAGCCAATGAATCATGATGATTGTGTATTATCGAGTAATGGTGGAATAGGGTTATGATGATGATGATATTAGGTCGGCGGTATGGTGGTGGACATGATTGATTGTGGTGGGAACTGACAAACTGTGACAGTGGTGGTTACTGCTTGGTTGTGTTTGTGGGTCTTAGATCTGTGACAAGAATTAAGGTGGATAGTCTTGAGTGTTAATGGTGGAAGACTAGGTGGTGGTCGCAGATAGTGAACAGGAACTGAATGGTCAAGGGCAGTCAACTTGGTCAACCCTGGTCAACACGAATCGTAACCTGAATGTGAGGTATAACCAAACCAACGAACTTATTATTATAACATTAACATTATATTAGATATAATTTGTGTGGGACATGACGAGCTTATAGTGAACCAAGACTAAATCATGATTAGATCGGATGTTAGTTTGTGACCTTGAGCATGATACTTGGAATTGGATATTATGAAATAAGACTCGGACCTACGGATTAGATGCAAATCATGAAGACGGGAAGCCTTAGACTCGACACTTTGGACATTAGACGGATACTTTGAACTTGATATGAGGAGTTGGCTGTTATGATATAATACTCGGACACAACTATAACCAAAATGGATCATAATGCTAGAACTTCGGATATTTGGACTTGATACATGAAGCTTTGGACAATATACTTAAGACTAGAAATTTGCATTAGGACATAAAGTTTGGACATTGGTATAACCATTACATACCAAATATAAGATTATATGTGCATACATATAGACATGAATATTAACCCATTGGACTTAGGTGGATATTGAAACAAGAGCTCGGATATGGTTAAGACGATTAAGATTCGGACTAGACTAGAATAGACACGCGACAAGTATATAGTATGAACACACACACACACACACACACACACACATATATATATATATATATATATTAACTTAGATCATGGAAGCAATGTTGGACCTAAGATTCAAAGCATTAGATGCGACACAAAAACATTAGAGCTAGACACATAGCACGCAAGGTCCGAATGTAGTTATTACTGATACCTAGTAGGTGTAAACGGATATTAACCGATAATACCTTGAACTTGTAACTTAAGTGGTAGACTTAGCACATGAGAATCCAGATACCAAACTATATAGAAAACACATGCTTGAGCTCGTCCCCACGTGTACTCATGAATTAATAAAACTAAAACTAACAATATTTATCGACTTAGCATTCAACTAGGAAGAATAACGGTACGAGATGTCGGACGCTTCGATTATTATAAAGTACTCGTGTGCATCGTTTCCAGATGAGTCTCGTGAACCATCCCCTCTTTTTCTGTTTTAAGCTGTTTTGGGGTGAACATATGCTTCCAGTGGAAAACCAGTGTGATAAACCAGTATGATGTGACAAGGTGTGCTCCCGAATACCAAACCTTCACACTCATTAACCCAATGGGAGATTGGTCCACTTAATATATGTGTAGTACTAATTGGGGAAACTCTTGCACACAGTTGCCCCGGAAGCCCGGGGAACCCTCCACTGCAGTCTGTTTCATGTATTTTGCCATGGGAATCCACAATGGGAGCAGGTGGATTCAGAGGTGTGGCTTGTACATCACCAGTGCTAGACCATGAGTCGAACTATATGAACTTATTAAACCTGTTTTGGAATGTTAAAACCTGTTTTGTGCTAAACCAAGTAAACCTGTTTTTGGAACGATAAACTATTTTGAGAAGATAAACTTATTGAAAACGAGTTTAATGCACACGCGGACTCACCAACATATTTGTTGACCCAAACTCTTTTTAAGCATGTTTTCAGGTACAACTTATGGAAGGATGGCGAATGCGAGGTATATTACATTAGTTGCGGATTAGAGCATAGAGCTAAGCATGGTTAGAGATTGGATTGACTTATGGATTGCACATCATCAACTGCTTCGACGACCGCCGCGATTCGTCCCTGCATACTTCTGAACCATTCATTTAAGTGTTGTATTTATATATTCGGAATTAGAAATTGTATTAATCCTTTAATATAGTAATTGTTACTTCTACTGTGCAAGTTTGGTACCAATCTGTATTTCGACCAGGCCTACCTTGGTCGGGTTGTGACAATAATGGTCCAATTTCAACGCTGAGTGTAAGATTATAAACGCACATGTATTTAATTTTAACCGCATTTCCTTTTTTTTGAAATATGTATAGACGCACCAATATATTATTTTAAACGCATTGATATTTTTTTAACATATGTTGGGTCTGCTAACCTGGAGAAGAACAGATGATCTGAAAAGCCAAAACATACTATATATATGATCCATAATAAATCAGTGTTTTCAAGTTGTTCCCCCCAAAATACTGTTGACTTTTAACAACTGTTGTTCCTCCTAACAACTGCTGGTGTACAAGTGTTGATCATAAAGAACTGTTGAAAAAACAACTGTTGAGCTAAAGACTGTTGAAGACAAGGACTGTTAGAGCCAACAGCACTTAGGCTCCAACAGTGGATACAAGCCATCAGAGTTTTACCCATTAGCTGTTTAGTCATCAGAGTTTATCTATGTAACAGTGTCTGTATTCATCAGTTGTTTTATGTTGTTATATACTGTTAGATGTCGCTGTCTTAGGTGATGTGAGCCTTAGGTCATCAGAGGTTTAGTTTGTATAAATAGAACAGTGCATGTACTTTTCTATTCAATATTCCAAACATTCTCTCAGACAAACACTGTGAGTTGTCAGGCTGAGGGGGAGTAATTGTGTAATCATTCTAATCCGGGTTGACTAATGAGAAGTTTGATTCTAAAACAATTATCCCGTTTGTTTTGGTTAATAGTTTACTATTTTCGCTGCACTTTCCATATTTGTTTATCTTTATTCGTATTTCATTTATAAACTATCAAAACAAATCAAACTCAGATCCTAACAATTGGTATCAGAGTCTGGTCAATTAAATTCGATCTAACCAATCAATTTGTTGATGCACTTTCTGTGGACGTCACTGTCGAATAGACTAGGGTTGAGTCTTGTATTGTATTACATGAGATTGTGGTGATCCATAAGGGCATTTTATGGATCTGATGCATTTGTAAAGATATAGGACAATACACAAAGTTCAGGTTCGACCCAAGGTAAAGGGCGAATGTGGAAACATTCCACATTCGACCTATTTAATGGGGCGAAGGTGAACTTTGGTCCACATTCGACCTTTACAAAGGGGCGAAGGTGGAATTTGGTGTTGGACTATAAATAGCAATCTCATGTGTTGGTTTTCATTTGCAGATTTGAGTTTATGCTTTGAATGCTCTCAAGGGGGAGGTCATGCCCGACCTCCCCCGGCCTCGAGATAGATGTTTATCCTACTGATGACAGTGTCTGTAACCGTTTCTGAATTAATACGAATCTGTGATGACTTTGTTATCGTATGTTTCTGTCTCGTCTCGAATCTCCCGTCTGAAACCGAGTTGTTTTCGCTTAATCGATCCATGAATTCGGTTCTTAACTGGATTCTCACAAACAGATGTTACATCAATAGAGTCCCCAAACCTCTATTCCTCACCTCAACACCTCAAAATGCCATCATACCATACCAGGGAGATCTAATCTACCTAAGAGCTCATCAACTAGACCAAATCATTGGCAATATTAGAGAGGGAGTGCTCATAAGGAGCCAATCCTCAAATATCTGTCTTTTTGTTGGCTTTCTATCTCTCACACAACTTGTCAAGTACCAAGAGGCACCGAAAGACAACAGTTGGGTAGAGGCCATGCAGGAAGTGCTCCTTCAGTTCAAGAGATAACAAGTATGGGAACTTGTACCACTGCCAAAGGATGTCTGTCCAATTGGCACAAAGTTGGTCTTTAAAAACAAAACTAATGAAAGGGGCATAGTTGTCAAGAACAAAGCCAGGCTTGTTGTTCAAGGCTTCAGGCAAGAAGAGGGGATAGACTATGATGAAACATTTGCTCCTATAGCTAGGCTAGAAGCTATCAGACTCTTCCTAGCCTTTGCTGTCAACCACAACATCAAGGTGTATCAGATGGACATCAAATGTGCATTCCTTTATAGCAAAATTCAGGAGGAGGTCTATGTATGACAATCACCTGGTTTTGAAGACACATTCCATCCTGATCATGTCTACAAGCTCAATAAAGCTTTGTGTTGACTAAAACAAGAACCAAGGACCTGGTATGAAACTCTTTCCAACTTTCTCTTATCCATAGGTTTTACAAGAGGTAAAATTGATAAAAATTTATTTCTAAAATGGAGAGGGGAAGATTTAATGATTGTTCAAATATATGTGGATGACATCATTTTTGGGTCCACATGTAACAAAATGTGTGAAGAGTTTAGGGAACTCATGACAGCAGAGTTTGAGATGAGTGCTATGGGTGAACTTCAGTGCTTCCTTGGTCTCCAAGTTAAGCAGTTGCAAAATGGCACATTCATTCACTAAAACAAGTATGTTAAAAACTTACTAACAAGATTTGAGATGAATGACTGTAAGCCATGTAGTACACCCATGAGCACCACCAAGCTAATCACTATTGATGACAAAGATGAACTGGTTGATCAGACACATTATAGATGCATGATTGGGTCTTTACAATACCTAACTGCATCCAGGCCAGAAATTATGTTTGCTACTTGTGTATGTGCAAGATCCCAGGCACCACCTAGAAATTCAAATCTTATTGCTATGAAGAGGATATTCAGATACCTAAAAGGTGCTCCCACACTTGGTATCTGGTATCCTGCTAATGGAAACATTGAGCTTTCAGGTTATTCAGATAGTGATTTTGCTGGTTGCCACACCACAAGGAAGTCTACATCAGGTGGGTGCCAATGTGCCAATTTCTAGAGAATGCCTTAGTCTCTTGGCAAAGCAAAAAGCAAGCAGCTGTTTAAACTTCAACAGCAGAGGCTGAATACATTGCTGTTGCAAGCTGTACAGCCCAACTCATGTGGCTTCAAAATCAACTACTGGATTTTGGTATAACTGCACTAAGGACTCCACTCATGCTGGATAGCCAAGCTACTGAAAATATCATAAAAAATCCAGTCTCTCACTCCACCACAAAACACATCGATATCAGACATCACTTTGTGAGAGATAGCTATTAAAAAGGGTTGATTTCTCTGCACCATGTTCCAACAGAGGATCAGCTGGCAGATGTTTTGACAAAAGCTTTAGACACATCCACTTTTGAAAATCTGATCTCTCAGATTGGTATGCTAAACATGGATTAACAACAAAAATGTTTCCTTAAATAAAACATTAAAATGTTTTTAGAAAATCAAAATCCATCCTTAAAAATAGCTTTTGGTTGAAAAATCTGTTAAAGATAAAACGACCACTGTTTTATTCATTCTATCATCTGTTCTAGGTTGAAAAATCTATTTCAAAGATCTGACAAGATAAAACAACTGTTTTCCACTATATATATATATATACAAAACAACCATCAGTGCTTTGGCAAACCATCAACAGCTGTTTGCCACGTATACTCCATCAGATGTTTGCCATGTCTTCTCTCAAAAGCAGTGATTTGGCCACATCAGCGGTTTCATCAGAGGCTATAAAAAACCTATTTTTCCCCAGCAGTTGTTACACTGTCTCATTGTATTCAAAATACTGAAACCGCCTCCTTCAACGTCAAACCCTCCTACAAATTCCTTCATTCATCCTACTGGAAATCCATAACAATGGATCTTCAAGCAAAAGCCCCCCACAATTACCTTCCATATCTGGTTAAAACAGATGAAAACACTCCATTTCACACCATCATTGATGTCATACTTCAATCCAAATACTTGCCTATCGTCACCGCAGATGCACCAGTATACATCGACACTCTTCAAGAATTATGGTTAAATGTTGAATTTCTACTTCAAGACAAAAAGCCAACAAATGTCACCATAACCCCCCAAACCATATCCACAACCTTCTCTCTAAACGACTTGGCAGGTACGGATTCTTTCCCAAAGGCTGAACTTCACACAGAGTTTCTAGAAAGGGGTTATGATTCACAAATGATTAGAGCAACAATTTACAAAAAATATTTCCCTCCAGTCATGAAATTTTTCTTTCATACACTCCTTATCTGTCTCTCTGCTAAAACCACTGCTTTCAATGAAATCCCATTGAAAGTGCAGTACTTGGGATATGCAATGTTATCAGAATCTGACTACAATCTATCCCAGGCTCTGTTTCTGGATTTAGTAGCAAATGTGAAGGGAGTCAAGTCTGGGTCTAACAATGCTTTTCTCATGTACCCAAGACTTTTAAGTTTTATCCTACAAAAGGTTTTTCCTGAAAAGGATTTTAAACAGGGAAATTTTCTTCAAATGAAAAGTTTATCCCAACAAACTTTTACAAGAATGCTGGGTCCAAACACCCAAGAAAAAGTGTCAAAAGTTGTTTAAAAAAAACAAGCAAAGGATGTTAAGACAACAACTGTTGTCCAAACCTCTGTTGCTGAGCCCACTGCTCCTGGTGATCATGGCACTACATCCAGTGCTGTGAAACCCACAACAGCCACTTCCAAAAAGAAACTACCATCCACAAAACCCCCCAAGAACCCAAAAAGGGTAAGTCTGGAAGTTGAGATACCAGAGGAAAACCCTGTTGTAGCACAAAAGCAACAACAAACTCACTGTTGATACTTCCTCTCAACAGATGGATATATCTCCCCCCAGACAAACTCCTCATGAATCCTCACAAAAGGATCATTTTGTATGCCAAGGGGACACACATCATGAAGCATATGAGTCACTTGACCATATGTTCAAAAGCCCTTCTCCCGGGGCTGCTTCTCTTTTCATTCCCCAACATCCACCATCATATGCTCTCCCTACCATGCAACCATTGTTCGAAGCCATTGATAAAACTCAGGACAAGCCCAGTTCCTATCCATCACCTATCACTGAGAGCATTCTTCAACAAGTGACTGGGTCTGAGAAAAATCAAATAGCTAGACCACGAACAGAGGAGGTTACACCTCCTAAGTTACATGTAACTTAAGGTGGTTTTTCAAGTGAAACAGCCACTACTGTTGTAGAGACCATTATCTCACAATAGAACAGTGGTTCCATCCCTAAGACTTCCTTGAAGGCAACAACTGATGAGGCCACTATAGTGACCCCAAAATCAGTTGGAAGTCCTTAGAACCAAGACAAAGGGGCATCTGGTTCTTATTTTATGGACTCACCTCCTAGAACTGAACCAGTTACAACTACCACTTCTGGTAGGAATTCAGATGATCCTATTAACTTAGGTGATGGGTTAAAATACCAGGAATTGACGGAGAGAGTTACATCCATTGAAACATCTGTTGCTGAAATCAAGCCTAATATCAAGATAATAATGCAATCTTTGGCTGCCCCCACCAAAAGTCAACCATCCACAGAAGATATTGCTAGTGAGCTATGGAAATCTGTCAGCCCCATCATCATAGCTCATCGAAAACTAGCAGATCAAACACATGAAACATATATGGCTCAAATCAGAACCATGGTAGATGCTAGGTACACAGATACCCAAGCAGACATTAAAGCCATCAAAGATCATCTGCTGAAGACCATTGGTTCTGCCCCCACAACTATCTTAAGAGATGAAGATGATGATGAATTCACTGTTGTTGATGCCAAAAATGGGGAGAGTGACAGAGATAGATTGCCAAAGCTAGATCCATTTGGATGTCCACCTTCTAAAAAAGGTCAATCACTAAAGTCTGCTGCCAAAAAACCAGGGTCTGCTCCAGCTCCACAACAACCCACTGTTCAAACCACTGCTACTGCTGAATCTGCCAAAGCTGATAAGGCAAAAGAAATTGATGAATCTGCCAACATCATAGCTGAAGAGGCTGCTGAAGCTAAGAAAAAAAGATCTGATACTTTGGAAGTCAAGGCAGAGGCTCTAGTTCAGAAGAAACAAGAGCAACAATAGGAAGTTGAAGATGTTGGTTCCTCTAAAAGGATGAAAATGCCTGGAAAACATGTTAGGCAACCTCCATCCAAAACCAAAACCTCTGTTCCCAAAACATCTAGTAGAACCACTGCTTCCACCAAAACATCTGCTACTACCACAACCACTGAACCAACCACTGAATCCATTACAACAACAACCACTACACAACCCATAACTATGCCACCCACATCACCATTACAACCCAAACATCTGCTGGTTCTACACAAGTGCCAACAGATGTTAACACATCCACTACTACCCAAACACCATCATCACCTCTGATCCTGTACAGAAGGAAGAGAAATTCAACCTTTATAGTACAGATGAGAATATAGAAACCACAACAACTCCCATTTCATCACCAAAATCTGCACCCATTCCAGCCATTCCACTTACATCTTTTTCACCACGCACTTCCCAATTTGCTTCCCATAGACCACCACCATCCATCACACCATTGGCTACTCAGTATCCTCTTGAGCTTGATCTACTCAAGGGGGAAATTCAATCCTTCTACAATACTGAGGATCCATCAAAAAGAACTTTCCAATCTCTACCAAATATGCCTGTACCCAGAAACATTGATGAATACTTGAAGTTTAAAGCTGAACAGACAGATTTGATCATCAAGGAGAGATGCAAAGGAAAGGATGGCAGGACTATTCAGGGCATCCATTCAGCAGAGCTTAGCAAATTGAGAAGGATTGAAGATTTTGTTAAGACCCTGAGTAATTCTATGTCAAACATGCCACTCAGTAGTGATTTGGAAAGGGTAGTCAGGGAATCTATTCTTGATTAGATCTTGGAAACCATGCCTTACAAAGAAAATAAGAAACAATTTGCAGGCTGGACCACTCATGCCCTTCAAGAAGAACTATACAGAATTGAAGAGATGACCAAGAATCCTACTAAAAATGTTTCTGCCACTGATTTCAGAAAAGGCAGAGACCCAGCCAGAGCCTTGAAATATAAAAGAATGAGGGAAGAGATAGTGGCTGCCAAGTATGGAGAAATGAGGTCTGTGGCAAGATGGGCTGAGCTAAGACTGATTGAAACATACAAGAATCTTGAAGAGAATAGAAAAACTCATCCTACACTACCAAGAAAACCAGATTATTCTGATGCACCAGTGGTTAGAAGATCTCAATAGACCTTTTCACTTGATAGCTTACTTGCAACATCTGATCTATCCATTGCTGCCCAGAAACCGTACAAAAGGCAGAAGCAGATGTCTGAAGAAGATGAAAAAGAGTTTGCTAACACATTTGTGAAAGAAGGGATCTTCAACCAAGTCCATTACTTCTCTGACCCTATCTCTGAAGAACTCAGAAGAATCATTGGTAGACCTCCATCAACAAACTCATCCCAAATAAATCTTCAACTCAAGAAATCCTCAGGTTCAAAAATTCTAAAGTGGAAGGTCAACAAAGACACCCACGAATTGACTCTGCTCAGATCAGATGGAGAAGCTTAGAAGTTAAGAATGGATGATGCATATGGCCTGTATGCAGATGATCTACAAGACCTTCTAAAGTTAGAGCTTGAAAGATATGCTAAAGACTTATTCTCCTTAAACTTTGAATTACAATTCAAAGGGCAAATTAGAGAAAGTCTGATGAGGAATAAAGATCAGCAATAAAGGCTGAGTTTTGGCATCATCTGTTCTAGGGGGAGATTGTTGGGTCTGCTGACCTAGAGAAGAACATATGATCTGAAAAGCCAAAACATACTATATATATGATCTATAGTAAATCAGTGTTTTCAAATTGTTCCCCGCAAAAGACTGTTGACTTCTAACAACTGCTGTTCCTCCTAACAACTGCTGGTGTACAAGTGCTAATCACAAAGAACTATTGAAGAAACAACTGTTTAGCTAAAGACTGTTGAAGACAAGGACTATTGGAGCCAACAGCAGTTAGGCTCCAACAGAGGATACAAGCGATCAGAGTTTTACCCATCAGCTGTTTAGTCATCAGAGTTTATCTATGTAACAGTGTCTGTATTCATCAGTTGTTTTATGTTGTTATATATCTGTTAGATGTCTCTGTCTTAGGTGATGTCAGCCTTAGGTCATCAGAGGTTTAGTTTGTCTATAAATAGAACAGTGCATGTAGTGTTCTGTTCATCACTCCAAACATTCTCTCAGACAAACACTGTGAGTGATCTGGCCGAGGGGGAGTAATTGTGTAATCATTCTAATCCGGGTTGACTAATGAGAAGTTTGATTGTTAAACAATTATCCCGTTTGTTTTGATTAATAGTTTACTATTTCTACTGCACTTTCCATATTTGTTATGTTCATTCGCATTTCTTTTATAAACTATTACAACAAATCAAACTCAGATCCTAACAACATATACATGATATTTTATAACATGCAGGTTATCTACACACATGGATACAACAAAAGACATCCATCTCAATTGAAAATTAGCACAGCAGTAGTTTCTTACATAACATCAAGTTCATTGGCTGCAATGGAAACCTATCTATACGAAAACGGTCCATTGACTAATATGGAAGAGGATAAAGAAGATGATGTGGGGGATGGTGAAGAAGAGAATGCAGATGCTGAAGAAGACGAAGAAAGTGACGAAATACACAAGGATCAAAATGTGAAAGAAGTTGTGGATGTGTTGGTAGGAATGCAGGGAAAGTGGCAGCTGATAAAACAACTTTGGATAGGAAGTATTGCAGTCTAAATATAGGAAGGACTCCACCAAGAAGGATCCAAGTTGATGATGATGAATGTAATTCCAAGATCCTTCCCGGGTATCAAACGAACACACAACCAAAGGCGGAAACAATGATTGTATGTAAAGAACAAAGAAGAAACTTGAAATAGAATGATTGTGTTATCAAAGTTCACACGATTTCAAGGAACCGTCTGGTACACGAGTACATAATAACAAAAAACCACAAAAGACTAGCAACCCCAAAATAACCTATGAACCCCCTACTTATAGATAACATAGGCGGTTGCTATACATAGGCCTAGAAGGCCGAAACCCACTACCGAACAACCCAAAGTCCAAGACAAACGCAAACCTCTAATCCTAGCCCAACAATATCCCCCTAGGTTTGTGTTGGCTTGGAAAGTTCACTGCTGCTTCTTGCTGCGTTTCTTAGATGCCTTTTTCTTTTTCTCCAAAGCCTTCTTCCAATCTTCAGCTGACTTTCCAATATATGGACCAAACAATCTAGTATCCACTCTTCCTCTACGATCCGCTTCTAATCCCAATCTTGCTATCTGAGCAACTACACCTATAAACAATTTTGCACAAGCTTCATACTTTGGATCACACTGAATCTAATGTTTCACCAGAACTTGGATATCTTCAGAATGCAGGCTCATCAAATCTTTTGCATCAAAAACTCTCAGTTCGTCACTGTCACAAACAATCACTGCAGATCGAGAAGTAGGATCATAAACCCAAAACCTCATATCTTTCAAACATCCCCTGTCCATTGGCTTAGACAACGGTATGGTTTTCATCTTGTCAGTAGGGGGCATTGAACAGTTCTGAGTGGCTTTCCATCTGGAGTTAACACGTCTTTATACTCTACCAGAAGTGAACTTGCAGTTTTCATGTATCTGAAATTCACATTTGCTTGCTCTTGAATCTTCTTATGAAAAGTGCTTCCGATCCTATTTCTAGGATTTCTCACTTGATTAATAAAGGGAGCCTTTGCAAGTTCTGCCAAATCAATCTTGATCCAAGAATTGAATGCAGCAGTAGAAGCATAGTACTCAACTGCCCCATTTCCTCTGTGAACAACGAACACTCCTTTATCGTCATTGTATCTCCAGCATTCTATTCCTGTTCGATTTCCATAGGTATCAAACCGATCCCTAGTAATCGTCACGAACCTTTCAGGATGCTCTTCCACAGGATCAAGATATGGTTCAACTGTATTCTTGAGAACATATGTACTTCCTGGACGATGATCTTGAACACGAGGGATCTGATCTTCATAGTACTTTCTCATCTGTTCTTCATGCTCTTTTTGTACTCTTTCACGCTCAGCAGGAGTCATTACCTTCTCCACAAATGAAGACGTATCTGAGAACTCTTTTCCAAACGTATTCTCCAACTTCTGAGTTAAATTGAGCAGTCTAGCTGAAACATCACCTAAGCCTGATTCCAATTCATTAATCCTTTGATTCTTTTCAATGGCAGTCTCCATCAAGATCTGTACTTGTGCAGTGAGCCATACATTTTCAGTTTCCAACTTCAAGACTCGTGTCTGCAATTTATGAACGTCCACTTCAACAAAAATATCTTCATCACTATCAATTCCTTCCTTACTTGCCTCTCTCTCTCTCTCTCTCTCTCTCTCTCTCTCTCTTCAGTTGTTAAAATTCAACATCAACATTTCTTCCACTTTCTTTATCAGCAAAATAAGCCTTCTGAGCTCTTTGAAAAGCCTCCTCATCAAACAACACTTTACTCGAACCAGATGCACCGGAAGATCCAACCTCTTCATTTATTCTTCCAGTAATAGTTGCCTTGCTCATGAACTGTGAAAATGATTCAGTTGCAGTAGCAGGCACTGCAGTGGAAATAACAGCATCAACAGGAAGTTTCGTGGAAACATCAGCAGAGGTCATGGTATCATCAGCAGCAACAGGAATAGTTTCAGCAGTAGGAACTGAAACATCAGAAACAACACCAGCAGTAGCGGTCAGTCTGGGATCTCTTTTGCTTCTTTTTCTGGGTCTTAAATCAGCATTCGGGTCTTCAGGAACTTCAACATCAATGAGTGTCTCAACTATAACATTGGATGGAGGAATCTTTTGTTCAGCTTCACGGACAGTGTTCAGTATACTCGTAAGAACATCTGCTTGAGGAATGGCAACCTCAGGAGCATCAGTGTTAGGAACTTCAGTCATGATCTCTTCTTCAACCAATTTTTTCTCAGCTTCAGACACTGATCTTACTTCAGCATTTTCAATAATAAAATCATCAATTTCATCATCATTCAGGTCATCAAAATCAAAATTATCAAACTGTTCTTCATCATCTCCTGCAATCTTTTCCTCTTTCCTTACCACCTCCTCATTTTCACTCTCAATTTCAGTCAAATCCACATTTTCAGGAGGTGAACGTTGTTCAGCAGGTGAAGGCTCAATAATCTGAACATCAGGTTCTTCAGTAACAAGAGCAGATGGAGGAGCTGGTGCTTTTTCAACAATTTCACTGAATTTTCCAAACTTCACTAGCGGGAATCTTCCTTCAAAAATTTGCTTGGAATCTATACGAATATGTCTTATTAATCCAAAAACTTGAGAAGCCATGCATTTTTTATCATATGTTTCAACTTTCCTTTCCAGATTTGGATACTTGGATTCCAATATCATCTGCACAAATATTGGAAACTTGTAAAAATACTTCTTGTTGAGGGTCTTCACATTTATCAGCATATCTTCAAAAACACATTTTGAATAGTTGAAATTCCATCCCTCAATCAAAGCCACTACTCCAGATGCATACTTCATACTCATCTGATCCTGTCCACTTTTGTTGCCACCCAAACTCGCCAAAAACATATGAACTAACAACTTCCAGTAGCTCGGACATAATTTCTTCAAGTACGGTGGTGCAGACAGGTCACCCTCATATCCCATTTTCTCCAGCACTGGATTAAGTTGTTCTTTCGAAAAACTAACTGGGTCACTTGGAGAATCACCAAACAGTAACACGTTTCAAACATCTTGTTTTGAAATAGCTACCTCAGTTCCTCGAACCCTTGAATGAATTGAAGTGTCTGTCTTTCGTGCAACTGCATTATCCCAAAATTCAGTAATCCAGTTTGTGAGGACAACTGGATTCTCTCTCATTGCATGTGCAACTCTATAGGTGTTGAGACCCACGATCAAAGACTTGAACTCCTGCATATGCTCCTCGGGAGGGTCAGATAGATAGCACACCACATTATGATTACTTTCGAACGTTGGTATATGAGCAGCAGTCATTTCTGCACAAAACGAGTTGGATTAGACACCAAAACGTAAACAACAAATTTTAAAACTTAAAAATAGTTTGATGGCCCCCTTATTGATTTCAAAATCATAGCCGGGTCCATCTTAACAATCGTTCAAGAGCCATATGGGCTTTGGGTCAACAAACAGCCCAAACAGAAGTGTGTTCGAGGTCGAACATGAGTGTTCAAGGGCATTTTAGTCAAAAGACATGGTTGTCCGAGGGCACTCATGTAAATAACATGTGAGTTCGAATGAAGAGAAGGTGTTCGAGGGCATTTTGGTAAAAAGCCTTGTGTGTTCGAATGGAAGGATGGTGTTCGAGGGCATTTTGGTAAAAACCCATGTGTGTTCGAATGGAAGAATGGTGTTCGAGGGCATTTTGGTAAAAACCCATGTATGTTCGAATGGAAGGATGGTGTTCGAGGACAAATATGTAAATAGCCGGTGAGTTCGAACAAGGGGAAAGTGTTCGAGGGCAGTTGTAAGTGCATGATGTCCCTAGGCTAGTATTTATGTTGTTTGGACGTGTTTCAGGGTGTTTGGAGACGTTTATACGCGTTTTAGGGTGTTTGGGACACATCAGGCGAGTAAGAGAATCCTAGTGGGGAATAGACTTCTATTCGCTAGTACATCATGCGAATAGGCCCCTAATCGTGTGTTCATCTAGTGAGTACGGCCCTACTGGCTAGTTTATCATGCTGGATAGCCTCATACTCACATGAACTGGTCTGTACGAGTACGGGAGGTATAAATAGTCCCAATCATTGCCCTAATGATTAGTTCTTGCCACACAGACTCTCCAAACACCCTCCCCTGGTCTGTAAGGTCTGATTTGATCATTGTAAACACTCGAGCTCTGTTTTAGTGATAAATATTTAATCTTTTGACCCATTTGTGTGTGTTAATTACTCATATATCATTGTTTCATATTCGTTCTGTTATTAGAACATATTTATAGGATTCCGCACTCTGAATATCAAGCTCGTGATTGTCGGGTGACCCGTTAGTCGATCCTACAAGTGGTATCAGAGCCGAGGCTCTTATCACGAGTGTTTTGATAGCAAAAACGAGCAAAAACAGGTAGGTTTTTATGTGAAAGTTGTGATTTTTGAGCAAAAACCTGTTTTGAAGTTTGAAACTTTGAGGTTTTGATAAAAACCCTTATTTTCAAATTCTTGGTGTGTGTTTATGGATAAAAATGTGTGTTTTTTATTAGGTTTTGTTCTAAAAGTGTTTTGGAAACTTTTCCAATCATTTGGGGTTTAAACACTTCGTTTTGGATAAGATTTTGAGTCAAAAACGGTGGTTTTTGAGCAAAAGTGAGGTTATAGATTAGATCTAGCGAATACGCAGACCTTCTAGCATTTACAGAGCCCTAATCGCCTATCCATAGGCGATTACAAAAATGATCACACGATTAGAGCTGTACTCGCCCCTATTACATGCGATTAGGGGCCTATTCCCCACTTTCTTATGTGGTATAGCCCCTAATCGCCTGAAAGGTCCCTAATCACCCCTATTCTTGTAATCGCTCAACTGTTCACTAGCATTTACACCCTAATCGCGTGTAATACTAGTGATTACGACCGTACTCACCCCAACAAAACCCTAATCGCCTATAAACACAAGAATAGAGTTCCTATTCGCCTGAAAGGACCTGAAACTGAAAAATTGACTAAGTATCGGACTTTTAACGATTTTAAACATATGGCAAACCCGTGGGGACATCTGAACCAACCACGGCAACAATATAATCAACAAACGAACAATCAAACGAACGTACCCATGAACCCTTGGCAATTCTCAGCCGAGCGTAACGCGCAACGGATGCAACAAGCGCAAATGCAAGCGAATGTTGCCGGAATCAATCCGTGGGCGCTAGCGGCTCAACAACAGGCAATGAATGCAAATCGTTGGTCTCTCGCGGCTACTGCAAACTCACAGACGAATCATCTCTCTTCCGTTCTCATGAGTGACTTAGAGACGGGTAGTTTGAATAGGGCGCCGAAATTGCAATACATGGATGGAAGGGCAGATTTCAGACGTATGTTGAGGGCATCGATGGTCTCGTATGGTCAGCTATCGAGATAGGGTACAGTAGGCCGATGGTTGAAAATTCGAATACTCCGATCTCACTAGAGGATATGAATGAAGATCAGAGAAAGAAGTATAACTATGAAAAGAAGGCGATGGCGGCATTGAAGCAAGCTCTTCCTAAGGATATACTTCATCAATTCGCTCAGTGCACAACATCACAGATGCTTTGGTTAGCACTTGCTGAGCGAAATGAGGGTAATCTGAAGACGCGGAAGGTTAAAATGGATCAACTCAAGAAGGAGTTCGAGAACTTCAATGCTATCAGGAACGAATCACTGAGAGACATGACTGCTAGATACTACCATCTAATGTCTGAAATGTATCAGTATGGGGTCTTGTACTCATCGGCAGACCTTGTAGAAAGATTTGCTGAGGCGCTACCTCCTCATTGGCATCAATGGTTGGATATCCTGAAGTCTAGCAATGCATATCAGACTCTCACCATCAACGAGTTCATTACCGAGCTAAAGAACAAAGGATAGAGGAGATCAGGAGAGCAAACAAGGCGCTCATTCCACAGAATCCCAGCATCTATTATGGGAATCCTCTTCAGGACACCAGTGTGGGTGGAACCAAACCACAGACTGCTTTTGTGGTTAACCCGGACCCGGTTTATGCTTTTGACAATTATGGTCCCCCAGTTGATGTTCCTCCTCCTACATATCCTTTTGGACCAAACCAGTATCCTTTGAAGTTTAATACTAACCAGTTTGGTGTTAACCCGTTTTCTCATCTTGCAGCACCAGCGCAGGCAACTGCAAACTTTGGTGGACCATCTATCACAGGTTTTGGTGGAGCTCCAACTACAAGTTATGGTGGATATGGAGGTGCATCGACTTCTAATCAAGGTGGCTATCGGACCAACCCAGTCCCAGAGCAGCTGAACACCACAGGTTTAGAAAAGGTGACTGTAGAGCTAGCTCAAGAACACATGGCTCTACTTTCGACCTTGGTAAACTCCTATAGTGGACTGGTTGCTGGACAGATCGGGAATCCTCATCTTACACAGGAGGATTACTCGCAGATCGATAAAGACGACATGGATCTGATAGACATTCAATGGCACTTCGCAAGTGTGGTGAGAAGGGCAAAGGAGTATACGGACAGGACGGGAAGGAGAGACGTTCTGATAAACAACAACACCAAGTTTGGGTTCGACAAAACAAAGGTCACATGCTACAACTGTGGCACAAAAGGGCACTTTGCAAGGGAATGTGACCGACCTAAGCAGCAAGGACATCAGAAACCCTTTAACAATAATAGAGCGAATCAGAATCAGAGACAGCAAGCTCAGGCACAACCAAATACTGAGCGTGCTATTATTCCAGTAAACAACTAGAACTAGAACCAGAGGCCTCCTGCAAACAACAATCAAGGTCAAGCCCTGGTTATTCAAGCTGATGGAGGTTTTAACTGGAACCATCTGATCACTGGAGAAGAAGCTCCTCAAGGTGGTGCAACTTGTTTTGCTCAACAAGCGTCTGAAGCACCAGTTGAAGTTGAAGAAACTTCAAGTCAGTCTGACATTATTACTTCTGAAACCGAAGCGTCTGACTGTGACTCGGAGTGCGATTCTGTTATGGGAGAAGATTTGGAGGATCTGTTAGCTGAAGCAGATGCGCTGATCGGTAAAAGATCGTTTCTTGTGGATGCTGTCTGCATAGAGAAGAACTTTGGCGAATTCTTTGGAGCTCAGAAGACGGCAGCTCATTATGCATTGATGGCCATTACTGAATCGTCGAACAAGGTAAGTTCTTCTTCTGATTCTAAACTAGATTGTGTAGAGTGTAATCAGCTGAAATTCAGAATTAAGGAATTAACTGAAGAAAATCTGAATTTAAAAGCTGATGTTGGTCCGTTGCAAAGGTCAATTGATTCCTTAAGAAAAAAGGAGAAAAAATTTCTAAGTACAATTGAAAATTACAAGAAGGATGTTTCTGAATTGTCTAAAACCTTAGCTAACAAGCAAATTGCTATCAATAATTACATCAATGAGGTAGAAGACACTAAGAAACAATTGGCCATTGTCAACTGTGACTATGAAAATATCAAGAAGAAACTTGAGAGTTACTTAAACTGCAAGTATGTTCTTGATCACATAGTTGAACACTCTGAAAGGGAAAGCTTCTCCACCAGTCCCAAATATTCTCAGTGTCCACCTCCGGTGAGATTCGAAAATCATAATTTTGATGTTTTGCCGAAGGAGGAACTAGTGGACGTGGCAGCTGAGGCAGCAAAAGCTGTAGAGGCGGCCAAAGTTACCGAAGCAGCTAAACCTACTAATGTTACTAAGGCTGCTACTCCTGCTAAAGCTGTCAATCTTTGTGAGAAAGCTGATGATATTAGTGTATATGACACTGACTCGTCGGATGATGAGCTTGATGAGCCTCCTAGATATGCAACGTTCAAAACTAAAGATGTTCCTCTTGAAAATCATATCATTACTACTGAAACCTTGAGTGAACTTGTACCGAAAGTGCAAATCAAGGACAACAGAAGGATTAAGGTGTTCTATAAACTAAAAGGGTCTGAAAAGGTATATGATGATGAGGAAGTCCCTCTCAAATGTATCGCCCCTGGTCTAATTGCCGAAATCAGGCAAGAATTTGTCATTACCGTAGAAAAGGAAACCTGGAATAAAAAGAAGGGTAAGGGTAAGGGTAGAAAGGACCAGGGTAATCAGCCAAATGAGAATAACAAGAAAAATCAAAAGACAAACACCGTTAATCCTCAAAATCATGCTCAAAGAAAAAGTCCGAAGAAGCATGTTACTGAGTTCGTTAGATCGAGCGGCAATGAGAGAAACGACGATCCTCAAGTCAATCAGCAAAGAAAATGTCTTGAGGATCTAAAACACAAAAACTCGTTTGCCAGTTCATCTAGCAAAAAGAACAAAAAGGAGACCAAATCCGAATCTCCTAGATTTGAAGAATATAGATCCTGTCAAAAATGCGGGGAACGTGGGCATTTAGTTGCTGCGTGCCCTGAATTGAGACGAGAAAGGATCAAGGTGGATGATCCTCCCAGTTCTAGCAAACCTAAGCAACCCGTTTCCCCTAGACTCTCTGAGAAACAAAAGGGAAAGTAGGTCGTTTATGATAACCGCAACAAGATTGCTATGAACCAAAAGCCAGTTGATGGCAGGGGTCCACAGCTGAGGGGGAGCACTGTTCTCACAAAGGTTGAAGCAGCGCCTAAGCCACCAGCAAAGGCTGCAGCTAAACCACAAGGCAACCCCAAAGCTGTTCCACGTACAGTTAAATCTGAAGTGGATCTAAAATCTGTTCCTCCAAAGGAATCCAAGGCTGGACCTTCAAGCCCAAAGGCAAAGAAGAAGCCCAAGCCAAAGAAACCTGAACAGGTTTGGAGACCCAAGTCACCAACCAAAAGTGGAGAATCATCTGCAGGAGAGAACACTGCCGTACCATTGGAAACAACACCAACTCCAAATGGAAGATGGGTTGACTTTCTGACATTAGATGAAGATGGTAGACCCAAGACCGTGAAGGCTTGGGTCCCCCTTAACCACTGATCTTTGAATACTTGTGCAGGGAGTTCCACAGGGCCTTATCAGCAGCCTATGGATTGTTGATAGTGGAGCTTTAGGGCACATGACAGGCGACTTATCCCTGCTTTTTGACATAAAGAATATCAATGGGGGGTATGTTGCTTTTTCTGGTAATAAAGGGGGTTATATCACAAAGGAAGGCAGTATGAGTAATGGTATTGTAAGCTTTGAAAAGATAAGCTTTGTCAAACAGATAGACCACAACTTGCTGAGCGTTTCGCAGATATGTGATAAGAAGTTCACTGTATTCTTTGATGACAATGCATGTTTCATTCTGAAGCCTGGATTCAAAATACCGAAAGAGTGGGTCATGATCTTAGCTCCCAGGGTCAACAACTTATACGTCCTGGATATGAGCCGAGCTATGACAGCGAAAGGTCAAGTCACTTGTTTTCTGTCTAAGGCGACAAAAAAGGAATCGATAATGTGGCACAGACGAATGGGGCACATCCACTTGAGGAAAATGAACCATTTGGTTCAGAATCAACTGGTGGAAGGTGTTTCTGTTAAGAATTTTCATTTAAACGACGTCTGTGTCTCATGCAAGAAAGGGAAGCAGAAAAGAAAGTCTCACAAGCCTAAGAAGACAAACTCAGTTAGTCTACCTCTCGAACGACTGCACATGGACCTGTTTGGCCCGGTCAATCGGAAGAGCAAGAACGGTGACTTATACTGCTTAGTGGTTACGGATGACTATTCTAGGTTTTCTTGGGTCGTGTGCATGAAGCACATGAGTGAAACTTTTGACTACTTGAAGAATCTGTTTACTAAACTGGAAAATCTATATCAGCTAAAGATCCGGAGGATCAGAAGCGATAATGGAACAGAGTTCAAGAATCATGCTATGGAGGCGTTATGTGCAGAAAAGGGTATTCATCATGAATTCATAGTACCGTACACTCCTCAGCAAAATGGGGTTGCAGAAAGAAAGAATCAGACTCTTATTGAGGCAGCCAGAACTATGCTCGCAGACTCGAACTTGCCTGTGATCTTCTGGAACGAGGCAGTTCACTGCGCGTGTTATACTCTGAATAGGGTTCTAACGGTAAAGAAGCTTAGTAAGACTTCTTACGAGCTTCTGAACCGAAGGAAACCGAACTTAGAGTTTCTGGAACCTTTTGGAGCTGCATGCACCATGATACATCCTGATGGGAAGATTGGTGCAAAGGCAGAAGAAGGTTTCTTTGTTGGTTACAACACTCCCAATAAAAGAGTGTACAACAAAAGAACCAACAACGTTGAAGATTGGCTTAATGTCGATGTTCAACATTATACTGCCAATGCACCTGGTGTTGGACCTGATTGGTTGTTCGACTATAAGAGTCTATTTGATTCCTTCAACGTGGAGAATTTGGTGGATGATGCTGTAGCGCAAATGTATTACGAATGTGAAAACGCAGCTAGCTCTCCGCTAATGCGTCCGATCGTGGTGAATGCACCTGCGCCTGCTACATCTGATGCCTCTGCATCCATGGGTCCCCCTGGTAAAACCGCAGCAGCAGAAGTTGAGGAAGTCATTCAGGAGGCGTCAGAAGAGGTTCTTGAATCTTCATCTTCAGACGACGATTTTGCAGAGTCTCGTGAAACTCTTACTGAAGAACAAGCTGGAAATGGTGAATCTACCACTACAGCTCCAGTTAATCCGACATGAAACAATCAAGCTGGTCCTTCTTCTTCAGCAGCTCCAGGGATAGGTCTTCGGATCGATCTCTCCGGTTTTAATATGCAACCCGCTGCTCCCTCTAGTTCAAGCGCCGCAGAGACAAATTTATCTCAAGGTTTGGAGAACCTTAATCTGCATTCGGATGATCCAGTGCCGGCACATCCGGAATCTCGTATTTACGACACTCATCCAATGCAGAATGTGATTGGTGACCCGGCTAGCAGAGTTATGACGCGCAGTCAGCTCAGAAATGCTAGTTCAAGTGACAATACAGGTACCCTGGCACTCTACTCGGAAATCAGAAAAGCAGGTTATCAGAACGATTGGTCCTTCGCCTTATATGTTTCTCAAACTGAACCAAGAACCGTGCAAGAGGCACTGAGGGAAGAACCATGGATTGAAGCAATGCAAGCCGAGCTTCAGCAGTTCCAAAAGCTAGGGGTGTGGGACTTAGTTGACTTACCTCCAGGCTCGAAGAAAATTGGAACAAAGTGGGTCTACAAGTGTAAACGGGATGACTGCGGGGTGATTATTAGAAACAAGGCTCGATTAGTTGTCCTCGGCTTCCGTCAAATCGAAGGAATAGATTACAACGAAGTATACGCTCCAGTTGCGCGCCTTGAAGCTATCCGGATGTTCTCAGCTTACGCTTCGTACAAACGGTTTAAGGTGTATCAAATGGACGTGAAAAGTGCTTTTCTGTATGGTGTCGTGAAGGAAGAGGTGTATGTTGCTCAGCCACCGGGTTTTGAGGATCCGCTTCATCGCGAAAAAGTTTACAAATTGAACAAAGCGTTGTACGGAATCCATCAGGCTCCGCGTGAATGGTACCAAATGCTTAGCAACTATCTGATATCCAACGGGTTCAAACGTGGACTCGTGGACTGCACCTTATTCACCAAGGAAAAGGGTGGTGACCGTCTTCTGGTACAGGTTTATGTAGATGATATTATTTTTGGGTCTACTAATGATGTCATGTGCAGGGAATTTGAAAAGCTTATGCAGGATAAATTTGAGATGAGCTCGATGGGGGAGATGCAATTCTTCCTCGGTCTACAAGTAGAACAACAAGAGTCGGGGATCTTCATCCACCAGACTAAATACGTTGCTGACATCTTGAGCTGGTTCCAGATGGAAGACTCTACTCCAGTAGGCACACCGATTCAGACCAATCACAGGATTGGGCCTGACGAGAAAGGACAAACCGTTGATCCTTTTCTCTATCGAGCTATGATAGGCTCACTCATGTACCTCACTGCGTCAAGACCTGATATAATGTTCGCGAGATGCCTACTATCAAGATACAAGTCAAGGCCGAAACAGTCCCACCTGGTTGCTGTGAAGAGGATCTTATGTTATCTAAAGGGTTGTCCGACCAAAGGTCTATGGTACCCTAATGATGATAAGTTTGACCTCATCGCATTTAGTGATGCTGACTATGGCGAATGCAAGACAGATTTAAAATCCACATCGGCTGGATGCCAGTTTTTGGGACCAAGACTAGTCTCGTGGCAGTGCAAGAAGCAAGCCTCAGTCGCCTTATCCACCTGCGAGTCGGAATATGTAGCAGCATCGAGCTGCTGCTCCCAGGTTCTTTGGATACAGCAAAAAATGAGGGACTACGGTTTGAAATTTCTTAATACTCCCATTCACTGTGACAATTAGTCCGCTATAGCTCTTGCTAAAGACTCAGTTAACCATTCCAAGGCGAAACATATCTTGGTTAAATATCATTTCATACGCGATTGCTATGAAAAGAAACTTATCGATATGGTAAAAATCCACACAGACTACCAACGTGCCGATTTATTCACCAAAGCTTTTGACGGTCCTCGTTTTGAGTACTTGTTAATCTTAAACGACATTAAAGTTAAGCAGGATTAGATCATCATCGGTAATCGTTTTTGTAAATATTTTTCTTTAAAAAAATCAGAAAAATCCAAAAATATTGTCTTTTCGCAAATTTTTAGATTTTTAGGGGGATAAAATTCAGAAAAATACAAAAACAATAGAAAATGCAAAAATTCAAAAAAAAAAAAAAAAAAGAAGAGAAAATCCCAAAATCAAAAAAAAAAAAAATGAAAAATGCAAAAATGAGTTTCTTTGGTGGAAATGGGAAGATGATATTAACCAATCAGTCCGACTGTCTGGACTCTTATCATCTTAAAATATTGGATCTGATAGGTAGCCTCTACAATGATGTGTCGGTAGGCTCAAAATCATTTCCAAGTTCGGCACGGTGATATAAACTATAAATCAACTGAATCATGTGTGGATCAACGTGCGTTGGCATATGGTCTTGGTACCGAAATCTCGTTTGATAGCATGCCAAAATCCAAGGTTTCATGGTCTTTAAGAGGTTGGTACATCCGGGGTGAACTGGACGTCTCTCAGAATAAATAGGAGTGGCACACGTGTCGTACGTTGGGGTCGCAGCCTACGACTGAGACACCTCTATGTCATTTCCTGAAAAAAAAAAACAAAAACAAAAAAAATAGAATAAATTCTGATCAGGGGATGTCCGGGAATCCTAAAATAGCAAAAAGATTCATATATGCCAAAACCTTATTCTCAATGAGAATTCTCTCTAAGGTATCAAATCATATACCTAAAGCATCGTACCGTGAAAAATCAAATATACAGTATTTGACTTGAACCCTGGTTTGGATCTCACTGGTCTCTCTGTTGCAGCGTTTCTGCAGACCTGATCACCACTGAGTCCACTCCTTGTAAAATACAGATGACAACAACTTACTCACCGGTTACGAGGAAGCTTTGTGCATGACTTGATACGGGAATGTGTCACATGGCTGGGAACCCCTTGTACCTCAGTCTTAATATTACCTTAACGTATCTAAAGTTCCTAGCGATAAAACTTGATTTTGAGTTTAGGTGGACAACAATATCGGCAGTTGTTGTAGGATGCTTATTGGTAATTTAAGCTAAAACTGTAAATATAAGGGTTCTAGTAAAGTCCGTACACTGATATGATTCCCTAACCATTGAAACTCGCAAAAATATGATAGTGTACAGTTAGTTGATCTCCCGTTTTGTTTTATTTATGCTTAGTTTAGCTTATTTAATCATTCCTGATTGCCGATGATGGAATCCTAATCCATTGTAATCTTACTTCTTCAAAAATAAAACACCGAAAATCAACTAGTTGAAAATTGTGTTTTTGTCGAGTCAAAACTGTACTTTCTCTTAACTACAGGGGTCGAAAATGAAAGTTTTTCAAAGTCATGAGTCGTCATCAGTGTCGTGTGTCAAAACGGGGTGAAAAACATGTGTTTTGAACCTTAACGGGTCAAAATTGTGAAAGATGGTGCTGCAGGGGCAATTTGGTAAATTGTGTGAAAGCTTTATGCATTTAGAGTCTTAATCACATACAGTTTCAAGTGAGTACCACACTCGTGTGTCCTTTTAAGCGATTAGCATTGTAATCGTGTTAAGTTTATATGAGTATAAATCCTACTCGTGTGCAAGTCCTAGTGTCTACAAGGGGGTTGTAACACCCCAACTGATGGCGGAAACATCGGGATGTCACGTAATGATGATTGTTCAGTAGCTCATGGTGAATAATAAATTTCATTAAACAATTTAAATAAGTTACATACAAATGTTCTACAAGAAATCATACATCAAAATGAATAATACAATGAACACATCTTCAACCATTATCTCAATTCTTCAAGCAAGTGGAACCTGAAACATGTTAAGTTTGAAAATATTTTGGGTCAACAAAAGTTGGTGAGAATACATAGGTTTTTGAATATAATTGATAACAATAGTTTGTACAACAATCACAGTTGTATGATGATAGAGTATGAGTCCGACATGTAACAATGCGTCTTTGTACAACCAAACCTTGTGTCGACTGATGACTAACTCGCAAGTTAGTTAAATGTTGTTACTGTTATCGATCATCCTTGAATTTATGCGGGGGGATGGGTTTGTCAGACCTATAGCGCTATAATCTAAACAGGCGGCTTGATCATTGTTAATGATTGTACTGTGTCTTTTTGTTACAGTCAAATGATAGTATGATGATTTAATTGAATCACAAGTAAGTATGAGTAAATGATAGTATAAAATGTTTAAACATGTTTCACCCCAAAAATAGTGAAATAGAGAAAAGGGGCTATGTAAACTCACCTTAGCAAAATGTTATGTCTCGTGAAAATAGAATATGTGTTGCTCAACAATGCCAAGTATTACCCTATAATTAAGGTAATAAATATGTCTAAGTCTTTCTAGTCTACAAATATATTCTAGGGTTTCGAATCGAGGATAAGTGTTCGTTTGATTAATAAATAAAATGTTTAATAAATACTAGAAATTTGATAAATAAATAAACAAGAATATTTTTGTAAATTTTAAATTAAAGATGGTCACAATAATAAGTTTCAAGTATGAAAATAATTTTTATAAAATTATTTTCTTAAAAATAAAATATTAAATCTATTTATTACAAATTGTTAAAATATAACTTTAATATTAGAAAATACTAAAATTAAAGAATTTTTAAATTAAAAATTGTATTTCTGTTCCAAATGGATAGAAATAATTTATATAAAATTTTGGTGCAAAAATATGGAAACATGGATTTATTATGATTTATTATGATTTATTTATGATTAAAACTAACAAAAATTGATTAAAAATACCAAATAAATGATTTTTCAGAAATAAAAATCATTTCTGAGATTTTTATTGTTTTATAAGTTTAGAATAATTTTTGTGGTATTTTATAAAGTCGTTTTGATATATTTATAGAATTTTATAATTATAATTGAATAAATTTGTAATATTTATTATATTTAATAAATAAATGATTTTTGAAAATCTAAATTTTTTATAATAAAGTTTATCATTTGAATAACATAAGATAATTTTTATAGAGTTTATAAATCATATTTAGTATTTTAAAAGTATTTTTTTAAAAGTTAATTAGAATAAATAAAAAGTTAAAAGTCTCAAAAAAATTTACTGCAGCTGCTGGGGCTCGAACCCATGACCAGGGGCGGCCCAAACACTAACAGCATAAGGGTTTACCAACTGATCTGATGATCAGTTTGTATTAGATTTCGTTTAGTTTTAATTTTAAACAGATGTGAAAACACTTCATCTTCCCCAAATAGTATTAGCGAAACCCTAACAATCTAATGATCGTTAATAACAGACAATAGCCTCTAATTTGTTAGGGCTATTGTCTGTCTATAGCCGATAAACAAAAACCAAGGTGTGAATTGTTACCTATCACGCGTTAATGGTTATGAATGAATGGTTAACAAAAATGTCAAACCGAGCACGATCACGCAACAAGGACGAGCTGAGAGGATTAATTGAATATGTGTGTGTATTTTTCGGTACATTTAGGTTGTTTAGGATGCATCAATTTTAGTATAACCGTATAATTGGAAGGTTCGTATTGGTTGACCAAACACGGTCAACACGAAATTAAAACATCAAATTTTGGAATGATTTGTGCTTATAAATACGACAATTAATTGTGGGTTTGATGTGATGAATCCGCGCGTCAACAATTAGTCCAAAGTTTCCAAATCATGTTTCAATCAAAATTAAATTTAATGGGCGGTGACTGGATGTGCAGCGAACCATGAAGAAAGGGAAACCAGAAGTTATGTGGCCTTATATATATTATGGGTTGGGATTAAACCAAGAACGAGCCATAGCTCAACTGGTTTGTGTATGTGTGTTTGTGTGTTGGCCGGCTCGTTGCTCGGGTTCGAGACCCGACTGGAGCATTTTTTTTTTAAAACAGAAAAGGGGAGGGGAAAGGACTAGTGGGCCGGTTAAGTTTCTTTGGGTTTGGGCTTGTCTGGGTGGGCCTGCTGTTGGGTTGGGTTAAGACTAAATCAACAATTCAGTTTATTGTTCTTCAATATAGTTATTATTTATTATTATTATTATTATTATTATTATTATTATTATTATTATTTTGTGGCTAAAAATGAAAGAAATATAATCATATAAGGAGTACATGGTGGGTAAAGTGGTGATTTTATTAACTCAAACACTTGGAAAAAAAATACGCGATGTTACAGGGGTCCTACTCGTGTTTAGTAATGGGGATTGGATGTAATCGCATGGTCTATAGGCGAACGGATGCTTACTCGCTATTGTATTTAGGCGAGTAGAACAGTTATACCACACGATTGCAACCACCTATAAAAGGAACACTTAGAAAATTATCACTTCATTATTTTAAACTCCCTTTGTCTGCTCCTTCGTCCCTCCAAACCCGACTGAAACTGAACCTTGTTGCCCATTTTCTGTTAATCATAGAATCTTCTTCTACATAATCAAGGTAATGTATCCTCAAATTTTTAGATCTCAACATCATGTTTTAAAGGTTAAATCAGTGTTTTAAATGGCCGAAACCCTAAGTCTATTGTTCTTAATCGTTGGGACTAAAACGGTGGTGTTGATGCAAAGCTTGGATATGGGCTTCTTAATCGCCCCCCTAGGATCTTTGTGTACCAAAATTTCAAACCAAATCATCTTAGAATCAAAAGCCCCAATTTTAAACTTGATAAACCCTAGTTTTCAAAATCGTCCAATTAACCTTGATTCCGATCTGTTAACATAATTAGTGTTAGGGGTTTTATTGTTGGGTTATTGTAGACTTCATTGGGATAAAATACGGACTCGATACAACCAAAACTCAGATTTGCTAAGATTGAAGCTTGGGCCGTACTGTTCATGCGAATAGGATCTCTATT
This sequence comes from Ambrosia trifida, assembly GCA_028751855.1. NCBI lineage: Eukaryota > Viridiplantae > Streptophyta > Magnoliopsida > Asterales > Asteraceae > Ambrosia > Ambrosia trifida. The sequence continues at coordinate 51,011,865 of CM054125.1, forward strand.
CGTGTGAACAGGTAAGCGAGTAGAAGAATTTATCCCCTAATCGCATGAACTATATAGCGATTAGGGTGATCTATGTTCTAATCGCGTGAACTTATCCACTACTCGTGTATATAAATGGCGATTACATGCTGTAATCGCCTGTTACCTTCTGTTAACCAAGCTATGTCAAATTTTTGTCCGTTTTTGTGCGTGTTTGTCCGCTTTATGCATATCTGATCTGCGTAGTATACTTATTACGTGTTTTTGATGTTCAGGATGGAAAATTGGAAAACATCTCCCAAGCACAACTGTTGTGCTTTTCTCGGACCGGTAACTATGGATAAATGCAAGATCTTTCAGGGCGTTATAGACTTCTTGAAGCGGTCGAGAATCCACTATGCGATAACCAAGCAGCACGCTGCATACAAGGATATCCTGCTGGAGTTCTACCGAAATGCCAAAGTTGACTACAAGGCTGTTCCGATCGTGATTACCAGTTCAATTCAAGGAAAGGATGTCATTATCACAGAACAGATTATTCGAGAAGTATTACAGTTTGGCGATACTGATGCTGATCCTATAGTGTTTGACGCCATTTTGATTCATGGCGGCTTTCTAAGGATGAAGTATTTGGGAAAAGTCAACAAACAGACGATGCTCATGAAAGGGTTGCTTCCGCCTGAGATCAAATATCTGACACATGTAGTCGTGAAGTGCCTTGGTCCGAGAAAAGGTGCTTTTGATGCTATTAGAGACACGTTGGCCTCTGCGATTGTCGCATTGACACTCAACAAGCCATTCAACTTCTCCAAGATGATCCTGCATCACTTGAAAGAGATCATATTAATGAAGCCGACAAAGAAGTCTTTCATAGTTTATCACCGGTTTCTACAGTTGATCATTACAGTCAAATACCTGATTTGGTGAAGCATCCTGCTGAGTATATAGTGACTGAAGATATAACTCAGATAGAAATGAACAGGATGAGGAGTTACAAAGGCCGACCGAGGTCTGAATATCCTCAAAGTAGACGCTTATTTGGGCATTTGAAGAAAGATGATTATGTGTCACCACCAGGCAACAGGTGGAGACATGAAGATAGTGATTCTGAGGATGATCTTCGTATTCACAGGTTGGTATTCAAAGAGGGGGATGATATAGGGCGTGAGACAGATGAGTTGGGAGAGAACGCCCCAGGCAGGACCTCTGATACAGCTGAAGGTGATGAGGATGAGTTTGATCCGAATGTTATAGACTTCTCAGAACCTTCTAGTGCTGCACAAGAACCTGAAGCCTCTCAGTCTAACAGAGGTAAAGAACATGTTGATGAAGACGCACCAGTTAACATAACTGATGCAGATGATGACTCAGATGACACCGAAAGCGATTCCCCCGACACTCATGCTGGAAAACAGCAAAGAGCAAAGAGAAAGGCAACGGAGGATTTAGCTACTACTGCTGCGATTAGAGATCTCGCTAAAGATCCCACCTATGTTGTGGGAGACGAGGATCAAATTGCAGACATAGATGCAGAGCTTGAATCTTCTCCTCCTGCAAAGAGACACAAGACGATTGCCAAGAAGGACAGTGTTCGAGGTAAGAAGACGATGTCTATTAAATCTCAAGCGGTGAAAACTACAAGAAAGAGACGGTTCACCCTTCCTGAAGCTTTTGGGGATCCAGACACTCAATCCTCTCAAGCGGCAGCAGCAGCTACAACAACGACAACAGCAACAACAACAACAACAACAACAACAACAGCAGCAACGACATCTTCAGTCCCTATTACTGTTAGTGCAGCTATGCCTGACAGAGTCACTATGTCGATGCCTGCTTCGGTAATCTTCACTGAGCCAGTCTCAGTTACCAAAGCAGCGACGAGCTCATAGATTGTTTCCAATCCTATTGGTGACAGGATTCGGAGTATTAGACGGAAAGTCCGACCCACGGCTTCCGGGTCAACCGATCAGACCTCTTCGTCAGCTTCAGCTACAAATGAACAACTTCAACAAAAGATCAGCGAGTTAACTGCCATAGTTGCTGCGCAGACACGTGATATAGCGGAGTTGAGAACGAAGAATGCAAGCATAGAAGAGAATGAGACCGCAATGCTTGAACTGATCGAGGAATCAATCCAGTCAAACACAGAGCTGCGATCGACGGTTGATGCACTCACATTGTCTAACCAGCAGGTCATAGAATCGAACAGGCTGCTGATGGAATCTCATCAGCAGCTGATGCAGTCGAACCAAAACACTTTGGAGAGACTTGCAGGTGTAGAGGTCTCAAACAGCGAGCTTCGTCTGATTAATGTGAACAATGAGCGAAGGATCACAAAGACTGAGAAATAAAATACCGAGCTGAGGGCTAGGATAGATGAGTTGACTGGTACTCAACCTAGACTCACCGGTGGTCCTAGTTCAGAACTGCATCCAGACAACCATGAAGTAGAAATGGAAGATGGAACCAGTGTCGCTACTCCTGTGTATGTGGTTGGTGAGTCGAGCACCAGGATACCTAAGATCTCTGAGGAGATGCTTAATAAGTCTGAAGAAAAGCATAAGTCTGATCCTACGCCTGTTCCAGACAAAGTAAAAGAAAGACATGACAAGATCAGACAGAAGTATCCCGATTGGTTTCCATCTGGAGGTGAGTCAGGAAGTGTGATCAGCTGGGTCTACATAAAGCATGCTAGGATGTTAGGAGTGAAATGGCAGGATGGTCTACTTTACTTTCAACCATACAAGAACGTCCTCAGTCTGCCCTTTTGGCATAATCGTGATCTAGTTAGATTGCATTTTCCTTTGTATCATGAGGCTAGCGGTGATCTTAAAGGCTTCTACTATATTCTGAGAAGAGAAAGTGCTGAAGGATGGCACCAGTTCAAACCACCGTACCCTAGATCCATCGTGACGAACAAGATTCATCCCATCACAAAAAGTCCTATCTGGAAACACATAATCAAGCCACCTGAAACCACTTCGAAGATTCCATTGGTTCCGGTTGAACAAGACTTCTCTTCTAAATTTTACTACTGGCATTATGACGCAGAGACAACAGAAGCCGTGATAGTCTTGAGCAACTCCCCAAAACCGTGCAGGAAAATCAGGATATGGGATCCAATGTGGCTAATTAACTGCTCAGAGAAAGACGTAGAGACACTGTTCCTGTATCCCATACAACATTTGAAGGCCGAACCCAATCAAGCATTGAAGTATCAACGGGTGATTCGTTTCTGTCACGCCAACAAAGTTCATGCGGGATGCGACTGGTCAAGACTTTCTAGGATCGGGACAATGTCGATTTGATGAAGATTGAAGATGCTGCGTGTCTTATTATGTTATGTTTGTTTTGTATGTTTTAAATTTCTAGTCTATAAAGTTGTTGGTAGTTGCTATAAACGATGTCTTATGTAATCTTTGTACGTATACTAGCCTGGTCCAAGGGGGAGTCTGTAAGTGCATGATGTCCCTAGGCTAGTATATATGTTGTTTGGACGTGTTTCGGGGTGTTTGGAGACGTTTATACGCGTTTTAGGGTGTTTGGGACACATCAGGCGAGTAAGAGAATCCTAGTGGGGAATAGACTTCTATTCGCTAGTACATCATGCGAATAGGCCCCTAATCGTGTGTTCATCTAGCGAGTACGGCCCTACTCGCTAGTTTATCATGCTGGATAGCCTCGTACTCGCATGAACTGGTCTGTATGAGTACGGGAGGTATAAATAGTCCCAATCATTGCCCTAATGATTAGTTCTTGCCACACACACTCTCCAAACACCCTCCCCTGGTCTGTAAGGTCTGATTTGATCATTGTAAACACTCAAGCTCTGTTTTAGTGATAAATTTTAATCTTTTGACCCATTTGTGTGTGTTAATTATTCATATATCATTGTTTCATATTCGTTTATGTTATTAGAACATATTTAGAAGATTCCGCACTCTAAATATCAAGCTCGTGATTGTCGGGTGACCCGTTAGTCGATCCTACAGCAGTGTTGTCAATTGACACCGGTGTTCAAGGGCAGTTTGGTAATTTTCCTTCATCTGAGTTCAAATTCCAGGCGTGTGAGAGCCACGCGCCACTCGAGCTCAATTTCCCAGGCGCGTGAGACTCACGCGCCGCCGTCTGGATCACCAAAACTCCATAATCATCGTCGTCATTGATCATTCTTTGGCCTCCAACGTCCTTCTACACCTGCGAATCATTCAAACAACACTATTTCCAAAACCAAGAAACATCAAATCAAGGATTTACCTTCTTTAACTTCTTGAAAATCTTGATAAACAAGAAAAAATAATCGGCGATAGTGTGCGTGTGAGAGAAGATGAGAAAAATAATTTGGTTTGTGATTTTGAAAGAACCCCAAGCGCCGTTTCCCCCTTTTGTTTAAACCAAGATTTTGTGTGGCCCACCAACCGTGTGGTGGGCTTAGCTCTGATCCCAAACTCATTTAAAAACTTTCGAGGTGTATTTTGCAAACGGGTCCAAGTTAGATCGTGAACTGGTCAAATAAAAACTTTATTATAAAATAATTTAAACAAAAACTTTATACAATATTTTTGTCACGAGATCAAATCACTAAGTTTCGAGCTGAGCTACACTTATCAACTCTAATATACTTAAATTGGTTTTAGCAATTGCCAGTATATTTGTCCCCTTAAACTTATTTCCTTAGGCCTTCTTGTATGGCGATCTGTGATATTATTTATCATGTTTTGGTGTATTAATTACGAACACTCAAGCAAGTCACAATCAAATCCTAGAACAGCAAGTGGTACACTCTATCATGCAAGCAGTTTCCCTACCACATATTTTTCACAATATCTGTTCTAGAGTTCTGAAACCTTGACTGGGACTGGATTGAGAAGAGAAAAGAATAGATCGATGAGAGATTCAGAGTAATATATACAAGTCAGATGATTTCTCAAATGACGAGGGCATTGGGTTTTGGACTCTAGAGGGTCTCTTTTATGATATCCTGATTGTGTCCAGATCAGCATATATCTGGATGCAGCAGAGGAGCAGCCAGGACATCTTTGGACACTAAGGTCTCTTTTTGGTGAAACATGATCTACAGCACGACAACGAATAACTAGGTCAGTATATATCTGGATGCAGCAAAAGCTTTCGTTGCCTAGCATCTCCAGGTCTTTGCTTACACAAAACAGAGGAGATACATGAGTTTTTTAGAAAAGGTTTCAGACCTAGACCACAGTGTTATGCTTCGGGACATCACACAAGCATTCAAATAGAAGTTGTACCTGATTCCAAGTGATGTTCCATACTGAGGTCGTATATTATCTTTAAGTGCTTCACAAGATCATTTACATTTCAGCCGTCAGGACCAAGCCTACTGGCACATCACACTAGAGCGAAACTATTTCGATACACGTCTTACGTGAGTCAGCCTTAATCCAAATGTGAAAGTTCATTTCATCTCTCGTTTTTTTCAAAATAAAAAATGTTTTTGTATTTTTCTGAGGATACATCCCCTAAATTTGTGCTTAAAATTAAGAATTTAAAGAACAAATTTACAAACCTAAAACTAAGAAATTTTTTTTTTGTGACCAATTCAGTCCTTGAAATGGACCATCTTGAGCAATTCCGAAAGAGCATCAAAACGAGCTCGATCAACAGGTTTTGTAAAAAGATCTACGACATTGTCCTCAGTGTGAATGTGTGTAGGAACAATTAATCCTTGGTTAAAAGAGTCTCGGATGAAATGTTCTTTTATGGCAATGTGCTTTACTTTTGAAAATTGAACTGGATTTTTCACAATTTGGATAGCTGCATCATTATCACAATAAATGGGAGTAAGAGAGAAATCCAAATCGTAATCCACCAGCTGATGTTGTATCCAGATCACCTAAGAGCAGCATGCTGAAGCAGCAACAGACTCAGCTTCCGCTGTTGAGACGGAGACTATTTGCTGTTTTTTACATTGCCATGCAATAAGCCGATCGCCTAGAAATTGACACACATCAGAAGTAGATTTCCTATCAATGTCACAACCTCCAAAATCGCTGTCAGAAAAAGCATTTAATTCAAAGGGAGAATCCCTAGGATACCAAAGACCAAATCTGGGTTTCCCCTTAAGGTATCTAAAGATTCTCTTAACAGCATTTAAATGAGAAGTTTTAGGATTAGCCTGATAACGTGCGCATTGACACACATCAAACATGATGTCAGGTCTGCTTGTAGTTAGGTACATCAGTGATCCAATCATTGAACGATACAGTGTTTCTTCCACAACTTCTCCTTCCAGATCTTGAGTCAGACCTGTCTCTCAGACATGGGTTTTGGACTCTAGAGGGTCTCTTTTATGATATCCTAACTATGTTTAGGTCAGCATATATCTGGATGCAGCAGAGGAGCAGCCAGGACATCAAAACCCATTGGAAACCAAAAACTTTGAAACTCAAACTATGATGATCAAGACTATGAGAATGCAGATTGGAGAGATTATTGAATGACTACTTAAACTCAACAAATGTTTGAATATTGCAACACTCAACCAAAACTGAGTTATAATCTAGAGATTAGACAGGCAGAGTATGAAGCAACAATGAAAGCAAAGAAGGTACAAACTTTAAATAAACTGTGAAATTTAAAAGCACATGAAAATGATTTCAGATGCACTTATGCAAAGTTTAAACGCACTGTGTAAGTATACTGAAACGCACTTGTATGTTACTTAAACGCACATGTTATGTTACTTAAACGTACACATGTTACTTTAAACGCACCTTTTATTTAACTACGTATTTGTCTTCTTTTGTCTTAGATTTGGGTTAAACCCATGGATAAGAACATAAAGAAGTATCAAGAAAAAGTTGTTGAAGGTAATGAAACATCAAAAAGGAATGAGGTGGAAAAGGATGATCAGGATGTTGAAGGTTACACTACATCAGACAAGGCTGAATTAGCTAAGGATGCAAACCTCAAAACTCAAAATCAAAAAAAAGAAATAACTGACACAACAATTAACATGCTGCAAATAGTTGAACCAGGTTTGTATGTGGTTAGAGATATGAATGAAACACCGAATGGACAACCTATAAGGGAAGTAGAAAAAGATAAAGGGAAAATAGTGGATGATGATGGTGTCAACTTAGAAGCAGAAGAAATAACTGACACAAAACTAAACATGCTGCAAACAATGGAAACAGGTGTGTATGCATTTCAAGATGTACATGAAACACCAAAAGAACAGCAAGCTGATAAGGAAAAACCATGTGAAAGAGAAGCAAGGGAAGACAAGGGAAAAGCAGTGGCAGATGATGGAAGGTCAATTAGGGACAAAAACCCTTCATGGGCATTAAGATCACCATACACTAGAAATACCGCGTGCCTTGTTGAACAACTAACGGAAGAGGAATTGAGGATAACAAAATACATGTTTGCACCAATCAGAGATAAATTGTAAGTGTCTTTTTTCCTTTTGTTTGTAAAATATAATCGAATGTTTACTGATTTTTTAAATTATTGAAATTCAGGAAAATCTATTTTCACGATGAAGCTAGAACTGAGACCAAGAAGGTGATTTTTGAAAGTTTCCATCCTGGAATATGGCTTTGTACAAATGCACCGGATGCATGGACTAATATTCTGAATTATGAGGAAGCGAGCCTAAAGAAAGAGGGATCTACACACATGCTGTTTCTGAGTTCCACCATGATGGTATGAATCTTTACATTTAAACGCACATTCATAGGATTTAGACGCACATGAGAAAAATAAGTATTTTCTTAACTGGGACAGAAGTTTTTTAAACGCACTTTCAATATACATTAAATGTACGCTATAAAAATTTGTAGTGTAACCTTCAACAGTTGAAAGCGTTGCATTTCAAGTTTTTTAAAAACACTTTCAATATACATTTTGCAGGTGAATCAGACTATATATCAAAGGACAGTTGAAAGCGTTGCATTTCAAGTATGTAGCAAAGATTATACTCTCCCCTTACAACCTGGTGAAAGATCAAATTGTTGAAGAGGCTCACAAGTTCGCAAAAAGGCCGCTCAAAGCAAAGACAAAGATGTTGGAAAATGCCTATCATAAATTACTATGAAGGGTGGATGCAATATGAAGAAGGGTGTGGGGTTTTGTTGTTGGTTAATGATTTGAACATAATGTTTAGTTATTGACTTGGTTTTTTTATCTTGGTAGTTTAAACGCACGTATGTATGAATGAATGACCTTCTGAAACGCACTGTATAAATAGAAATGGTTATTATGATTTCACTTAAACGCACGTGTACATGTGTATACTTATTTCAAACGCACGTTACAAATACACTAAGAAAAAAAAAACAGACATCAGAAATAGCTAAGGCAAACTACAATAAAAACATACATAATCAGTTCCCTGGGGAATTTACATAAATTTTAGGAACCGAATTTGAAATTCAATAGAACACCTCAAAAGGGCTTTGCATTTTGTAAGTTGTTCAACAAGATTTACATCACCTTTTTTTTTTTTTTTTTTTTTGCATCAATCATAAACATAACTGCAAGTTCATGAAGACTTGAGTAAGGCATACGCATAAGAAGCTTGGAAATCTCATCTCTCTTGCTTATGCCATCATTTATCCTGTTTTGATTATCGGTCAGACGACCCTCAGGAGCATAATCTTTTGAAATTTTCTCCTGAATCCTCTTGATCATTTCAGATTTTGATGATGAAGATGAAGCCATTACTGAAAAAAAAAAGATAAGTTGTTATTGAATTGTGTGGTACAAAATTGATTATGTAGAGATAAATATATAAAGAAAACAATAATAACAATGTGACAAAATATCATTAACGAGAATAACTATTATTGTTGGGTACCAATAATTGATCTACAAACGCACGTGTATAATATTGTAGACACACATATAAGGCTTGGATAGACGCATGTATATACTCCTTAAACACACTCACTAAAAACAATGAGAAACCACTTAATCAATTACATAAATGCACGTTGTAACCATTGGTTAACCCTAAACGCACGTTTACTATCATCATCTTCATCGTAAAAAAATTGTTAACCCTAATTCACAACCTGTACAACTTTCTATCTGTAAATAAATCCACAATCCTTGATTTTAATTAAAAAACATATAATCAATATGTAAAAGTAAGAAAATCATACGATAATCAGTCGAAAATCAATCGTTAAAAAAAGTTGATCGATCGAAAAACAGAGCATGCTTATAATCAAATAATAGTATTGTTAATTGAATTGTTAATTGATTAGATCGTCAATCTAAAATACATAATCGATCATTAATTGAATCCTGAATTGAATAGAATTATTGTCGATTATAATTGAAACGTGATTGAATGGATCAGAGATTACGAACAACAAAAGGACTAAATTACCCTTTTAATCAACCAGATTTAGGTTAAGTAAATTTAACTATGGTTTACATGTGGCATTCTCTGATTGCTTCCTACATTTCTCACATTAAGGAACATATGTATCGTATACTTGCTCAACGATTTTTATGTATTTTATTATCTTTAAGAAGAAATTGCACCCTAAATTGATAAGTTTATCTTCTCTAATTTGAAGATAATATTGTTATAGTTTTTCAAAAATGACCTTTTTTTAACAAAATGTTGATAACTATTGGTATAGTGTTGCATAAAAGTATATGTTGTTAGTGGCAGAGTTTGAATTTTTTTTTTCCAGCAGGAGTGAAAGTTACGGGACATTTAAAACAGTGGGGGTCGGACTAAATACGGCAGGGGTAGACGCCAACTATCCATATATGTTGTGTAATTATATAGATATATTGCGTAATTATTGAAACTAATTTGTTAATATATATAAAAGAATAAGACTTTGACGACATAACATTCATTGGTGCCCTCGTCCCTCCCTTTGAATGTGCCATGTGGCATCATGTGATGCATTCTTTTTATTTTTTTTAATTTAATTCATAAATCATATATAAACCCTACCTTCTTTCTCTTTATTCCAAAACCCTAAAAAAATATCTCATCCTCTTCTCCCTACCTCTCCCCTCAATCTCTCTCTATCTGAGAAATTAGGTTGAGGTTTATCCTTATTTCCCCTAAATCGTTCCATCACCAAACCTGATAACCCTTCCGTCACCGAAACCCTTCCATCACCGATAACCTTCATCACCGTTATCGGGAAATCATTGATTTCATTTGTAAGAGTATTGACTCTGTTGTTTGAGGAGATTCATGATATTAAAGAGGTGGTGCCTGATGATTCGTTTCGATTTCTGGTGTCGTTACGGGGGTGTTCGAAGCTTCTAAGGAGTTGCTTAAATTGAGGAGTAAATCGTTGATTTATCTGGTATGGGTTTTTGGGGTTTTGTGTTGTTGATTTTGATTTTGATTCGTTTCGATCTCTGATTCGTCTGGTAAGTTATAATTATTACACATTTTTTTCAACAGATTTGTAATTTATTTTTAACTAATGAATTATTAAAAAATAGTTTAACTAGGTTTTTTATCATTATTTTATAGATAATTCCATTTTCCAGTTTCTGTGTTTCTTTTAGCTGTTCAGAAACAACTAAATCACCAATTCTATGAAAAATTCATGGCAAGTTTGTTGTTTATGAACTTTAGGGACTTGATGATCCAAACAGAAGTTTTAGGTCATAAACGGGATCGACGGTTGAGAGGGTGCTTGCAGTTACTGTTTCTTTCGATACTCTGCACTTAACAAGGTTTACAGATCTTATAAGTTGCCCTTAAAAAAATGTAGATCTTATAAGTTGACTACTATGGTAAGTTTTTTTTTTTTTGAGTTATAACCCAGATGTAAAGTTTGAACTGAGTTTTGACATATAAGTTGACTACCATGGTATGTTTTTTTGACTTACAACCCAAATGTAAAGTTTTTACTGAGTTTTGATATATGTCATTGTAGGGTTATCACATTGAATGGATAAAAATTCTAAAGTTTGATCTTAATTTAATAGAAATATAGTTTCTTTTAAATATTAGGGGTGTAGATTGTAACACCCCAACCGATGGCGGAAACATCGGGATGTCACGTATTGATGATTGTTCAGTAGCTCATGGTAAATAATAAATTTCAATAATTGATTTAATTACATTATATACAATTGATCTACAAGAATTTGTACATCAAAATGAATAATACTAAGTACACATCTTCAAGCATTAACTCTAATCTTCAAGCAAGCTATAACCTGAAACATGTTAAGTTTGAAAATATTTTGGGTCAACAAAAGTTGGTGAGAATACATAGGTTTTCGAATATAATAGATAACAATAGTTCGTACAACAATCACAGTTGTATAATGATAGAGTATGAGACCGACATGTAACAATGCGTCTTTTGTACAATCAAACCTTGTGTCGACTGAGACCTAACTCGCAAGTTAGTAAAAGTGTAACTGTTATCGATCATCCTTGAATTTATGCGGGGGGATGGGTTTGTCAGACCTATAGTGCTATAATCTAAACAGGCGGCTTGATCAATGTTAATGATTGTACTGTGTCTTTTTGTTACAGTCAAATGATAGAATGAATAAATGATAGTGTATTTGAATCACAAGTTTCAACAATGTAAGAATGAGTAAATGATAGTGTATAAAATGTTTAAACATGTTTCACCCCAAAAATGTAAAACAGAAAAAGGGGCTATGTAAACTCACCTTAATGATAGTGTTGAATCCTTTGATATAGAATAAATGTGGCACAACGATTCCAAGTATTAACCTAAGTTCAAAGTAATAAAATAAGTCTAAGTTTTCTAGTCTACATGTATTTCTAGGGTTCATAATTTAGGGATTGATAATTGATTTTGATTAAATTTGAATAAATAAAGAAATAATTAATGAAAATGTTTTCTGACCAATATTATCTAAAAGTAATTGAATTATATTGTAATAAATGTAAAAATAATTTTTATAAATTTTTTTTCTTAATTAATGAATATTTATATATTAATAATTATTTGACAAAATATAGACTTAATAAAAAATATTAAAAATTATAAATTTCGAATCAAAAATTTATATTTCTGATCTAAATGATAAATAATAGTTTATGTGAAATTTTGATGCAAAAATAATGAAATTTTTTTTAATTATGATTTATTTATGATTAAAATAGCAAAAATTGATTAAAAATATTAAATAAATGATTTTTCAGAAATCAAAACCATTTCTGGAATGTTTATTGTTTTATAAGTTTAGGATAATTTTTGTGGAATTTTATGAAATCGTTTTGATATTTTTATAGAATTTTATAATTATAATAGAATAAACTTGTAATATTTATTATATATAATAAATAAAAGATTTTTGAAAAACTAAAAATTGTATGATAAACTTTTCTATTAGAACATTATAAAATAATTTTTGTAGAATTTATAAACCTCTTTTGGTATTTTAAAACTATTTTAAAAGATTATAAGGTTAAATATATAAATAAAGGGTTTTTTTAAAAAAAAAAGATGCTGCTTATGGGATTCGAACCCGCATCAGTGGCCGGTCCAAGATCTATCACAAGTGTGGCTCACCACTGAGCCACACCCTGAGAACATAATAAAATCAGAAATGATTTCCTTTAAGCTATAACCTCTATGTGTCATCTTCCCCAAACTAAAATGAAGAACCCTAGATCTTTAATCGACCAAAATAACAAACGATAGCTCCTGATTATACAGGGCTATTGTTCGGCCAAGATCAACAAACAAAACACACAACAAAAATTCTTACTTACTGATGGTTTGAACGTCGATTAGAAAGGTCAACGGAAAAGTCAAATGCGAAACAATTATAGCTTATAGAGACGAATTAGGAGAATTAGAGAGTTGGGGTTCTGTTTTCGGCGTTCCTAGGTTGCCATGAGTTGTCCAATTTATAATAATGTTGTATCTTTGGAAGGTTTGGCTCTTGACTGTTTGTGCGGTTCAAACTTCGCCCGAGTTGGCCTTGTTACAGGCTGAAATCGCGTCCAAGACTTGTGGGTTTCAAGCGGAATTAGTTGTCAGTCAAGAAATCACACTTAAATTGCGTCAAAGTTTCCAAAATTATGCTTGATTACTTGGTCAAAGTTGGAGACTCCTTAGTCATCCATAGGGGTCTGCACAATTCGAGTAAAAAGGAAAGAAGAAGAGGGTCTTTGGGCCGGGTCATGGTTTTCAGGGGATTGGGCCGGTCAGCTGTTGGGCTCACAGCCTGGGCTCAGGTTTGGGATGGATTTGTTGGGCTCAAGGGGTGGGTTTGGTTTGGTTTAGATGTAGCTTTCTTATGTTTTTTTTTTTTTTTTTTTAGAAAATAAATGTTAATCTTGACAAGTATATATGTATCAATACACGTTAATATATATATATATATATATATAAAATAATCTGATCATATTATTATTATTACTATTATTAAAATATTTTGAAATAAATGAGATTTAGACATGGTTATTCTTGTACAAGAGAAGTTTAATATAAGTAAAGTGGTGTTTTAATAATTGGGGAAAAATTCGTGATGTTACATAGATCACCTCGAAGATTTCTAGCTTCTAAATGTGAGGTTTGAAAGTTCATTAAAGGTTAAAACTTATAAATCGCTTTATTAAAAATTTCAATCATTATTAAGAAATGTAGTTTTTAGAATTCTTAATCAATAAGTTTATTTTAAATTTGAACAGTAAAGTGTCAACGGGCTGGCATGACCCATGTTAACCCACACTTAAAATCTACACAATTGAACGAAAGTCAAGCCACCTAAACGCCCTATTCTAACACAAGTACATAATTTGTGCTTTTCTATTTTTGCAGGAAGATGATTGAGAATAGGTGGCTCTATACCAAATCACTTTATAAATTTTTTATTAAACGGTCTAAACAAAGCAAGCTAACACCAGTCGCCCAGGGCATCGCGATATCCATGGCTTCAAAGTTCAACTAAGCCTGATTTCTATGTAAGTAACATAATTTTTCATTGGTTGATATTTAGTCCAAAATAAATGGGGTGCCATAATATATGTGTAATGTTCATTGTTTTTAAGTGTGTAATGTTTCTAAGCTTAAAAAGTTCAGAGAATAATATAAATTCACCTACAAAACTGTACATGCAAGTAAATTAAGGAAATTGTCTTTATTGATAAACTGGTGATTTTCATCGATTGATTCATGTATCTTAGCCCCATTTTATCTTTTTATATGTTTTGGGGTGATTCAATTACACAATTATTCAAATACATATACACATTACAAGTACACATTTTACAAATACAATTCATCACAATGTGCAATTTTTTACATTTTATGGATTATGCTTAGACAATAGAATACACATGATACTTTAGCAAAATCATTAACTTAGCTAGCCGAACTTAACAGTGGATAACGCTATTTTGGATTGGCACCCGCCTAGCTTGATTCTCCCCCTTTTTCATCGGAGAATCCGTGGTCACTTGTTACATGCTCGATTATGCCATATACATAAAGATTGGTTTTGCCATGTGAATTTTCATACATGTTTTACATAATTGCATAACGTAGCACATGAATTGTACAATTTTATACTATATGTATCTAAACCTAGGTCTACTCACCAACATTCCTTGTGTTGACAAAGTATTTTATACATGTTTCAGGTTTTTGCATGATGCTACATATAGGACTTGGTTCTAGTCTTAATTAATCAATATTTTAATTTCATGTTGTTTTGTACATTCCAATGTAATTGTATGACAATTGTAAATCAATTAATAATATTGCAAATTTTCATTTAGTACCATGGGCTATTGAACAATCGTCACTACGTGACACCTCGATGATTCCGCCATCGGTTGGGATGTTACAAATTGGTATCAGAGCCATGGTTATAGAAAATTAGATTATTAGAATGCCTTTAACCTAGTCTATAACCAAGCTTACACATACGAGTCCTCTGGTGCATAGTTACCTTATTTTTTGTATATTTTCATATTTTACTTTAGATCTATATACTCCTTCCTTATTCTATCACGTCCCTTCTGGTTTACATCGGGAAAGGGGGAGGTTCGTATTCCACAAATGAAACGACACCACCAAGTTAGTAGTGGTATCCATACCTTGGTGATTAGTTTCATTCCCCGACATGTTTTATATCTTTGAAGTATATCTTTTAGATAGGAGTGACATCCACACCTCAAGGATTTATTTCGATGTTTTGTTTTCAAAATCTCTCAAAAGAAACTTCACCACCAAGCTAGGAGTGATATCCTTATCTTAGTGACTAGTTTCACCTCATCATATGTTTTATGTACTTGAAATGTATCTTTGAGTTAGGAGTGATATCCACACCTCAAAGACTTATTTCGATACCTCGTTATATTTAAATCTCACCAAAGTTTTGGGACCACTAATATGATGAGACACGTGCAATCTGAAAGGGTGAACACATGTATCTTGAGTTTTCTAATTAAGGCAGGCATTTCATACATATCCTAATCAACCGTGGGACCCGTATGCCTACCTGGGAACTCTTGAGATAAGCTTTCACTTATACGCTAAAGCATGTCTCCCACAAGTCACTAGAGATTCTAAAATATTTTGGGTAGTCAAAAGTTCCACTAGAAACAGTCCCAACATCTCATTTTATTGAATTTATCATTTGGATTCTCGATTTCTCGCATGTTGGTTTATATCACTGGTTGCCTTATGTTACTCTTTTATTTATTGATTATTCACCTTTGATCCTTCATTATTATCATAACATTTTCCATTATCTTTGGTAACACATATCACCAGCTTCTCGTAAGGTATTTTCAATATTTTTGCACCATTGTTGTATCTTGTTTATGCTTTATAACTTTTACCTTATATCATCATTTTTTGTCGCATTAAACATTTTATTTTTCAGCCACACCTTGCATTTAACTTCAACCACATCCTGATTTTGGGGTTTGTGTGTCATCACACACAGCTAAACTAAACATGAATTTAATAATTGTTCGTCATCTCGTTTTACTTTATTATGATTCCAAACTTATTTGATAGACGTCGTGGTACTTCACAAGACCATAACCTTTTGCATCCTCAGAAATTTCATTGGATACCCCTCTTGTTTACCATGGATATCATGATTACTTGAGATATGAATTTTAGGCAACTAATTAATATTATAAGAGACCGTTTAGTAATGGTAATAATATATTATATTTGACCTTCCTCTGTTTTAATGAAACTTGGGTCAAAATGTAGAGAGAAATAACTCGTCTCAACAATATATTTGTATTTTTATAAAGCATTATATAATAGAGGTTAGACGAGGAAAACGAGTTAAGCAGTAGTAGTAGTAAATTGCATACATACATGAATATGTAAGCATTTGTACGTGTTTGAATTGTATGTTCTTGGCTAAATATAAGAGTATGTGTGGAATTTAAGTATTAAGACTTCATATTGAAGATTTTGACTCAAAATGAATACCGACGTTAACCTTGTAAAGTCGGTTAAGAGGTTATAAATAGAAATGAGGTTTATAGATTTTACTCATCTTTCCATCTTCTCTTCTCGCATAGCTTCAGGTGAGTTTTTGATGTTATAATTTTATTAGGTTCAAATATTTTATAAATTTAATATTTTAAGTATAGTAGGAGAAAGTAATATTATAAGTAGTAGTTTAGTGTTATAATTTTTAGGTATAAGGATTATTATTAGCGGTGGGGATTGGATAACCCAGTCTTATTTAGGTATGGACTGATCATCCATGCTTAAACAAGGCGGCACTAACTAATATTCAACTGTAATAATAATTAGTTAGGTGTACCATTACCTAACCTAGGATTGTATAATTGTATCAGGACCCTGAGATACTACCAGGTTGTATTAGCGTTGTCAATTGCTAAATGACTGATAAAGAGGTGAGTTACTTAAACTATTTTCAAAACCTGATACTTGCTCACAAAATTGTTTTGATGACGATCGATCATGTATATGCAGCGAACCATAGGTGTGGCATCCAAGGTGTTATATATATTATTATGATCATTATATTTTCCAAGCATGGACATAAACTTACAGCCTCATGGGGCGTCTTTAGGTTGTATGTGTGAATATATAATGCTTCGTTTGGATTATGATTATGGTGACATGCAAGGAGCTCATACTTGATCAATATAAATGTTTATGTTGTTGTTTTACTAATGAGTCCGTTTATGTGACTCACCAACTTTGTGCTGATGTATTTTTATTACTCGAGCATGTATCTCAGGTTGAAGAAATAAGTACAGACGGCTAATAGCTGAGCGTTAGAAGACGGTAGATGTTTGCTATGTTATCGTTAAGCTATATGTGGCTTTGGTGTACTTTTGTTATAGTGGCTTGTAATAAGTACTTAAGTTATGTAATGAGATTACTTTTTTTGCGCCAATTGGTCACTGTACTTTTCATGTAAGAATAATAGCCTTTTGAGTAAGAAAGTATCTTCTGATGTAAGAAGGGCAACTTCTTATGTAATAATGGAAGCTCCTTATGTGACAATGTTAGCTCCCTATGTAAGAATGGAAGCTTTTTATGTAGGAATTGACAACTTCTTATATATGAATGTTAGCTTGCTTATGTAAGAATGGAAGCTTTCTACGTAAGGATGGACAACTTCTTAGATGAGAAGGTTAGCTTCCTTATGTAAGAATGGAAGCTTTCTATATAAGGATGGACAACTTCTTATATAAGAAGGCCCGCTTCTTTGGTGACAATTATAGCTTCTTTTGTAAGAATATTAGTTTTTCATGTAAGAATGTAATCTTCTTTGTTGGCGATAGTAAGCTTCTTATGTACTAATTGCTTTCTAGGATATGATGGGTAGTTTTCTTGGTTTTAGATGATACTTGAACAGCTTCTTGCAAGGTCAAAGTACTTTACGCTTGAATCCGTGATCAACTTTTGTAGGAGACAAGGATGTCTCATAACATTTTGGACAATGTTTATGTGTAAGAACTTATCATTCTATGCTTCGTGACATTTAAGAGAGACTTACGTTTTCAAACACATTGTTTAAAATAAGAGATATGGTGATCTTTGATCGACCTTCCTTATGAGTCAATTCAATGGAGAAGATAGTACAAATAAGCTTTTGCTGAATTTAATGAAATTCTCTTAATCATCAGGCACTTTAAAGTCCACGAGGTGGAGGTTTTGCTTGTTTAATGACATGGTGCATCAGTGTGGTGTTTGGTTTAAGAAGAGTTAATAAGTAAAAGTTCAAGGGTTGATGTCAACTTACCTTATAAGTAGTGAAGTCTTAAGGCTTCGAACGCTGAGGTTTTGGGACTCCTAGAATCATTCTATAGCAAGGTGCTACCGTGTGGCAAATAGATCTCCTAACCAACGCTTTTTGATGCTATGGCAGGCTACCTCTTTCAAGTTGCTTCCTTGTTATAGTAAATAACTTCTGGAAGACTGTCTACATGCTTCCTGTTGGCAGCTTTTATCTTTCTGTGAGCAGCTTCTATGCTCCTGCCAGCTGGTTGCTGCTGTAGGGAAGGTTCGAACAAGGATTCACCCGACTCTATTATTTGTGGAGTTCTAACCGTGTGGTAATTTGTAGCGTACACGATCACCAGAAGTTGCTTGCTACGATCCTTGGTGCCACCAAGTTGCAACGTTGCATTGATGGTTTTGAGCCTATGGTCCTCCTTGTGGGATGTAATCTTTATACGGTTTCCTTACTTATACAGTTATACCTCATGTTATCATGGGCATGTTACTTGATTATGCTAGCTAAGTAGGGATTTTGTGAAGGCGTAGGAACCTTAGCAGCTTCCGTGCTTCTTGGCTTTATGAGTTGCCACATTTTCCCAATGGTGTGTTATGGACCTTTTGAGGTCACAAAATTTGCTTAATGATGCATTTGTGAGCTTCTCTAGTCACCATAGATGAGGTCAATGCAAACTCATTTTGTTCCGAGAGAGTGGCTTCCCTTTCCATGTAAGGGGAGCAATGTATCTTTGCAAAGCATTGAATTGGTGCCAAATGTAGCAATTATACGAGATGATGTTTTATACTTTCCATAGTGAGTGGGCCAAACCTTCCTTTCTTTTTAGCATAATATTTAGCAGCCTCCTTGATAAGAGGAAGTATCTTTCTTCTTTCCCAAGTTGTTAGTATTTTAAAAAGAGGTGTTGAGCCTACCATAGGCGATGCACTCGTTCCCTTAAATGACTATGGTGCATGGAAAAGAGGTTAATTCTTTAAGGATGATTCGACCTAATGTTCGTCCATCCTTAGAAAACATTAGATTGATTCATATGGTGAAGTATGGCTGAGCTGCCAAGTTGTTAGCTTCTTTACCTCATCTAGAAGCTATGTAGCATATGACTTATATATGAGCTAATTTTGGTAGCTCTTGACACGATTTGTTTTTTGTAGCTT
This sequence comes from Ambrosia trifida, assembly GCA_028751855.1. Taxonomy (NCBI): domain Eukaryota; kingdom Viridiplantae; phylum Streptophyta; class Magnoliopsida; order Asterales; family Asteraceae; genus Ambrosia; species Ambrosia trifida. The sequence continues at coordinate 51,031,211 of CM054125.1, forward strand.
CCAATATGTCATATGTTAAGGTTTGTTTTTTCTTTTGTCAGTAATAAATGTTTAAAGACACGTGTGGCTTTAGAAAGCAAATATCTTGGAGGTAATTAATGCATCTTATATGTGTTCTCTTCCCAAGGTTCGCTTGGGTGTAGGTATTATGTTTTTTGCTTTGGAATACCTGCTTATAGCTTGTGCAGATCTGGGTTTTGCCTTTTTTGTGTAAAAGATAAAGCATATTATCATGACATAGGTTCGAGCTTGTAGCTTCTAGCTTCAAGCATCTATCTTTTAGCTTCTAGCTTCTAGCTTTCAGTTTGTAGCTTCTAGCTTCTACCCTTTAGCTTCGAACTTCAAGCTTCCAGCTTTGAGCTATAGCTTCCGTCTTTGAGCTTCTAGCTTCGATCTATGAGCTCCGAGCTTCAAGCTTTTAGCCTCCGAGCTGAAGCTTATGAGTTGTAGCATATAAACTTGTAGCTTCTGGGTTGCCGGTCATGAGCTTACCTGTAAAGTTGTCTGTAGCTGCAATATGGCAGCTGGTGTTAGTAGTGTACTTTTTTCTGATAGATAGAAAGCTGAATAGTTGTCTACAGCTGTCATTTAGCAGTTGACTCACTGCCATGCATAGTTGTCTGCAGCTATCATGTAGCAGCTGACATACTAACATGAATAGTTGTCTACAACTGTCCTCTAGCAGCTAACGCACTCTCTGACGTGAATAGCTATTTAGGCTGATAAAATTGTAGTCTATAGGTACCCTATGGGAGCTAGCATGCTTTATCTGACATGACTAGATGATAAAGTGTGTTTTTTTACTACACGTGAAGTTAATGGTTAGCTTACAAGTTCGTGGGTTTTTACACACTATAGGTACACTCATAAGTCCCTTCACTTTCTAGCAAGAATTTTGGGCCGAATATAGGTGTTGGTAAAAGTTGAAACTAAATGTAATGCTAGTTTTAGCAATAGAAGTAAAATATTTTTACACTTTATCTTGTTTAGGCTAGTAGGAGTTTTTAGAAGCTTGTGCCTAATGTTAACATCCAGAGAGTGATCGGTAGAGACATCAGTTGCGTATTAGACAATGGTGCTTCATGTTGTATCGTATGTGCACATGAAGTTAAGAGGTGTAAATGAATGTTTAGCACATTAAGATGTAACATAAGTTAACATCAGGGAAGATTTTCTGCACGCGGAGCTTCCCTTGGGGAGCTTACCTTCCGTACTGGTAAGTATTGACCCTCTTTTTATTAACATTTAGTACATTAATGTCACGGGGTTGTCTGGTGCGACGTCCTTGGGAACCTGATGCATGGCCATCACTTGATTCATCAACTCGATGACTTATAACGGAAGTTGTCTCAACTGCCACATTTAATTAATCGTACATGACAATGTAACTAAAAAATATAAAAGTCTTTAGAAATTCGAGCAATTCAACACAACTCGAATAGATACGTTTTCAAAAGTATGTGGCATGCCACATTAATTTAATGAGTCAAAAGAACAATATTAAACATGCCTAAAATACTTTAGTATAAAGAAAAATTAATTATATTTATGATACAATTTATAACTTAATTAAATATTCCTTTACTCAACATTGAATTTGTCATGAATCTCTTTCTTCTTGCAACACCTATTTATAGCTATTATTCTAATCTCATGTGTTAGTTATAATTAGTTTCAGGTAACTATATTATAATTAGAAAACCAATTCTCAATCTAATGTGTTTATTATCCCAGTTTCTCCATACAGCTTCCACAATCTTTGGCATTAATTTAGATCTCATCATTATAATATACCCATTAATCTATTACTATCCTATAAACTTGCACTTCTTCTACACATTTGCATTAATTCAAAGAAGACCACAACAATGGCCGGAGGAGGATTTGTGGATGCTCATGGCGGAACTCGGGCGGAGTTGTACGAGTATAAGATCACTTGGTATTTCATATTTTCTTGTGTTGTTGCGGCTCTTGGTGGTTCGCTTTTTGGCTATGATCTCGGTATCTCCGGTCAGTTTTTGTCTATTATTTTCTGTTATATGTTCTTCTCCGGTGAGATTATGTGATTGAGGCAAATGTGTGTTTATGTGTTTGATTTTGGTTAGGTGTTGCATGCTCTTTTTGATGGGTATAGTTTAAACTTTAAAAGTTTGTAATCCCTTGAATCTCTTATTCATCATGTACAACTATTAATTATACAAAATGGGACGGAAATCATGGAAGGAGAATTATACATAATAATTACATTGACTATACAATAAGTGCCGATGATATGAAGGCATGATTATAGGCCGATAAAGTGCAGACATGATTCTCAGCCATTCATGATTCTTGGCTTAACCTGCCCCCATAGTTGTAGCCGTAGGTAGAAGAAGGCACAAACTACATCGAAAACATTGAAATAAGTGCTCGGTAGCCCTTTGGTGAAGATATATGGTACCGGTAGTCAGTAGGGACGTGTAGAACTTTGATAGTGCCAATACGAACCTTTTCTCGTACAAAATGTATATCCGGTTCGATGTGTTTGGTGCGTTGGTGTTGAACTAGATTTTTAGCAAGATGAACGACCTAGATGTTGTCATAGTAAATGACTGTGGCATTGCGGATATGAACCTTTAACTCTAGCAAAAGATTCCATACCCAACTAATTACAGCAACTGTGTTTGCCATGTCACGGTATTAAGCTTTTTCACTTGATCTCAAAATGGTCGATTGGCGCTTAGAGGACCAGGAGACTAAGTTGGATTCTAAATAGACCCAGTAGCCGAAGGTAGATCTACGAGAGTTGGGGCAACCTCCCCAATTGGCGTCTGAGTAAACAGTCAATGCAGTAGACTTGGATGGTGAGATTAGTAATCCTTTTGTGATGGTGTCTTTTATGTAACGAAGGATCCTATTGAGAAATTGAAAGTGAGGTTCCCGGCGAGCATAAATATAAAGAAACACCTGTTGAACCGTATAGGCAATGTCGGGTCTGGTAATAGTTAAATACTGAAGTGCCACGGCTAATCTCCTGTATAATGAACCATTTGTGAAAGGTGCGCCACTTTTAGCGTTGAGCTTAGAACCAACTTCGACAGGTGTACTAACGGGTTTGAAGTTTGACATATTTGCGTGGGACATGATATCAGTTGCATAGGTAGACTGTGATAAAAATAACCCATTAGTTTGTTGGTTACAGCAATGCCAAAAAAAATTATGTAAACTCCCCAATTAGTCATTTTAAATTCAGCTGTGAGAGACGAGATAATGCGCTATAGCAGGTCATTACTGGAAGCAGTTAAAATGATATCATCAACGTACAGTAAGAGATAATCCAAATGATTCCCATAATGAGATATGAAGAGAGAAGTTTTGCACACACTACTAGTGAATCCACATTTGAATAAATAACCTCCAAAACGTTTATACCATGCCCTGGGGGCTTGTTTTAGACCATATAAAAATTTATTTAGTTCGCAGATATATTTTGGGTGAGTGGAAGATGTGAACCCCGGTGGTTGAAACATGTAGACCGTTTCTTTTAAGTGCCCGTTTAAAAATGCATTTTTGACATCGAGTTGGTGTGTAGACCACCCGCATGAGACGACAAGGCTAAGTACTATGCGAATGGTAGTGGATTTTACCACGGGGCTAAAAGTCTCACCACAGTCTACACCCACAGTTTGGCTTTTGCCATTAACAACCAAACATGTCTTATGTAACTCTAGAGATCCATCTGCATGGAATTTATGTTTGAAAAACCACATGCATCAGAACATAGGTACATCGGGTGGACTGGGGACAAGTTCCCATGTGATAGGCATTATATTGAAACTTTAGCTGCATGGGTATTGTTCATGATCTTATATTTTTTCACACTCATTATATATAGAAAACTTGAGTAGTAATGTTTCAATACGTAAATTATTAGGGAATTGAGAAAAAATAGGTAAGATGAGCTTGATTCACATGACTGTTTGGGTTAAAAGTAGGGTCTTAGGCCAAAGGATGAAGAAATTATGAGTTGTTTACCTGTTGAAAGGGTTGATATGTTAATGGGATGCAACTTATTGGTTATATATAAACCTTAATTGGTTGTAAATATCACGTACCTGAATCTTTCGTCTCTCGCCATGGCTTTTTGTAGGTTAATCTTGACGGGTCAATGGGTTATGGGTCGGATAATTAAAATGTGTCTGCAACTTAGTGAATGGGTCAAAAAGTTTTATGATCTTTTAGTTAGTTTAACAAGTCATTGGATAGTGGATTAGTGGCCCTAATTCATAGCCGTTTGTTAGTGGGTCTTTTGGTTCTATTTAATGTAAGTATTCTGTCAAGAATGAAGTGTGGAGTTCAAGTAGTAAAATATTTGCATTGTTCGTGAGTTTGTTTATGAAACTAAAGCATGAACCTAAAAATTGGTATCAAAGCTATAGGCTCGTATCGTGGGATTAGTGAGGTTGAGAAATGAGTGCAGGTTTGAGAGTCGTTTTCAGAGAAGGAGAGACGTTGTTGGCTGCGGGGTTGAAAAAATAGAGGGAAGGATTCACAGACAAAGAGCTTTGGTGTTAGCAAGCAAGTAGGTAAAGCCCACATGTTGTCGAAAAGGTTACAAGAAAGAAAAGCGCAGTAGGTCCTTGTGAATTGAAAGAGAGAGAAAGAATATCGCAAGAAAGAAGATGTAAAGAAAGAAGAAAGTAAAGAAAGAAGACTGATCGAGATCAGCAAGAAAGAAAGAAAAAGGTAACGGGAGCTGTAAGAAAGAAAAAGAAAGATTCGGTGTCATGTCAAAAGAAAGGAAGAAAGTAAAAGATTGTGTATTGGGTAATTCTGTTATAATATTATTGATGAAGAGAAACCCTTTATAAAGGGAAAATACATTCCAACTTAATCTATACTAGTATCGGTTAAGACTCCCCCACCGTTTGAACGGACGAAGGTCTAACGCTAAAACTAGATCGAAATGACTGAAACAACTACTTGGAGAGCCTCTTTGTAAATATGTAAGCATAATGAAGAGCGGATGGAACATGTAACACACAAATGTGCCCTATGCAATCCTTCTCACGAATAAAGTGAATGTCAATCTCGATATGTTTAGTACGTTGATGTTGCACCGGATTATCCGAGAGATAGACAATAGAAACATTATCAAAATAGACGATGGAGGCCTTATGGAAAGGTGTATGTAGCTCAAGTAATAAGTTACGTATCCAAGTTGCCCCAACAACTGCATTAGCGACCTTGCAGTACTCAGCTTCAGCACTTGATCGCGAAACAGTAGGTTCCCGCTTTGATGACCAGGACAATAGATTATCACCCAAAAATACACAATAACCACTAGTTGAACGTCTAGAATCAGGATAACCCCCCCCCCCCCATTAAGCATCTGAGTAAGCAAGTAAGTCATGAGCTCTAGATTCAACAATGTGAATCCCATAATTAAGCATACCCTGTATATACCGAAGGATCGGCTTGATGAAAGCATAATGGGGTTTCAGCGGATCATACATGAATAAACGAACCTGCCGGAAAGCGTAAGAAATATTCGGACGAGAAAAAGTCAAGTACTGTAGGGCTGCCGCAAGACTGCGGTATAATGTGGGATCCGAAAACGGTGGTCCGTCCAAAGCACTAAGTTTGGATGAGAGGTCTACAGGCATGGTACATGGCTTGCAAGCATTCATGTTAGTACGCACAATAATTTCCTTCGCATATTGATGCTAAGATAAGAAACGACTCAACGGAAGCTGATCAACTTTGATTCCAAGAAAATGATGAAGACGGCCTAAGTCGGTCATAGCAAACTCTCGAGAGAGTGTGTGAATGATATAAAGAAGCAAAGTGTCATTAGAAACTGTTAACATAATATCGTCCACATATAATAATAAATAAGCAACGTTTCCAGGATCCCGCTGATAGATAAATAAAGAATGATCACATGCACTGCTGGTGAAACCCTGCGATGTGATGAATGTGGCAAACTGAGTATAGCATGCCCGCAATGCCTATTTAAGACTGTACAAAGACTTCTTAAGGCGACCCACAAACTGAGGATGATGTTTATCAACGAAGCCTGGGGTTGGTGTATATAAAATGTTTCATTCAGATATCCGTGTAAGAAAGCATTGTTGACATCTAGTTGATGAATTGGCCAAGACCTGGCAACTGCTAGAGATAAAACAGTCCTAATAGTCTCTGGTTTAACAACCGGACTAAACGTGTCCTCACAATCAATCCCGTCTGTTTGCGAATTCCCATTGACCACTAAACACGCTTTATAACGTTCCAGAGAACCCTTGGACCGAAATTTATGTCTAAAAATCCACATACAATTCATAATAGGGCGATCTATGGGTTTGCGAACGAATTTCCAAGTATCATTATTCTGTAAAGCAGTAAATTCAGTCCTCATAGCACTCAACCAACTCATGTCAGCAAAGGCCTTGGCATAGGTTTTGGGAACCGGTGAGATGGTGTTGGGAGTGAGATGGATCGAAGAGAATGTGGAATGGGATTTGGAATGTCTAGTCATGGGATGTTGATTAATAGGAGGTGGAGCGGTTGAGTGAGAAGCCGTGGGTAGTGAGGGGTGATTTTGGGCTGTAGACGGAGGAGGGTGGTTTTGGGCTGAGGGTTATGGGGGGTTTTGGTGAGCCGTGGGAAGTGGGACCAAGGGACTGGTGGAGCCCGTGGGCAACAACTATATGTGAGTGGGTATGGTGTGGTAGGAGAGGGACAAGTAGGTGGAGGAAGAATAAATGAAAAATTGAGAGGGTGTATATCACCAAAAAAGTTGTAAGTGGTGGGTATTTGCGGAATGGTACAGGGAAAGGTGGTTTTGTTAAAGGTATTATGTCGGGAAATATGGACCTTACCGGTGGTTTGGTCGAAGCACCGGTATACTCGGAAATCCAGAGGATAGCCGAGGAAAATGTAACGGATGGCTCTATGCTTAAGCTTATGGGGTTGCGTGGCCGGTGTATTGGGGTATCAAGCACACACAAAAACATGTAAGTATTCGTAGTCGGGGTGTCGAAGGTAGAGGGCAAAGGTGGGTGTGTAGAAATTTAATCATTTGGTAGGTAAAATGTTGTGGAGGTATGAGGCGGTGTGAAAGGCTTCAACCCAAAATATGGGGGGTAGGTTTGCATGGATTAGGAGGGCACGTATGATGTCGTTAAGATGACGAATCATGCGTTCATCCTGACCATTTTGTGAAGATGTCTTAGGGGAAAAAAGAAACAATAGACCATAGTGAGTTACAAAGCTTTTGAAGGCATGATTGCCGAATTCGCCCCCAAAGATCACATTGAAAGGTTTTTATGTTACGTTGAAATTGGGTCAGTATAAGTTTGTGGAATTTGGCAAAAGTGGGAAAGGCCTCGGATATAAATTTAAGTATGTAGACCCAAACAAAGTGAGAGAAATTTTCAATGAGCACCATGTAATATTTGTAACCCGTTTTGCTCGTGACAGGTGAGGTCCATAAATCACAATGTACAATGTCAAAAGGTGCAAATGTAAAAGAATTAGATGTGGAAAAAGGTAAACGTTTGCTATTTCAAAGTTGACATGATTTGCAAACATGAGACAAATTATCTTTATTACAAGAAAAATTAAAGGTACGACGTAATAAATTTAAAGCTTGAACCCCGGGGTGGCCGAGACGCTCGTGCCAAGGGAGTGATGAAGTGGATATAAAACATGCTTGCAGAGGAAGTTGTGGTGGAGTGAAAGGATTGAGGTCCCCGGTGCTGTTATGTCTTGAAAGAGTCCGTTTAGTGAAGAGACGCTCGTGCCAAGGGAGTGATGAAGTGGATATAAAACATGCTTGCAGAGGAAGTTGTGGTGGAGTGAAAGGATTGAGGTCCCCGGTGCTGTTATGTCTTGAAAGAGTCCGTTTAGTGAAGAGACTCTTCACAGAAAAACCAAATGGGTCAAATTCAATAGACACATTGTTATCACGGGTAAAGCGTAGTACAAAAATAAGGTTTCTAATTATGTGAGAGTTGTAAAGGAAATTGGGTAAAATGTATGTTCGGTTGGGTAAAGAGTGAAAACTAGTGCCCGTGCTTTTAGTCGGAATGCAAATCCCATTACAGACCAAATTGAATTGCGTACAGGACAAGAGTTGGGAATAATAATTTTATCTGGATCACGTGTTGCATGCAAGCCTGCTCCAATATCCATGAGGTCATTATTCCATGAGTTGTTCAGGTTCATCTGAATATTAGCAAAAGCTATACTTAAATCTGATGGGCTCAAAGCATCATACCCGAATTGTTATGGCCCAAACTGTGGACAGGAATATTGGCCTGAAACTGCAAAGTGGGCCGGAGCTTGTTGAGGCACGGACTAAGGGTAACCAAGATTGGGCCGCCGATTGTTTTGGGTTGGGTAGGGGCAGTGGGTGTGGTCCACCAGACCCAATTAGGGGATGGTAACTTATAAGCCGAAGGGTTCCCTGCAGTCCAAAAAGAACGATTGGAACATGAGCCGCCACCCTTGTTGTTGTGTTTTCCTCCCCCTGTAGATGTTTTTCCGCGGTCGTGGCCCTTCTCTGAGGATGGTTGTTGGTGGGTTCGGAAAGGTGTTTAGAAGTGGTGGCCTTGAGGGCCGGTTGTGGTCTAGAAGTGGTGTTGTTGGTGTTTGCCACGACCAGAACATAAGAGGTGACTCCTTTTCATGCTTCAATGCGGATGGCCTCATCTTGGATAAGAGAAATAGCAAGATCCCAGTCCGCGTCCCTGTTGTTGATGGAGGAGGTGGTGGTGTTATACTCAGCCCGAAGACCCCGAACCAATTGTAAAACCAAGCGAGAATCCGAGACCGGGTGATTGACATCCGCTAGTTGAGTGGCAAGGTTTTGCAATTGTTGTCAATGATCATCTAAGGAAGCACACATAGAAAGAGTCATGTTGCAGAACTTGGTCTCAAGTGCGGCTACTCGGGCTTTCTTATTACTAAGATAGATTTTTTTGAGTTTGACCCAAGCATCCCTGGCCGAAGGTTTGTTGTCCAGAATTTTAGGTAGGAGGTTGTCCGAAACATTTCTCAAAATCCACTGTAGGACTAGAGCATCGAGCTCTTTCCATTAATCATAGGTAGGGTCGGCTACGGGTGGAGCAGACGTGTCGTCGATATGATCGACAACTTTATAACATGTAGTTGGAAAAGTTGTACCCACGAAGAGCAGGTAACCTTGGAGCCATCTAGGGTGTGGATTTTTGTTTGAATGTTTGTTACAAAGTAAGCACGGTGTAGGGTATTAGGTTTTGTGTTGGTTGTGGAAGACTGCGGTTCATTGGCCTTAGTCATGGCTGAAATCGGGAAAAAATGAAGAAGAAAATGGATAGGGCAGGCTGAAGAAGAAAGGGTTTCGAAGAATAGAGAGCTCAGGTATAGAAACGAAGATCTGATACCATAAAAGATTGTGTATTGATGAAGAGAAACCCTTTATATAGAGAAAATACATGCCAACCCTAATCTATATTTAACGAATAAATACATTTAAATAATCACAAGAGCCATCTCTAACATAAATACAAGATATTTCTAAAATAACAATAACAATAATAATATTAGCTAGAGAAAGAAGACGCTTGTAGCGCCGTGAGAAAGAGAAAGAAGACCGTGGTCGTTGCTGACTAGACCGAGGGAGATTATAAAGAATGACCACTCAAAAATAAAGCATACTGATAAAGTGAAGGAATTCACTGCAAAAAGAAAGAAAGCAACTGAAGAAAGATCCGAATCACGGTGTTTCAAGTATCAGCAAGAGAGTTGTCATCGGTTGTAATTAACATCTTTAAAGACCACTGCAGGTGTCATGGCGTAAGTAGTTGCAACAGAGGGGGCAGGTTACAAGTAGGTTAATGGTGGCTGACAAGCTTCCGGGAAGAGAGGGTTAAACCGCCAAGAGTTTTTGGGGAAAAATCTATGGACGTCCCGGGCGAGAATGGTGACAGTCGGTGTTTTCAATTTATTCCAATTAGATTTTGGATTTTGGATGTTGGTGTGAGAAGATGTTTAGAAAAGTACATTGAGAATTAGTCATGAATAAAGTTGCAAGCAACTTGGCACGAGAAGTAATTGGAAGCAAGCAAGCAACCTACATGGTGAATTAACTTTTGAAGAATAGCAAATAGCCGGCAAGTAACAGAAGCAAAAGCAAGAATCATGTTGGTTCTAAGTGAGCCGATCAAGCAAGGGACAACTAAAGCAAGAAACAAGCAAGGAAACTAGGCGATTCAATCAAGGAGCAAGAAGCAAGGTCAATGTCAAGATTAAGGGAGTGAATGTAGGTTAATCTTGACGGGTCAATGGGTTACGGGTCGAATAATTAAAACGGGTCATAAACTTAGTGAATGGGTCAGCAAGTTTCAGGATCTTTTAGTTAGTTTAACAGGTTATTGGATAGTGGATTAGCGGCCCTAATTAATCATATGTTAGTGGGTCTTTTAGTTCTATTTAATGTAAGTATTTTGTCATGAATGAAGTGTGAAGTTCAAGCAGAAAAATATTTGCATTGTTTGTGAGTAACTAAAGCGTGAACCCAATAGGCTTTTGGGCCCTAAATGTGTCAAATCTTTTTAAAAATATGCATATACCTTGCTGCCTGCTTGTTTTGCCTTTTTTTTATTTGCAAACATTATTTATTTATAGTGATTCTTTTTTTTGGGTATGGATTGGGTTTCTACTTGCTGCTGTTAGTTGTTTTAGTTATTGCTAATCAAATTATTAGGCTATTTTTGTTCCCAAACATATGTTTTAAAAATGTTTTGTTTGTGTTCAGGTGGAGTGACATCTATGGATCATTTCTTGAAGGAATTCTTTCATGAAGTTTACGAAAGAAAACAAGAACATCTCAAAGAAACCGATTACTGCAAATATGACAGCCAACTCCTCACACTTTTTACATCATCTCTATATTTTGCGGCCCTGCTTTCTACATTTGTAGCATCCCATGTAACCAGAAACAAAGGTAGAAGAGCCAGTATTCTTGTTGGAGCAGTCAGCTTTTTTATTGGTGCACTTCTAAATGCTGTTGCACAAAATGTTGCCATGCTCATTATAGGTCGATGCCTTCTTGGCGTTGGAATTGGGTTTGGAAATCAGGTAAGCCCCAATAACGATATTCTTTTAGTAATAGTTTAAAGAGTAAATTACTTATCTGATCATGTGGTTTTGGTCAAATTATGTATTCTGTCATTGGGTCACAATTCCCTATGAGTTTGTTTGCTTTCGTATGTGGTCCCTTGGCTTAAGAATTATTTAGGCCGTTTAGTGCCTTGAAGAGCATCACACAAGGGTTTATTTAGTAAAATAAACTATGTATATTCAAGACTAATTTACTAAATTAACCTTGTGAGCTGTCGCGTGAGGCACTAAGCAGCCTAAACTAACCATTGTTCAGCCAAGGGACCATCTACGAAAGCATATAGTTCCAGAGACCAAACCCGTGATTTGACCCAAACTAGAGGTGTGAAAAATGTAATATATTCTAGTTCAAATCTAAGCACAAAATTATTTAAAATTGTCAATATGTCAACAATACTTACCAGTTTCTTGTCATGTGAAAATTTGAAGACAGTTCCACTATATCTCTCAGAAATGGCACCTGCGAAGGTGAGAGGCGCAATAAACGAATTGTTCCAACTAGCAACTGCTTTGGGAATATTCACAGCCAATATTATAAATAACGTGAATGAAAAACATCCACAAGGATGGAGACTATCACTTGGCTTAGCAACAATTCCAGCTTTGCTAATGTTTGTTGGTGGATTATTCTTACCTGAAACACCAAACAGTTTAGTGGAACAAGGGAAACTAGAAGAAGGAAGATTAGTATTGGAACGAGTTAGAGGTACAACAAATGTCGAAGCAGAATTTCAAGATCTTATTAAAGCAAGCAGGGCTGCTAAAGCTATAAAACATCCTTTTAGAAACTTGCTAAAAAGGAAGAATCGTCCGCAACTAGTTATAGGAGCTTTAGGTATACCTGCCTTTAGACAACTTACTGGGATGAACTGTGTGTTGTTCTATGAACCTGTGATCTTTCAAAGCTTGGGGTTTGGTTCACGTACATCGCTCTGGTCTTCCACAATCACAACAGGTTCTCTTGTATGTGGTGGATTAATATCAATGGCACTTGTTGATAAGTTAGGTAGAAGAGTTTTCTTCTTGGAAGCTGGTTTTGAAATGAGTTGCTGCATGGTAATTCTTCTCTCTAATGCATATAAATAAACACAAACACAAATATATGTATGTATGTATATGTGTGTATATTATGTAAAGCTCATTCTTTTGCTCCTACAGTGTTGTTAAACTATAACACATTTGGTCCTTTCCACTAATTGACATCAATGTTAAAGGACTATATTACCTTAAAGCTAACTACCCATGCTTGTGATATTTCAGGTAGCCGTGGCTGTAACTCTAGCGCTAAACTTCGGGCAAGGTGTTGCGCTATCAAAAGGATTAAGCATCTTTCTTGTAGTTACAATAAGTCTTTTTGTCTTAGCTTTTGGGAGGTCATGGGGCCCACTAGGATGGCTAGTTCCTAGTGAGATCTTCCCGTTGGAAACAAGATCTGCTGGTCAAAGTATGGTTGTTTGTGTCAACATGTTGTTTACAGCTTTGATTGCACAATGCTTCTTACTTTCACTCTGCCATTTAAGATATGGCGTATTCTTAGTTTTTGGTGGCTTTATTGTCATCATGACTCTATTTATCTATTTCCTCTTGCCTGAAACAAAACAGGTTCCAATTGAAGAGGTACATTTACTATGGCAAAATCATTGGTTTTGGAAAAGGTATTGTGAACATGAAGAAGATCAACCGCAACAAGTAGAAAATAATTTGGAACAAGTGTAACATGTCAAATAATATGATTTTTGTTTCATTGTTTTTAATTTGGTGTTTGTGTTATTGTAGATATTTTTTTATGAATAACTAGTAGCTGTGTTATCTTAATTGTTGATATACATTACACTATATAACATTGTGTGTTTTTAGACCTAACCTTGTTAAATGGAGTACCATGAAATAAAATATTGTTGCGTGTTCGAGTATATAAGTTGAGATCTTGCTGCAAGACAGCTCCCGTGGGCCCTTGAGATGTCTCACTGACGGCTCGGCTTATGAGTAATAGACGTCTCCGGTGGAGACGGTTAACAATTCCCCAGCTGTCTGAGGCGTCTTCCGAGACGGCTTGGGGTCCCAGCCAATAGCACAACGCCACGTCTGCTGCACGTCTACCCATGACGTCTTCGGAGACTTCTCGTGGGTCCCGAGACGTCTCGAGTGTCTTCGTCTCCGGTGAGTCCCGAGACTTGTTCGACGGTTCAGTTGTCCACCTCCCACCTATATATACCATTCTCATCTCAATCTCCGTCTCATTCCCCGTCCGACTCCTCCACTACCACTAACATTCATACAAAGGAAAATGACACCCCAACGATGGACTGAAGAACAAAAAATTGCACTAGTTTCAGCGTGGCAACATGTCGAAGATAGCCCACACCAAATAAACATGTGGTACCGTATCTTACATGAATACAATTGGCTGGTGGGAGGGTCTGACCGAACCATCGACTCACTTAGCCGTAAATGGAATGACTTGAACACGAAGTGTCAGCTCTTCAACGGGTACCACTATCGAACACTTCGAGCGGTACCTTCAGACATGCCGGAAGACGTTGCCATCAGATATACCAAAAGAGAGTATCAATCCAAGCAGCGCAAAGAATTCAAACACGTGTCGGCATGGCAAATGATGAGGGACCGTCTTAACGCGTAGCTTATTTAACTTTTGTAATAATGTATGTATTTATTTTATGTTTTTATTAATCGAATGAATCTTACATTTATGTTTTTATGCACGTGTATTTTCTGTTTTTGATGGATTTTTGTTCCTTTATATTATGTGCTATGAGTTTTTCAATTTGGCCAACAATCTTGATTTATAAAACACGACAAATATTACAAAAAAAAATATACTATTACACCAACAATCTTAATTTACAAAACAAACTCAAGTTGCACACGTCGACCACCGAGACATATCTGTTGCACACGTCGACCACAAAACGTAGGTGGTGGTGGTAGCAGTAGGGGACGCCGACGAGTTCCAGCGACGGACGTAGGGATGATAGGATATTATTTCCAAGGTTTACTTGCTTTGGTTTGAATGGTGTATATGCTCTACATAGAAAAAGAACCATTGTTCATGGATCTGATACGTTGCACACGTTGACCACCGAGACATATCCGAGACGTATCCTCATTTTATGTAACAATAGTTCCCGGTGTGCTTTACACCGACTGTCTAGACAGATGTTTACAATCGGTCTATAAGGAACATGGCAAGTTCTCCGAACTAGCCCCGCTGAAGTTCTTTCACACATGCGTGAAAGATGTTCCTGCAACGCATGAACTTGCCAATAATGTAGACTACAACATCGTCGATGCATTCTACACGGGTTAACCCACTCGCAGATGCAACAACGATCCAATTAGCTGTACGCAGATGTAACAACGATCCAAGTATAACCGGACAATATTTTCATAAACCGGTAGGCTTCGGCTGGAAAAGTGGAAGATTTAAAAACGTCATGGATTGGAAAGCTGAATGGTTTGATATATGAGACTTATAAAAAATTTCAAAAGGTTTATATATATGATGGAGAGGGGGTACAAATTTTGTGAAGTGAAGTGGGGTATTTATAGGGATACATTGGCGGCGTCTCAAAGTTTCCCGAGACGACTTTGTGTTGTCTCACGGTTCCCGAACCGACTCTTGATCTTGACGGTTCCCGAGACAGCTTTGGAGACTGTCGCTTTACTTAATTTCACCTTCTTACCGTTGAATATAAATAGAAGACACAGTGGGGCTAAAAGTGTGACACCCGGCAACTTTCGGTAACTAACTTTTGAAAACTTAGTAAGTCTACCTTAGCGAGTCGCGCATACGTTACACATAACAAGGTCGGTCGAGTCGAATCGCACATCATTAGGGTTTTAACATACGCAAGTCTCGGGTCCCGGGAATTGGTGATCGGGCGGGAACGTGTTATTTATCATGCATTATATGTTTACAATCATTATGTGACTTGTCGGTATGTGAATATGTGCTAACATGTGTTAAAACGGGGTTTAACGCGCAAAACACACAAACACAGAGGTTACAGGCGAGTAGGCTTGCCTAATCGCCTGTATAGGGGCGATTGGAGGATGCTTATAGGCGAGTAGGGGCCAATCGCATGAACAGTCATGCGATTAGGCTCCCTAATCGCGTATAAACCTGCATACTCGCGTGATACGTGCTGAACGACCAAAAACGCCTATAAATACCACCCTTGACCTCCAAAACATCATTTGTGCAACCCTAGCCGTCCCATAACATAACCCAACACACAAACACCCTCTGGAACTCGTTTTTGCATCAAAACCACCATTTTCAAGCTTATTCCATCATCACCTCTTGATTACAAGGTGTGTTCTTCAAACCCAAACCTTTATTTGATTATGTTTTACTCCCTAAACGTCCAGACCTGGCTTATAAATGTTTTTATCTTTGAAAATCCATTTAAAACCGTTTTTAAACAAACCCACACCTTTACATGTGTTATATGTGTTATATGTGTTTAAAGATAGGATTTTTAGGATTGAATCATGGTTGTTCTTATGTTATTATGATGTTTATTGCTGATACAAGTTAGTATGATGATATCCTAGGAGTTTGAATGGTTTTGGTGATGTATTGTTGATACTTGATGTTTTGACCTATTTGAAGGATTTTTGATGATTAAGGATGATATGAGACATGTTGTTGATTGTATGATGTTAGGGTTTGTTATAGGATGATGCTAGAACAGTAGGATGCTATCGGACAACGTGGTTATGTGATTTAATCTGGATATTTGCTATTTAGGGCAAGTTCTTGCATGTTGATGTGATGTTTACATGCTAAGTTGCTATTTTGGGAAAACGCTCGCATTCGGAACTGTTAGAATGATGAAAACTTAGGGGTTTTGCTTGAAATATGTTTGTTAATGTGTTAGGATGATTATTGGATGTTTTTACATGTTTCGGATCTGATTTGGAGCGTTAAACGCGCGAAATTGCATTGTACAGCTGCAGCAGGCGATTAGCACCCTAATCGCATGATGCTATAGGCGATTAGGGGCATAATCGCCTGAATAAGAAGCCTACTCGTGTGTCTATAGGCGATTAGCCCTTGTAATCGCCTGTTGACCCACCCTAATCACATGTTGACTTTTCCTAATTGCTAGTTTGATTCCTAATCGCGTGTAATGCTGCTGTATGTATATTTTAACATCCCGGAACATGATTTGACGCCTAGGAACATGATAGGAACCCCGGGATTCACCCAATGACTTAGTAACACGTATTCGGACCTGTTTATGCGTTAATCAGACATTATGCTAGACTAGGTGAACTGTTGCGCGTATTAAGTGTTTAATTGCATATGTGGCATGTTGTCTTGTATTTATCTAACACGTGGAATGTCGGGTCACCAATGGGATGTCGAGTCTTGTCTTACGTTGTCTGGTCGTCGGTTAAACATGCTTTTCGGACACATAATGGTCATGGACTGGACTTAGGGACTAATGAACCCGATGGGTTGTTAGTCTAACTTGACACATATCTTATGATAGGTCGCCAATAGTTGGGGCTATCATATCTCACAGACGGTTTACTCATATCACGCATACGGTTTACTCTTAAACGGAATACGCAACCTAAGGTGAGTTCACGGCCCCACATTTTACTGTTTATGTTTTCGGGGGAGAAACATGTTTAAAACTCTTTTATGACTTATGATTTGTTAAACGCTTATGGCTCATGACTCATTATCACGTTATACTATGGCTCACATATCGTACTATACGGTTCATCGAAAATCCCTCGAAACCACTAACATGGGTATATGGCGGGGAAATATGGATAGCGCTATTGGGAACTGACAAACCCCACTCGACGGTTGGACCGGGCGGGTGCATATTGTCTCTAACAAAACAAGGTCTACCGGCGATGACGGTAGCCCATAGGAACTAAGGGTAACACACGGCTCAGTCAGTAATGGTTTCACCCGTATGAGTATCTCATTCTGCGCCGGGTTGGCGTTCTCATAAGCATAGTAGTAACTGTGATGGTAACGGTTTTCGGTGGAACACTTTAACGTTTAATTTAAAACTTGTGAACTCACCAGCATTATATGTTGACTCTTTTAGCATGTTTTCTCAGGTCGCTAAGGTAGCAGCTGTCGGATAGGCGCACGAGGTCGCACTGGAGTCGTCTCGCGTCTAGGGTCTCATCTGCACGTTTTGGAATCATGAACTTTTGAACTTATGTTTTATTTATGCATGTCTTTTGTAAACTTTAAATGCTTCCTCACTGTTGAATGTTTGTTTTAAACTTATGCATAGTTTTGTTTACGTACGTTTTTACATTTAGACGTCGTTTATTGTGACCGTTGACTTGGATCCTGGTGTGTCACACGCCTCGCGGTAGAACTCTGCAGGTGGAAATTTGAGGGTGTGACAGATTGGTATCAGAGCCACTCCTGTGCCGTTCGGGATGGTGGGTGCACACCTCATCAGGGACGATGAGACTCTAACAGGGGGTGAATGTGACATCCCAGGAACACACCTCATCAGGGACGATGAGACTTTAACAGGGGGTGAATGTGACACCCCAGGAAAATCCCACATCGGCCGTGGCCAGGAGAGATCCTTGGTTCATAAGTAATGTCTTGCCTCTTAAATCACCAACGCGTTTTGGGGCTTAATATTAGTGGATGAGAGGAGAATTCCACAGTTAGGCGTGCTCAGGTGGGAGAAATTTCAGGATGGGTGACATCCTGGGAAGTCTCCACTTGGGCAACCAAAAACAAATCCGTGAGCTCTGGATGGGCAAAGCGGACAATATTGGTGGTGAGAGGGGCCGGATGTTACAGATGGTATCAGAGCCAGGTTTTCAGGCAGCCCAGCAGACTTTCATGGGTGCTGCTGCTCCTCCGGTTCAGGCAGGTGTTGCCTATAAGCGATTTAAGGATTGTCAGCCTCTCAGCTTCCAGGGTACGGAGGGAGCTGTGGAGTTACTCAGGTGGTTGGAGAAGACGGAGTCGGTGTTTGCTTTATGTGAGACTCCAGCGGTGGATTGGGTGAAGTTTGCTTCGGGGACTTTTGTAGGAGCCGCCTTGACGTGGTGGAACTGCGTCACACAGACACTTGGTCTTGGGGAGGCCAACGCCATGCCTTGGGCGGATTTTGTGCGTAGGTTGAAGGATGAGTATTGCCCGCGTGAGGAGATTAAGAGGCTGGAACAGGAATATGGGAATCTTAAGATGGTTGGTTCTGAGGTTGAGGAGTACACGATCAGGCACAACGAGCTAGCAGTGATGTGTCCAGGTTTGTCTACACCGGAGTATAGGAGGATAGAGCAGTATCTTGCGGGTTTGGTGCCAGAGATTGCGGGATTGGTGTCTGCTAGGGATCCTACTACTATGTCAGAGGCTGTGCGGTCAGCTACTAAGATGACCAACTTGAAGATTTCTGAGGGTGTCTTGCCTCCTAGGGGCTCTTCTGTGAAGGCGCCGGCCGAGAACAAGAGGAAGTGGGAAAGCGTGGATAAGGGTTCATCGGGGACTCAGCGACAACCGGCAGCGAAGAAGACTGAAGCTTCTGGGTCAGCATCGGACCAGAAACAGGGGGGCTATGCTGGGAAAAGCCCTAAGTGTGGACGTTGTGGGTTTCATCACTATGGTACTTGTGAGAGTTTTCGCTGTGAGCGTTGTCAGAAACCGGGGCATCACGCCAAGGATTGCAGGGTCAACCTTTCCAGGACGACCCAGACTACTGCTATTACTACCCCTGCTCCACAGGGGAACCAGGGTTGCTTTCATTGTGGGGAAGCGGGGCACTTCAAGCGAAGCTGTCCCAAGTTGAATCAAGGGGGCACAGAGACTGCAGGGAAGGATGGGGACAAGGAAGGCGGTGGCCGGTGGACTCGTGCTCATGCTTATGTGATCGGTGCTAGGGAGAACCAGGTGGACCCAGACACTGTTACCCGTACGTATTCTCTCTTATCTCTTGTTACGCTTTGGTTATACTTTTATCCGCATTGTTGTGCGTTCGTGTTTCGGGTGTTTTCTTTGTGGTTTGGTCGCCGTTTCTCATTCTTTGGGTCGATGAGGGTCCTTTGGGGATGCTACTTGGACGGTACCGGTGGATTAGTTATACCGATCATAGTAGGCTCCAGTAGGCTTTCATCGGGGGTCTCTTGTCTCATACTCATATTTGGGGAAAGTGGTTTCCCCGGTTGTTACTGGCACGTTTGGTTTATGACCTTCACTCGTTGTATTTTGGGGAAACGCTACTTGGGCGCAGAGGTCGACACGCATTACTGTTGAAGCCGAAAGAATCTCGGGACGAGATTCCTTTCAACAGGGGGATGATGTGACGACCCGGAAAATTTTTCTTCTTATTTGTTTCTCTCCTCGACTTCGGGAAATTTTCGGGACGAAAATTCTTTCAACAGGGGGATGATGTGACACCCGGCAACTTTCGGTAACTAACTTTTGAAAACTTAGTAAGTCTACCTTAGCGAGTCGCGCATACGTTACACATAACAAGGTCGGTCGAGTCGAATCGCACATCATTAGGGTTTTAACATACGCAAGTCTCGGGTCCCGGGAATTGGTGATCGGGCGGGAACGTGTTATTTATCATGCATTATATGTTTACAATCATTATGTGACTTGTCGGTATGTGAATATGTGCTAACATGTGTTAAAACGGGGTTTAACGCGCAAAACACACAAACACAGAGGTTACAGGCGAGTAGGCTTGCCTAATCGCCTGTATAGGGGCGATTGGAGGATGCTTATAGGCGAGTAGGGGCCAATCGCATGAACAGTCATGCGATTAGGCTCCCTAATCGCGTATAAACCTGCATACTCGCGTGATACGTGCTGAACGACCAAAAACGCCTATAAATACCACCCTTGACCTCCAAAACATCATTTGTGCAACCCTAGCCGTCCCATAACATAACCCAACACACAAACACCCTCTGGAACTCGTTTTTGCATCAAAACCACCATTTTCAAGCTTATTCCATCATCACCTCTTGATTACAAGGTGTGTTCTTCAAACCCAAACCTTTATTTGATTATGTTTTACTCCCTAAACGTCCAGACCTGGCTTATAAATGTTTTTATCTTTGAAAATCCATTTAAAACCGTTTTTAAACAAACCCACACCTTTACATGTGTTATATGTGTTATATGTGTTTAAAGATAGGATTTTTAGGATTGAATCATGGTTGTTCTTATGTTATTATGATGTTTATTGCTGATACAAGTTAGTATGATGATATCCTAGGAGTTTGAATGGTTTTGGTGATGTATTGTTGATACTTGATGTTTTGACCCATTTGAAGGATTTTTGATGATTAAGGATGATATGAGACATGTTGTTGATTGTATGATGTTAGGGTTTGTTATAGGATGATGCTAGAACAGTAGGATGCTATCGGACAACGTGGTTATGTGATTTAATCTGGATATTTGCTATTTAGGGCAAGTTCTTGCATGTTGATGTGATGTTTACATGCTAAGTTGCTATTTTGGGAAAACGCTCGCATTCGGAACTGTTAGAATGATGAAAACTTAGGGGTTTTGCTTGAAATATGTTTGTTAATGTGTTAGGATGATTATTGGATGTTTTTACATGTTTCGGATCTGATTTGGAGCGTTAAACGCGCGAAATTGCATTGTACAGCTGCAGCAGGCGATTAGCACCCTAATCGCATGATGCTATAGGCGATTAGGGGCATAATCGCCTGAATAAGAAGCCTACTCGTGTGTCTATAGGCGATTAGCCCTTGTAATCGCCTGTTGACCCACCCTAATCACATGTTGACTTTTCCTAATTGCTAGTTTGATTCCTAATCGCGTGTAATGCTGCTGTATGTATATTTTAACATCCCGGAACATGATTTGACGCCTAGGAACATGATAGGAACCCCGGGATTCACCCAATGACTTAGTAACACGTATTCGGACCTGTTTATGCGTTAATCAGACATTATGCTAGACTAGGTGAACTGTTGCGCGTATTAAGTGTTTAATTGCATATGTGGCATGTTGTCTTGTATTTATCTAACACGTGGAATGTCGGGTCACCAATGGGATGTCGAGTCTTGTCTTACGTTGTCTGGTCGTCGGTTAAACATGCTTTTCGGACACATAATGGTCATGGACTGGACTTAGAGACTAATGAACCCGATGGGTTGTTAGTCTAACTTGACACATATCTTATGATAGGTCGCCAATAGTTGGGGCTATCATATCTCACAGACGGTTTACTCATATCACGCATACGGTTTACTCTTAAACGGAATACGCAACCTAAGGTGAGTTCACGGCCCCACATTTTACTGTTTATGTTTTCGGGGGAGAAACATGTTTAAAACTCTTTTATGACTTATGATTTGTTAAACGCTTATGGCTCATGACTCATTATCACGTTATACTATGGCTCACATATCGTACTATACGGTTCATCGAAAATCCCTCGAAACCACTAACATGGGTATATGGCGGGGAAATATGGATAGCGCTATTGGGAACTGACAAACCCCACTCGACGGTTGGACCGGGCGGGTGCATATTGTCTCTAACAAAACAAGGTCTACCAGCGATGACGGTAGCCCATAGGAACTAAGGGTAACACACGGCTCAGTCAGTAATGGTTTCACCCGTATGAGTATCTCATTCTGCGCCGGGTTGGCGTTCTCATAAGCATAGTAGTAACTGTGATGGTAACGGTTTTCGGTGGAACACTTTAACGTTTAATTTAAAACCTGTGAACTCACCAGCATTATATGTTGACTCTTTTAGCATGTTTTCTCAGGTCGCTAAGGTAGCAGCTGTCGGATAGGCGCACGAGGTCGCATTGGAGTCGTCTCGCGTCTAGGGTCTCATCTGCACGTTTTGGAATCATGAACTTTTGAACTTATGTTTTATTTATGCATGTCTTTTGTAAACTTTAAATGCTTCCGCACTGTTGAATGTTTGTTTTAAACTTATGCATGGTTTTGTTTACGTACGTTTTTACATTTAGACGTCGTTTATTGTGACCGTTGACTTGGATCCTGGTGTGTCACACGCCTCGCGGTAGAACTCCGCAGGTGGAAATTTGAGGGTGTGACAAAAAGCCACACAAACGGTAAAAACAAAAACAAACACCCACCCAGCCCAAATATGAACCCGTGGATCGAAGAGGAAGAGATGACACTTGTGGTTTTCCACAAGGATGCCTCAAATGACCAGGAGATTCAACAACTCCCGCGGGCCGAAGGGTCGGCCTTCCCCCGGAAGGGTTTTGGGCTTGCGTGTTTAGCGACTTCATCGAACACGTTGGCACTAACACCACCAAGACCTTCCGAGACCTCCAGTTTAAGTGGGCCGATCTCAATATCAAGTGTGAGAGGTGGACCACCCTATACGAGTAAACGGTGAAGGAAGATCCGGAGCTTGATGAGGAGTTGACTATCGAATTCACTCACTATGAGTATGAGGTTCGATACGGCAACGATTTCGACCATGTCGAAGCATGGAGATTGTTGCGCCGCCAACATTAAGTTTTTTTTCTTTGTTATAATGTATTTATGTTTAATATTATTATTTTTAATATTTATGTTTTAAATTTATGCTTCAATGAAATGTTTTTATTTATGTTTTTATTATTTACTTTTAGAGTTGAAAACAAAGAAAATAATTAAAAAAAATTATAAAATAAACGGTAAAAACAAACCACTAAACATAATTATTATAGAAAAAAAAATCATAATTACAATGTCTCTTAAATGATGGAGACGGTTCAGGAAACTTTGGAGACGGCTCAAGTCTAGCCGAAGACGGCTTGAGCTCGGCCGTCAGTGAGACGTCTCAAGAGCCCAGGGAGCCGGCTTGCGGCTCTGACACGTCTCCCGAGACGCCACACAGTCCTCGGGATCAAGGGTCGGCCACGTGTTGCTTTTCTATTGGTCGGAAACAAAAGCGTCTTCGGAGACGGTTCAGACGCCTTGAGAACCGTGACCTGTCTCTCCAAAGAGACGGGAGAGGGCTATTATGGTAAATCACATGGTCAACGGGTCATTTTGGTGATTTTCCCTCCTAATTAACTACTACTACTAAGTTGTTAGTGATTCTTTAATTGGCCTCTTAGATAATTCATGTTGTAGGCTACGTATATTCACTTGATTGATCTTAATATACTAGTGATCTTGTTTGTTAATATACAAGAGATCTTTCATAGTTTCTCTATCCCGAAACATACCAAAAGCTTTAAAATACGTAATGAAAAGCTTTAATATGTAATACTTTAGAAATGATAGTATGATGTTGGAAAGATTGTAACGAATAAAGAGGTCTACATAATAACTACTTAACATACATGTTTTATAGGCTTAATCAAGTACAAAGGTGAGAAACATAACAATGAAATTGCCTTGGGCAGTGTGGGGACTCCCCTGGGTAATCAGACAGAAATGCAGGGCCGGCCATAATGGGGTGCGGGGAGGACTCCCGGCCCGGGCCCATTTTCCGGGGCACGGTTCAGTTACTGGTGGCGGATCAACGACCGGTGTTAACAATGGTCAGGCCGGTGTTCTTCAAGGTTTCGGCTCCGGCAAGGTCGTCGATGAACAAAAAATTGTTTTTCCGGTGGGCATTCTTTTTTGCCATATATGCAGTTCACCGTGCATCCCACAATTAATAGATTAGCAGATATGTAGTTTTTAATTTTCAAAGAGAACTACAAATTTCAAACTTTTCTTATTGTGATTTCTTGGAGTTTAGAGGTTTTGTATAAAGAAGAAGAGAGAAGATGAAGTAAAGTGGTTTGCAAATGAAAAAACTAAACTTGTTTCGAGGAGCTCATGGTTTTATTTTGTAGTAAGAACTTGGAGGACTAGATTTATATTATTAATTTATTTTGCTTTTCATACAGGTTGATTTCACCTATTTACAATTGTATTTCATCTTTAATTATAATTAATAATTTTTATAATGTGTCTACTAATTTTGTCTGTTTATGTTTCTTTAACTTTGATTTACGTTAGCATTTTGTGGTTCAAAACTTTAAACTTGTTTTTTTCTTATAAAATGTTTAAATAGTTGTGTATGAATTTATCTATATAATCAGAATTTATTATATATATATTTTAAGTTATCTATGACGTAATCCGGGTAAGGGGCACGTTTCTATGACTTGGCCCGGGCACTCGAATTTTCAGGGACAGCCCTGCAGAAATGTTTGTTGGTCGTTAAAAAAAAAAAAAAAAAACTACAACGGAAAACTTTACTCCTCTAGGAAAAGTTATTTTAAATAAACAAAGGTGAGAAACATAACAATGAAATTGCCATGTGCCAATGATCACAACTTATGGTACCAGTATACACCTTTATGCTTGCTATCTTCATCAGGCTCGATGTAGATGCATTCCTTAGCCTCTCTCCACATCGCTTTAAAGATTGGAGTTCTATCGATCTTATAAAAATCACCCAAAACTGGTTTGATTGCGTCTCTAGCTTCCTTTGCATGATAATGTGGAATATATGAGATTAAATGATGCAACACATGAGTGTGTGTAACGTCATGGAAAACCCTATTTAGAAATCCAAAATCTCTATCGACTGTTGATAGTGCGCCTTTGATCCAGTTCCACTCTGTGGAGTCATAATGTGGCAAGGAGAGATGGGTGTGGTGCAAATAGGTGATCAAAACGAAGAAAGCATGTACCCCTATCACAGGAATTAGATACATGCACGTTACCCAAGTGAATCCTTTCGCTGCTACAAGCTGCTTGACAACGTAAAAAACTGCTAGGATACCAAGATCTGAGAGCACAACTTGAATTCTTTCGCGCTCAGTGAAAATGGGACTCAATGGATCAAAGTGGTTTGCAAATCTTTTGTATTTCTTCCCAGAAACATTGGTTAAGAGATATAAAGGAAATCCTAAGGTCAACCTAAAAACCAAAGTAAACACGCGACCGGGTGGGTTGTTAAGAACCTTTGAGTAAATCATGACTTTGGACTTACGTTTAGGAATGTAAACTTCATCGTTATCGAGTGAGTTTGTGTTGGCATGGTGACTTCGATGGCTATATTTCCAAGAGAAATAAGGGGTAAAGAGAGCTGAGTGGAGGATGAATCCAACAGTGCCATCAACCCACTGATACTCACTGAAGGCATGATGACCACATTCATGACCAATCACCCATAAGCCAGTCAAGATGCTAGCTTGGCAAAACCAATAAATGGGCCATGCTATGTAAGCCAAAGGAGCAGGGAGTAGAGGGATGTAAGTGTTTGCAAGGAAATAAAAGACGTATGTAACAATAAGATCATGAACAACATAGTATGATGAACGGATAACGGATCGCTCGAAGCAATGAGCTGGGATTGCTTTTTTCAGATCGCTCAACGAGAATGGTGGATCAATCGGGACACGATTCAGGATATCTTTTGCCTGATCATGAGACGAATCCATCATTCGCCCACCGGCACCCATGTTTCTGAAGTGAGTTATGTAAGTTGCAAATGGTTTACAAGAACATAAACCGGCCTGAAGGAAAGTAACCTTAACTAGAGAATTAATATGTGTTTATGTTCCCTTTGGCTGGTGAGACTAGTGTTCAGCATGTTTGGTATTTATGGTATGAAGTAGTCAAATGCGCCGGCTTAGATAAATACTTTATTCTTGTCAATATACTTAAAAGAGCACACACTTTTGGAGGGTTTGAAATTTCCTCGTGTTTAAGCTTACTTATATAATGCATTAAATATATATATATTTGTACACTCTAAGTCTCTAACTACTTTGTTTTTGACTTCTTCTATTAATCACTTGGGTGAGTGGAGTTATTATGGTTATCCTCAACCAAAAGGCTGGCATACTGCAATGTTGAGTCTAATTTAATAGGGTAAATTGTAACACATGTATGTATATGTATCAATCAATAAACTCATATTTAATTGAAAAATTGTTATCCTTAGTATAAGACTAATATTGTAGTATTGTAATCTTGATTTGTACTCTAGTACGTAACTTTTTATTTTAAATTTATCAGAGTTTTTTTTTTTTTTTTTTTTTTTTTTTTTTTTTTTTTTTTTTTGTTAGTGTCTTGCCTTGTACAATGTAATGTATATTTTGAGGATGAATAAATTTTTTTTTTGCTTTATGAAAATAAGATTATTTGTTTTTTTAAAGGTATATCAGATTATTTGTAGTCACATGTTCTTACAAGTTATAGCCGCACGGCATATCACATCACTTTTTAAATATTCTTACACTTGTTTTTTCATTTATTCATAAATTTCACATTTTTAACTAAATATATATTATCAAACACAAGAAATGTTCGCTTTATGAAAACAAAATAATTGTAACATCTATCTATACTGTTATAAAGAGAAAAAGAGAAAAAAGATAATTATAATAGATAAAAGAGAAAAGGGATAAGGGATGATTTTACTAGATTTTAAAAGTTTAGTTGGGACTCGTGACATGTAATTGCCGATAGTTAAAAGTTGAGACCGATAATACACGTTTTGTTAATTGAGACTGATAACAGACAATTGCTGATATTTGAAATTATTTAAATCTGATACTCATTTTTTAAGGCGAATGAAACCCCTTTACCTTTATTAAAAAGTTTGAGAAATTACCAAAAGTTACTAAACTAGAACCGATAAATAAACTCAAAGATCTAACCAAGACAAAATTAAAAGAAGTATAAAGATAGGCTTAACTTGTTGAACCTATTAAGCCTAATTTTTAAGATAAAACTAGGTTAGATTCCAGTGTGTACACACGATATATTCCCAAATCAAATGATAAAATTATTTTATAAAGATTGTAGTATACAAGTTTTATATATTGAATGTTATGTAATATAATTCGTATGGATTTTCGTTGCATGCAAAATAGCACATAAAGATATAATGGTACCCAATAATGGATCTATGAATCCACAAATGTTTTATTTGACATGATTTAAAAACAAATAATGAAATGAATGATAGCATATTTACTGTAACGGAATGCAAATGAACATTAAAATTCAATGTAAATAAATACAGTTAAATAAAACATACAACTAAAATAAATTGTGTTACTCACCACAACCATGATTTACAAATGTAAGTAGAGTTCTTATACATTGGTTTAGTCGTACAAGGAGCAGGCAAATCGAGTATATCCACTGCACCACCCATTTAACACATAAGTGAAAATGAAGCTCGATTATAAAACGTGTCTTTTCTTGTCATAAGAAATGCAAATGTCAAAAATATCGACTCAATACAACTCCCCATTCTTCCACATTATATATTCACCCAATGTTCTGCTCCAAATAGCTTATTTACGAACAACTTTTAAATTAAAAAAATCTTGAAAGCATGAATGTGTCCACGAAGCTTATAGTGCACATGCTTCCAAACCAAAACGACCACCATTATTCTTCATTATGTATTAATGTGAAGTTTTGAAGCCAAAGCTATGAACTACATGCTTACTATGAATGCAGAATATATTATAACTTGACCTAATCTGACCCATTATGTCTTTACCTTCTTATTACTTCACCAAACCAACCAAGAGACATCAACATGACATGTAGCCTGCCTAACACATTCAACATTTTTATTGAGATCTAAATCAAAAACCTACATAACCCATCTGCAGTAACAACCAACGAATCATAACCTTAAAAATAAACCTGATGAGTTAACAAAGATCAAAATTTATGATTTTTGTTGAGTCCAAATCAAGAACCCATGAAACCCACTTGTAGAAACAATAATATATCAAATTTCAAATTCATAATAGAACCGAGCACACATCAAGAATCACACACAAACATTTTATACCGAACCCACCCCCAAAATAGATCTAAATCCTCCAACCCATGAAAGCAGACCCTTCTTGCATCCTTATCATATCCTTCAAGTTGGCATACCATTAACAAAAACCACCAAAACCAATACACACAAGAACATACAATTTTTACAATTTGAAACTGTTACAAAAAAGAATAAAGAAACATACTATTTGATCTCATTCGTCTCCCTAATAATGTTGAATAGTTAGAAATACAAGTAATAGAATATAATTAATAGTGATTTTAACAATTCATATTTGAACTTATATCTTACCAAACCATCAACTTCGAATGTGTTTTTGTAACATTAATAATATTTTGGTTGTATCCATTTAACTTTATAGATATGAAATGTAAACCAAATCAACCCATTCGTAAGAAAATGGGCCGAAACGGTCACAAAATGTGGGGTGTGTTGACTGCATTTAACGATAACCGCTAAAGAAACCCAAATTTCAAAACTTAGCCTTTATCGTGTGTAACGTTATAAACAATTAGAATATTCACATGCCATAAATTCATAAGCCGCTTCATGACACCGTTGGTCAAAAAAGGTCTGCACCATGTAACCCTTGATAGTAATGAAACTTCCTATGCTTGCTTTATTATATCTCACAATGGCTTGGGATAACTTAAAAACATAATGTCCTGGAAAAAAAAAAAAAAAAACTAATCAAATGGCAAACATTGCATGATGACATAACATGGCATCACGGGTTTCTATTCAACTACTTGTTTTGTTTTGGCAAGAAACGAAAGTACAATAGATTACTGCTAATTAGTAAACAATTATAAAAGAAAAACAAAAATGTCTCAAAGAAGTAAATGTTTATCTTTTGTTGTTTAAACTTCATGTTTCTTGTCCAAATTAATGTCTCCCATCCTTGTATATTCTTCCTCTTCACTGCCATCATCTCCTTCGACTCCTTCATTTGCTTGACTTAGCTTCCCCATCCGTTCAGCCAACAATATATCCTCGAGTTCACTCACTTGAACCAACAAATCATGCGAGTCACAATTCTCCTTTTTCTGAAAACAACACTTTTATTTTTGTTAACTGACTAGAAAATCAGATTTCATGAAGTGGAAAGAGCTTTTGATTTATTTATTTTTTTCTACTGTTTAGGTAAAATGACCGAACCACCCTTCATGTGTGTCAAACATGATGGTGCATAATACTTCACACAAACATACATCCACCTAAAAGACAATTTATGAAACAAATTTCCTAAAAAAACGATCCAAGTAATTTCGAATAGTAACAGACAAAACATGAAATCTGACAAAACCACAAGATGTTTCATCCAAATTGCTCGTTTAATATCATTTACCAGTTTATCAATGATGACAAGATAACTAAATTGTTGTTGTAATCAATAAGGAAATGAATGTGCATTACCAATAATAGCAACCAATTTTGAAAAGAACAATATACATTGGACTAAAACTTACTTTGAAAACTACCAGTAAAGAATGCATACCCGTCTTTTAACAAAGATAGCAACATAATTTCATTTTACTTACCAATAAGATGCAACACAATTTACCTTATGGTGGTTGTGATTTGTGAAAAAATAACGTATATTTCCATTTCTAAAAAAAATAAGTGTTGCTATTATTAGTGAACGTGTGAAAGGAATCAAGGATGATGTGCAATCATCTTATAAAAAACAATGTTTGTAATGAAAAATTCAAATAGAGACTGACCACTTTAGGGGTTCCTTTACTGTGAGTTTACCCTTGTGAAGCTCTATTTCTTCTATAAAAGTGGCAATTGCCTTTGTAAGAAATGAAATCCTTTATTCCTAATTAACCATACAATGCATCAATTAGGGCATAAAAAAGATAGCTAGTTAACTAGATTAAAAAAAACACGAATTGGAAACACATGTCTACGAAACCAATTAACAAAAAGAAAAGATCATTTTTAGCATAAAGAAATCAAACAATACAGATCATTGTGAATATTGTAAAATCTGCTCTAAACATGATTATTGTAAAGACTAAAAGTACAATATTATATATACAAGACTTGTTGCACAATGAGAACTTAAAATCCAACTAATATTCAAACACATTACACATCCAACTGAACACATAACAATTTAGGTATTCTCTTCTTATGGCTTAGCCTGTTTCTGTTTTGTCCAGAAATATATTATATTTTAGGTTCAAAAGTAGGATATGTCTATTGTCAAGGATTCAAAATCAGTTTCCCATAGACCACCTAACTACTTGGAGATGTACATGGTCCGGTTTGGGTCTAAAAGGCAAACACCTAAACATAAACAATAACTTCAGTTTGACATTTCACAAAACCGAACCAGCCAAGTTAGTGTTCCAAACCAAAATGGTTTGGTTCGGCAGACTTGGAAGTTTAGGGGGAGTTTTGTTACTCTTTAACATGAAAAACGTGTGGTTAATACGTTCAAAAACAAAAATTTAATATTGATAATAAAATTACTCTGTAAGTTGTTAGTTGTTTCAAGAGTACATTAAATGACCAAGATAATCTCCTTTAGAAAATCAAGTTAATTAAAGACATCATTCTCGCTGTAAATCCTACAAGTATACAACTTAAAAGAAATAGATACTTGATTTAGTCAAGTGACACACATAAAATGCTAACAGACTAATACAGCACAAAAGAACATTACACAAGAACATTAAAAAGAATTGACAAAATCTTAACATCAAAATTCATATTTTCAAAAACCAAATTCTTAAAATCCGGATTTTCTTCAAAGCGATTGAACATAAAAATTCCCATTAGAAACCAAATTTAAAACATCACAATTCATAAATTCAATCGGTTTATGCTTAAAATACGGATTCTCTTCAAACCGATTGATTATCCGGATTCAGATCTAAACACCCGGATGCAAATATTTATTGACATACACATATCTTCTAGAAAATATGCACAAATAAATTCATTTAGCGACGCTCATTTGGAAGAAAAAAGAGACGTGCCCGACCAATCGATCTATATCCGGTTTTTTATAAAATATTTTAAAATTATCAGACAATTTAATACCTTGATATGTAGGAGATGAAGGAGAGCCAACTGAAGAACACGATACCTGGATATGTCGGAGATGGAGAAAACAAATATAACAAATCTTTACAATATTTACAACAACAAATACATCAAATTTCAACAAAGAATACAATACCTTGATATGTAGGAGATGAAGGAGACCCGACTGAAGCCATTTCAATATCTGCTAGCTCGTTCTCTCGACCTACAAATAATCGGTTTCTTGGAATCACATAAAAACCTGAAACAATTGTGACTTCCATTAATGCACACAATCGGTTTCACCAAAAATGAAAAAAAAAACCCATAAAATTAACCAAATTCACAAAACCAAAAATGAAAACTACTCCAGAACGATTCTTGAATGGAATCACATAAAAACCTGAAACGATTGTGAAACCATTCAATTAACTCAACAACTAAAAAAACCCATAAATTCACAAAAGAAAAAAAAAACAATCAATCCATTATAGAACTACTGAACATTTCGTTGAAGAAAATCATACATTTTAACAAGAGTTAATAGCCAATTTCGTCCCTGAGGTTTGGTCCAGTTTGCTTGTTTAGTACAAAAGTTTTTTTTTTTGCAATCCCTTACCTGTGGTTTGGATTTTTTTGCCAAATTCGTCCTTTTGTCTAACTCAGTTAAAAAGTGTCGTTAGTGTCAGGGGTAATGTTGTCTTTTACCCACTTTAATGAAGGGCAATATTGTCATTTGATAACATATGATAATTTTAAATAAAAAAAAAAAAGAAAAACCAGTTATCTTCGTTTCCCCTATTTAAAGCTTACAAAACCCTAAAACACAAACACAACTTCAATCGAATCATCAAATCTTCAATCGTCCCTGAAAGCATGGTGATATGCTCGTGTGGATCAACAACCATCATCAAGATCTCGTGGACAGCTCAGAATCCAGGTCGTAGGTTCTACTGTTGCACAATTGGGTGTGGGTTCGTTGACTGGGCTGAGCCCCCTATGTGTACCAATCCTGCTGTGCTGGTACCTGCTCTCTTGGACACAATACGTAGGCATGAAGCCAATGTTAAGAGGATGTTTTCCAGGAAAGAAGAAACTGATCAGCTTTTGAAGAAAATGTCGAGGCAAAACAGGATGCTGAAGATGGGTTTAGGGTTTACATGGATGATGTTTGTCCTGTACTATCTTAATCACTAATGTAGGGTTTGGATATGTGGTTGATGGGTTAATGTGGGTTAATGTAGGTTAATGATGTAGGTTAATGTGGGTCTGTATTGTAATCTTTTGTGAAGATGGAATGAAGTTAATGTTTTGGTAATATCTCTTTGTGTAAATGTGTGTTGAACTTAATGTTTTGACCCATATAGACAAACAACAAAACAAATAGCATGTTTTGACCCATATAGACAAACAACCAAACAACACAGTGTTGAACTTAATGTTTTGACCCATATAGCCAAACAACCAAACAAATAGCATGTTTTGACCCATATAGACAAACAACCAAACAACACATCCTTCACAATATGAGGAGTCAAGGCAAACAACAAACACCATTTTGACCCATATAGACAAACAACCAAACAGCACATCCTGCACAATAATCATGGACCATTATACAACACAAACCATAAATCTAACAAGAACATAACATTGAACAACCATAAAACCATAAAGACATCATTACATACCAAAAGATCAAGTTTGAACATGTCTTAAACAAGTAGCAGGAAACTAAAAGATCAAGTTTTAGTACTGATTACATACCCAAAAGACATAACAAAAACTACTTAAAAACCATGAAACACAACCCTTCAACCTGCATTTCCAGCAACTCCACCTTGTGATCCAGCAGCTCCACCTTGTGATCCAGCAGCTCCACCTTGTGATCCAGCAGCTCCACCTTGTGATCCAGCTACCCTTCCACAGGTCCTTGAGTTGTGTCCCTTCTTTTTGCATTTGTTACAGGTTAAGGAATTACCCTTCCTTGGCAGTTTGCCAGTAGGGTTGATTGACTGACTCAGCTTCTGAACTTCCACCTCAGATGGTCCCTCCTTAGGCTTCCTTATCTTCTTCTGACTTGCCTGGCTAGCCTCTAAAACCTCCTCTGCAGACTTCTTTCTCTTTTTCTTAGGTCTACCAGCCTGGGCATGATATTTAGGAGGAAGCAATGTAGTTGGACAGTTTGAAGTTGGCCACATATCCTGACCATTGATAGGATCCACTGTGTTTGCATACACCCTCTTCCATGTTTCTATAGAGTAAGCTTTGTCCACCCTCTTCCATTTTTCTTTACCTTTCTTTTTACCTATACTACCCTCATCATCAACCTTCTCTTTACCTTTCTTTTTACCTACACTACCCTCATCATCAACCTTCTCTTTACCTTTCTTTTTACCTATACTACCCTCATCATCAACCTTCTTTTTACCTTTCTTTTTACCTTTACTACCCTCATCATCAGACTCAGAATGTTCATCATCAGTAATAGGCTGTTCATAACTAGCATCATCACTTTCACTACCATTTTCCCTATCACTAACATGACCAAACTTATCACTACCATTTTCCCTATCACTAACTACCACTTCATCAACCAAATCAACAAATTCAGCCTCATGTACATGTTCACTTTCATCTTTTTTAACATCATATTTCTCAGCATGTTGAACATAAACTTCAATAACTTTATTAGTTTTAGCATACTTGATTAAGCTCAACACATCATTGTCATTACCTAAAGGTCTTAAACCAAAATCTAATGTTTCACCGGGTACCTTGAAATGGTATACAACTACGTCCTCCTCTGAATAACCCAATGTTACCAGCATATCATTCAATATTATGACAGAAAAGCGATCAGGGTCAATCTTGTCAATATAATCAGACTTACCCTCATAAGTCACATCTGGAAATTCAGTTAAGTCACCACCATGAAAAATCTTTAAACTGAACAAATCTGGATGATTAGCTGAAAATAAACAATGAACACCACATTATTAACCTGATCATCGATATAAAAATTTAAAATTTAAAATTTTAGAGGGTTTGTCGAACATACCATATTTCAGTTGAGGGTCGAAGTCAGAATCAGGTTCTCGTACACACCATTCCCACCATTCGTCATCCATTGTTTGATAATCAGTGTTAGTGTTTGAGAGGATTGTTAGGGTTGTTTGAATGGAAGATAATCAGACGAGAAAGAGGGCTTAGGGTTTTAAAGAGTATTATTATTACTTTATTTTTTAAATTCGTTTTTTAAGTCATTCAGTAATTTGACTAAAATACCCCTCAGTTAACGACACTTTTTAACTGAGTTAGACAAAAGGACGAATTTGGCAAAAAAATCCAAACCACAGGTAAGGGATTGCAAAAAAAAAAACTTTTGTACTGAACAAGCAAACTGGACCAAACCTCAGGGACGAAAATGGCTATTAACTCTTTTAACAAAGATAGATAGTTTCCTATCAATGGATATGTAATCTCTTAACAGAAATCTGAAAAACACCGAAATATTACTATCAAACATCATAATAATCAC
Organism: Ambrosia trifida; assembly: GCA_028751855.1. Classification (NCBI taxonomy): domain Eukaryota; kingdom Viridiplantae; phylum Streptophyta; class Magnoliopsida; order Asterales; family Asteraceae; genus Ambrosia; species Ambrosia trifida. The sequence goes on from CM054125.1 coordinate 51,065,737, forward strand.
AAAGAAGGCATCATTAACAGAAATTGATAAGGATAAATTCTTATCAAACATCATAAGGACCCATTGTTATGTAAATGGTTTAAAATTGTAAAATCTAGTATTACCTGAAACTTTGCCTATATTTTCAGCAGCAGGTGCAGTTGATGATGGCCAAGAATAAAAAATATGACTTGAATGAATGTGTCTCACAAACTTGAATTAGTCAGGTTATAAGGGTGGCTTGGGCCGCTCATTACTAGTGACAAACTCCTACAAAATTATGTGTTTATGAGTGACATACAAAATTGTATATGCTATAATACAAACAAATGTGTGGTGTGTGAGTCATCAGAGAAAATCAAAAGCTAGAAGAAAAGGAAAACCTCTATATTTATTGAATTAAAGCTTGGATTTCACCTATAATTGTACATTTTGACGGGTTTTCCGGCCAGCTACAACGGTGGCAATATTCATGTAAATTGAAAACCTATAAGAAAATGGTTGTTATAAGAAAATGGTTGTTATACACTCAAATACTCAATGCAAATGCCATATCACCCCTCTTTCCAAATTCAAGTATTCCACTACGGAACACTTCATCAGCGTATGCACAAAAACCTGCATACCTTAAAACTCCTTGAATATTCCTCTTGTTAACACAATTTCTATCTATCCTCAATAGGTTACACCTCATCTTCTATAGTTAAACCAAATCCTAAATCACATTGACAAGAAAAAAGGGATATAAGGAAATAATATAATAATATCAAACATTCATTAAATATAATATATAAGAAAATATAGAAGACAACATCAAATCAACATCAACCAAAATACGTTAAGTAATAGATACCGCAATGAAATAATATTCAAGTATGACATGGTTAGTGGACCTTCCCTTTCGGGTTCACCCTTTAACCGTAATGAGAATAATTTGTAAGTATAAGACATGATTAGGGGTCCTTCACCTTTCGGGTTCACCCTTAACTGGTAAATTTCTGTTCACCTTGTTGGACTCTAAACACCCATATTGATAAACTCTGAGGATTTCACGGTTCCCTCGGGTTAGAGGAATACTCTGATCCGAGTCCTACGTGGGCACTGGCGTAGATCTCATATGAGTTATCAATTAGTATGTTTATTGACAATGATGTTGAACAAAATAATGAGAAAGTATAACAGGGTCTTGCTCAAAATAGGAAAAAATATGCATACAAAATATGCGTTCATGTAAGTATATAAGTATAGCATAAAATTTCGATTGAAAGAATAGTATAACATAAATCGAGTAAATCGCAATTACACCAAATAAGAGTAATTTAGTTGAACCAAAGTTTAAAATCAGTGATGTAAGAATAACTGCTAATAAAAGGATAATGCGAGAATAACTATAAATAAGATAATGCGCGAGCATAACTATAAATAAATTGTGTAAGAATAAAATAATGAAATTTACTGCAAATGAGAGTGCGCAGAACAGACGTATAGTCTACTAGCATGAGGGTTTAAATTTAGTAGTTTTGCATATATTCACTATACGATAAAAGGCATTTAGCAACATTCCGATGAGGATATGCTCAACATTTTGTTAGACCAAAAGTTTTGCGACTGAGAGAGTACAAGTGTAAAAAGATAAATCTTCGTTTACAAAACATAGATTACCCGAACTTTACGATATGGTTGAAAGAATAGTAGTAGTGTATGAGAATAACCTTTTAGAAATCGAAGAATGTTTTAGATTCAAAATAGATTCACATAAAAAGACTTCGTAAGTACACACTTTCATGTGTTTACGAGAAGTCGAGTTGAAAATGGTTATAAGACATATTATCAGTCGCAAGTTTCCTCATTTTCTTTTCCCGAAAACATATATTGGATCCCTTATATGAAAACAAGAAGGTTTACATTTGACTTGTATATATGCAAAACAAGTGATAAAATGCAGATGAAACCATTTCATGAAGTATATATAAATCTAATGTGTTTCAAAAGACCAAGATTTAAAATGGTGTGAATGACAACAATCAATGTATATGAATAGATTCCCAATATTTTAGAAAGTTCACAGTTTCAAAATAACGTGGATGTTAAAAACTTATAAGTGTAACATTTCTGAAAATAGACTTTAAGTTTTAAAAGGATGATTGAGTTACAGCAAAGGAAATGCTAAAGGTTGTGAATAACATGTAGGGTTCGTGATTCAACTATTAGCTAGTTACCTAGCTTCAAAACCCAAATCAACGTTAAAAGTCTACGGCGCATAAATTTCTCGTGCTGCGTTGATTTAGTGAATCGGCTAGGTATTTTTGATAATATGGTAGAAGTTTATGAGTTGTTTTGAAGACAATGGAGAATCCGTTTTGGTTTAGGTTGATCCTCCTTGATAATGTTTGGAAGTTGTGGGTAGGACAGGTATGAGGTTGTGAATGATCCCGGATGCCTCGACGAATTTTGGAAGATAGGATTTTCTATAACATTTCTTTAACTTGTAAGTTAAAATATCATTAATGTTGAAAATTTTCGTTTTTATGAAATGTTTGAGAAAGTGAAATGTTACCCGTTAGGATTGGGTAAGCTTGAAACCTTGGAAAAATTTTACGAAATTTATTCATTCCGTTTGTTTGTAAGATCGTTAAGGCATCTCTTTGGGACTCGTAGTGTGCTATTTGTCTCAAGGCACAAGGTGCATACTATTTGTGTACTAATTTGGTGAATAGGCTTCTCCAGAACTGGGTCTTTGTGCTCTTGTGAAAAATCAACACAGGAAATAGTTGCTAAGTTGATCGTTTTAGAGAGTAGTGTACCGGTGTGTATCGTGCATATAGGCATCTATGTATGAATTTAGTCTGACCAAAAGGAGCTAAATAGTAATAGTTGGTTATGGCTTAGGAGACTGGGCTTGGTTATGATAGTGAATACGTATGAGGATATATTGTGTTGAGAGTATTGTGGATGCACAAGCGGATACAAAATGTCATAGTTTAGAGATATACTGTGACATCGATCAACTGAGTTTATAAACATGGTGATATAAAACAGGTTGATTAATGAGTTTGGGAAATCATTTTCATTTTTAACTGTGTGATGACGTAACATTCCCAAAATCAGGATGTGGTCGAAGTTAAACATAAGGTTTAAAATTTCTGAGTCATGGGTAGAAATGTTTTAACTCAAGGGAGAAATGCTTTATAGTGTAAAAGTCGCAATACATAAATGAAATAATGTAGATTTTACTGCGATAATATAGTGAACAAACGTTTTAATAATGATGATGAAGAATTCATAAGCGAATGATTAACAAATAATAGCATATGAAACAACAAGCGATGAAATTGTAACTTCAAATGATAAACAAGACATAAATATCAATAACATGAGACGTTGGAATTGTTTCCATAGGAAACTTTGACTAACTCAAGTGTTTGAAATTTTCTAGTGACTTGTGGGGGCGTAATTTAGCCTATAAGTGAATGCTCATCCCAATAGTTCCCAGGTAGGTATACGGGTCCCTCATCTGATTGGGATTTATACGAAATACCAGGCCTGGACAGAAAACTCAGGATACATGCGCTCATCCTTCCCGATTGGACGTGCCCCGTCACTAGTGAATTCCAAAACTTTAGCGAGATTAAAAACGAGATGCAGAAATAGATCATTGAGATGTGGATTTCACTCCTAACTCAAAGATGTATTTCAAAATTGAAAATTACAGTGGATTGAAACCAGTCACTAAATTAAGGATATCACTCCCAACTTAGTGATTAAATCTCTTTTTGGAGGAAATACTTTTTGAGATGTGGATGTCACTCCTATCTCAAAGATATATTCAAAAGAAATAAAACATATAAAGGGGTGAAACTAATCACTAAGGTATGGATGTCACTCCTAACTTGGTGATATCGTTTCGTTTGTGAAATACGAGTGTCTTCTTCTGCAAGCAAAATACCGAAAGAATAACGAGAAGGAATCATAGAGAAAATATCTTGCAAGAAAATATAAGAAATAAGAGAAATATACATGAGAGGACTCGTGAAAGTAAGCATTGTTATAGACTAGGCTAAAAGGCATTCTAATAACCTAATTCCCTATAACCATGGCTCTGATACCAATCTGTAACACCCCAACCGATGGCCGAATCATCGAGGTTCCATGTAGAGATGATTGTTCAATAGCTCATGGACTAAAAGTGTAAATATTGATACATTAATTAAGTAGTTTATTACATGGAAAGAAAAATACAAGATACAATAATTATAAAGTGACAACTAAAACTGAAATACAATGAATCCAAAATCTAAGTAAAATTCCAAAAGCTTAAATGTCATCTCATAAATAACTTGAAACATGTACCAAAATAACTTGAGCATACCCTGTTTTGAATACATATAGTAGAAAAACGTTTCGCAATTCATGTGTTGTATACCACCGTTTGCAATTATGTATTTAAGTAGTATCCGGGTCAAAATCAACCCTATGAAAGTGAAATGAAATTTATATATAGTACGTGCTATTAACAGTAGTAATGAAACACATAGCAATGAGCAAGGTCTCTCAATAGAGTCACAAGGGGTATATACCATAGTACTATTCATTGAAATGCTAGGCCGCAACGGTTAAAGATTTTGACAAGTCATAGATACACAAAGTAACATAAAGCAAACACACATGAGACGTGCACATAGTGAAAAGAAATAGTAATTTGACACAAGGTACATGAGTAGGCCCAAACGGTAAAATGAAAAAGGGGAAAGATATACTCACAGTTTTACTAAGCGCGATAAATCCAAACAAAACTCGTCACAAGATAAACTTGAGAATTCCGAAAAATTCAACCTATACGTATAAGAATACCAATGAGGGAAAATGACTTAAAAGTCTAAGGCATCTAGAATCTAATTCAACCTATACATGTAAGGAAGATGAAGTTTTATGATAACTAGAAATTAATAATAATTTTAAATAAAATATAACATGATTTAAGATCCAATATGTGACTAAGAAAGTATAAACACTTATGTTTCACAAACTTAGAAATATTTCTGTTTTACATAAAAATATTCATAAAACATATTTTATAATTTATTATTAATTAAATAATTTATTATGACTAATTAAATATAAATAAGCTAGAAATACAAGATATGGTCCAAAAATAATATTTTTATGAAACATGTATACTATATGATGAGAAATGCTCAAAATAAATTTTTCATAAATTTTCTTAATTTATTAGTATTTAAAACTGATTTTATGGGTTTAAATCATGTTTAAATGGTTAAAAATAGAAAAATATATAAAAATTAATCATTTCTGATCCAATAAATTAGAACTAAGTTTCTAATGTAAATTTCAAATTCAACAAAAACTTTGAGATTAAAATCATTAAAAATAAATTTTTAATCAATTAAATATTATTAAAACAAATTAAATTAATAAAAACATGAAAATAAATTATTTTTCAGAAAATAAAAATATGATAATTTTCTTTATGGTGTCAAGATACTATACCTAAATTTTCATGACGTTTGGAGCATAAATAAATTTACTATGAATATTATAATATTTATGTACATAAATAATGAATAAATAAAAAAATAGGATTTCCCAAAAAGACCAGTTCAAGACCCGTGGTTCCCAGGCCTTGAACTCGGACAGCTCGTGAGTTAAACACGCACACAGACCACTCGACTAAGTGTCAGTTTTGTTGATAAATTAGAAAAAACATTATATATAAACAATTAACCCACTTCATCATCTTCCCCAAAATACAACCAAACCCTAACCCTAACCCCATAATTCAATTCCACGATTCAGAACGAGTTGGACATCAAGAATATGGGTTTATTGATATGCAAGAACTTACAAACACAACAGCACTGAAAAAATCGGACTTACAATGCGTTTAAGGATCGAAGAACGAAGCTTTATAGTCGACGGAAGAAGGCTCGATTACAAGGTTTTTAGACGTAGAAAGAATGTGTTTTTCGTGGGTTTTTGAAGATGACTAGTGCAGAAAACAAATGGGAGCTTTGGTTTATGTAATGTGCGATTAAAATCCCGACTTTGATTGATATAAAAGTTTCCGGTAGTTACAGGTTTAAAACCGATATACAGCTCATCAATAATGCATCATCGTCTAATTAAATGATGGGAAAACAAAGAGGAACAAAGGAATAACGCCTAGAGTTTGGTCAATGATGATAAAACGCATTAAAGATCAAGATTTAACTTCGCCGGAGTGTAATCCGGCCGATGGCCCCTCGCCGGAAACGAACAGAAGAAAAAAATTATTATTTGAAACTTTCAGTTTTGACAAAAACAACCCCTCAAGTTTATGTTTTGGAAATATTTGTTTCCAACTCTATATTTTCTTAACAATTCTATCAAATCTTATAACTTTTATAGAAATTTGGTAAATAACGAAATAAATAACGTTAGAGATTTTATTATTGCATCAAATCAAAAGATACAAGGATAGGAATTGACAACTTTCTAAAAGATGAGGGTGACGGTTGTCACATCTCTCCTTCTCTAGGATTTAGGTAGGAATAGGAGGCAAGGAACTCTATGGTAAGTTCAAGATATACGGTTTTTGGATGTTCAACAAGTTGGCTAGGGGTTGGGATACCATGTCCATAAATCTCTCATGTTGATTCAAGGTAGCCAGTAAATCCCAACTCAGCCAACTAGGCGTGCCAAACATATCTCTTCTGTTCCATAAGTTGAAGAGTTTGTTGATGCATCTTGATTCCTTGGCATTCCGGTTGCCAAATGTTAGGAATGCGTGTTCCATCTGCATATAAAAAACGCATTCCAAACTGTTAGCATATCAAAAATTATGGTCGCGGACGTCCAACATACGGATGCAAAGTTTCTGACCTGATTCTGGTGGTTTCGCACGGTCGTGCACAAATGTGCACGGTCGTGCAGGTCCTGTCTGCCCGTTGTTTCTGAGCTGAGCTCGTTTTTCTCGGCTCGCACAGTCGACTCAGTAATTCAGAGTCAAGACGATTGTTCCCGGTTGCAAACCAAGTCAGATCGACCGTGCAGACCCGCGCACTACGGTGCAAAACCGTGTAGTTTTTTCAATTTTATGCCAAAATCACTAAGTCACATACATTTTGTTTAAAACTTATAATACAAGTGGTTTTGGGCTTGGTTATGCACGGTTTCAACACAAATTAACTAAAACCTGGCAAATTTTAAACCAAAATAACAAGATTTGTGGGTTTTGTTTGAGATTTATGAAGAAACCCCCAAATCCTTAACCTAGAACAAGAATTAAACGAATCTAAAATAAAAACGCAGAAAAGTTGTACAAAATTATGAAGGGATTCAAACCTTGATGGTTTAGAAGGAGAAGAATCGAAGATATAGAGCAAAAAAGCTGTTTTCGGCCGAATATAGGGTGGAACGGAGGTGCATGTCGTGTTTTAGGGTTGTGGTGTGAATTATGAAGTTAAGGTTGTTTCAAACTAAAACGCAAATTGTTTTTATTATAATACGCAGTTATAAACTATTTTGGTTAAAATTCTAATGTAAAAAAAGTAGTATTTTGTAAAATTCTAATTACACATCACCAACAAATTTATTCTTCTTGGTCATCGTCCATCACCTGATCCTCATCGAAGCCGTCCACATTATTAACTTGCTCATCTTCGTCAGGTTCATCAACAAGCTCTAGATTCTGACCTCTTTGCTCATTCGCATGCTTACGTCTGTCATGGCATATTTTACCAAAAATCTTTCATGCCCTTGGTTTTTTGCCACTAGGACTTATAGCCTTCTTTTTCTGTGACATGATCCTCTTTTATTTACCCCGGCCTTTGTTCTTTATACTGTTAGGTAATCGGACAGTTGCCTCCAACGGTTTATTTTAGCCGAGCAAACTCGAATATCTATCATATTTATTCTGGCTAGATTTAATGGCCCTAACCTGATCAACCTTATTTATCATCACCTTCATCTGATCCCTAACTTTTTGAAGTTCATCGACATCTGATATTATACTGTTAGTGTAACACCCCAACCGATGGCGGAATCATCGAGGTGCCACGTAGTGACGATTGTTCAAAAGCTCATGGTACTAAAATGTAAATATTTGATTATTGAATATTGTTTTACAACATGTGAAAATAAATACAAGACAACAAAGTAAAGATAATTGATTGATTTAATCTAAGTCCAAAGTCCTATGTGAAGCGTCAAGCAGCTTATCCTAAAACATGCACAAAAATAATTTTGTCAACATATGATGTTGGTGAGTACTACTTAGTTTTGTACATATAGTATAAGTTTGAAAAGTAGTACAATTCATGTGTCTAGTATCACCAAGGCATTATGTAAACACGCAAGTAACCAAACAAGACAAAGATCAAATGTAAAGTTTGTACCATGTAATTGATAATGAGCACCTCAACACGTGTCAAGTCTAAAAGAGCACCATAACATAAGCTATGTCTAAATGAGCACCGTAACATAAGTTACGTCTGTATGTAAAGAGCACCATAACATAAGTTATGTCTAGATGTATGATTTTGTATGTAAGCTACGTTCATGTTCAAACATAATCACGAAGATAAACAAGACACGTATATGAATTGTAAATGAATAAAAATGTATGTGTAAATGAATATGAAAGTTTTGTATACTTGTGCATGAATCACCCCAAAAATTGTAAAAGCGAAAAAGGGGATAAGTAATACTCACCTTAGCAAGGTGGTAAGTCTTGTGTAATTGAATATGTATAATCCAACGTTGCCAAGTATCACCCTATGTATAATGTTACAAATAAGTCTAAGTCTATTTGGTCTATAAGTATTTTCTAGGGCTTCGAATTGGGGATAAGTATTTATTTGATTAATAATTAAAATGTTTAATAATTAAGAGAAATTTGGTAAATAAATAAACAAAAGTCTTTGAGTAAAGTTTAAATCAAATATGGTCACAATATAAAGTTTTAAGTGTGAAAATATTTTTTTATAAATTATTTTCTTGAAAATAGAATATTTAATCTATTTATTTCAATTTGTCAAAATATAACTTTAATATTTAAAAATATTAAAATTAAAGAAATTTTAGATTAAAAATTGTATTTCTGTTCTAAATGGATAGAAATAATTTATGTAAAATTTTGGTACAAAAATATTGTAAAATGAATTTATTATGAATTATTTATGATTAAAACTAACAAAAATTGATTAAAAATATTAAACAAACGGTTTTTCAGAAATAAAAATTATTTCTGAAATGTATATTGTTACACAAGTTTAGAATAATTTTTGTGGGAATTTATAAAATCGTTTAGATATTTTTATTGAATTTTATAATTTTAAGTGAATAAACTTGCAATATTTATAATATATATTAAATAAATTATTTTTGAAAAACTAAAAATTGGATGATGAACTTTTTCAGTGGGAAAACATAAAACAAATTTTGTAGAATTTATAAAGTAGTTTTAGTATTTTAAAACGATTTTTAAAAAGAATGAAGATAATATAGGTATAAAGGATACAAAAAAAAAAAATAATGTTTGTTCATGGTGGGACTCGAACCTGGGCCATAGGCCGGTTCAAGTCTTACCACAACTTGTCTCAACCAACTGATCTGTGAACTATTTTGTGATAGATTCCGTTTCGTTTTAAACTTAAACAATACGCATCAATGCCTTCTTCCCCAATTCGTGCCTTATAAACCCTAGCTTATCAATACACCAATCCAACAAACAATAACCCGATTAATCATAGGGTTATTGTTTGTTGATGGCCGATAAACAAAACCCATCAAAAAGATTGAACTTACAAGAATGATTTCGTGATAATTGTCGAGTCAACAGAAAAGTCAAACTTCAAACGATTACTCTTATACAGATGATTTTAACAGAAATTGATAGTGAGGGTTTGTGTTTCGGCGAGTTGTGAAGGTCCAGCAAGGTTTAATTTATAGTGAAATGGCTTGGTGTAACACCCCAACCGATGGCGGAAACATCGAGGTGTCACGTAGTGACGATTGTTCAATAGCTCATGGACTAAAGTGTAAATTTGAATACATTGATTAAATAATTTATTACATTGAAATGAAATACAACGATTCTAACTGTCAACTAATTTGTAACACAATGAATCCAAATCTAAATATAAATCCGAAAGCTTAAAGGATGCATCTCAAAACAACCTGAAACATGTACGAAAACGATTTGGTCAATACAAAATGTATTGGTGAGCATACCCTGTTTAAATAAATATAGTAGAAAAGTGTTTTGCAATTCATGTGTCGTATACTGTTTGCAATTATGTAATAAGTGGTATCCGGGTCAAACCAACCCTAAGAGAAGAAAGCAGATATATATAGTATGCGCTAGTAGTAATGTAATACATAGCAATGACGAGGACTCTCAACAGAGTCACAAGGGTATAAACCATTGTACTATTCATTGAAATGCCAAGCCGCAACGGTTAATGATTTGACAGGTCATAGATACACAAAATGACACAAGCAAACACACATAAGAATTGCTATTTTAGTAAAAGGAATTATAAACTTGATAGTAAGTACATGAGTCACCCCAAAATAGTAAGACAGTAAAAAGGGGAAAGATATACTCACAGTTTGCGAAAGCGAGCAAAATCCAACTTAAGCGGTCGTGAGCTAAGTAATGAGAATTCCGAGGAATTCAACCTATAATGTGTAAGCATACTAATAAGGAAATGTCTAAAAAGTCTAAGGTAACTAGGGTCTAAGGCATTAGGGTTTGCTAAGTCGATTTGGGGAAGTAGAGTTTTTAATATAAAAGTTGTATATCACAAATAATATATGAAAGGTTGTAAATGTGGTTTAAATAATATAATTATTACTTATTGAATATTTAGATAAAAAATATGTTTGAATAATTAAGACAAAATAATTCAGTTAATTACTATAACTAAATTAAAATAAATACGATAATCATAAATGTATAACTAAATATTTATGAGTTTCACAATAATCCAACAAATGGTAATTAAGATTTTTAAACATAAAACATTCCTATTTAATAAGAAAAGTATTTATGAAATAGATGTTTAAATAGTATAAATAAATAATTGTTTAATTATGTCTAATTAAACATAAATAATGCTAACAAGACATGATCCAAAAATACTATTTTTATAGAAAATGGATACTTTCTGATGTAAATTAGTGAAAATAATTTTCTCATAATTTTTATAAACTTATTTATATTTAAAACTGATTTAATGAGATTAAATCATGTTTAATTGATAAAAAATAGGCAAATCAATAAAAACAAATGTTTTCTGAACCAATAATTTTTATTTTAGTTCATGATGATTAGAAATAATTTATGACAAATTTTGAGATAAAAACCACTAAAAATGAATTTTTAATCAATTAAATATGATTAAAACAAATTAAATAATAAAAATTACGAAAATAAAATATTTTCCAGAAATAAAAATTATGACAATTTTCTAGAAGGTGTCAAGAAGCTACTCCTAAATTTTTATAATTTTTGGAGCAAAAATGAATTTATTATGAATATTCTAAGTTTTATGTATTTAAATTTTATATAAATAAATAAATAAATGATAAATAAATAAAAATAATAAATAAAAGAAATATAAAAACAGACCCGCGGGGAGGGGGACTCGAACCCGGGTCTAATATGGGTAAGGACATGCCAACAACCACTCTTCTATGTTAAGTTATGTTGATTTATTTCCAAATGAATTTTATTTATGAAATACCCCTTGTTTCATCTTCTTCCCCAATTGCCTTAGAACCCTAACCCCAACCCTAAAACTAATAGCTCGACACAGAGTTGTTTTGGCGTCAAAACTATAGGGCTATTGAGCTTCTACCAATAATAAACAAAATGGCATGGAGATTATTCACTTACATAAACGATTTAGAGGCGAGCAAGAAAAAAAAATAATCGGACTCCATGTCCGAATACAGACCAAACTGGACGCGATTTGATGTCTTTCCGATGGGTTTTCAAAGGAAGTGAGTGCAGAAATGTAATGGTAGGTTCATATTATAGCTTCGTGAATGAAAAACGCATTCTTGAATGATTAAGAAAATCCGGTCGGTTTCACCTCATAAAGTCCGATTAAATCTCAATTAAAACGCGTTAAACACCTATTAAAACCTTGTAACAAGCTAAATAATGATGGAGATAACGGTTTAGAACATTAAGAACGAGTTAAAACGGTTTTAAGTAATAAATTGGTTTTGGCCGGAAATTATTCCGGTGGCCGGACCTGTGGCCGGAAAAACGTGGAGGGGGAAGGGGAGGAGAGGAAGTGTTTAAAAGTTTTGATATTTGGCAGAAAAGGTCCCTCCATGTTTAACTAGGTTAGTTATTTTTAATTTAGTTAGTTTTTTTTTCCTATATAAAACTTAACTAAGTTAATTTTATTTAACCAAAACCTTCTAAAACTTTATAAACTTGAAAATTTTATAGAATCTATTCCGAAATATGTTTCAACCTATTCATTTGATTAAAACTTATACCCGAACCGTAATAATTATAAATGATAAAATTTTAGTTCGTTCAAAATAAATTTTGAAAACCACGAAACTTACAGGGACTATAACGGAAATATTTAGAGGACTATTATTGTCATTTTGACGAAAGACGAAGGTGACGAATGTCACACTTGGTGTTCGATTTGGCAAGTTTTGACCACGTTTGAATGTATATACGCGTGAATGTTATTCGAATTGGAAATGTTTAGCTGATTACACGCGATAATTGAGCATGGGTTTGACTGGCACAGGTTAGCCGTTCGATTTAGAGCAATAATTGATGGTGATTGTTCGAGAAACTCGGCCAAATTGAGGGTCAAAGCTGGTGTTGACCGGTGTTGTTCCTTGGTTTCATGTTGCTGCACGTTACAGACAAAGGAAAATGGAGTTGGAGTTTTCTTTGTGGGTTTTTATATAATATGGTTTGGGTTTAAATCAAAAGTTAAGTGTAGCACAGGTGGTAGCGTGTGTGTGTGTATGTTCCAGCTTCTGCCCGGGTTCGATTCTTGGGAGAAGTATTTTATTTTTATTTTTTTAAAACAAAAGGGAAAGAGAGGGCTTGGGCCAGAGATCCTACTATTGGGTCGGACTACTGTTGGGCCGGACTTGGGCTCCGAATTTTTAAAAAGAAAAGGATGGTTGGGTCTTGGTTCGGGTATATATGGTGTTAGTTGGGCTCAAGTATTTTAGGTGGGAATAAGGCTTGTATTATTATTTATTATTATTATTATTATTATTATTATTATTATTATTATTATTATTATTATTATTATTATTATTATTATTATTATTATTGTTGTTGTTGTTGTGCAAAAATAAAAACATAATGAAAGGAAAAGTGACGGATGTCACAGTTAGCAAGATACTCACCGACAAAAATAATTTCTCGCGCAAGTTGTTTAGCCTGCTTGATTTTGCCATCACCAAAATCAGCAACATCAAATGAGTGGCTGATCTCATTAGGAACAACCTCCTGTGTCCACCTTTTCAATATATATCTATTCGGGAAAATTTTGACTCTAAACAACTTGAACACAAAGAAAATGTGTCTGCATAACAATTCATATTGTTCAAATCTTTTGCATATGCACGTGCCAATTGCCCCTTCAGGATCCTTCTTTTTCCTTCTTCAATAAAACCTGTGTTGTTTGTTAAAACGCAAATAGTAATGTTAAGACGCAAATTCTAAAATTTTGGCGTAGATACTAAAAACAATTACCTATGACAACCCCTCTCCATATGCATTGGGATCTCAACAAAGCACTTCAAAAACCCTTCATCATGTTTCTTTGTTTGGAATAAGATCAAATCATTAGTGGAATACATCTCATCTTGAATGCCAAAGAAAATGGTACGTGTGAATATCTTGGCTACTTGCTGCTTAAGTGGATTTGTAGTCCAAAAATTTGGCTTAGTGTGTCTAGAGTCTTGATCATTCTTCCTATGGGTAAACCTTTGGGCCTCCATTGATGTTTCAAAATGATTTAAAAACTCAACAAGTGTTAGTTGAGAATTAGCAGCTTGGCAAAAGAAGTGGTTCTCGCTCTCTGATCTTGAAGTTGTTCGCATCAGTCCAGACATAGGCTCATCATGATAGAAAGCCGGAATCCACATCGATCTCATCTCAAACATATCAGTAAGCCAGTTATTGTTATCCAGCTTGTAATTAGTCATTATAGCAACCTATTCAAAATCAAACTTCTCCGGACTAATCGAATCTGTCTAAACACTATACTACATATGCGACGTTTAAATTCATCGTCGCTACATAACACAGGTCCAACCTAACAAAATAAAAAAAAGTTTCAACAAAAATAAACCAGGGGGGACATAAAAAGGATAAATATAAAAAATACGCAAGTTTAAAGTAGTTTGAACACAAATATTATAATGATGATACAATTTAAACGCAAATGTAAAATGACATACAAACGCAAGTATGAAACAAATCTAATAGGGTACCTTTTCAGAAACGTTTTTCATTATATGCCACATGAAAAGTCTATGTCCGCTAGAATGAAATACACACTGTATAGCATTCTTCATCGCAGGGTCCTGATTAGTAACAACTACTTTTGGATGTTTTCCAAATGATTTAACAAGCATCTCCAAAAGCCACTTGTATGATTCCGTAGTTTCAGAAGACAACAAACCAGCACCAAGGGTTACATTCCGGCAATGGTTGTCAATACTAGTAAATGGGACAAATACCATATTGTATCTAAAAAAAACAATAAAAGTTACTATAAGAAAAAAGAAAAAAAAACATAACATGTGAACATATATTGTATAAAAATTGGGCATACTTGTTGGTGTTAAATGTCGCATCGAATGAAATAACATCTCCAAACTCCACATAGTTCTTCTTACATAAAGATCAACCCAGAATAACGCAGAAAGAGCATTATTAGCATAAGTTGAATACTCAAATGAATAGTCCAGGATGTACTTTTTCTTATCATTCAACTTAGAAACAATCATATCAGCATCATATTCACCTATGAATCTGCTTAATCCACTTTTAAAATTTTTACAGTCAACACCTGTTGCCCCACCATTCTCAAATCCACCGTATTTTGTTCGCATAATATTAAATGCTTTGACCGGACCAAAATTCAATGAAGATAGCTCACAAATCATTTCTTCTTGTACATATGTTAAGTGCCTATTTGCTGCTAACAAATGCATGTCAGACTGGGACACAAATGGATGATTGTGGCCCTCAACAAACTTATAAATCTTATACTTCTTTCCATCCTCAGAACTGCAAAAAAATATGTGCTTTGCATCCCGTACGAATAGACGGTCATTTCCTCGGCTTTTTGGTCTTTTTGGAACTTTCACCATGAATCACTAAATCATTACTACTGCCTATCTTAAATCCTTCTTTGTAACATGTAAAATACTTAATATGAATAATATTCCTTACAACATGTTGAGTACTTTTCCTGGCACAAAAACCTGACTTCTTTGCATACTCTTTATAAAACTCGTATGCAAATTCTAAACTGTCGAAAGTCATTCCAACTTCTGGCTTGGGAATTCCTTCAACTTCGGAAAAAAAACATTTAAACGCAAGTTAGAAAAAAAATAAAACGCAAATAAACAAATGACTAGGAATGACATTAGCATGCATAAAAAATAAAATAATTTATAAAAAAAAAATGAAACATCTAATTACAAGTAGAAATCCATTACACGTACATCAAAAACTGATATAAAAAAAACATTCACGCATGTATAAAAAACATACTACATCTAGAAAATGTTATAATATATAAACACAAATGACTGTATAAAAAATCTAATAACAAGACCTTAAACTCTTCAAAAACAATTAAACGCAGTTAATAAAAAATAAAACGCAAGTGAACAAACGGTTAATAAATGACATTAACATGCAGGAACCTTATAAGTAGATCTGAACTGATAAAAAACTTTCACTCAATTATAAAAACCATACTAAATCTAGAAAATGTTATAATATACGATCACAAATGACTGTATTAGAAATCTAATAACAAAACCTTGAACTCTTCGGTGTTCTTCGATAATGATAAAATCATCGTTCGAATTCAGTTCGCCTTCATGATTTGAATCATCAGGAACAATATTTGAAAAGAAAAAGAACTGTGAATCATATATCAACCAATCGAGCTATCGAATAAGTAAAATTAACACAATACCTTCAAAATCTTCATCTACATTAACTTTGATATTTGGAATTTCATTAAGATTTGTAAAAAATAAACATAATTCAGATCAATGCAGCATCAATTGGATGCTGATCAAGTGTAGATCAATCACGCAAATATGATATATAAATCTTCAATTATTATTTAGCAAACATGATCTATGAATCTTTAGATGTTAATGCAAATTTATGAATTTTGATACAGCTATTGAAAATCTTCAAATGATTAAACGTAGAAGTAGGTTTATTATGATTTTAAATTTAAAAGGGATCATGCAGTTATATTTGATAAGGATTGCAACGTGATTACAGAGATAGTGAAAAAGACTATATTACCCTTTAACTGGAGTACTTAATTGTTGATTCCCAAAAAAAAACCGTCGTCCATGTTGCAAGTTTTCATTGTTTCTTACACTTTGTACGAATTTGTACTTTGTACTCTAAACTTTCTATTTTTAAAAAGTCATAAGTCAATATAATAAACACTTTTCTAAAAATAACACTTTAAAAATAAGTTCGAGGGTAACTGTACTTGTTGGAGATTTGTTAGAAGAACAAAAGAAAATCATTTGTTTACTAAGTATTTGATAGGACACTATATGTTAAACTAGGTTATCAGGTCGCATGTTATCCCATTATAAAAAAGTTAATATTACATACCCGTAGCCTGGCGTGCTAAGATAATCGATTTGGCTTATTAAACAATACTAGCAGGGTCCCGTGCGTTGCGGCGGGGCTACACTCTATTTAGTCATTAGTTATCTTAACTCATAGATTTTTCGTCGACATAGACTTTTACAATCCATTATACTTCTGACCGAGATTGTAAATGAAAACCATTCATCCTCAAATTTGTTTACAGTCGAAGCCCTAGACCCATGAAAATCTTGAAACAAAACTATAATATGTGTTTACATATAATTAAATGGGTCATCTGTTGGAGAACCAAGCAAAACATAGTATCAAAATGATGGAAAACATGATGATAATAGGTCTGGTTTATATAAAAATAACTCTCCTCTTTTTATAATATATTTTTCTGTATATGTTCTGTTTCTTAAACCATATTTGTTTACAATAATCAACCTTGTGTTATTTTGTAAATAATCATTAAATTTATTATTTAGATATATTATTTTATATCTTGCGCTATATGTTGATGGGCTTTTATTTCTTTATGTTAGGGCCTTAGCCGAAAATGATAATCAACGTTGATGATTTGTACCTGGTCACAAAGAGGCGAGAAAAAGAACACAGTACGTAGTGGTGTAGATAGAGAGATGACTTTTAGAAACAAGCACATCTCACTTCACAAAGTTGAAGTTTTATGGGGTTTGTTGGTTGAAAGTGATGTAATTTCTAAACTATCGACACCTATAGGCTATAGACATCTCATTTATCCCTTAAAATGTGTAACATAATAACAAACTCAAACTAAATAGTTTAGTATTTTTCTTCTACACCTCGATCCACCATGATTATCAACCAAAGCAACTATACTTTAAGTTGCATTATTTATACAACAAGAATGGAATATACTAGAGGAGTTTATCACCTGTAACAACTATGGACACAATATAATCTTAAAAAATGGACGATTTAAATGTTAAGGTTTATAGTAGAGATTAAAGAAAATAAACTTAATTTTGGATGTGAAGATTTATTAATTTAAGTTATTTTGGTGTTATAACAATGCAAAAATTCCATACTCCCAAGTGATTTGTACAAAAAGACAGAAACCAAGTAGTTGCATGGGACAGAAAAAATAATATGTATAAAACACATATGCGTTTTTAATGAATTTAATAATTTTTTTTAGATACGTTAGCGAAAACACCAGGAAATTTCATAGCTTCAAGTTCATCATTTTTATGTGAGTTTTCAAAACAAAGATACTTATTTGAGCCGACGGATTTGACTGCTTCTCACTATAAATACCGAACATGCATATTGAACAATATAGAGTCATCAGCCAAAGGGAACGTAAACCCAAATTAATTATCTTTTAAGGTCCTCCTTAGTTGAGGTTTATGTTCTTGTATCACTAACCATTTGCAACTTATATATCTCATTTTACAAACATGGGAGCAGGTGGCCGAATGTTGGACTCATCTGATCACGCTAATGATATCCTGAAACGTGTCCCGATTGATCCACCATTTACATTGAGTGATCTAAAGAAAGCAATCCCAGCGCATTGCTTCGAGAGATCTGTCATACGTTCATCTTACTATGTCGTTCACGATCTTATTGTTACCTACGTCTTTTACTTCCTTGCAAATACTTACATCCCTCTACTCCCTTCTCCTTTGGCTTACATAGCATGGCCCGTTTACTGGTTTTGCCAAGCTAGCATCTTGACTGGCTTATGGGTGATTGGTCATGAATGTGGTCACCATGCCTTCAGTGAATACCAGTGGGTTGATGACGTTGTTGGATTCATCCTCCATTCAGCTCTCTTTACCCCTTATTTCTCTTGGAAATACAGCCATCGAAGTCACCACGCCAACACAAACTCACTCGATAATGATGAAGTTTACATTCCTAAACGCAAGTCCAAAGTCATGATTTACTCAAAAGTTCTTAACAACCCACCCGGTCGAGTGTTTACTTTGGTGTTTAGGTTGACCCTAGGATTCCCTTTATATCTCTTAACTAATGTTTCTGGGAAAAAATACAAAAGATTTGCCAACCACTTTGATCCATTGAGTCCCATTTTCACAAAACGAGAAAGAATTCAAGTTCTGCTCTCGGATCTTGGTATCCTAGCTGTTTTTTATGTTGTCAAACAGCTTGTAGCAGCGAAAGGGTTCACTTGGGTAATGTGCATGTATCTAATTCCTGTGATAGGAGTACATGCTTTCTTTGTTTTGATCACTTATTTGCACCACACCCATCTCTCCTTGCCACATTATGACTCCACCGAGTGGAACTGGATCAAGGGCGCGCTATCAACAGTCGATAGAGATTTTGGATTTCTAAATAGGGTTTTCCACGATGTTACACACACTCATGTGTTGCATCATTTGATCTCATATATTCCACATTATCATGCAAAGGAAGCTAGAGATGCAATCAAACCAGTTTTGGGTGATTTTTATAAGATCGATAGAACTCCAATCTTTAAAGCAATGTGGAGAGAGGCTAAGGAATGCATTTACATTGAGCCTGATGAAGATAGCAAGCATAAAGGTGTGTACTGGTACCATAAGTTGTGATCGTTGGCACGAGAAAATTGCATTCTTATGTTTCTTACCTTTGTTCATTTCTCCTTGTGGAATAAAGTTTTCCAGTTGTACTTGGTTAGACTTATAGAAAGTTAAAAACGTATGTTAAGTTATTATATGAACCACTATATGTGTTATAGTCTTTCCTTCATCATATTATTAATTCTGAAGTATTATATTTTAAAGCTTTTGGCAAGTTTCTAGAGTGAGAAAGTAAGAAAAAGATCTTTCAGTGATGTATCATGTGAATACAAGTAGTCTACATAATGAAGTTATAGGCTAATTAAAGAATCACAAACTACTTCAATAGTAGTATAGTTACAAAATAACTAGATGTAATAGAAAGTCATCACAATGAAGTGTGACTTCATATTTTCTCTCAAGTTGAACAAAAAGAGTAACCAAAAGCTTAGACCAAAGAGAGTCAAATCATATACATGATAACCATTTGGTCAATGAATCTACAAGCCAACTTACAACAATGAGTATGTTGGACCAGATTAATTGAACAATGGATTTGACTTTAACACGCTACTAGAAAAATGGCTCTTGTGCTACAAAATTTTCTTACGGAAAAAAATGTGCCACAAATTTTGACAAATTTACTACTAATTTGTACCGAAAAAAACACCCTTATTTTTGTGACAAATTTGCTACACAATAGCTACGCAATACTTTGAAAATTGCGTTAGAAATGCGTCACAAATTTCCTACACCATATTTTCGTAAGAAATGGGTTGAAAATTGCGTAGCAAATGTGTAGTAATTGGTTTGCGACGAGGGTTTTTCTAACATTAAGGTTTTGTTGAAAATGTGTCACAAACCAAGATTTGTGACGCATTTTCATCAAAACCTTGATGTTAGAAAAAACCCACGTCGCAAACCAATTACTACACATTTGTAACACAATTTTCAACGCATTTCCTACGAAAACATGGTGTAGGAAATTTGTGACGCATTTCCTACGCAATTTCCTAAGAATTTTTAGATATATTGTGTCGCAAATTTGCTAAAAAAATTATAGATTTTTTTTTGTCACTAATGAGTAGCAACTTTGTTAAAATTTGTGACGCATTTTTTTTCGTAAGAAAATTTTGTAGCAAAATGTCAAAATGTCACTTTTCTAGTAGTGATATGCATTTTTCAATTAAGTTGTTAATATAATAGAACTTAATATGTATGTGTCTACACTCGGCTGTGAAATAATGGATTCTTAGGCTATGGGGTGTGGAGACATGAGAAATGTCAAGTCTCCATGCCACATAGGATGCCACCTAGGCAAGGTCATGTCTCCATATGCTTGAGACATGGGTAGGGTGTGGAGACATGAGAAACCCATGTCTCAAGCATTAAATACTATTATTTTTTTTATAAAAATTAATTTTAACTACTTTTATAAAACTAACAAATAAACAAAATAAAATTCAAATAAATAGTAGATTTAAAATAAAAATTACAAACCATCCTAAAAATTAAAAAAAAAAAAACAAACCATCCTAAAATTAAGTAGTAAAATACTAATAGTCGATTCCGTTGTTCCATATATATTCGATCAAGTCGGCTTGTAGATGATGATGGATGTGTTCATTACGTAACGCGAAATCGTTTAACTCTTGTTGCGCTTCGTCATCCGGAATAGTATTCTCCTCCACCGCATTTTCATCGAACTCACAAATAGCTCGGCCTTCGTCTTCGATGATCATGTTATGCAACAAGATGCAAGCGTACATACAATAACGAAGTTTTTTTGGTGTGAAGGCATGTGTCGGGTTTGCGATGATGTGCCATTTCGCTTGTAGAACCCCATAAGTTCGTTCGATATCCTTTCCCGCCGCTTCTTGAAACTTTGCAAATTTCTTTCTTTTTTTCGTCGCGAGTGTGCTTAATACTTTTAACAAGTGTAGAATAGGTTGGGTATATTAGATCCGCAAGATAATACCCGTGCTTGTACTCCACCCCCGAAACCGTAAACTTTGTATCCGGACCGGTTCCCTTTCTCACATCATCAAACACCAATGATTGGTTAAGAACATTAAGGTCGTTATTGGAACCGGGAACACCAAAAAAGGCATGCCAAATCCACAAGTCTTGTGACGCGGCAGCCTCTAAGATAATACTAGGGTGACCCTGGTCGCCTCGATAAAACATGCCACGCCACGCATTAGGGCAATTTTTCCACGGCCAGTGCATGCAATCGATGCTTCCAAGCATCCCTGGAAAACCATGCCTTTCGTGATGGAACTGATACAATTTCTGGATATCGTTCGAGTTTGGTTTTCTCAAATATTTTTTGCTATAGATCTTGACAACGCGCTTGGAAAACTTATACAAGCAATCACGTGCCGTTCTTTCGGACATCCGTAAATACTCATCCCACGAGTCGGATGCCGTCCCGTAAGCTAGTTGCCGCAATGCCGCCGTGCATTTTTAATAAGTTGTGAACCCACGCTTGCCTCTAGCATCGTGCCGTAATGTAAAATACGGGTCACAACTCGCCAAATCATCGGCAATACGTACGAACAATCGACGGCTCATCCGGAACCGCTGCCTAAACATCTCGTCCGTATACACCGGTTGGTCGGCAAAGTAATCACTGATTAATCGCTCGTGTGCACCTACATATATATTTGAAGAAAAATTATACTTTCTAAAAAATAAAGTATCTAAATATATATATTTGAAGAAAATTAACACTTTCTAAAAAATAAAGTATGAAATATATATATTTGAAGATAAAATATAAACTTACCCTCCCGGTCTCTGTTTATGGCCGCTTGCCTCTGTCGCGGTTGCGAGCTCACCTCGGCTTCCTCCGCCACGATTAGTTGTGCCGATTCCCAAACCGCGTTCACAAAAACCCGGTTTTCTTCGCTCGACGAAGACGAGGAATCAAACATTGGTAGGTATGACATTGTTGTGTATTTTTTTAAAGAAAAGTAGAAGAGTTTTAAGTTGGTTTTGGTTGTTTATGTGGGTTTAAAATGAATGGTAGTGTTTATATATTTGGTTTTGGGGTAAAAAAATTAAAAAAAAAAATGGCCGTTGCATTTGACCGTTGGAATTAAAAAAAAAAAAAAAAAGAAAAATCCTCATTGGTTGGTCTTCGGCGTTCTCAGATGGACGAGGGGGACGAGGGGGTGCTGGGACGGGGCAGAGGGGCGGTGTGCTGGGAGGACGGGGCAAAAAGCAAGGAGGGGGGGGGGGGGGGGGGGGGGGAGGGGCTGGCGTCTCCATACCCATAAGCCTTATCTATCACAATAGATGGTTGTTGCACCTCTCTATTTATTGCCCAAGAGAGTGTTAAGACACATTATTGTAATTAACAATGAATACCGATTCCAAATATCGTCCTTCTTAAATAATTTAGCACCAGTGCTATCAAATTAAAGAATTTAAATTATGGATAATATATGCTATAATATCTATATCTATACTATATTATAAACTATATTATAAAGCATTTAAAAATGATACCCATCAAATTTAAGTAAATACAATGGTGCAATGGTTATTAAAGTGATTTGAGGGGTAAAATTGTCTTTATACACTACTAGAAAAATTCCTTTCTTGACACGCATTGCGTGTCAAGAAATGGGTCTGATGACAGGGAAAATAATGTCAAGGATGGCGGTGTCATAAATTTAACATGACATATTTCCGCGTGTCATCTGTTTATGACACACATTTATGACAGCATTTATTGACACGCGTTATGACACTTTTTAATAACATTTTTATGAGAGAATTTTATGACGTTCTTTGCGTGTCATAATTTTTTAATCTAAAAAAATTCTTGTAAAATTACATATTTACCCTCCTGGATTTATTGTCATTTTATTATATGCAAAATAATTTGCAAACTAATAACAAAAACATCATTTCATTATATAATCCATATTTATCTAATTACAAACTAATCCGAGAAAACGTTTACAAAAATATATTGTATCGACATTACATTGCCTTCAAACAAGTTTCGATCATTTGAAAATTAATGTCACGG
The DNA here is from genome assembly GCA_028751855.1 of Ambrosia trifida. Classification (NCBI taxonomy): domain Eukaryota; kingdom Viridiplantae; phylum Streptophyta; class Magnoliopsida; order Asterales; family Asteraceae; genus Ambrosia; species Ambrosia trifida. The sequence goes on from CM054125.1 coordinate 51,089,171, forward strand.
CGTAGCCTAACCATTCTTCGCGTACGACATTCATGTCCTCATCCCCGTAATGATTCGCTCCTCCCCAACCTGAGACAACAATAAAATTAATACATTAGTCAAGCCCGGCCAATTATCAAAAAAGTTTTTTATTGTCACGTATGTGAGCATTCAAAAGGTGTTAATCGTTGATCAATGGTTTTCAACAGTTGCTATTTATTCTTTGGGTCAAACATTATGTTAATAAAAATGCACTAGGAATAACCACATTGAATCTTGGATCTCTACAATAATACCCGTGCAGCTGCCCCCAGGGGTGTAACAGTTGGCTAAGTGGTGGGTTTGCTGCACCAGAACACTTGGGTTCGAATCTGTTCCCGTCCTTACCTTAGTCTCTAATGGGAGGGGATGCTCCGAGGGGACGCCTCCACCATCATCGGGGCAATCAGCACCGCCGGCCTAGTTAACTCATGGGCTGCTTCACCACTAAGGACGAAAACTCCAGCACCCATCACGGCTCCAATACCATACCATATAAGATCAAACCAATTAAGGGTCTTTTTCAGTTCATTCTCGCTTCGAGCCAGCATATTATGGAGCTCAAGAATCACACCGGATCCGAAAGGTCTACAGCACAAATATGACTCTTAGGCTCTTGGCATATTATAATGATGTGATACTAATGATAATACCTATGTATTGTAGAATGTATGCACAAATTTGAATCTAAATGATTTAGTGAACCTGAGCCACCTATAAAGTGCGCAAAGATGTACATAGCTAGCAACACGGTCAACAAGTTCTTTAATTGGACTAGGTTCGCCATAGGTACTGCATGATTCACAAAAACTATTTGTCAGCACAAAAAAAAAAGATTTTAAACCTTCATATGTTTACAACAGCATAAACTACCATAACTAGCAAAAGATGTTACAGTTACCCTAGTTAAGTGTAATTCATTTTGGTGTATGTCATTAAAGGTGTGTACATCAACCAAATCCACTTCCTCAACGAGCAAAACTAAGCCAAATAATGCCAAGAAAGTGTTTGGTAACATCACTATTTTAACCATAATCTTTTGAGACACAATTGCCATATAGGCACCTTCTACCCTCTGTTCAAACATGTTGCCATGTTGATTAATATTTACATAGACATTGTAAAGGATCTTAATAAATGTTGTTCTATTTTTGTCATAACTAGTTTTATACCGATGTCGCGCGCTGCGGCGACAACCTGGCGCTCGCAAGAGTTTGTCAAACGCGTGACGGACATCGTTGGCCGACTGGCTGCTCCTGTGTCCGCGTCTTCGCCACCTTCCACGTAAGCTGCGACAATTAATAACGCCATTCAGAGATAGCTTCGTATGATTCAGTAATTGCATATGCATATTTAATAAAAACATTCAGAGAAATTTTACCTGCATTCACATCAAGAGGAGGTCTTTGGTTCATCCTATACTTACAATCATGCAAGTTTAATAGAGGATGATGGATGGTAGACGCATCTGATTTGCCTTGGAATATTCAATTCCATTTTCCTATTATTTGCAAGTACATACAAATAGTTAAAAAAAACAGAAGAACCTTATATATACAGAGCTAACAAAGAGGCCTAAATCAAAGCAATACTCAGATAATGATCTGCAAGGCAAAGTATATAAATGGATGTAATGTATAGTACCTAACATCACATTCATGTAGACATTTATAACAAATCATAACAGCAATTTAAGTCATTCTTGCGTAAAATAATGAGTTTTAAGTCACCATTTTACACAACGCCTGTACCAAGCTACCATGTTTATTCCAAGCAAACGACAAAGAAAGACCATTTTAAGTCGCTATATATGGACTCTCCCACTCTGTACTAAAACAATCATGGTAATTGTCGCCGTGAAGATTAGTTAACAATTTTTCACCAACCAAGTGACCATTTAACTGAAGATCCATGATTACTGTATCGTTTCTTATTAAATTTATGCTACAAAGATATACAAAACAGAAAAAATGTGATCAAGGTTAGAAGGACAAACAACAACCACAATACAGTCTCACTCACCTAATTTTCTCCAAATCTTTTGGAGTATTTTGGTTGTCAAGGGGACTTGGTTCAATATGAAAAGTGTAATCTGGTCCAAAATACCCATAATACTCGTTGTAAGGCAGTTTATTTTCAGGTTCAACCCCAACTGCAACTGCTGTCTGCAATTTTTAATGATACATTCAATCGTAAGTATTCCAACTTCCTTATAAGATTATATATAACAAACACAAAAAAATATAAGGGCGAGACCTCATAACACCAACAGCGGGCCACATTACGGATTGTATAACCACCACCGCCTAGAACCATGAGAGGAACATTGAATGACCGAAGATACCTAAGACAATCTGCATGACCTTTAACAGACAAATTGAAGCACTCGATTCTACCACCAGCCAATGAATCAGCCCCACATTGAAGAACCACAACATCAGGCTGATAAACTTCCATAACTTTGTGCATGATAATCTTCATCTAAAGCCAATATCCACATTCTCTCCTTGTAACCCTCCATCATCCATTCGCATAACCGCATTCTTCCCATCACATTCTTCCTCCTCATCATAATATTCATCTTTAACATCAAGATCACTCTTTTCACCATCATCATCATAATCATCATCTTCAAACTCAACAGCTACACCAACATTATCATCAACAACAACTTCCCCATCATCACCCACATCTTCAAAATCCGTAATAACCCTCCCAACAAAAACCAACTGATCGAAAACCGCATCCAAAACAGGATTCAACACCTTCTCAATATCCTTCTTCTTGTCAAACTGTATTATTAATAAAAATGTTTACTTTGGGAAAAAAAATCAGTTGAATATTAACAACAACAACAACAACAATAATAATAATTATAATAATAATAATAAAACCTGAGCGAGACGAATGATGGAGGCTCGAAACCTAGGGTGAATGGCAGCCTGTTGTTTGAGCGAGTGTCCGACCTCCGACGTGCAATAGTAGCAGGGACCAGGTTGAAGACGACCTCCGACTAACCAATTACCATAGCCATTGAACTAGAGTTAGGGCTCCTAAATATAAAAAAACTTGTTACGTTATAAACTATTTCACAAATTTCATAATATTAATCTACAATTAACAAACACTTTGAACAAATATATAAAACCAATAAAAGGCAAACGGACATACAGCCGCATATACGGTGTTGCCATATTAGTGAAGAAACTCCTGTGGGGCCAGGCTTGGGTGAGGATGTCGGAGATAGAAGCAGATGGGGAATCGATGCTTTGTTTAGAAAAAGAGATGTTAGGGTTTGAAGATCTGATTGTGTAATGGTGAAGCATCAGATTGTGGAATGGGGGAAGATTAAATGATTTGTTTTAGGAGAGAGAGAGATAGGGGGGGAGGGGAGGAGACGGGAGGTTTTGTGGGAAGAGCGGGAGGATTTGAGATTTTGGTGACACAAAATTATGACACACAAGTTCCTTTACTGTCATGTTTTTTAAGTTTATGACGGAAAATTCTTGACGCGCACAGAAAAATGTCAAGAATGTATTAGTTTTTATCAAAGATGACACTTTTTTTATGACATGCACTTTTTTATGTCATTAAACTAGTGTATGTCATTAAATGTGTGTCATTGAAGGGTTATTTTCTAGTAGTGATACAAATATATTAAACGGATGAGAAAATTAATTAAGAAGATAAACTCTTTAAACCTTAATTAACGGACTTTGATATTTAATCAATTCTGTCACCATTACGCCTATTCTCATCCGGTCTTTATCATTTCTGGTAATTTGTTTATAAAACTTATAAAGAAAATGTGTTATTTTGTATAGACTTTATCTGGGTTTTCTATTATAATGCTTCATTTTGATTCTTGTTGCTTAATTTTATACATTATGGCTATAAATTAAATCATTTCATCATCACACAAAAAGCTTCTAATCATTAGCTTAAATCTGGTGCAGATGTTGTTTAGTTAATAAGAGGGTTCACACGTCGCCAAAAGCTTTATAATGACATTTGGACCATATCATAAGTCTATGGTAGTATGAATGTTATATTCCCAATAAAAAAGACAAGGTTATTTGATAAACTGAATTAGTTTTAACATTTTATAATGGGTACCCCGGATGACATGTATGGCCGTGTCTGGGATTCGGATCTTGCAAAAAGACAGAACTTTCTGGTGAGAGTAAGAAGTTTAAAAGTTTTATGCACTTGTTATTGATTTATTGTACGATAAGGCCTTAATCGTGTTTGTGGAGGATCGATTTGACAAAAACAAGTTAGTTGATCATACAAGTCTACCAATTTAGGTGCGGAATCCCTAAATCAATTACGAAATGATAGTAATCGAGTCAAACACCCAAATTCACCTTTTTAATATCCATTTCATTAATAAACACTTGATAAAACCTTACAATTGATGTTTACAATGAAATAATAACGTTTCAGACTCTTTTAAATAACCTAGAGAGAATTCAGATCGAACTAGACACACAAATGACAAAAACTTAAGGTTAAAATGAAATTTCAAGTTTATATAGGCCTGCACATTCGCCCCCCCCCCCCCCCCCCCGTAAGGGTCGAATGTGCAGGTTCGACCCTTCATATGGTCGAACAAACACATAAGCTTCAATCTTCCACATTCGACTGAATTCCTCTACATTCGATCATCATAATCCACCTTCGACCTTCCAAATTTCCACTTCCCCCCCCCCCCCCCCCCCCCCCGACGACATCAACAAAACAACTTATAATGTACAAGCCAGTAGCATTAGTCGCAAAACGTGCATCAACAAACTCCCCGTAAAACTATTGCTTGGATTGTTGTCGTTGGTAATCGAGCGTCTTGTTCATCAGCTTGATACGCAAGTTCGTCTTCTACTCTGTAGTCATCACCGGTTTGAAAGTTGGTTTGGATTTCTTCTTTTGGAATCTTCACAAACTTCCCAGTTTCTTGTCATAGTCACATCCCGCATTAACATCCCAAGCGAAACACAAGCATACCACACGTTGGTATTTCAGAGCTTGTTCGCTATCCTTCTCTTCACAGTAAATTGGGTTGTAATACAACATAATGATATCTTCATGTGAACAATTGATCAACCACATTGGATCAAAAATATGAATCTTCTTAAACTCATCTCTTCTATCCTTCAGCAAGATAACAACTTATGCGGTCTTCCAATCATAGTACCACCACATGAATTCTTTTGAAAAGTGTTGTGGAATCGGCATCAAAGGAATATGTTTCAGAACGGTCGGTGGTTTATACTTCAAAGTCACCTTGTTCATCCCAGTAATCGGATCAATAATCTTTTCGTGAACAATCCTTTTAGGATACTGCAGAGTGAACACATCCCATTTTGTTCTGATCTCTCTTGCCATGCGATCTGCAAAATAGCCAACTGCATCGTTGTTTACAGTTACTCCAGATAAAGTATGTCGGCAGACGTCACGTACAGCCCAATAAGGTTGTGTTTTTATATCATGGAATCTGGCGAAATACAGAATTCCCTTCTCCCATTTAACAGAAACACACCTTAGTTGTCTCAAATATTTCCAACCGAGAGCTCTACCTTTAAACAATTCGTTGTGAAACTTGTAGAAACCTCCCTGAATTTCAGTCTTTGGTCGGTTGGCTTCTTTTTCTTTCAATTTCCTCAACAAGCTTTTCAGATCATCAGATTGTTCAACATTTGGTTTCTGATTCTCTGCATTCTTGAATACTTCACCAACGAATGTCTTACTCTTTTCCCGTGCAAGTTTCTCAGACTGATTCAACATTTCTTCAGAAAATTCAGGAAATGCATCATCTGTTTATCTTTGAAGTACTCTGGATATTCCTCATTGGTAATATCCTCAATCTCAACATCTTCAAATACTGGTGCATCTCTATCATCAGAGTGATGTCCTGCTTCTTTCTCAGGAATATTAGGAATCTGATTGTCACTCATCAACTCTTCAAGAGATTTTCCGACTTGTTTTGCCAATCCTTCAAGTATCTCTTTAGATATGGCTGCAGAAACTTCACCATCTTCCAGATCAGGATCATTATATTCAAGCTCGTATCTCATATCTTTAGATTCAAAAATCTCTGGAAACTTTCCAGTAAGCTCAATCGTCCAGACATTCTTACTTAACATCTGACGATATAACTTCTTATCTTCATCTGATAAACATCTAATCTTTTCATTCCAGAAAATGATGTCATCATCAGTGTTACCACCAGGAGCATTCGAGCTTGATTCTCCTGCATCTTTAACAGAATCTCTCTTTTCACACTTATACTTCTTTGTATCATCATCATCATCTTCAGAATTGTTATCTCCATGATCATCTCCAGAACCATCCTTATCATCATCATCCTTCTTCTCAGGAGCATCACCGGCATCCTGTTCCAATTTCTCATCATCATCTTCTTCTTCTTCAGACTCAGATGGTTCGAAATCAACCTGTTCTTCTTCGCGTTCTTTATCTTCCTCTCCAGCTTTCAGTTGTGGAGCTTTTTCATAAAGATCATGAATAAGCTTCCTTAAACTCTTATTGTCTTTCTTCACCTTTCTGTTCTCGAGTCTCAAAGCGATGTATTTTCTTGTATTTCTCTATTCATGTGTTAACAGCTTCTGATTTTCTTCCTGAAGTTGTTTAATCTTCGCTTCTAATTCTTCTTGACTCTCCTGTGAAGATTCAACAATATCCAACATCTTTTTATCATTCTTTCTCAATTGTTCAATCTCTTGCTGTTGCTGATTAATAACTTTCATCATTTTTGCAAGCTTCTGGTTAACTACATTCATCACATCACTCGATACAGTAACCTGTGGTGTTGAAGCCTCAGCAACAGGAGTCTTTTTCTTGAATTTATTCAATACTCTTTCCATAGCAGCATCAAAATCAGCAGAAGGATCAACATTCTTTTCAGCTGCTGATTTCTTCATCTTCTTAGCAATCTGGGATGTCACTGGTGTAGCAGATTTTGAACTTGAAACTTCAGGAACTTTCTTTCTAGCAAGCAAGATCTCAACTTCTTTTGTCCGTCTTTTCTTTGGATTCTCTTTATCATCTTTATTTGACATGGTTTTGTAGGATCGACTAACGTGTCACTCGACAATCACGAGGGCTATATTCAAGGTGCGGAATCCCTTGAATATGTCTCAATAACAGAAACAGAGATGAAACAATGAAAAACGAGTAATTACAACACACAAATGGGTCAAAAGATTCATGTTTATATCATTAAACAGAGCTCGAGTGTTACAATGAACAAACCTAGCAATCTCAGACCTGGGGAGGGTGTTTGGAGAGTGTGTGTGGCAAGAACTAATGATTAGGGAAATGATTGGGACAATTTATACCTCCCATACTCGTACAGACCCCTTTAGGCGAGTAGGAGGCTATCACACATTAACAACTAGCGAGTAGGGCCGTACTCGCTAGTAGCTTCATGCGAGTAGGGCTATACCACATCAAGACTGATGTGGTAAAGGCTGTAAATGCCTAAAGCTAATGTGGTATAAGCCGTAAATGCCTAAAGCCACACCGTACTCGCCTGAAGTGTCCCAAACGTCCCGAAACGCGTATAAACATCTCCAAACACCCCGTAACACGTCCAAACAACATATATACTAGCCTAGGGACATCATGCACTTACAGACTCCCCCTTGGACCAGGCTAGTATACGTACAAAGATTACATAAGACATCGTTTATAGCAACTACTAGCAACTTTACAGACTCAAAATTGAAAACATACACAGCAAACATAACATAAACAAAACATGCAGCATCTTCAGTCTTCATCAAATCGACATTGTCTCGATCCTGGAAAGTCTTAACCAGTCGCATCCCGCATGAACTTTGTTGGCGTGACAGAAACGAATCACCCGTTGAAATTTCAATGCTTGATCGGCTTCGGCCTTCAGATGTTGTATTGGATATAAGAACAATGTCTCCACGTCTTTCTCCGAGCAGTTAATCAGCCACATTGGATCCCATATTCTAATTTTCCTGCTCGGTTTTGGTGAGTTGCTCAAGACTATTACGGCTTCTGTTGTCTCTGCGTCATAATGCCAGTAATAAAACTTAGAAGAGAAGTCTTGCTCAACCGGAACTAATGGAATCTTCGACGCGGTTTCGGGTGGTTTGATGATGTGCTTCCAAATAGGATTCTTTGTGATGGGATGAATCTTGTTTGTCACAATGGATTTAGGGTACTGTGGTTGGAACTGGTCCCATCCCTCAACACTTTCTCTTCTCATAATGTTGTAGAACCCTTGAAGTTCATAGCGAGACTCATGATACAAAGGAGGCTACAATCTAACCAAATCACGAATATGCCAGAAGGGCAGACTGAGGACTTTCGTATACGGCTGAAAGTAGAGAAGACTATCCTGCCATTTTACTCCCAACATCTTAGCATGCTTTATGTAAGCCCAGCTGATCACGCTTCCTGACATCTTTACCAACTGTTTCTTGAATATTGATGCTTGTACAGGATCTTTCTTCTTTTCAGTCTCGCCTCCAGAGGGAAACCACTCAGGATACTTCTGTCTGATCTTGTCATGTCGTTCTTTCACTTTGTCTGGGACAGGTGTAGGATCAGACTTAAGCTTTTCTTCAGACTGATTAAGCATCTCCTCAGAGATCTTAGGTATCTCGCTGCTCGACTCACCAACCACATACTCGGGTGTAGTGACATTAGCTCCATCTTCCATTTCCACTTCATGGTTGTCAGGATGCAGTTCTAGAGCAGAGTGACCTGCATTGGAAGATTCTCCAGGTGCCAAGCCAAAGATCTTTTCCAGGTCCTCAGGTGTAACCTTAGGAGGTATTTCACCTTCTTCCAAATCATAATCAGAGGATACAGGAGGCACGTACAGATTTCCATCATCATCATAGTCGAAATAACTGTTCAGAGGCTCGACATTTTCCACAGGAACTATAGCTCGCTTCAGTGAGTCTTTGAGTTGCTGAATCTTGCTCTTCATTGGATCAGGCTCCCCTTGAGCAGAAGAACCTGCTGCGGGATCCTTGCCTGATTTGTCGTGACTCTTCTTTGTTCGCTGAGATCCAGATCCAGTTGATGATCCGCCACCACCTGTGGCTCCGGGATCACCACCACCACCCTTTCCAACATCATCATCACCATCTGATTCATCATCATCGTCGTCCTTATCTTCATCTTCCTCATCATCATTATCTTCATCATCATCATCACCAGCACCAGCCTCTGAACTAGGACCACCAGTGAGTCTAGGTTGAGTTCCAGTCAACTCATTTATCCTAGCCCTCAGCTCGGTATTTTCTTTTTCAGTCTTCGTGATCCTTCGCTCATTGTTCACATTGATCAGGCGAAGTTCGCTATTTGAGGCCTCTACACCTGCAAGTCTCTCCAAAGTACTTTGGTTCGACTGTATCAGCTGCTGATGAGATTCCATCATCAGCCTATTCGACTCTATGATCTGCTGGTTAGATAATGTGAGCGCATCTACCGTCGTTCTCAGCTCTATGTTAGACTGGATAGATTCTTCGATCAGCTCAAGCATTGCGTTCTCATTTTCTTCTATGCTTGCATTCTTCGTTCGCAATTCTGCTATATCACGTGCTTGCGCAGCTACTATGGCAGTTAGCTCGCTAATCTTTCTTTGAAGTTGTTCATTTGTAGTAGAAGCAGACGAAGACGTCTGATCGGATGACCCGGGAGCTGTGGGTCGAACTTTCTGTCTTATACTTCGGATCCTGTCACCAATAGTATTAGGAACAATCTGCGAGCTTGTCGTTGCCTCGGCAACTGAGACTTGCTCAGTGAAGATTACCGAAGCAGGCATTGACATAGTGACACTGGCAGGCATCGCTGCACTAACTGTAATAGGAGCCGAAGATGTCATTGCTGTTGTTGTTGTTGCTGTTGTTGTTGTTGCTGTTGTTGTAGCTGCTGTTGTTGTAGCTGTTGCTGCTGCCGCTTGAGAGGATTGAGTGACTGGATCCCCAAAAGCTTCAGGAAGGGTGAATCGTCTATTTCTTGGAGGTTTCACCGCTTGAGGTTTAACAGACATCGTCTTCTTACCTCGAACCCTGTCCTTCTTGGCAGTTGTCTTTTGTCTCTTTGCAGGAGGAGAAGAGGCAAGCTCTGCATCGATATCTGCAATAAGATCACCACTACCTGGAGTGAAAGTGGGATCTCTTGCAGGATCTCTCGCCTCGGCTGTGAGAGCTCTATCCTCTTCTAGAGAGAGTACATCGGGTGAATCATCTTCTGTAGCTTCTGAGTCGTCATCTGCATCAGTTATGTCAACTGGTGCGTCTTCATCAACATGTGCTTTACCTCTTCCAGACTGAGAGGCATCAGGTTCTTGTGCAGTACCAGAAGGTTCAGAGAAGTCTAATAAATTCGGATCAAAATCCTCTTCATCACCTTCAGCCGTGTCAGAGATCCTGCCCGGGGCATTCTCACCCAAACATTCAAAGATCAGTGGTTAAGGGGGACCCAAGCCTTCACGGTCTTGGGTCTACCATCTTCATCTAACATCGGAAAGTCAACCCATCTTCCATTTGGAGTTGGTGTTGTTTCCGATGGTACAGCAGTGCTTTCTCCAGCACATGATTCTCCTCCTTTGGTTGGTGACTTGGGTCTCCAAATCTGTTCAGGTTTCTTTGGCTTGGGCTTCTTCTTCGCCTATGGGCTAGAAGGTCCAGCCTTGGATTCCTTTGGAAGAACAGATTTTGGATCCACTTCAGACTTAACTGTACGTCGAGCAGCTTTGGGGTTGCCCTGCGGTTTAGCTGCAGCCTTTGCTGGTGGCTTAGGCGCTTCTTCAACCTTTGGAGGAACAGTGCTCCCCCTCAGCTATGGACCCCGCCATCAACTGGCTTTTGGTTCATAGCAATCTTGTTGCGGTTATCATAAACGACCTGCTTTCCCTTTTGTTTCTCTGAGAGTTTAGGGGAAACAGGTTGCTTGGATTTGCTAGAACTGAGAGAATCATCCACCTTGATCCTTTCTCGTCTCAATTCAGGGCACGCAGCAACTAAATGCCCACGTTCCCCGCACTTGTGACAGGATCTATATTCTTCAAATCTAGGAGATTCGGGTTTGGTCTCCTTTTTGTTCCTTTTGTTAGATGGGCCGGCAAATGAGTTTTTGTGTTTTAGATCCTCAAGACATCTTCTTTGCTGATCGACTTGAGGATCGTCGTTTCTTTCATTGCCGCTTGATCAACTCAGTTACATGCTTCTTCGGACTTTTTCTTTGAGCTTGATTTTGAGGATTAACGGTGTTCGACTTTTGATTTTTCTTGTTATTTTCATTAGGCTGATTATCCTGATCCTTTCTACCCTTACCCTTACCCTTCTTTTTATTCCAGGTTTCCTTTTCTACGGTAATGACAGATTCTTGCCAAATTTTGGCAACAAGACCAGGGGCGATACATCTGAGAGGGACTTCCTCATCAGCATGCACCCTTTCAGACCCTTTTAGTTTATAAAACACCTTAATCCTCCTACCATCCTCGGTTTGCACTTTCGGTTCCAGTTCAGTCAAGGTTTCAGTGGTAATGATATGATTCTCAAGAGGAACATCTTTAGTTTTGACCGGTGCATATCTAGGAGGATCATCGAGCTCATCATCCGAAGAATCAGTGTCATATACACTGATATCATCAGCTTTCTCACACAGATTCACAGCTTTAGCAGGAGTAGCAGCCTTAGTGACCTCAGCAGGTTTAGCTGCTTCAGTAACCTTGGCCGCCTCTGCAGCTTTTGCTGCCTCAGCTGCCACGTCCACTAGTTCCTCCTTCGGCAAGACCTCAAAATTATGATTTTCGAATCTCACCGGAGGTGGACATTGAGAATATTTAGGACTGGTGGAGAAGCCTTCCTTGTCAGAGTGTTCTACTATGTGATCAAGGACATACTTGCAGTTTAAATAACTCTCAAGCTTCTTCCTGATCTTTTCATAGTCACAATTAACAATGGCCAATTGTTTCTTAGTGTCTTCGACCTCATTGTTGTAATTATTTATAGCAATTTGCTTATTAGCCAAGGTTTTCGACAGTTCAGAAACATCATTCTTATAATTTTCAATTGTACTAAGAAAATTTTTCTCCTTTTGTCTCAAGGAATCAATTAACCTTTGTAACGGACCAACATCAGCTTTTAAATTCAGATTTTCTTCAGTTAATTCTTTAATTCTGAATTTTAACTGATTACACTCTACACAATCTAATTTAGAATCAGAAGAAGAACTTACCTTGTTCGACGATTCAGTAATGGCCATCAATGCATAATGAGCTGCTGTCTTCTGAGCTCCAAAGAGTTCGTCGAAGTTCTTCTCTGTGCAGTCAGCATCCACAAGAAACGATCTTTTACCAATTAGCGCATCTGCTTCAGCTAACAGATCCTCCAAATCTTCTCCCATATCAGAATCGCACTCCGAATCACAGTCAGACGCTTCGGTTTCAGAAGTGATGATGTCAGACTGACTCAAAGTTTCTTCAACTTCGGCTGGTGCTTCAGACGCTTGTTGAGCAAAACAGGCTGCACCACCTTGAGGAGCTTCTTCTCCAATGATCAGATGGTTCCAGTTAAAACCTTCATCAGCTTGAATAACCAGGGCTTGACCTTGATTGTTGTTTGCAGGAGGCCTCTGGTTCTGGTTCTGGTTGTTGACTGGGACAATAGCACGCTCAGTATTAGGTTGTGCCTGAGCTTGCTGCCTCTGATTCTGATTCGCTCTGTTGTTGAAGGGATTCTGATGTCCTTGCTGCTTAGGTCGGTCACATTCCCTTGCAAAATGCCCTTTTGTGCCACAGTTGTAGCATGTGACCTTTGTTTTGTCGAACCCAAACTTGGTGTTGTTATTGATCAAGACATCTCTCCTTCCCGTCCTGTCCATGTATTCCTTTGCCCTTCTCACCACGCTTGCGAAGTGCCATTGTATGTCTATCAGATCCATGTCGTCTTTATCAATCTGCGAGTAATCCTCCTGTGTAAGATGAGGATTCCCGATCTGTCCAGCAACCAGTCCACTATAGGAGTTTACCAAGGTCGACAGTAGAGCCATGTGTTCTTGAGCTAGCTCTACAGTCACCTTTTCTAAACCCGCGGTGTTCAGCTGCTCTGGGACTGTGTTGGTCCGATAGCCACCTTGATTAGAAGTAGAAACACCTCCATATCCACTATAACTTGTAGTTGGAGCCTCGCCAAAACCTGAAGGAGAAGGTCCACTAAAGTTTGCAGTTGCCTGCGCTGGTGCTGCAAGATGAGAAAACGGGTTAACACCAAACTGGTTAGTATTAAAATTCAAAGGATACAGGTTTGGTCCAAAAGGATATGTAGGAGGAGGAACATCAGCTGGGGGACCATAATTGTCGAAAGCATAAACTGGGTCCGGGTTAACCACAAAAGCAGTTTGTGGTTTGGTGCCACCCACACTGGTGTCCTAAAGAGGATTCCCATAATAGATGCTGGGATTCTGTGGAATGAGCGCCTTGTTTGCTCTCCTGATTTCCTCTATCTCCTTGTTCTCCAGCTCAGTAATGAACTCGTTGATGGAGAGAGTCTGATATGCATTGCTTGACTTTAGAATATCCAACCATTGATGCCAATGAGGAGGTAGCGCCTTAGCAAATCTTTCTACAAGGTCCGCAGATGAATATAAGACCCCGTACTGATACATTTCAGACATCAGATGGTAGTATCTAGCACTCAAGTCCCTCAGAGATTCGTTCCCGATAGCATTGAAGTTCTCGAACTCCTTCTTGAGTTGATCCATTTTAACCTTCCGCGTCTTCAGATTTCCTTCATTTCGCTCAGCAAGTGCTAGCCAAAGCATCTGTGATGTAGTGCACTGAGCAAATTGATGAAGTATATCCTTAGGAAGAGCTTGCTTCAATGCCGCCATCGCCTTCTTCTCATAATTATACTTCTTCCTCTGATCTTCATTCATGTCTTCAATTGAGATCGGAGTTGTGGAATTCTCAACCATAGGCCTACTATACCCAGTCTTTATCGCTGACCACACGAGACCATCAATACCCTCAACATACGTTTGAAATCTGCCTTTCCAACCATGGTAGTCGGACATGTATTACAATTTCGGCGCCCTATTCGAACTACCCGTCTCTAAGTCACTCATGAGAACGGAAGACAGATGATTCGTCTGTGAGTTTGCAGCAGCCGCGAGTGCCCAAGGATTCGCGTTCATCGCTTGTTGTTGAGCCGCTAGCGCCCACGGATTGATTCCGGCAACATTCGCTTGCATCTGCGCTTGTTGCATCCGTTGCGCGTTTCGCTCGGCTGAGTATTGCCAAGGGTTTGTGGGTACGTTCGCTTGATTGTTCAATTGTTGGTTATTATGTTGCCTAGGTTGGTTTAGATGACCCCACGGGTTTGCCATATGTTAATATTTGTCAAAAGTCCGATACCTAGTCAAATTTTTCAGTTTCAGGTCCTTTTAGGCGAGTAGGAACTCTATTTGTGTGATTATAGGCGATTAGGGTGTAAATGCTAGTGTATGGGAACCTTTCACGCGAGTAGGAGCTATACCACACCTGATTTAGGCGAGTAGCCCTCTATTCGCTAGTAATAGAGGCGATTAGGGTTGAAATGTGTGAAGGATCCTTGTACTCGCCTAAGACTTAAGCGATTAGGGCTTGATGTAGTATAGAAGCTTGTAATCGCCTAAGATATAGGCGAATAGCAGCTAAATGCTTAAATTTCCTTGTAATCGCCTATATATAGGCGAGTAGGGTTTCGTAAATGCTAGAATGTCTGCGTAATCGCTAGATCTGATCTATAACCCCACTTTTGCTCAAAAACAGCCGTTTTTGCCTCAAAATCTTAACCAAAACAATGTGTTTATACCCCAAATGATTGGAAAAGCTTCCAAAACACTTTTAGAACAAAACCTAATAAAAAACACACGTTTTAATCCATAAACACACACCAAGAATTTGAAAATAAGGGTTTTTTTTATCAAAAACTCAAAGTTTCAAACTTCAAAACAGGTTTTTGCTCAAAAATCACAACTTTTCCATAAAAACCTACCTGTTTTTGCTCGTTTTTGCAATCAAAACACTCGTGATAAGAGCCTCGGCTCTGATACCACTTGTAGGATCGACTAACGTATCACCCGACAATCACGAGGGCTATATTCAAGGTGCGGAATCCCTTGAATATGTCTCAATAACAGAAACAGAGATGAAACAATGAAAAACGAGTAATTACAACACACAAATGGGTCAAAAGATTCACGTTTATATCATTAAACAGAGCTCGAGTGTTACAATGAACAAACCTAGCAATCTCAGACCTGGGGAGGGTGTTTGGAGAGTGTGTGTGGCAAGAACTAATGATTAGGGCAATGATTGGGACTATTTATACCTCCCATACTCGTACAGACCCCTTTAGGCGAGTAGGAGGCTATCACACATTAACAACTAACGAGTAGGGCCGTACTCGCTAGTAGCTTCATGCGAGTAGGGCTATACCACATCAAGACTGATGTGGTATAGGCTGTAAATGCCTAAAGCTAATGTGTTATAGGCCGTAAATTCCTAAAGCCACACCGTACTCGCCTGAAGTGTTCCAAACGTCCCGAAACGCGTATAAACATCTCCAAACACCCCGTAACATGTCCAAACAACATATATACTAGCCTAGGGACATCATGCACTTACAGGTTTTGTATTTGGGCTTCTTCTGTTTTTCACCAACCATTGGAGATCCACTGAAATCTTGTTCACCAATACGAAGACCCAGATCAATCTCGTCAATTGCAATCGGACTTTTCAGTATCTGCTCCTCTATGGTTTTAGTAAGACTTTCAGACTCACCAGCCACAGTGGCCTCGGGCTTGGTTTGCTTTACAGTCTCTTCACCCGAATCCCATCTCTCACCTGTTTGAGTCTCCTCAGAATCAGCAGACTCTTCATCAACTAGCATAGTACCTTTTCTCGCTACGCTTTTCTTTCTCCTTGATGTTTTCTTTGGTGGTTTATCTTCAACTTCCTTTTCTTTACCTTTCCCTTTTCCACTCTTACCACCAACATTAACCACTTGTCTCTTCCTCTTTGCTTCTGGATTGACGTGAAACAAAGGATCATCATTGTCTGATTCACTGTTAGCATTTATAGCGTTGTCCTCACCCGGATCCTCATAATCTGGATTAATCAAGTGTCCAAACAGATTCTTATGAGGTGGTCTTTCGTTCTCAGGAACCCCTTTGTATCCTTTCATTCTGATCAAAGTGTTCAGATTCATGTGATCTTGGACTAGGATCTTTGTAGGATCTTTTCTCAACTTTTTATACTTCTGATCAAAAATCATCTGTAGGAATCTGGGATATAACAAGAACTTCTTGTGCTTCAAACCTTTCAGAGGTTTAAGCATGTGATCCAAGATCATTCCCGACACATTAAACGGTTTGTTCAGCACTAGAGCAACCATCAACGAACTGATGCTCTTCCTCATCACATCATAACCACCACTAACAGATCCAAAAACGTGTATTATCACATGAGCTAGATACTTAAACTGCGGACACAGTTTTCCTTTGTGTAAGGCTCCATCTGTAATCGGTCCGTTATACTTCATACGGAGTAAGCATTTTCTCTGTTCAATCCAATACAAACTTCTAGGATCTATCGGCTCATCTTTCAGTCTCAAAGCTTTCTGAATATCACTCTCAGTAACGATAGCAAGCTATCCCTGGATGTTGCTTACTATGGCTGTTTGATTATCCCAATAATCCATTTTTGCATTCTTCCAGAAGACCACTTGATGATCTTTATAGATAATAGCTGGTGTAGCTAATGCATCAACGGCTCTACTTCATCTCAGAAATTCTACAATGCCAGAGAATTCTGTGTGTTTCTTGACCTCGCTAAGAAATGCCCAGCAGTTGTGGGCTTCCTCAAACGGCAATTCCTCTTCTGTTTTCTTTCCAGTAGCTTTTCTTGATGATCCAGCCGGTATATCAGTGTTTTGTGGTTATGCCATTTGAAATTCTGCGAAAACAAAGCATGAAAATTCATTAGAAATGGACAAAATTTGTAAAATTGAAATTTGGTTATTTTGAAAATCCATATTCGACCCATCGGGGGTACGAATGAAGAAAATTTGAAGTTCGGATGTGAAAAATAAGGTTCGAATGTGAAAAATTTGTATCAAATTGTTCATTAGACCTTAAATCCACATTCGACCCTATGAACAAGTCACATTCAACCAGAAAAGCCACATTCGACCTTTCTTAAATGGTCAAACCAGACTGTTCATATGACCAAATGTTCAAAATTCAATCCAGACCATCGAAACATGTAGTTTTCATTTGTTTATCATTTTATATGGCCGATTAAACATGGTACATCATCAATTGTTCCAATTATTTAATTTTAGATTGTTTTTAATAAAATTTAGGGTTCTATCCGTTTAAATAATCAATCATGTAATCTGGCATGTTATTAACCTAGATTTCGTTATACTCCCCCCTAAAACAATCTACAACTAAATCCTAAGCATCAATTGTGTTTATAACATCCTTAAATTAATCCAACAGTAAGGTCTAGGGTTCAAACACAATAACAATCAATCTTCCTTCATTTGTGGATGAATACCTATAAATATGGTATCAAAATGATCAGAATCAAGCAAATATCAAAGTGATAAGCTCTAGAAATCAAGAGCAACAAGGTTTGGTTATCTCAGAATTTTGAAATTTTTTTGAATAAGGGGTTCGAATGTGCAGAAGGGTATATATAGGCTCTCACATTCGACCCTACTGAAAGGCTCGAAAGTAGAAATAGGGTTCGAATGTACAAAATACACTGGAACACTCACATTCGACCAAACTAAAAAGCTCGAATGTAAGAAAAATTCCACATTCGACCCATCGAAGGGGCGAATGAAGATTGGAATTTTTGAACATTTTACCAAATCTCAAAATCGAATCCCGTTCAATCTTTTTCACACCTTTTAAGTTTCAAACAATCATCATTTCACATTTAAAAGTTACAAAACTCAAATTGGTTAGCGTACAGCGGATAAGGGTTGGCCTGGTCCTCCCGTGTGTTTCCACACGGGATCTCACGTAGTATATATATATAGGTTGTTATACAAAGTCTAAATTTTGTGAGAAGGGTAAGAAGCAATGTGGAGGCGACACGTGGCACAAATTAAATTAAATCTTGTGGGTATTAATGTAACTTTGTGACTATTCAAATTATGGGAATGATATAAATCAGCAGTAATTTTAGGGATTTTATATTCAACCCTACTAATCCACTTCATCAGTTTTGCAAAGAAATAATAAAATTCCAATCTTCATTTTTTTTAATTGTTCAAACTTTTTTCCAGGTGTTTATTATATTATGTTAATGGGTTTACTTAAACATGGTGTTTTATATTCAAGTTAGATTTAAATTTTTATAAAACGTTTGGTGTTTTATTCTATTTATGTAAATGGGTTTAGTTACACAAGGTGTTTTATCAATCACATTGTTAAGGTGCACAAAATATATAACTAATTGATATGACCAACATGAAGATATAACACGTTGGTATGAATATAAAACAAAACCCCCAAAGAACACCATAAAAATAGAACATAATCATATGAATAACTTACATCATTTGAAAACAACAACAATAACATATTTACACTAAGAACACCATATTATCATTTGTATTTACCCTAAATTACATCAACCAAATACAACATATATTTACCTTTTATATAAAACACCATACTGTAATCCAAACCTTCCTGACATTAAAACACCATGATGTGAATCGTGGAGCAATCATCCAAGTCGATAAAACACCATAACGTCGTACAACAATCATCATCATCATCAGATCAACACCATGATGTGAATCGTGAATTGTGAAGCAATCATTGAAGTCGATAAAACACCATAACATATTCAGCAAACAAAATCAAAACCCCCATTTGTGTTTTACCCAATATTGTGTTTTATCTTCATCTTATATAACGTGTTTAATATCCTATTAAATCCTAAACAAATGTTAACAATCAAGTTCGTTCCAATTAAAAGTAGTGATTTTTATTCAACTACTGGTGTTTTATATTCAACAAAAACGATAGGGTTTTTTTAGATCAAGTACAAAACCACTATCACAAAACACCCAAATCTGACGACAGTGATCACAAAACACAAACCTTGCCGGCAGAAACGACATAGTTGACCTTCGTTTTGGTGTTTTTTTTGCTTAATCTCTTCTTCAGTAACCATCTTCATCGGTTGATGGTGGTGGTTGTGGTGGTTGATGGCGGCTGTGTAGGCTGTCGATGGTGGTTCGGTCAATGATATGTGTGTGTGTTTGTTGCAGACTTGTTTTAAAGAAGAGAGAGAGTGACACAGGAGAAAGAGATAGAGGTGAGAAAGAATGGGTTGAATGTTTCCTTATTAACACATGTAAATTTAAATGTGAATTAAATGTGGGTGTCAATTTTACAACAATACCCCTACATCCTAATTTATTAATAAAAATATAACACTAATTACTAAAATGTCACTCAATTAATCCAAACCATAGGTTAGAAACAATATATGCCTTGTCTAGAGGTGTTAGTTTTGACCCATTACTTATTGGTCGATTTAAGTTGTGTCACATCTCAAACGGGTCAAATAAATGGGATAATATACATAAAATTACTTTATTGGCCCAACCAATCCCATTTATACAAGTTCTAACAAAAACAAAAACATGTCGTATGATGAAAATGCCTTCAAATTTTTAAAAAGAGAGTACCTTTAACATTTAGCATGTTAAGTTCTTAACACCTTATCAAATATGGTATTTTAAAACTCTTTAAGTGCGTTTTCATTATCTGATATGTTTCTACCTGAAACTGGTATAAATGAAGTCGCGCGCATATTTAGATTCCTTTAAAAGTAGTTTGAATACATATGGTTTGATCTGTACTCAAAGTGACCCGTTTCAACCCTAATCCATTTTGACTGGTCTGACTGGTCTAGTCACCTCTACTTTTGACATAAAAGGTCGTTTGTATGACAGGTTTTTATTTCGATCGCGCTTATTTCTGTAATTGAACATACCAATATTTTCGCCTCGATTTCCTCTTTCAAATCCGGTAAATAATCGCCTAGCATTGTGAGTTCAGCTAACAGTGTTAGTGTGAGTTAACGGGGGGGGGGGGGGGGGGGGGTGGATTGAGAGCAAAATGTCTGAAAAGTGGGACTGGTGGGAAGAATAAACTCAGGTGAGATTATTATCGGCCAACTGCAAAAAGGTGGAATTAATAAATTCCATTTCGCCATCAATTAATGTTCGCAATCCTATCTTGATCCTATGTAGTACATGCAATTAGAAATTATTTACACACGTAGGTGAGATCATACAAGATAAATGACATGAGTGGTAAAATATATACGTTATATATGGTTTGATAAAGGATAGTTTACAGACGTTGTTTTCGGGATAACTTAGATAAATAAAACTTAGATAAATAAAATTAGCGTGTACATTTTATGATAAATAAAATTAGATAAAAAAAATAAAATTAACACAAGACAACAAATTTTTCTAAGCCATCGATCAAAACTTATGGTACCAATAAACACCTTTGTGCTTCGTATCTTCATCTGGCTCGATGTAAATGCATTCCTTAGCCTCTCTCCACATTGCTTTAAAGATTGGAGTCCTATCGATCTTATAAAAATCACCCAAAACTGGTTTGATTGCGTCCCTTGCTTCTTTTGCATGATAATGTGGAATGTATGAAATCAAATGATGCAAGACGTGAGTATGTGTAACATCATGGAAAACCCTATTTAGAAATCCAAAATCTCTATCTATTGTTGAAAGTGCGCCTTTGATCCACTTCCACTCGGTGGAGTCATAATGTGGCAAAGAGAGATGGGTGTGGTGCAAATAGGTGATCAAAACGAAGAAAGCATGTACCCCTATCACAGGAATTAGATACATGCACGTTACCCAAGTGAATCCTTTCGCTGCTACAAGCTGCTTGACAACGTAAAAAACTGCTAGGATACCAAGATCTGAGAGCATAACTTGAATTCTTTCGCGCTCGGTGAAAATGGGACTTAGTGGATCAAAGTGGTTTGCAAATCTTTTGTATTTCTTTCCAGAAACATTGGTTAAGAGATATAAAGGAAAGCCTACTGTCAGCCTAAAAACCAATGTAAACACTCGACCAGGTGGGTTGTTAAGAATTTTGGAATAAATCAAGACTTTCGACTTACGTTTGGGAATGTAAACTTCATCGTTATCGAGTGAGTTTGTGTTGGCATGGTGACTTCGATGGCTGTATTTCCAAGAGAAATAAGGGGTAAAGAGAGCTGAGTGGAGGATGAATCCAACAGTGTCATCAACCCACTGATATTCACTAAAGGCATGGTGACCACATTCATGACCAATCACCCATAAGCCAGTCAAGATGCTAGCTTGGCAAAACCAATAAACGGGCCATGCTAAGTAAGCCAAAGGAGCAGGGAGAAGGGGAATGTAAGTGTTTGCAAGGAAGTAAAACACATAGGTAACAATAAGATCGTGCACAACATAGTAAGATGAACGGATGACAGATCGCTCGAAGCAATGAGCTGGAATTGCTTTCTTAAGATCACTCAAGGAGAATGGTGGATCAATCGGGACTCGTTCCAGGATATCTTTAGCCTGATCAGAGGATTCGGACATCCGGCCACCAGATCCCATCTTTCTAATTGAAACTGATTGCCTTTAAAGAATGAGTAATACAAGAATGTATGTTATGTTATGTTTGTGTTCTCTTTGTAATAACACATGATTGCTATTTATAGTTAGTGTAGTCAAAAGCGTCGGCTCAATCTTTTGTTTTTCTCCCGCACACTTAGAAAATCACGTGTAAGGATTTGAAAATTCTTTTTTATCAAATATGCTATAGGATAATATATTAATATTATCTATACTCATATTCAATTAATAATTATTTTACCGCTAAACATGTCTAATGCTAATATATATTGTAACCCATCCTCTTTACATAACAACTCTTTGATGTTTATTAAATTACTCACATCATCTTTACTTAACAATTCTTTAATCATTATTAAAGGTACTATATTATTCTTAGCTTTGTGAACATTTGAAACGTTTGGAATTACGATATAATAATAATAATAATAATAATAATAATAATAATAATAATAATAATAATAATAATAATAATAATAATAATAATTTATACATAAGATAGTAGTACGTAAAATAGTTTGGCTCTGTCTAGC
This sequence comes from Ambrosia trifida, assembly GCA_028751855.1. Classification (NCBI taxonomy): domain Eukaryota; kingdom Viridiplantae; phylum Streptophyta; class Magnoliopsida; order Asterales; family Asteraceae; genus Ambrosia; species Ambrosia trifida. Next base: position 51,111,450 of record CM054125.1, read on the forward strand.
TAGTCTTCATGTACATATTTTTGTGTCCTGCAACTACTTTGTTTCTGTCTTTATCTGCAAATCACTAGGACGCACACTCAAGCATTTGAGTCAAATTTGATGGGCCAAATATGAGGACTGATAGCACTTCACCCGAAATTTCTCAGCACGATACAAGAGGAAGCCTGTATACTTAAAAAAAAAAAAAAAAAAAAAAGAAAAACAAAGAAGTTGATTTGAGTAGAAATATCAGAATTAGTAAGGAAAAAAAAAGTGCAAGGGAGGCTTCATACAAGGTAATTCGATTTTAATAATTTAAACTATTTGAAATAGGGAGGCTTCATACAAGGGAATTCGATTTTAATAATTTAAACTATTTGAAATTGGCCGTTGGATTCTAAACTAACAAATTGATTATATATAACCTGTACTATTAATATATTGGATTTTAGCACTAAATTTGGGTTAAGTTACTAGCCCAGTTACATTCGAGGTGCCACGTCAGATTGTGGGTGTCACATCAGCCAAAACACTAACGGGGTTAGTGACTTGACCCAAATTAGATGTCAGAATCTAATAGGTATAGGTTATATATGACCAATTTTTTAGTTTGGGATGCCAACTGCCAATTTCAAATAGTTTATATTATTAAAATCGAATCTAATAGGTTAATAGTACAGGTTATATATGAACAATTTTTTAGTTTGAGGTGCCAACAACCAATTATAAAATAGTTTAGGTTATTAAAATCTAATTCGCCTATATATATAAGACTATAGCCAAAACCTACTTATTATAAGACTATATTTTCTATTATCGCTTTTCAATAAACAACCTTCAATATGTACTAGTAAGAAACCCGTACATTGTCGTCAGAGTAACAATTTACAATTCGATACTCAATTCTATTGTTTTACCTACCTTAGACTGAGACTAAAATTAAGAATACAGTTTTATTGATTATTATACACCCATCCAAGAGTTCAAAATATTGATTAAAATTATTTTTATTTACAACCACATCAAACATGACATTTATGAACACAAATATTGATTAGCCCACTCATGTTAAATTAAAGCAAACATCGTAAATTACTAAAGTTTAAAATAGCATTATTTATTAATTTAGAAATTTCTTTTGTCTTTGAAGCAAGTTTTCTTTCTAAATCACATTTGATTTGAGTGTATTTTCTTTTTTAGTCATTGGCTTTGCCTTGTAGGTGCACATTTGTGACACCCGGCAAACTCCGGTTAATAACTTTCATCAAACTAGTAAGTCTACCTTAGCGAGTCATGCATATTACACACTTAACGGGGTCAGTTGGGTCGTTATGATGGTTCTGAGAATCATCGGGAGTCGTTACAGTGATCCACGGGATCACTGGGAGTCAGTCCATAACCATGTGAACAAGGATTGGTGATTTGCAGTATCGCCGGGTTTAACGCACACACGCAAGTCTCGAGTCCCGTGAATTGGTGAACGAATGTGAATGTGTTAGTTATCATGCATTATGTGTTTATAATCAATATGTGACTTATCGGTATGTGAATACGTGCTTATATGTGTTAAAATAGGGTTTAACGCGCCAAAAACCCAAAATACATTGCTGCATGTGAGTAGGAATCCTAATTGCCTATAAAATGTGAGTAGGAATCCTAATTGCCTATAATATAGGCGATTAGGAGAAGATTATTGGCGATTACAGCCTACTCGCCTATAATATAGGCGAGTAGAGCGTCTAATTGCCTATAGTATAGGCGATTACAATCCTAATCGCCTGTTGCAGCACCCTACTCGCCTGAAACTTATGCGACGACTAGAAACACCTATAAATACCACCAATATGCTCCAAAACATCATTTGTGCAACCCTAACTCACCCCAAAGCTATTCCACACCATAACCAACCTCCGGAACACATTTTTGCCCTAGAATCCATCCTTTCAAGTTTATACATCATTCTTTAGCAAAATCCAAGGTGTGTTATCCACATCTTAAACCTTTGTAAAGTTGTTATAATGATCCCTAAAGGTCCAGACCTGGTTTTATAACGTTTGTGTCTTTGAAAACCCATATAAATCATTATTAAACAAGTCCAATCTTTTATCATGTGTTCTATGTGGTGTCTTCATCCAAGATAAGATTTTTATGATTAAAACATGAGGATTCTTGTGTGTTTGATATGTTTCTGAGATAAATAGGTTGTTAGCATGATTGTTGATGAGTTTGGAGGTTCATAGTTGCGTATTGTTGATAATAGGCATTTTGACCCGTTTGAATGATTTTGAAGGATTAAGGATGATATGATGTGTTTTGTTAATTTCATAAAGTTAGGGTTTGCTCTAGGATGATGCTATAACAGTAGGATGATGTTGGAAGACGTTGTTATGTGGTGAAATCTGGATATTTGCTATTTAGGGTAAGTTTTGCATGTTGATGTGATGTTTACATAATAATATGTTATTTTTGGGAAACGCTTGCATTTGGAGTTGTTAGAATGATGATAAATTGGGGTGTTTTGCTTGGAATAGGTTGTTTAATGATTTGGGTTTGATATTGGGTGTTTTTACATGTTTCGGATCGGATTTGGAGGGTTAAACGCACGAAATACGGATTTATGCTGCAGGGGGCGAGTAGGACATCCTAATCGCCTATAGAATAGGCGAGTAGCCCTCTACTCACGTGTAATATAGGTGATTACAATCCTAATTGCCTGCTTGACTTTCCTAATTGCTAGTTGACTTTCCTATCCACATACACTTCATGTGATTACACTCCTAATTGCCTGTTGACCATCCTAATCACTAGTTGACTTTCCTAATTACCTGTTTGATTCCTAATAGTGTGTTTTGCTGTTGTAAGTGTATTTTGACATCCCGAAACATGGTTTGACACCTAGGAACATGTTAGAAACCCCGTGACAAGTCTAATAACCTGATAACACGTGTTCAGACTCGTTTATGCGTTATTTGAGCTATATGCTAGATTTAGTGAACTTTTGCGCATGTTAAGTGTATAATTGCATATGATTGCATGATATCTTGCATTTGGCTAACACGTGGGATGTCGGGTCACCAATGGGATGTCGGGTCTTGTCCGGTATGGTCGGTTTAACGTTCAAACATGTTTTCAACACACACAATCGTAGTCTGGACAATTGGGGACTGATTAGCCTTCGGGTTAGTAGTCATCACACTTATGTAAACTCATTGATAGGTCGCCACTAGTTTGGGCTATCACACACGTGTCAGATTACTCTTTAACTGAAGACGCAACTTAAGGTGAGTTCACGGCCCCACTTTTATCAGTTTTGTTTTCAGGGGAGAAAATGCTTACACATTTTAAACACATTGTGACAACCGCTACCATCATCCTTTGTCAAGTTGTCAATTTTAGTCCCTTGTCCATTTTGAAGTTTCACCGCTAGTCTTCGTCAAATATTATTTATTTTATTTTAACTTTTTCTTTTAAAATGGTGTATGTATACATTTTGTATACGCACGTTTTGACACATAAACGTACCATACTCGTATAATTGTGTTAGCTTATGAAAGTCCCATTTCGTTTATTTAAGTTTAAAGTTTATAAAAGTTAAAATTTTATAAAAGAAAAAAAATTAAGTTAAACTTTGGTTAGTTGTTTAAGTTTATAGAAGGAATAAATAACTAAGTTAATAATTAAACTAACCTAGTTAAATCTAGAAGGACCAAACTTGCCAAAAGACAAAAATCGTTTTAAAACCTCTCCGTCCCCTGCACACCCGTTTTTCCGGTCAGGCACACTCGCCGGATCCGGCAAACTCCGGCGAGTAAATTTTTAGTTGTTTCCATGCTTTGTAACGCCTTTAATCAATTCCCAAACTTTTCTTCACCCTTAGACTTTGAAACCCCCTCATTTAAAAGAACGAAAGCAAGATTTTAATGGGTTTTAATCGGGTTTAAAGCTTGTAACCGCCGGATTTTTATAACGTATTCAAACGCGTCTAACACTATAAATAGTTGGTACCTTATTGTTTCTGCACACTCTCACGTCCCAAACCCACATAAAATTCATCCAGATCGCGTCCAGAAGCCTACGTAAATCAACCCACGTTTCGCGTCTGAAAACCATGGATTTCGAGCCAAAATCGTGTTTGTAAGTTCGTGTTCTTTATGCCGTTTTGTTCCTTATCAAATTCCGATCAATAACCCTCTATTACAGATCGTGTATCATGTCTTAATTGGGTTATTGATTTTAGGTTAGGGATAGGGTTTATGTAGGATGATTTGGGGAAGAAGATGCAACTTGATAAAGGCTTATATAATTTTATTTTCAAATTTATTCAACAAGAGTAGTTGTGGTGTAGTGCTTATATGTTTGTTATGTAAACAGATGGGGCCGAGTTCGAACCCCACCACCCGCATTCCTTTTTATTTTTTTTCCTTTCTTCTTTTCAATTTTGTTTTGTATTTATATATTAATAACTAAACACATTAAACTCGAAATATTCATAATAAATCCAATACTTACCCAAAAATTATGAAAATTTAGGTATAGCATCTTGACACCATAAAGAAAATTATCACACTTTTATTTTTTGGAAAATGTCCTATTTTCATATTTTTATTGAATTTATTTGTTTTAATCATATTTAATTGATTAAAAATTCATTTTCAATGATTTTAATCTCAAACTTTTTGGGAAATTATTTCTAATCATTATGAACTGAAATAAAAATTATTGGTCCAGAAAACACTTATTTTTATTAATTTTCCTATTTCTAATCATTTAAAAATGATTTAATCGTATTAAATCAGTTTTAAATATAAATAAGTTTATAAAATTATGGGAAAATTATTTTCATTGAGTTACATCAGAAAGTATCCATCTTCTATAAAAATAACATTTTTGGATCATGTCTTGAATTATTAGTCTTATTTATGTTTAATTAGACATAATTAATCATTTATTTATTTATACTATTAAATATCCATTTTATAAATACTTTTCTTATAAAATAGAAATATTCCTATGTTTGAAAATCTTAATTACTATTTGTTGGATCATGGTGTAACTCATAATTATTTATTTAAACATTTATGATTATTGTATTTATTTACAATAACTTAGTGAAAGTAATTAATTATATTACTTTGTCTTAATTATTCAAACATATTTTTATCTAAATATTCAATTGGTAATAATTATATTTACTAAACCACATTTACAAACTTTGGTATATTATTTTTAATATACAACTTCTATAATAATTCGATTTATCATAAAAACTCTAATTCCCCAAATCGACTTAGCAAACCCTAATGCCTTAGACCTTAGTAACCTTAGACTTTTTAGACACTTCCTTATTAGTATTCTTACACATTATAGGTTGAATTTCTCAGAATTCCCATTACTTAGCTCACGACCACTTAAGTTGGATTTTGATCGCTTTTGCAAACTATGAGTATATCTTTCCCTTTTTTATTGTTTTACTCTTTTGGGGTGACTCATGTACTGTTATTATTAAACTTACGTATATTATTTACAAAGAAATGTGCTCATTGATATGTTTTGTGTGAATTGTATGAACGATTTGTCAAAGTCATTAACCTTTGGGCCGCACCTAACAATGAGTAGTACTACGAATTATATTCCTTGGTCATTGTTATGGTTTTCTTGAACGATGTGTGAACGATTATTGAATGATGTGTGAACGATTATTGAACGATGTGAGGCTTGATTTTGACCCTTTTACATAATACAAATATCATAGCACATAAATTGTGAAACACTTTTCTATTATATGTATTCAAACAAGGTATGCTCACCAATACATTTTTGTATTGACCAAATTATTTTCGTACATGTTTCAGGTTCTTATGAGATCATTTCTAAGCTTTTGGAAATTAGACTTAGATTTAAGATTTATTGGATTTCAGTTTTAGTTGTCACATTAGAATTTTTTATCTTGTAATTCCAATGTAATAAATTATTCAATTCAATGTATTTAAATTTACATTTCTAGTCCATGAGCAATTGAACAATCGTCACTACGTGACACCTCGATGTTTGCGTCATCGGTTGGGGTGTTACACACATAATTTCAAGTTATACTTTGGCTATCATTATATTACTATACGACTCATCTAAATCCCATAGAAACCACTAATACGGGTATGTAGCGGGGAAATGTGGATAGCGTTATTGGGCCTGACAAACCCCACTCGACGGCTCGAGGCTGGGCGGGTGCATATTGTCTCGATCACAAAGGGCCTACTGGGGATGACGGTAGTCCGAAGGGTATCACACAGTAGCAAATCATAGTCAGCAATGGTTCCAACCGTAGTAGTAATTAACTTAACGCCTAGCTAGCGTTCACACAACATAGTAGTAACGGTAACGGTTTTCAAAGGATTTACGAACGCTTATCATAAAACCTGTGAACTCACCAGCATTATATGTTGCCATCTTTTGGCATGTTTTCTTAGGTCGCTAAGGTAGCAGCATCGAGTTTAGGCGCACGGAGTCTCACAGTGTCTAGGATTCACTTGCATGTTTATTTAGTACTTTCAGACTTTTATGGTTTACTTTTGGGTTGTAATAAAGTTTTACGCTTCCGTTGTGGTGGATAGATTTTGAAAACTTAATGGGCAGTTTACGTTGTTTTCATATCATATAAATGTCGTTTATTGTGACCGTTGACTTGGATCCTGGTGTATCACACGCTTTGCGGTAAAACCCCTCATGTGGAATTTGAGGGTGTGACAAATTGGTATTAGAGCCAATGGTTATAGTGAACTAGGACTGCATGTAGAGTCTAGTCTATAGCCGTGTCTCACATACGGGTAACATATGTCGGGGTGTCGGTGTCCTCATCTCTAATATCACATCATCTGTTTAATTTTAAATCTAGTATTCGGCGACTTGAACTTCAAGCTTGAAGTGCATCTGGAGGATCATGTAGAGCAGTTTATCATGTCGGGTGCACACGAGATCATAAACTAGAATGCATGAAAATCCTAGTGGACTTTGTGTTTGGACGGATGGACCCGAATTGGACCTAGATCAACTTCTTGTGATTCCTAGAGGGTTACACTACGGGCGAGCCTAAATCCTTTGTTCTTGTTTTGGCAGAAGATGTCGGGAACACGTGGCGGTCGCAGAGGTAGTCGTGCTAGAGGCTGTAGTGGTGGCGGTCATGGTAACATTAGCATGACCCAAGCGGAACTGAACAGCCTGTTGCAGCAGCAGGTGAATGTGGCGTTGGCTGCATTCCAGGCTGCACATAATGTTTTTGGTTGTAAATTGATTAATATCAACTCTACCTTATTCTTGGGTGTTGTGTCCTTCTCTTTGTTGTTGATCTGTGTGTTTTGTCCCAGGTGGTGTTGTCAACCCACCCCACCCTAGTGCTCGTACAAGAAGTTCATGGACTGTAAGTAGTACGCATAATTTAGCGATGAAATAACACACGTTTTCCTTTAATATTTATAAAAATGGTTTAGACCTCAATATTAAAACACACACAATAGGGCAAGTGTACCCTGTCATATATGTAGTAATGTGTAGATAAGAACCAGATATCGATCCACGGACGCGCGCGAAGCAATGGTAGTAAAACTCTATCCCCGATTCACCAGTAGAAAAAGATAGTTTGAGTTTGTTTATAACTAGATTAATTCTAAAACATATATTTAACATATGTAAGACTCCAAATACAAAATATAACTATATAAACTATAATATATCAAACCTAGCATGTCATCTATAAATCATATGAAATAAAGGTGTGTGATCAACATTCCCATTTTCCGACAGTTAGTGTCCCTTTCGGGCATCCTAACATGACAACTATACAGAAAGCTAACACGAGTACACACGTTAACCACTTCAAGTCGTTTTATTAGCGAGCAGCTGATATGATCTCACGCAGATCTTCTAAAGATAAGTTAGTCATCCGTTAAGAGTTTTCTAACCTCACTAATTTAGGAAAGCAATACCGAATACACAACACAGCCACCTAAACTAGCATAAAGTAGAGCATTTCACAACCTATTCCATTTTACGAACTTTGAACCCAGATCTACTAAGATTGCTATTTTTACCAAAATAACTACCAAAGATCATTAACCGTGTCAAAGACCAGTAACGGCACCATTAGGCTTTTAAAACCCTTTTACATGCCGGTAAGCATTTTTAACCGTTATTCGACTGACTTTAACCAAACCAATACCCGGTTACAGTTTCATGGTATAAACTATTTAACAAGTTAACTAGTCTACTACCGGACGATTAAACGGACGGTTTTTTAACATTTATCCGCCTAACACATTCGACATTCGCCAAAGTCATTCAAATACAACTACAAATCCAATAACAATGAAACAAGGTTGTGCTATGATCAGCAAGATCTAAACGTGAAAAACGCCAAATTTATACAAGACATGATTAACTACACGAATGATTGTTTAACGTACTAAATACTATTGTTCTTGCCCGTAGGCGTACGAATAAATATAACAACATCAAAATAGCAATCCAAAATAAGATTTGAAACATAAATGTTTAAAGGATCAAACCATATAAAATGCTAAGAGATGGATTGGATGATTGAAGGATGGATCGGATGGATTCCCGAGCTTGTTCCACGCCTGTGCAGCACTTCAAAAGCCCCAAAAATCGCCAGAAAAGTTTCCCCCAAGATCCAACCATCGTTCAGTGGCTGAAATGGGGGTTTTATAGGAAAACAGGGCCTCCGAGCGGCCGCTCGGCCTCTGTGAGCGGCCGCTCGCTTTTTCAAACCAAGTGGGCGAGTTGCAGTGATGACGTAGGGCTTCTAGAAGGTCCCCAGAAATATCTGGGAGGGGCGCGCGGCCGCTCACAGGGAGTGAGCGGCCGCTCACAGGTCCTGAGGGCCTGTTCGCGCGCCGAAATCTTCGTTTTTCCTTACGTTTTGCTTCCGGGACATCGTTTAAGACCTGAAATCGTAAGGATACCCAAATAAGAACCAATTCCTGTGTATAAGGTCAAAGACGTATGAAAATGGGAGTTAAACGGGGACTTTTATATGTGTAATTTAATGTATATTAAACCTCTCCACACTTGAACTTTGCTTGTCCTCAAGCAAACACTTAACCATAAAATAAACGAAAAACTCGCCAAGTGGCAACAAAGACAAAATATAGCCTGTACAGACGATAATAGTCAAGCCAACAATGATATATAAACAGGTGATAAGATAACTAAAAAAAGCAACGACGCACTTCCGATCTACAAGCACGCAAACCCGTACACGACTCACAATGTTCACACACACTCGGTTTTATTTTTGATACATACGTGTAATGTGTATGTGTAAATCGCTCCATTGCCAAGACAATGAATCGTGCAATATCATAAGCTTGTCAAAAGATATAGTCTTCACCAACTAACGTGTGAAAAAGCACAAATCAAGAGGTCTTATACGGGTTGTAATGTTAGGCAAAGGTAAGGGTGCAGAATGGATATATAAAGTGACAAATCGGCTAAAACCCGGCGGTTATGTCTAACTAATAGAAACTATTACAACTGTACAATACAAATGCTAATATAGGCGAGTTTTCTTTTGAAACGAGCTAAACATATAACTTTTAACTTTAAAGCTCTAAAAATTGCTCGAACACTGCTAATTCACCCTATTTTAGGGTGTTCTATTTTTTCTGGATTTTTTTTACATATATATCTATGATATATATAATGAACTGAAACTGATATATAATCAACATACGGGTTCTAAATAGATATACCCGAAAACGAACTATTTACAACAAATAAACTAGTTAAACTATAACCTAAACCGAGTTTCAACACAAAAAAGGTTTAAAAGAAAAAAGGCTATTTGGTTTAGTGGTGAAATGATGTGGTAAATAAGAAAAACACGGGATTAGGTTCAACATGGTTAACTAGTGGATAATATTTGGGTGTGGGAAACAAATAGAACGAAAAGAAAAGGCTAAATCAAAAGGGTATCCTAAATGCCTCAATCATATTCGTACAATCTCACACGTATCTGATCTAAATAAGTATGCTAATGACAAGTTCTAAATTACATGAAACATCCGGCTCACTCGAAAGCATGTAAAAGAAATGAAAATCTATTTTAAGGCTCAAATGCTCACGTAACCGGAAGGAAATGGGTGCAAGTGTACGAATCTAACACGCTCGCATCTCATCTGTTTGTCGCGCCTCGAGTTATCTTTATCAAAAATTAGTTAGGCTTGATATTTATAAGTAAATATATACATATATGTACTTTTAAAGGGTTTTTTTAAGTAAATATATACATATATATATACACACAAGAGGACAAACAAGACATAATCCCCTCCCCACACTTGAAACTCACATTGTCCCCAATGTGACAACAGAAAGCGTTTATGAAATAGCTAACTATTTGTGCGAAAAAAGAGAATAAAACTCCCCTATTGTTGATAACCCGAAAGGCATGTGGATAGCCTGGAGCATCCATATCGGTGTGATGTGTTGCAAAACACATCTCTTTTCCTATGTATTTTGTATATTATTTGGTCATGTTTCTATTTGTTTCGTGTCGTTTTTAGTATGAATTTATTTATTTTATTATTTTATAGGTGTTCGTGGAAAATGAGCTCAAAATGAAAGAATTTTAATAGAGACACCGACACTTGAGAGCCAGTGTTCATGGGCGTTGGAGCATAAACGAGGAATTTTGGTCGAGCAAGAAACACCCGAGAAGCGATCTTGAAGCATACTACCTTCTAATAATAATAATAATAAAAGAGTTAAAAAATAAAGAAAAATGAGACTAATAGTCTCATGGCTTGACATCTTTGTGGCCTTAACAAAACAATAAAAAATGTCAAAGCCCATTTTTCTATTATTGGAAATTTAGGTTATTAGGTGCATTATATTTTGGGAGGATTATTACGAAGACTGGCATATGATATTGGAAAATTATTTTTCGGACGGCATTATTATTTGAGGGTGGACATTTTCGATTGGAAAAAACATATATCTATGTCACCACAGCAGCGTCTAAATAAATTAGAGGGGAGGAAGGATTGGATCAAGATTGAAGGCTACGGGTTCGATCATTACAAGTTTTAGGTTTATATTTATTTACTTTGTGTTCTTAAATATTAGTACCATGACTATGTTTTATTTTGAACCTATGTTTTTATCTTTGTCCGTGATTATTATTGGCTAAACATTAGTGGCCACCTAGGTTGAAGACGATGACTATTTGATTTTGGTTTATGTTTCGGATTTGAATTTTATAGTTGGATTTATGTTTTAGTAAGAAACTTGTTTATGATTCTATGATGTGTGTGCGTACTTTTTACTAATTTATGATCTTTTAATGTTCCACGGGTGTCTTAGTGAATGTCTTTCATGTTTGGATGCTTGTTAGAATTACTTGCTTTGTGCTTGTAATTTACTTTATGGTTTTAGGCCTAAATTCCATAGGAACATTAATTGAGAGTTTAAAGGTAATTAGTATTCTTCCTACTCTTGAGACCGAGAGGTGATAGGTAGTCAGATTTGTCTTTGGTGCTAGAGGTTTAGGCTAGAAACGCTGAGAGATCAGGTTTTCCTAGGTTCTCTAGTATTATTTGCTTATCTGTGTCATAGATTGACTTTACAGGTTACTCCTTGCACTTTAGGGTGTATTGTGATTGGAGAGTGAGAAATCTAAACCAGTCTAGCGAGTACTTTAGCATAGTTAGTGAGACCGAGAGGTGATCTAACCAATCAGTGAGATTAGTAGCCTTTAGGATTCCTTTTCGGTCAGTCTTGGTAAATGATCCGGGAGCCACTAGGATACTAAGAGTGAATATTATAAGATCCTGATTGCCAACATAGTTTCCAAAGTCGGGGCAGTTCCAATTTCATTAGTAGGATTCGATACCTAGGTGGTTGCCCTTCTCATCTCTGATTTTCCCTCCTTATTAATCCTCCGCTATCTGTTAGTTTGAGTTTATTTTTAATTTATTTGTTTTAGTAAATAATTAATATAAAATCAACAAAAATCCAATTTGCTAGGCTAGGAGTCGATAGAGGTCTAGTACCGAGAGCCGCCACAAGAGAGGTCACAACACAGCAAGCTTTATTTTAAAGGGGAGGGTTAATTGAAGGCCAGGAAGGCTCGGGTCAAGACTAGAGCTACGGGTTTGATTACTAAAAATTTTAGTTTTTATATTTATTTACTTTGTGTTCATGAATATTGAGACAATGATTAATTTTTATGTTGAACCTTTGTTTTTATTAATTTTCATGACTATGAGTAGCTAAATCTTGAACCACTACCTAGGTCTTGTATGATGATCACATGTTAATTTTATAACTTTCGGTTATGGATTTATTTTTGAATGGTTAATGTTTTGGTAAAAATTTAGTTGGTGTTTATTATGATGTGTGTGCGTGCCTAAGTCTAATTTATGTTAGTGTGTGGTTTAGCGGGTTTATCCATTTTTAAAACTTGACCCGAATTTATTTAATACACATTTTCACACATCAAGTTTTTGTATAATATTTTTAGACCATACAACGCTAAGTGCCAGCCCCATATGCAAAATTTGAATGCCCTAAAATATTATTCATTGGGGGAGGTCAGAACATATACATAGAAGCATTGATACATCTTAGAGCAGCACATTATTTTTTTTTGGAGGCGGCTTAATATCATCGATTAGAGGTGAAAAAGGCATCTATCACATTGAGGGATATATATTATTGTATGGCAATATTATTATGAGGAGGGTGCACAGTAGTCGCCAAATTGTGTCCACGGTTCGATACTCGGACTTATTTACTTTACTACTACGACCGGTACACTTGCCGGTAGTGTGTGGTTTAGTGGGTATTTCCCATTTAAAACTTGTTTTGAAATTAATTGGACTTAAATTATATATTTATCACACATTTCACACATCAAGTTTTTGGCGCCGTTGCCGGGGACACAGTGCGCTTTCGAGGACGACCCGAGTCGGGGATTTAGTCATTTTGTAGATAATTTTATTCTTCTTTATTTTATTATTTATTTCTTTTTAGTTAAAATTTTTATCTATTATATCTTTTCTATCTGGTGCCGTGATTTGTTTGTTTAGTGTCTGTTTGCAGTGAGATTTTTAGGATGCCAGATGCTAGTGGAAGAAAGACTGTAGCAGACTACATAAGAGAGCGCGACCAGGCTGGTAACAATGAAGAAGGCATCTACGCACAAATGCAAAATCACTATATGCCTGTTTGGAGGGAGCCCGATAGTTTTCTTGCCTCTTCAGTACCAAGGATCTTTGTAAATTGGTATGAAGGGGAAAATCCATACTTACAGCCATTTGATATCACTCCAGAACCGGAGACGATAATGGACGAAGAAGTCCCACCTCTGGTCCAACAAGAGCCCATTGAAGATGATTTGAGTGATAGTGAGGTTGAAGAAGATGTCGGGTTGATTGAAGAAGTTAGTGAGAAGGAGAACAAGATGGAAAATGAAGAAGAAGAATATATGCATATACCATCTTGGGAGGACGAGTTTGGTGATGAGTTGGTTAATTTACCAACTTTTGAAGAAGATGAATTTGACCCTGTTGGCGATCTGTTATTTTTAGAAACTTTACTTGCAGGGAAGCCAACAACGGAGATCAATACACCAAACGAGGAAAAAGTGGAAGAGGTGGTAACAAAGAAGAAGACCAAACCACCTCGTCACAGTCAGGATTGCCGGCCCGTGCTGCCACCATCACGGGAGAAGGTTCACAGTCACAAGGACCAACATCAAATGCCACATACAAGGTTTGGTCCAGGTAAGTGTAAGAATAGGTGCTCTGACCCGTTTGAATTTTTCAAACGTTATTCTAGATTCACCATTCGTTTTTTGACGAACAATGGTGAACGATCTGAATTAAACGGGGTGGATAAAGGGTGGATAAAAGAGAAGCCACCTGATTGAACTTGGGTTAAAACCCAAGTGTAGAGTTTTGTATCATCATCTGCCAGGTATGTTTTTATTTTATTTTATTTTCATTCTTCTTTATTTTTTATATATATTTAATTTCTAGTTTATTGAGTCGTGTGGGATTGCCTTGGCCCTTTTCGCTGTTGGATCTCCCCCGCCCGTACTCAATCTCCATTCGGGTGGGGTCGATCTTAAAATTATTTTTTGTAAACAGGCGTCTCACTTGTCATTGAGTCATTTTACTTTTATTTTCTTTTTAGTCTATTTTTGCAGGATTTCGACTATGGCCGCGAAGGAAATGCTATACGGCTGTAGATGATGGACGGACGGGACACTTTCTGCGATCTATCGCCACATATTCCAGGGGAGTTCGTTCCATTTATTATTTTGTTGTTATATATATATATATTTTTTTTGTTTCTTCTTTATTTTTGTATTTTTATTTTTAGTCTGCGTTGTATCCTGGAGCACATTGAGGACACTGTGCCTTTCTAAGTGTGGGGATGGGAAACTTCGTTTTTATTTCGCTTAGTTGTAGGTTGAGTAAAAAAAAAAAAGATAAAAACAAAAAAAAAATTAATAAGGAAAAAAAAAGTTGGTTTGTTGTTAGTCCCGATCCTTTTTGCGCGTAGTAAACGAGCCTTTTCAATGTAATATGTCGGTTAAAAGCGGGGTCGATTGTCGGGTTTACGGGTCTTAGCATATGTTTCTTTAAGTTGCGGGATAGTAGGCTTGACTGAGTTGTTTTTATGAAATAAAATGTTTGGGGTGCCTGAGATAGTGGATCAAGCTGGATGGTTAACTGGTTTTGCACTTGTTAGTATCGGTAACCCTTATTTCCATATGACAGTGAGTTTTGAGCCTTTAAATATTATATATAAATATTCACTATTTCGTTTCATGTGTGATATACCGACTTTGTTGCATTATTTTAGAACTTGTACGTTTTGATGCATTTTGAGACCTTACGCTTGGACTTAACACAAATATGATAGAGGCATTAGGATTACCCATTCTTGTTTAGCCTTTTCGTTTGTTTTTTGTTATTTAACCCGTTTCCTCATTTTTACCTTTAGAAACCACTTTGAGCCTAAACCTTTCGTTTGTCACCCATTTTATTTTATATTGATTACCGGATTGTATATATTTATATAATATGAAAAAGAAAAAAAATATATCAACGTCTAGAGTAGCTGACAAAAAAAAAAAAAAAAAAGATATATGAAAAAGTGAGAAAAGAAAAAAAAAAAATAAAGGTTGTGGGTCGAGAAGACCAAAGAGTTGGAGTTTATGTGTTCATGGTTTATCCGGTTTGTCTCTTATTTTTCTTTTTAGCCAATTTTCCCAATAAAATTTCCTACCTTTAACCCTTACCTACCCTTTCGAAGTCCTCTTGATTTGTGTTAGTGTTAGCAATTTGGTGGAAATTTGATTGACGTACAAGCTTATGATAATTTTGCTTCATAGTTCGGTTTTGAGAGATTCACTCCAAATAAATATATAACCGAGAGATGAGTGATATTGTGAGGGGTGCTTACAGGTGCATAGTCGGTTGCTTAAAGGTAAGTGAAGCTTGACTAGGTAGGCCTTGTTTTTAAAATTGCATCATCATGACTAGTCAGCCTTTTGAACGATGTAAGTCTTGTGAAACCGCTATGCTTGTTGATTTCGTAGCCTGCTTTTGACCCTGTTTGATGCTATCATTTTTTTTGAGTGCTTTGTTGAAAATGTTGTTTAGGATTTTGTATAATTCTTTTTCGGGACGCAAAAGTTTTAAGTGTGGGGATGTTTGATGTGTTGCAAAACACATCTCTTTTCCTATGTATTTTGTATATTATTTGGTCGTGTTTCTATTTGTTTCGTGTCGTTTTTAGTATGAATTTATTTATTTTATTATTTTATAGGTGTTCGTGGAAAATGAGCTCAAAATGAAAGAATTTTAATAGAGACACCGACACTTGAGAGCCAGTGTTCATGGGCGTTGGAGCATAAACGAGGAATTTTGGTCGAGCAAGAAACACCCGAGAAGCGATCTTGAAGCATACTACCTTCTAATAATAATAATAATAAAAGAGTTAAAAAATAAAGAAAAATGAGACTAATAGTCTCATGGCTTGACATCTTTGTGGCCTTAACAAAACAATAAAAAATGTCAAAGCCCATTTTTCTATTATTGGAAATTTAGGTTATTAGGTGCATTATATTTTGGGAGGATTATTACGAAGACTGGCATATGATATTGGAAAATTATTTTTCGGACGGCATTATTATTTGAGGGTGGACATTTTCGATTGGAAAAAACATATATCTATGTCACCACAGCAGCGTCTAAATAAATTAGAGGGGAGGAAGGATTGGATCAAGATTGAAGGCTACGGGTTCGATCATTACAAGTTTTAGGTTTATATTTATTTACTTTGTGTTCTTAAATATTAGTACCATGACTATGTTTTATTTTGAACCTATGTTTTTATCTTTGTCCGTGATTATTATTGGCTAAACATTAGTGGCCACCTAGGTTGAAGACGATGACTATTTGATTTTGGTTTATGTTTCGGATTTGAATTTTATAGTTGGATTTATGTTTTAGTAAGAAACTTGTTTATGATTCTATGATGTGTGTGCGTACTTTTTACTAATTTATGATCTTTTAATGTTCCACGGGTGTCTTAGTGAATGTCTTTCATGTTTGGATGCTTGTTAGAATTACTTGCTTTGTGCTTGTAATTTACTTTATGGTTTTAGGCCTAAATTCCATAGGAACATTAATTGAGAGTTTAAAGGTAATTAGTATTCTTCCTACTCTTGAGACCGAGAGGTGATAGGTAGTCAGATTTGTCTTTGGTGCTAGAGGTTTAGGCTAGAAACGCTGAGAGATCAGGTTTTCCTAGGTTCTCTAGTATTATTTGCTTATCTGTGTCATAGATTGACTTTACAGGTTACTCCTTGCACTTTAGGGTGTATTGTGATTGGAGAGTGAGAAATCTAAACCAGTCTAGCGAGTACTTTAGCATAGTTAGTGAGACCGAGAGGTGATCTAACCAATCAGTGAGATTAGTAGCCTTTAGGATTCCTTTTCGGTCAGTCTTGGTAAATGATCCGGGAGCCACTAGGATACTAAGAGTGAATATTATAAGATCCTGATTGCCAACATAGTTTCCAAAGTCGGGGCAGTTCCAATTTCATTAGTAGGATTCGATACCTAGGTGGTTGCCCTTCTCATCTCTGATTTTCCCTCCTTATTAATCCTCCGCTATCTGTTAGTTTGAGTTTATTTTTATTTTATTTGTTTTAGTAAATAATTAATATAAAATCAACAAAAATCCAATTTGCTAGGCTAGGAGTCGATAGAGGTCTAGTACCGAGAGTCGCCACATTGTGTCCACGGATCGATATTCCGGACTTACTTGCTGTGCTACACTGCGACCGGTGCACTTGCCGTTAGTGTGTGGTTTAGCGGGTTTATCCATTTTTAAAACTTGACCCGAATTTATTTAATACACATTTTCACACATCACGGTGCTCGCCTGTTCCTGCACTACCACTATTCTTGACAAAAGCAAAAACACATCAAATACATCCATTCATCATCACACTTATTCACACCAAGCAAATACTACTGAAATTGAAAAATACTGAAAAGTAAATAGTACGAATATAGAAAAAAATAAGATGTCTTGGGTGCTCGCACCCAGATACAGTATCATCAAAAATAAGATAAACAAAATAGCACCAGCCTACCAGCTACTCCTCAGTCCTCATCATCATGGTGAGTCCCAGATGATCCCGCCGCATCACCACCTCGTCTCCGCTTGTCCCCCGGATGTCCCCTTTGTGGGGGATTCCCAAAATGGTGTAACACCCCAACGATGGCGGAAACATCGGGATGTCACATATTGATGATTGTTCAGTAGCTCATGATAAATAATAAATTTCAATAATTGATTTAAATACATTACATACAATTGTTCTACAAGAATTTGTACATTAAATGAGAAATACTAAATATGCATCTTCAAGCATTAACTCTAAACTCCAAGCAAGCTATAACCTGAAACATGTTAAGTTTGAAAATATTTTGGGTCAACAAAAGTTGGTTAGAATTACATAGGTTTTGATAATCGAATAAAGCTTGTACAATTCAAGTGTCATTGCAAGTCTAGCCCATATGTGAAAACATACTAGAAGTAAATCGAGTGCATAATCAACCCTTGTGACTAGAATATTGTGGTCCATCCCATACGCTCATGGTTCACTCGATTATGTTATGCGATAACAATCACCTACGCTACCTATGTAGGAGGCACGTATCCGGGTGGGATTGTCAGTCCAATAGATCTATCATTGTATACCGTCGGCTGATCAATGTTAATGAATATGCTAGAATATTGTGCTTACCCTAGTCATGTTTAAAACATAATGCAACATAGAATAACACATAGACACTTATGATTGAATTGTAAATTAAATGTTGTAACATGTTTCACCCCAAAATAGTGAAATGGAAAAGGGGCTATGTAAAACTCACCTTAGCAAAATGTTATGTCTCGTGAAAATAGAATATGTGTTGCCCAACAATGCCAAGTATTACCCTATAATTAAGGTAATAAATATGTCTAAGTCTTTCTAGTCTACAAATATATTCTAGAGTTTCGAATTGGGGATAAGTGTTCGTTTGATTAATAAATAAAATATTTGATAAATAAGAGAAATTTGATAAGTAAATAAACAAAAGACTTTTTGTAAATTTTAAATTAAAGATGGCCACAATAATAAGTTTTAAGTATGAAAATAATTTTTATAAAATTATTTTCTTAAAAATAGAATAATAAATCTATTTATTTCAAATTGTCAAAATATAACTTTTATATTTAAAAATACTAAAATTAAAGAATTATTAAATTAAAAATTGTATTTCTGTTCCAAATAAATAGAATTAATTTATATAAAATTTTGGTGCAAAAATATTGAAAAATGAATTTATTATGATTTATTTATGATTAAAACAAACAAAAATTGATTTAAAATATTAAATAAATGATTTTTCAGAAATAAAAATCATTTCTGAAAAGTTTAATGTTATAAAAACTCAGAATAATTTTTGTGGAAATTTATATAATTGTTTTGATATTTTTATAGAATTTTATAAATAAAATAGAATAAACTTGAATTATTTATTATATATATTAAATAAATATTTTTTGGAAAACTAAAAATTGTATGTTAAACTTTTCCACTAGAATAACATAAAATAATTTTTGTAGAATTTATACAAGAGTTTTAGTATTTTAAAATGAAAAAAATACAAGGGAATATATATATATATATATATATATATATATATATATATATATATATACCTAAATGAAAAAAAAAAGTTTGTTGATGCCATGGATCGAACCCGGGCCCTTGGCCGGTTCGTGCGTTTTAAATCACAAGCCCAGACCAGTTGGTTTGGACCCTGAGAACGAATAATCATAGTTTAAATTAATTATATAGTATATGGAAATCTGATTTATATTCATTTAAAAAAAGAAAAGGATAAAACTGCTTTGTATGGGACTCGAACCCGTGTGTTTGGGTTTAACAACAACAGACACAACCACTTGATCTAGATCAGTGGTTGTGTTGAGTTCGTATCTGTTTAAATTATATAATCGTATTCAACCAAGTGTTCTTCCCCAATTCAAACTGATCGTGCCCTAGATTTATAACAATTTGATTTACACAACAATAACCCAATTAATCATAGGGTTATTGTTGTGTGTATGCCGAAGAACAAAACCCACAAGAAAAACATAACTTACAATTACGAATTCGTGATTCTTGCTTTGGTCAACAGAAAAGTCAAACTCGAACAAGAATGCTTCGAATGATGAATTAAAACAGAAATTAAAGATTGAGAGGGATATTTCGGCGAGTTGAGAAGGATTTGGGAGGTCCAATTTATAGGGTGAGGCTCGGGTTGATGGATTTGGTAAGTTGACCTCGTATTCAAGATGATGACGCGTTCAATCGCGTATATTTGGTATGATCGATGATAATTGCTTGTGTAATTGACGCGTACAGGTAATCACGAAGCAAATTATGAGTTACTTGCCAAATGTGATTCAATCAAAAGTCAAAAAAAGAATTTTGACTTGTTCGGCACCTGTGCAGCGAACAGAAGGAGGAGCAGACAAGGGATTTTAGGTGTGTTAAATAGTTAATGTTTCCATATTCTAACACAATGAGTATCATGGACCAGTGGTTGGTGTTGCTTGTGTCAATGGTTGGACCGGTCTGGACGCGGGTACGATTCCCGGTCCAGACACTTCATTTTTTTTTATAAAGAGAGGAGGGGAGAGGAGATGGGCCGGGTATATAGGTTGGGCTGGATATCAGGTTTGGGCCAGCCACAAAATGGGCTCATAGGGGGCATTGGGGTTGGTTTGGCTTGGGTTATGGTTAGGTTGGGCTCAAGTAAGTGTCCAAATAATACATAATTATATATATTTTTACTATTAAATAAAATATGAAATATTATAATTATTATTTTTATTATTATCATTATTATATATACATTTATATATATATAAGTTGTGTGTTAGGCATATTTGTATAAAATTAAGGATAAAATGTATATAATGAGGGCTTTATGTATAAAAATTTGGGGAAAAATTTTGCGATGTTACAATCTCCCCTACTTTTAGAAACTTCGTCCCGAAGTTTATTGAAAACACAGGGTTGAAGGTGATTGGGTAGAAATTAAGACAAGTGTGGTCTGGAAATTTTGTGTTAGGACATGACATGAATAGAGTAATCTTGTTTCAAATAATTTGGATAAGAGGGTAGGATTAGGTGTGTCTTGAAATCGCAATAAGAACCTTAAGTTTTAGGAGTCCTAAAAGAAATGAGTTGATGGACTATAGAAAGACTAAGTGAACTACCAGGTAACTAAGGTCTATAATTGGTCAATTACCAAAAACCTTGATAGAAATTCACACTACCTTAACGTACCTGTAAATTCATGATTACGTTCCGGACCGCAATCACCAATTTACCTTACATTAGGGTTTTGTGTCCTTCTATGACTCTACCGATTGTTGAGCAGGTTTGATAGCCTCCACCAGTCGTTGAGCAGGTTGTAGGGCCTCTCCCGACTGTTGGAAAGACATGATGACCTCTACCAATCGTTGAGTAGGTTATTTGGTAAGCAAGTTTATAAGTATAACGAGTATGGTTTAGATATTGATATAGCAATTAGTTCACATTCAAACAAGCATACAACCAAGTGTTATGATAATACTAGAATTTATTACTTGAAAAAAAAAACGTCAATACATAGAATTAAAAAGCAGACATCATTCAAATGGTGGGGCTTGCTGTTAAGTAGCTGGAGGGTCTTGATCTCGGTTTAGTTTAGAGCATTGGTTACGGAAGTGATTTGGGTCTCCACATTCATAGCATTGACCATAGTTGTATTTACCAGGACGATTAGGATTAGCAACCTGAGCAGGGTTGGTTGGTTGGTATTAGGGTTTGGGGTCTCGCGACATGTGTTGACCAGATGGCCATACCTACCACAATTGGTGCACAAGCGACACGCTGAAATAGTGGGATGATGTCGATTGCATGTGTTACACAATGGAAAGTTTTTGTATAAGGTTTCTTGTTAGAAGCTTGTGTAGTGAGGTTTACATCAGGATCCCTGGTCTTACGCTTCCGGTTCTCGGTACTTACCGCGGCCACAATACTTGTTTTCTCGCCTTTCCGAACTAAGGTCCTGTTCTTTACGTGATTTCCATCACCATTTCCATTTCCATTGCCGTTCCCATTCATTTGGATGACTTGAGCCAACAAGTTAGAAACCAGAGTTGTGATTTGTTGCGCCATTTGTTGGGAAATAATCGCAGCTAGTTGGGCATCACCTCCATTGTTGTGGTTAGTGTTGTGGTCGTGGTTGTGGTTGCTGCTCCCTTCCTCATGATTGTCACCACTGTTAATGCGAATGCTGCGACGTGGAGACATGATCTGTAAGGGACACAATGAAGGTTCAATGAGGCATGAAATGAATGAGGTAATATAAGGAATGTAATCATTTATTCTTTAATTAAAACGAATAAACGAAAACGTTGACTTATCAAAGATTCCAGATTCTAATAACATAAAGAAGACATGCTTTAGCCTATAAGTGAACACTCATCCCGAGAATTCCCAGGTAGCATTCGGGTCCCTCGTCTGATTGGGATATATGCGCAATGCCAGCCAAGACAGAAGACTCAGAATACAGGCGTTCACCCTTCCAGATTGCACGTGTTCGTTATTAAAATCTAGAACTTCGACGAGATCTCAAGGTGGTTCAGGCTAAACCTGAGGATTTTGTCCTATTAGTCTAAGAGTAATTCCAGTGATGGAAAGCAATCTTCTTGTAGGGATTAAAGTAGGGATAAGAAGTAGTAGTGAGATAGAGAATAGCAAGTAAAGGAGCAAATACTGGTTATATTCCTATGGTTATAGACTAGATTATTTTTCTAATAACCTAATTCCCTATAACCATGGCTCTGATACCAATCTGTAACACCCCAACCGATGGCGGAAACATCGGGATGTCACGTATTGATGATTGTTCAGTAGCTCATGATAAATAATAAATTTCAATAATTGATTTAAATACATTACATACAATTATTCTACAAGAATTTGTACATTAAATGAGAAACACTAAATATGCATCTTCAAGCATTAACTCTAAACTCCAAGCAAGCTATAACCTGAAACATGTTAAGTTTGAAAATATTTGGGGTCAACAAAAGTTGGTGAGAATTACATTGGTTTTGATAATCGAATAAAGCTTGTACAATTCAAGTGTCATGGCAAGTCTAGTCCATATGTGAAAACATACTAGAAGTAAATCGAGTGCATAATCAACCCTTGTGACTAGAATATTGTGGTCCATCCCATACGCTCATGGTTCACTCGATTATGTTATGCGATAACAATCACCCACGCTACCTATGTAGGAGGCACGTATCCGGGTGGGATTGTCAGTCCAATAGATCTATCATTGTATACCGTCGGCTGATCAATGTTAATGATTATGCTAGAATATTGTGCTTACCCTAGTCATGTTTAAGACATAATGCAACATAGAATAACACATAGACACTTATCATTGAATTATAAATTAAATGTTGTAACATGTTTCACCCCAAAATAGTGAAATGGAAAAGGGGCTATGTAAAACTCACCTTAGCAAAATGTTATGTCTCGTGAAAATAGAATATGTGTTGCCCAACAATGCCAAGTATTACCCTATAATTAAGGTAATAAATATGTCTAAGTCTTTCTAGTCTACAAATATATTCTAGGGTTTCGAATTGGGGATAAGTGTTCGTTTGATTAATAAATAAAATGTTTGATAAATAAGAGAAATTTGATAAGTAAATAAACAAAAGTCTTTTTATAAATTTTAAATTAAAGATGGTCACAATAATAAGTTTTAAGTATGAAAATAATTTTTATAAAAATATTTTCTTAAAAATAGAATATTAAATCTATTTATTTCAAATTGTCAAAATATAACTTTAATATTTAAAAATACTAAAATTAAAGAATTATTAAATTAAAAATTGTATTTCTGTTCCAAATAAATAGAATTAATTTAAATAAAATTTTGGTGCAAAAATATTGAAAAATGAATTTATTATGATTTATTTATGATTAAAACTAACAAAAATTGATTTAAAATATTAAATAAATGAATTTTCAGAAATAAAAATCATTTCAGAAAAGTTTAATGTTATAAAAACTCAGAATAATTTTTGTGGAAATTTATATAATTGTTTTGATATTTTTATAGAATTTTATAAATTAAATAGAATAAACTTGAATTATTTATTATATATATTAAATAAACAATTTTTGGAAAACTAAAAATTGTATGTTAAACCTTTCCACTAGAATAACATAAAATAATTTTTGTAGAATTTATAAAAGAGTTTTAGTATTTTAAAATGAAAAAAATACAAGGGAATATATATATATACTTAAATGAAAAAAAAAGTTTGTTGATGCCATGGATCGAACCCGGGCCCTTGGCCGGTTCGTGCGTTTTAAATCACAAGCCCAGACCAGTTGGTCTGGACCCTGAGAACGAATAATCATAGTTTAAATTAATTATATAGTATATGGAAATCTGATTTATATTCATTTAAAAAAAAGAAAAGGATAAAACTGTTTTGTATGGGACTCGAACCCGTGTGTTTGGGTTTAACAACAACAGACACAACCACTTGATCTAGATCAGTGGTTGTGTTGAGTTCGTATTTGTTTAAATTATATAATCGTATTCAACCAAGTGTTCTTCCCCAATTCAAACTGATCGTGCCCTAGATTTATAACAATTTGATTTACACAACAATAACCCAATTAATCATAGGGTTATTGTTGTGTGTATGCCAAAGAACAAAACCCACAAGAAAAACATAACTTACAATTACGAATTCGTGATTCTTGCTTTGGTCAACAGAAAAGTCAAACTCGAACAAGAATGCTTCGAATGATGAATTAAAACAGAAATTAAAGATTGAGAGGGATATTTCGGCGAGTTGAGAAGGATTTGGGAGGTCCAATTTATAGGGTGAGGCTCGGATTGATGGATTTGGTAAGTTGACCTCGTATTCAAGATGATGACGCGTTCAATCGCGTATATTTGGTATGATCGATGATAATTGCTTGTGTAATTGACGCGTACAGGTAATCACGAAGCAAATTATGAGTTACTTGCAAATGTGATTCAATCAAAAGTCAAAAAAAGAATTTTGACTTGTTCGGCACCTGTGCAGCGAACAGAAGGAGGAGCAGACAAGGGATTTTAGGTGTGTTAAATAGTTAATGTTTCCATATTCTAACACAATGAGTATAATGGACAAGTGGTTGGTGTTGCTTGTGTCAATGGTTGGACCGGTCTGGACGCGGGTTCGATTCCCGGTCCAGACACTTCATTTTTTTTATAAATAGAGGAGGGGAGAGGAGATGGGTCGGGTATATAGATTGGGCTGGATATCAGGTTTGGGCCAGCCACAAAATGGGCTCATAGGGGGCATTGGGGTTGGTTTGGCTTGGGTTATGGTTAGGTTGGGCTCAAGTAAGTGTCCAAATAATACATAATTATATATATTTTTACTATTAAATAAAATATGAAATATTATAATTATTATTTTTATTATTATCATTATTATATATACATTTATATATATATATATATATATATATATAAGTTGTGTGTTAGGCATATTTGTATAAAATTAAGGATAAAATGTATATAATGAGGGCTTTATGTATAAAAATTTGTGGAAAAATTTTGCGAAGTTACAAATGGTTTGGGAAACAAGCGTGAAATTCAGTCACGAGGCAGTCAAGGGTTGCGCCCTGATGCTGTAGGGACTCGCCATGCTGATATAAAGTGTCGCGCGTTTCTGTTCAGAACGCAGCAAAGTCGTCATAGAAGGCTTGAGGGTGCTGGTAGTGGTACTGCTGGTGCTAGGGCTGCTGCTGGTCGTGTTGCTCCAGGTGTGGCCGCTGCTGTGGCTGCTGCTGTGGCTGCTGCTGGTCGGGTGGTGGCATGGGTACTGTTGGCAACGGGTTCCAGATCGATCGGTCTTTACCCTTTAGCCTGATTGCCCCGCTGTCGTACTCATGGACTATCCTCATGTGTCGGAGGACATCCATGTTCACCCTTGATTCACCGGGAATCCGGGTCAGCCCCCTTCGTACATTCTTTAAAATCCCCATTCCGTTTGCCAGTGCAGTCACGTACTCCCCACCGTATATCATGCTCCCAGGTTTTGTACCTGATGCTGTACTGAGAAAAGATGCAATAAGTGCAGCAAGGTTAACTGGTACATCACTTACTAGAGCGTAAAGAAATAATAGATCAGGTGTGGGGCAGCCGGTGGAATCCTCTTTTTTAGCAGCCGCGGTCCCGCATAGGACCTTCTGAAAAACTCGTAGCAGTGGGTCAATGAGTTGGGTCGCCTTGGCACTTTGGGGGTTATACTTTTGTTCCCCCGTCAATTCAGCCCAAAAAGCGTCTCTAACAACGTGGTCGTTCGGGAACTTGAACATAGCTTCATTGAAGCTATCATCCTCGACCTCCTCGTCAGTATAGATTCCCTGGTGGACACCTAGCTCTGCGACCAAAATGTCGCGCCATTCCCCGCATAGACGGAACTGTAATCCAAAGCGCCTACCATTCTTTTGGAAATCTGGTTGGTCATACTTGCGTCGCCGTTGGTTGTGCAAGGTGGAAAAGAACTCGAGGGTGAGCTCCTTATAAACCGGTTCCTCGATCATGAGCAGGTTTTCCATGTGTTCGTCCATCATTTCCCGGAATCTCGCCTCCTGGTTTAGCTCAGCCAAGGTATCAAAACAAATCCTTCGTGGCGTGGCGATAGAACGCCTTTGCCCCCACAATTCAGTGAATGTTTCTATGCAACCGCGTTCTCGCGGGTCTGCTGAATTGAATTCCAGAAAGCGGTGCACCATCTGCATCAAAATGCTAAAATATGTCAGTTATAATCGAAGGAATAAGACCTGAACCCAAAACACGCAAAACAAAAAAAAATAAAAATCAGGTCAGAAGGTTCGAGCGGCCGCTCGAAATGCCTGTGCGCGCAGTATTGCGTTTTGCAGCCCTGTTTTCGCTCCCGTGCATTGGCGTTTGCCCGGTTTTCAGTGTTTTCGCCAAATGCACTCAATAAGCGGCCATTCAAGCACTTGATTTTTGAAAAATTATTAACTTTGGCGCTTGAATGGCCGAACTTGCGCAATTATGAAGTTTTTAAAGCGAATTTGGGATTTTAACACCTATGCGCCATCATTTTGCAAATCACCATAACTTTAAGTTATTTAGCGCAAGGTGTTTAAAGCCCAAATATTTATGAAGTAATCATCGAATTTGGGGCGCGTTTGTTTAGTTATGAATAACGCCCCAAAGTTCATGAATACCCCAACTCTAAACTACAATCTAATAACTAATAGCCTTAAAATTTGGGGATTTGTTAAACATTATGAAGAATCCCCAAAAATTAAGAAAACTAAATAATAACATATAACATAAAACATGATGAATTTGGGGATTTTTAAACAATTATGAAGGATCCCCAAAATTCAATCAACAAACCTAAGTTACATTAATATCTACACTATCATACAACCCTATAATGAAATTAATCTACAAACATACTAGATTAAACTAAACATATGACTAAGAAAATTGACCCAAATCTTCAAAAAATTTCGGGTTTGTTTAAACATTATGAAGAAAACCCAAAAACCTAAAGATTTGGACAATAATCACCCATTAATCTATACTAACAAAGCAAACAATCCATCCAAGCAATTCTAGGGTTTGTTAAACATGATGAAATAACCCTAAAATTTAGAAAAGATTGCACAAATCTAAATTACATTACACTAGAACAAGGAAAATAACAAGAAAGAGGAAGATTCATACCTTGATTTGAAGATTTGGGTGTGGGATTGAGAGGTTTTGTTTGATGTTCTTGAGAGCAAGTGCAAAGGGTTATTGTGTGTGTTTTGACAATGGGCGACCGAGTTAATGTTTTAGGGTTATAAGTTTT
This sequence comes from Ambrosia trifida, assembly GCA_028751855.1. Classification (NCBI taxonomy): domain Eukaryota; kingdom Viridiplantae; phylum Streptophyta; class Magnoliopsida; order Asterales; family Asteraceae; genus Ambrosia; species Ambrosia trifida. Next base: position 51,139,005 of record CM054125.1, read on the forward strand.
CAGTTTTCAAAGTCAAATACCCTTTTTGTCCTTCAAAAAAATTCGAATCAGACGCTTCGCGCGGCCGCTCGGCCCCTCCGCGTGGCCGCTCGAATATATATATATATATATTCTTTTTAATAACTCCTGGGCGTTTGGAGCGGCCGCTCGGTGCCGGTGAGCGGCCGCTCGAAGTCACTGATGTGGTTTTTTAGCTGCAGTTTTAACCCAAAACTGCCTGCACTCGCTCTGTTTCGACACGAACAACTACGTACCTGTTTTTAGACGCTTTCTAGCATAATACCATGGTTTCGAAGCGACTATCCACACAATCACAAGGTGCGAATTAAACCTGAAATAACTAAAAACAAACTAAACAAACAAATTAGAACTAAGCAATTTATTTACAACTACTCTAAGCTATTAACATTTGTACAATTTGGCGCGCCCATACACGTCGTGCTATATTTATTAACGAGTCGCTAGCTAGACTCACTTCCCTACACTTATTAAGCGTGTCGGGCGTAGAGGTCGATTACCTCCACGGATTGGTCAACCGGTCCGTCAATGTAGACTTTAAGGCGATGACCGTTGACTTTGAAAGGCAAACCCTCTGAATTTTCAATCGAGACAGTTCCGTAAGGATATACTTCCTTAACGGTGTACGGTCCTATCCATCGGGATTTCAACTTTCCTGGAAAGAGACGCATGCGCGAGTTGTAAAGCAGGACCGGGTCGCCAACCTGAAAATCTTCTCGTTGTTTCAGGTGACTGTCATGCAGTCTCTTCGTGCGCTCTTTGTACAACATCGAGCTCTCATAGGCTTGCTGCCTAAGCTCTTCTAGCTCATGGATCTGCAAGAAACGGGTCTCACCGCCGGTCTTAAGATCCAAATTCGCTGTTTTAAGAGCCCAGAATGCCCTATGTTCTAACTCGACAGGGAGATGACACGCTTTGCCATAGACAAGCCGAAAGGGAGTTGTCCCAATAGGCGTCTTGTAGGCAGTCCTAAAAGCCCATAACGCGTCATCTAGCTTGTCCGCCCAATCCTTGCGGTTTTGATTAACTGACCGCTCAAGGATTCGCTTCAATCTACGGTTAGTGACCTCCACCTGTCCACTTGTCTGTGGATGATACGGGGTGGATAACCTGTGGTGGACACCATAACGAGCTAACGCACAATCAAGCTGCGCATTGCAGAAATGCGTACCACGGTTACTAATTAGTGCCTTCGGGACACCAAACCGCGAGAACAAGCTTCTAACAAACCTCACTACAACTTGGGCATCATTTGTGGGTAAGACTTGCGCCTCGGCCCACTTTGACACGTAATCAACTGCCACGAGTATATATCTATTGCCCCGTGAGGAGGGGAATGGTCCCATGAAGTCGATGCCCCAAACGTCAAAGACTTCACAGACTTGGATGGGGTTCTGCTGCATTTGGTCGCGTGCCGATATGTTCGTCGCCCTCTGGCACAAATCACATGCACCGACCAATATCTGAGAGTCACGAAAGAGTGTGGGCCAGTAAAACCCGGAGTCTAACAGTTTCTTAGCAGTGTAATTCGCTCCATGATGACCTCGGTAGGCCCCTCGTGACAATCGCGCAAGATCTGCGCCGCCTCTACCCCGAACACGCAACGGAGAATCAGCTGATCCGCCCCGACCCGGAACAAAATTGGGTCGTCCCAGAAGTAATGCTTCAGGTCTGCGAAGAACTTCCTCTTTTGCTAGTGCGACAATCCTTTGATAAGGATCCCACACGCGAGGTAGTTTGCCAAATCCGCAAACCATGGCGATACATCTTCCACCTACTCGACGCTCATCAAGAACTCATGGGGAAAATTGTCATTAATGGTATCCCACGCGGAGTTCTCGGGATCATCATGCTCGACTTTGGACAGATGATCAGCGAAAACATTCAGGGCACCCTTCTTGTCCTGAATCTCTATATCGAACTCCTGCAACAACAGGATCCACCTAATCAGGCGTGGTTTCGCGTCCTGTTTGCTAAAAAGGTATCGGATCGCTGCATGGTCCGTATAGACAGTGGTCTTCAACAGAACTAAATACGATCTAAACTTGTCGAATGCAAACACTACAGCTAGAAGCTGCTTCTCAGTCGTGATATAATGCTCCTGAGCATCATGAAGAGTCTTGCTAGCGTAGTAGATCGGATGGAAGTGCTTGTCCTTCCGCTGTCCCAAGACCGCCCTTATCGCGAAGTCACTCGCGTCGCACATGATCTCAAATGGCAGCTCCCAGTCGGGTGCTACCAATATAGGGGCCTCCACAAGCAAACATTTCAAAAGCCCGAAGGATTTCACACATTTCGCACCAAACACAAACGGTGCATCTTTTTCCAACAGACGGGTCATCGGACGGGCGATTTTTGAGAAGTCTTTGATGAATCGCCTGTAAAAACCTGCATGACCCAAAAAGCTGCGGATCGCTCTGACAGAGGCGGGTGGACGGAGCCTAGAAATGATATCTACTTTGGCCGGGTCAACCTCCAACCCACTTTGGGAGACCTTATGCCCCAGGACTATTCCTTCCTTCACCATGAAGTGGCATTTTTCCCAGTTGAGCACAAGACTGGTCTCCTCGCACCTCTGAAGCATCCGCTCCAGATTCCCTAGACAATGATCGAATGAACTCCCGAAGACTGAAAAATCATCCATGAATACCTCCATGGAGTCCTCGATCATGTCATGAAATATGGCAACCATGCAACGCTGGAAGGTCGCCGGCGCATTGCACAACCCGAATGGCATACGCCTGTAGGCGAATGTGCCAAAAGGGCATGTGAAAGTCGTCTTATCCTGGTCTACAGGATCAATAGGGATCTGAAGGTATCCAGAGAAACCATCAAGGAAACAATAATACAACTTCCCCGACAGTCGTTCCAACATCTGATCGATGAATGGAAGCGGGAAGTGATCCTTGCGGGTGGCGTCATTGAGCTTGCGATAGTCAATGCAAACTCTCCACCCCGTGACGGTCCTCGTAGGAATTAATTCATTCCTATCATTTGTAAACACCGTCATGCCACCCTTCTTGGGCACAACGTGTACAGGACTCACCCAAACAGAATCCGAGATTGGATATATCAATCCAGCATCAAGCAGTTTAATGACCTCGGACTTTACAACCTCCTGCATGTTCGGGTTCAGATGCCTCTGGTGCTGCGCACAAGGCTTATGGACATCCTCCATCAAGATTTTATGAGTACAGAATGAGGGATTAATCCCCTTGATGTCCATGATCTTCCAAGCGATTGCCTTTTTATGAAGTTTTAGTATACGAAGCAACTCGCTCTTTTCAACTACAGATAAAGAAGATGAAATGATAACAGGCAGACGACCCTCCTCGTCAAGAAATGCATACTCCAGATGCGGTGGGAGCTCCTTCAGCTCCAAAGACGGTGGATCCTCAACAGACGATTTCGCCTTATCACTCTCCTCTCGCTCAATCTCTACGGAACGCCCCGATCTCTGGGAACTATCATCACAGATCTGATAGACCGGCTGCTCATCTCTATGGCCCTCCTTCATAATGCCATCTAAGTCCCCACACAACAAATTTGTGCCCGAAACATCCCCCTCTATCGCGCCTAGAAAGTGAGAACTGACACACTGGTCTACTATATCAAGATAGTATAGTGTGTCATCCTGACTCTCGGGATGACGCATCGACCTTTGAACATCAAAAGTCACATGCTCATCATTTACCCGGAGCGTGATCTGGCCCGCAACCACATCAACAATCGTCCTCGCCGTGTTAAGGAAAGGACGTCCCAGGATCAGAGGCACTTTAGAGTCCTCATCCATATCAAGGATGACAAAATCCACCGGGAATACAAATTTGTCAATTTTGACAAGCATATTTTCAACAATTCCCGGAGGATATTTGATTGAACGATCAGCAAGACGAATACTCATCTTGGTGGGTGAAGGCTCACCCAGATCCAGTTTCTCAAAAATCTTATAAGGCATAAGGTTAATGCTCGCACCCAAGTCTGCCAGTGCATTACTGACAGACATGTTCCCTATCAGACAAGGGATGGTGAAACTACCTGGATCTCCCATCTTCAGGGGCAGTCTATTCTGCAGAATTGCATAGCAGTTCTCGTTCATGAGTACGCAGGACAGGTCCTCAAGTTTTTGCTTGTTTGTGAGGATGTCCTTCAGAAACTTGGCATACTTAGGCATCTGGGCCAAGGCTTCCACAAACGGGATGTTTATGTGGAGCTGTTTGAATAGCTCAAGAAACTTCCTGTACTGGGCCTCATCCTTTTATTTCCTAAGCCTACCAGGATATGGAACAGGAGGAGTGTAGTCAGTGACTAGCTTCGGTAACTGTGTTGTACTTGCTGGGACTCGCCTAGCGTGCACTTCGTCCGAAGACTCAGTCTGGACCGTCTCAGTGATCGGTGGTGAGCCCGATGTGTCAGGTCCCGTGGTTTTACCACTCCTCGTCATAATGGCATTTACATGCCCCCTTGGATTAGGCTCAGTGTTGCCCGGGAGACTACCCTACTGTCTCTCAGACATCATCTTCGCCATCTGGCCTACCTGGTTTTCGATGGCCTGCATGGACGCCTTTTGGCCCCTCATCTCACCCTCATAATTGGAGAAACGCTCCTCGTGCTGCTGGTAGCGCTGCTCGGCAATCTGATTGGAATTTGTGGTGTTGGTAAGGAGTTGAGACATCATATCCTCCAACCTAGACGTACCGCCCTGGGTGTGCTGCTGGGAACTGCCCCCGGCGCCCTGGTTCTGGTACTGGTTCGGTCTAGATTGGTAGGATTGGCCATGAGATTGGTAAGGCTGTTGTTGTTGGGATTGGTGGGATTGGTGTGGTGCGGCGGCTCTCTGCTGAAATCCGAGAGGGTTCGGGTTAGAAGTACCAGATCTCCACCCAAAGTTCGGGTGGTTTCTCCATCCTGGATTGTAAGTATTACTGTAGGGGTTATTTTGGGGTCTCGACTGATTACCCATGTAAGCCACATCCTCGTGGCCAGTATACATAACCCCCTGAGCACACGAGCCAGGCTCGTGAGATACCCCGCACTTCTCACACAGACATTGGGCCTGGGCTACACTTTGTTGAGATCTGTCAAATCTCGTAGCCAGCGCCTCAATCTGTGCAGAAATGGCCGTGTAGTTATCCACGGCATGTACACCCGATCGGGCAGACGAAGACCTTGATCGGTCACTCTTTCGAGATTTATACTTCTGGGACGCCTTCTTAGTGATGGCCCATGCTTCATTAGGGGACTTTGTTCCGATGTTTCCCCCAGCATATACATCAAGGCGTTCCTGAGAGTCATACCCGAGCCCCTGATAGAACGTGTGCACCAAATGTCTTTTGGAAAGCTCATGGTGTGGGACACTTAAGAGTAGGTCTTTGAATCTCTCCCAGGCAGTGTACAATGATTCCTCGTCATCTTGACGAAATGTCATGATGCGATTCCTCAATTTTTGTGTCTTTTCAGGAGGAAAGTACTGCTGCATGAATTGTTGGGATAACTCTGCCCAGGTCGTGATCGACCCTGCGGGTTGTGACAGAAGCCAAGTCCGGGCTTTGTCCCGCAGTGAGAATGGGAAGAGTCTCAGACGGATAGCATCATCGGAGATGCCCGTCATCTTATAGGTGGCTAAAACCTCTAAGAATGCAACAATATGTCGGCCTGGGTCCTCATGCTCCAGTCCACCGAATTGCATCGAGTTTTGTATCATATTCACGATACTAGATTTGATCTCGAAATGGTCAGCCAAAATAGCCGGCCGGACAATACTCGGCGCCAATCCATCTCCTCCTGGACGACCACTATCATTTAGCGGAATCTCGTCGTCCGCCATGATAATGTCACTGTGGGCTTCCGACTCCACGTCGTCAGCCAGATCGTGCCTCGCCTCGTCGATTGGGACCTCAACTATAGGAGCAGAAATAAGAATATCAGAAACAAGACGCAACTTATGAAGTCTAATCCTCTCGCTTCTCCTTAGGCGCCTCCACTCCTCGTCAGAAAGATCACCAGAAGACTCGGGGTTCGCGGACATCAACCTGTATGTAAGAATGATACAGTTGCAACAGGCGAATATATGACAAACCCAGAAAGGCGATAAAAGACAGAAAAATAAATAAATGAAATAAAGAATCAATAAATTCATGCGAAAATAACGGAAAGCTATATATTCAAGAAAATCAAATAAAAAATAATAGAATCAATAAAATGAACAGAAATAAGCAGACTAAGCCTAAAACTATACAAAGAATGAAATTAATAATTAGTCCAAATACGAACAAATAAATCTAACTAATCAAATAATGAACAAATCAAATTCATAGACAAACCAATTAATCCAATATTTAATAAATTAAATCTATCAACATCCAAATGAACGAAAAATCAAATCAAACAATCCTATAAGCAGATAATAGAACGAATCTATATTCAAACCTATAAACCAATCTAAAATCAATCCAAAATATCTATAGACAGATAAATTTAATAAAAATTCAAATAATCATATATGCAAATAAATGAATGAAATAACGAATCAACGAAGTATAAACAAGTATTCACAAGCATGTACACTGGTAAAAAGTTGACTCGGTTCGTTCCTAATGCGCGTTGCGTCCCCGGCAACGGCGCCAAAAACATGACGTGTCTGCTAGTACGCATAATTTAGCGATGAAATAACACACGTTTTGCTTTAATATTTATAAAAATGGTTTAGACCTGAATATTAAAACACACACAATAGGGCAAGTGTACCCTGTCATATATGTAGTAATGTGTAGATAAGAACCAGATAGCGATCCATGGACGCGCGCGGAGCAATGGAACTAAAACTCTATCCCCGATTCACCAGTAGAAAAAGATAGTTTGAGTTTGTTTATAACTAGATTAATTCTAAAACATATATTTAACATATGTAAGACTCCAAATACAAAATATAACGATATAAACTATAATATATCAAACCTAGCATGTCATCTATAAATCATATGAAATAAAGGCGTGTGATCAACATTCCCATTTTCCGACAGTTAGTGTCCCTTTCGGGCATCCTAACATGACAACTATACAGAAAGCTAACACGAGTACACATGTTAACCACTTCAAGTCGTTTATTAGCGAGCAGCTGATATGATCTCACGCAGATCTTCTAAAGATAAGTTAGTCATCCGTTAAGAGTTTTCTAACCTCACTAATTTAGGAAAGCAATACCAAATACACAACACAGCCACCTAAACTAGCATAAAGTAGAGGATTTCACAACCTATTCCATTTTACGAACTTTGAACCCAGATCTACTAAAATTGCTATTTTTACCAAAGTCATTCAACATTTATCAAAGTCATCCGTTAAGAGTTTTCTACTACCGGACGATTAAACGGACGGTTTTTCAACATTTATCCGCCTAACACATTCGACATTCACCAAAGTCATTCAAATACAACTACAAATCCAACAACAATGAAACAAGGTTGCGCTATCATCAAGATCTAAACGTGAAAAACACCAAATTTATACAAGACATGATTAACTACACGAATGATTGTTTGACGTACTAAATACTATTGTTCTTGCCCGTAGGAGTACGAATAACTATAACAACATCAAAATAGCAATCCAAAATCAGATTTGAAACATAAATGTTTAAAGGATCAAACCATATAAAATGCTAAGAGATGGATTGGATGCTTGAAGGATGGATCGGATGGATTCCCGAGCTTGTTCCACGCCTGTGCAGCACTTCAAAAGCCCCAATAATCGCCAGAAAAGTTTCCCCCAATATCCAACCATCGTTCAGTGGCTGAAATGGGGGTTTTATAGGAAAACAGGGCCTCCGAGCGGCCGCTCGGCCTCTGTGAACGGCCGGTCGCTTTTTCAAACCAAGTGGGCGAGTTGCAGTGATGACGTAGCGCTTCTAGAAGGTCCCCAGAAATATCTGGGAGGGGCGCGCAGCCGCTCACAGGGAGTGAGCGGCCGCTCACAGGTCCTGAGGGCTTGTTCACGCGCCGAAATCTTCGTTTTTCCTTCCGTTTTGCTTCCGGGATATCGTTTAAGACCTGAAATCGTAAGGATACCCAAATAAGTACCAATTCCTGTGTATAAGGTCAAAAACGTATGAAAATGGGAGTTTGAGTCTGTGTTCGCTTGTGCAACCGTCCTGATGCTGATCGTGTTAAGTATGCTACTACTACTTTGGAAGGTTATGCCCTGACTTGGTGGAACTCTACCACTGCGACTCTTGGCGTGGGTGAGGCCAATGCCATGCCATGGACTGAGTTTATTCAGATGTTGTGAGCTGAGTATTGCCCGAGGGATGAGATTATGATGTTAGAGCATGAGTTCTGGAATCTGAAGATGGTTGGGTCTGAGATAGAGGAGTTTAGTGCGAGACATAATGAGTTGGCTATGATGTGCCCCGGGTTGGCCACACCTAAGTACCGGAGGATTGAGCTGTGATACCCCGCAATTTCAGGTTCTCACTTTAACTAAACTCTGGTTACATTCTTTGCATTCTACATAACTAGGGTTAGCTAGATAGGTCACACATTTCACTGTTATAGGTTGATAACTGCATGAAGTTGTAATTCGGGGAATTACCAGACTATATTCATGAGTAGTGAACCCCGGACGTTGGTGAATGGTAAAATTAGATAAATTAGATAACTGTGAATTAATTAATTGAGATTGATTGCAATTACGTGCTTCTGTGAAACTATGTGCAAACTGTATGTGATTACATGAACTTAAACCGAAAGCGTTAATAAAAATCGTAATGGGTGGACCGTTAGGATAGCTTGGGTCTTAACACATGGGGTTACACTTTTTATGGTCCAAAATAACGAAAACATGGAAGAAAACACGTTGTACAACAGACCAGGCCACCCGGAGTGAGCCGGGGCAGAGTGAGCAGCCGCTCACTCTGGCCGCGCGACCGCTCGCGGGCTGCTGACGAAACCAAACCGCCTCAATAACCTATTTAAACAATATTAAGCCTTATGTATCCCCTAAACTCAACCCTAATCGCCCCCTACTGCCTATTTACGAAAATATTAACCTCAAACACCTTCTAAGGCTCAAGAACATCGATCGGGAAGCTTGGAGAGCAATCGGTTGGTGGTTTTGAAGTGCTTGTGGTATAATATTCAATCTCTTGTGTTTTAATCTTCTTTAATATGTTTTTAAAACATCATAACCAAGTTTGTCCAGGTCTGAAATGTTTTTATAAAGATTAAAACTTGATGTTTATAAAGATTTAATGGGTTAAACATAATCTTATGTGATTATTATTTGATAGGTTGCATGATATGCATATTTATGATGTTTTAGACTTCAAGGGTTTTTGGTTGATGATTTTAGCATGTATTTTGTAAGGTTCTGATCATGTTATGTCTTGTGAATGTCGTATGATGGTTTGTGAGTATTGTTGATCGATTATATTCGTACATGAGTAGTTTTAATAGGAGTTTATGCATGATTAAAATCTGGACAGAATGTTTGGGTCGACTTGTAGGGTCTGTTACGTGACTTAAAAGTATTAGTTTTGATTATTTCTTGGCTTGGTTGTATTATACATGGTCTTAGATTTTCATAATGGGAAAAATCATCTGATTTGGACGTCGTTTGATAAGTTTTTGGAATTTTCTTTGATTAAAGGTCTTATCAGATTTTCGGATTAGTAAACTGGGTCAACTTTAAACAATCGTAACTTGAGTATTACAAAGAACTAAATTATGAAATTTGGACAGTGGGTTAAAATTGGAATAACTTGGCTTTTCCAAGTGGACTCATCCCGTTTGGATGAATACACAATTTTTGGGAATTTTTCTACTAATCTGATCTGTTGTGAGTATTTTCTGGACATAGCTGTATTGTGTGATTTTTCCTAATTTTTGTGCATAGTTTTATCACTAACTAAAAATATGGACTTGTCCGGTAGACCCCCTGGAATATTTAGTAAAAGTTTCGGAGTCTAATTCACTAGATAAGTATTTTTAATAAATTAGTTTTCACAGTGCATAATCCGCTCTAAAAATGTAGATTATGTAACATACACTTATGTGGCTATTTGGAGTCTTGTATGACGTGTGTTTGGCATGAACTTCTATGAGAACTTATATGAGGTGTATATTGTGACACCCCGCATTTTCAGGTTAAATACTTATACTGAACTCTAGTAAACTTACATGTTCATACATGGCTAGATACTTAACTAGGGTTAGTTAAGTAGGTTAACATGTGTTAGAAGATGCTAACATATGTTATAAGTAGGAAAATCCTTGTTAAACACACACATGAGTCCCGTATCCCAAACGTTGGTGAATTATGTGACATACATAGCAATAATATATACAATTGAATTATGGTGAACATGAAGTACGTGCTTATGTGAATTACATGTTTTCGTGAATAATCGCCTAACTGAAAGGTAATGCGTAGATTATGCAAATTACGTGCACAACATGAGTAATATGCTATGTAATAATAAAAACAATGGTTTTTATTCAATTTAGAATGGTTAATAATATTGGGTCCGGTATTGGGCTAGAACATGGTTAACGGGTAAAGTTAATGGACTAGAAGGGCCCTAATACCAATTGCTTGGGGAACAAGCAAAGCCCTTTTATAATTAGGAGGCAAGGAAAAGATAAAAACCCTACCTCCTTGTCCCCCTTGCGCCGTGCGAACCACCCCCACCCCCTCTCTCTTTGTTTTCAAGCAATCAAGTAATCCTTCACCTAATCAAGCTAGTTCGGGTTTGATTTCAAGGCTCTAGGGAGTTTAATCCTTCGCAAGGTATACGTTCTTATGATTTTTGATGAATTATAATACTTGAAAAACTTTAAAAACCCTAAAAATAATATATGTAGAATCACATGTATGTATGTGTAGGAGTTCTTGGATGTTCTTGATGATTTGATGATGATTGTTATTAGTAGCCATGATTAGGGTTTTCACATGATAACATATGTGTTTTGCTATGATTAATATGGTGTTTAATCAGTACTATAGGTGTTATACATGTATTAGGGATGTTCATGAAAAATTAGGGTTTGTAGATTACTTGGGATGCAAGTTTAAGATTCTAGCAGATTCGTTTGAACGTGTTGTAGGGGCTGTAACGGGTTGGTAAATCAATTGTTTTGATGATTTATTTGAATGATTGTAATGTAAAAGGTATTAGCTTTTCATAATGGGCAAAACCATCGAATTTGGACATCGTTTGAGTCGTTTTTGGAATTTTAATTGATTAGGGGTCATATCAGATTTTCGGATTTGTAAATTGGGCTAACTTTAAATGGTCATAACTTGAGATTTACAAGGAGTTAGGTTATTAAATTTTTACAGTAGGTCAATACTGGAAAAATAGAGCTTTTCTAAGTGGATTCATCTCGTTTGGATGAATACACAATTTTTAAGAATTTTCCTACTAAACTGACCTGTTGAGGAAATTTTCTGGACATAGCTGTGTTGTACGAATTTTTATAATTTTTGTGTTTGGAATTAAGACAAAACAAAAAATAGGTATTGTCAAGTGAATCCCAAGTAAAATTCAGTAAAAATTTGGGACTCTAATTCATTCGTTAAGTATTTTAAATAAATTGTTTTTCACAGCGCACAATCTGTCCTAAAAACGCAGATTGTGTACGGGGTCTTTAAATGACTATTTGGAGTTCTATGTGGTATGTAATTGACATGTACTTGTGTGGAAACTTGTATGAGATGTATTTGATGTATTAAACTGATAATAATTGCTATGATCACCAACGGGATACGTAGGACATACTTGAGCATGTAGAGTCATTAGGTGTCACTACACGGTTATGAACTTTTAAAAGTCTTGGATAAACGAGTTACATGGTGTGTTGATTACGCACGTATACTCACCTAGTGACATTTGTAATAGGGAGTCGGTAGCACGTTACTATTCGTGGAATTTGGATTTTCACTTGCGACCTAAGGTGAGTTTCACTACTCTTTTTCTCAAAAGCATGCGTCTCAGGTATGAGACACTTTACTTAACATTTTCTAGTCCGGTTTGGGACTACTTACACATCCCGGGTTGGGATGCCATGGATCCTTATGAGGGTCGGTCACTTTGCTAGTTCGCAATTGTGTCCTTGATAAACTAAACCATTTCTATCATCTGTAAGTCCTCACGTACCGAATGAGTTGCCAGGGTTGGCAAGCGGGTTATTAGTTGATAGCGCTATTAGGTCTTACAAACCTCACACCGGCTCGGGGAGCGCGGGGGTGAACTATAACTTAACGAAACTTTATCATTGTGGATAGACAATGATGTCAGGCATGCGGCACACTTATGTGGCTACAAGTACATAGCAGTTCGGTATATTCGGTTAGTTATCATGAATGGGTTAGCTACCCTTGACATGCGATGAACTAGTGGTTACACGGTGCGGGGCACCAACACAACTTACTTACTTACGTGGTTTTGGAAACCAGCGCATTTGCATATTAAATTACTTTACTTTGTGAACTCACCAGCTTTATGTTGACACACGATTTACATGCTTTTGCAGGTAGTTAGCTTCCGGTGCCAGGATTAGAAAGCACTGTACACTTCACTGCATTCGGGCTCTCGGGCATACACATAAATTATATATTATGCTTTCGTATGGTTTTAATTTGGGCGCATTGTTTTGCGCATAATTTTTAAAAAGGTTTAAATTTGGTTTACGCTTCCGCAGCTTAACTAAACTTGGTTTTCGAAAACGAACTAAATGGTTTGGGCATTTAGAGTTCGTTCCTGTGACTTATGGCTATGGGATCCTGGTTTGTCATGCGCCTCGCGGTATAAACCCCGCAGTGGAAATTTACGGGTGTGACATATATGAAGTTCATAACTAATGATAAGTATTGTATTTACCAACGGGTCCGTAGGGTTTACTTGTGCATGTAGAATCATTAGGTGTCACTTACACGGTTTTGAACTTTTAAACGTCTTGGACAAACGGGTCATATTGTGTAATGGTATTACACATATACTCACTTAGTGACATATGTAATATGGAGTCGGTAGCACATTTATTTGCGGAGTTTGGATAAATTGCTTGCAAACAAAGGTGAGTTTCACTACTCTTTTCTCAAAAGCATGTGTCTCGGGTTTGAGACAACTTACTTAACTTTTCATAGTCCGGTTTGGGACTACTTTTACACATCCCAGGTTTTGGGGTGCTATGACACCTTGTGTGGGTCGGGTTTTGACTCCTTGTGTGGGTCGGGTTTTTGCTAGTTCGCAAACTTTGTCCTTGATGAACTAAACCAACACTATCACTGTAAGTCCTTCACATACCGAATGAGTTACCGGGTTATGGCAAGCGGGTTACTAGTTGATAGAGCTATTAGGTTTGACAAACCTCACACCGGCTCAGGAGAGTGGGGGAGTGAACTATAACTTAACATATTATCATTGTTGATAGGCAATGATGTAAGGCAATCAGCTCACATTTGTGACAACACGTACATTAGCAGTTCGGTATATCGGTGTTAGTTATCATGAATGGGTTAGCTACCCTTGGCATGTGATGAACTAGTGGATTACACGGTTTTTGGAACCTACTTATTTGCTTACTCGCTTACTCTACTTTGTGAACTCACCAACTTTATGTTGACACACTCTAGCATGCTTTTGCAGGTCGTTAGGTATGGAGCACAAGTAGGGCATGCATCATATAATGTCAATGGGATATGAACACTTAACTGATTTGGAATATTTAATTATTTACTTTTTGTTTTGGGCACGATGTTTTGCGCATACTATTACTTAACTGTTTTCTATTTCGCTTCCGCTATTACTTAAATGATTTGGTTAATTTTTAAAACTTGGTTTTTCAATAACGAACTAAATGGTTTGGGCATTTAGAGTCGTTCATGTGACTTATGGCTATGAGATCATGGTTTGTCATGCGCCTCGCGGCATAAACCCCATAGTGGAAATTTGAGGGTGTGACATGAGCACTACATCGCTAGATTAGTGCCAGAGATTGATGGCATATCACTGCCGCTGATCATACTACCATGTTGGATACTGTTCGGGCAGCTCACAAGCTGACCAACATGAAGGTTGTTGAGGGTGTCTTACCTCCCAGGGGTGCTGCTGTGAAAGCACCAGTGGATTACAAGAGGAAATGGGATAGTTCTGGTAAGAGTTCGAGTTCGGGTTAAACGCAGCAGCAAGTGAAGAAGGTTGAAGCTTTGGGATCGTCATTTGATCAGAAACAAGGTGGGTATACCGGGAAGAAACCTTAGTGTGGTCAGTATGGGTTTCATCATTTTGGGAGTTATGACAGGTTTCGTTGTGAACGTTGTGATCGTACTGGTCATTTTGCAAAGGATTGTCGGGCCAGTCATCCATCTAAGCCGGCTCAGGCTACGGGTGCTACTCCCGCTCCTCGGGGGAATCAGGGTTGCTGCAACTGTGGGGAAACGGGGCATTTCAAGCGAGATTGCCCAAAGTTGAATCAAGCTGAAGCAGGGACTACAGGTGGTGGTGGAAACAACGAACGCGGTGGTCAAATTGCTCGTGCTTACGTAATCGGGTCGAGGGCGAACCAAGAGGATCCCGATATTGTTACCGATATGTCTTCTTATTTGTCATTATACTTCGGTTTCATTTTGGTTTCCGTACTGTTAAAAGTTTCATAGCGGGTGGGCTTTATCTGTTACTATGCTATGTGCCTACACCTTGGAGGAGTAAGTCCTTGGTTATCGTGTGTCGTGTTGCATCTTGTTCGGGTCTCGGGTGTGTAAATTCTATGTGAGGAGATAATCTGGAGACACTGCTTGGACGGTACCTCGTACTTCGTTTATACCGATCACAAGGGTCTTCAGCATATCTCCGGTCGGGTTGGGTTGGTTATGTGGCAGTCTATAACAGTGTCCTATCGTGTTTTTTGGGAGCGTTACTTTGGGCATTGGGTGCTCAATTGCACGCGTGTTTAAGTCATCTCTTGTAGTATTAGGATTCATTACGGTTCACGTTGGGGACTGGGTTCACACAGATCGGGGTTTTCGTGTACGTGGGTCGACACTCGTTACTGTTGAAGCTGAGTGAATCTCGGGACGAGATTCCTTTCAACGGGGGATAATGTGACAGCCGGAAAATTTTTCTTTCTTTTCATCGCTTCCTTTTTGGTTTCGGGAAATTTTCGGGACGAAAATTCTTTCAACGGGGGGATGATGTGACACCCGGCAAACTCCGGTTAATAACTTTCGTCAAACTAGTAAGTCTACCTTAGCGAGTCATGCATATTACACACTTAACGGGGTCAGTTGGATCGTTATGATGGTTCTGGGAATCATTGGCAGTCGTTACAGTGATCCACGAGATCACTGGGAGTCGGTCCATAACCACGTGAACAAGGATTGGTGATTTGCAGTATCGTCGGGTTTAACGCACACATGCAAGTCTCGAGTCCCGGGAATTGGTGAACGAATGTGAACGTGTTAGTTATCATGCATTATGTGTTTATAATCATTATGTGACTTGTCGGTATGTGAAAATGTGCTTATATGTGTTAAAATAGGGTTTAACGTGCCAAAAACCCAAAATACATTGCTGCATGTGAGTAGGAATCTTAATTGCCTATAACATGTGAGTAGGAATCCTAATTGCCTATAATATAGGCGATTAGGAGAAGATTATTGGCGATTACAGCCTACTCGCCTATAATATAGGCGAGTAGAGCTTCTAATTTCCTATAGTATAGGCGATTACAATCCTAATCGCCTGTTGCAGCACCCTACTCACCTGAAACTTATGTGACGACTGGAAACGCCTATAAATACCACCATTATGCTCCAAAACATCATTTGTGCAACCCTAACTCACCCCAAAGCTATTCCACACCATAACCAACCTTTGGAACACATTTTTGCCCTAGAATCCATCCTTTCAACCTTGTACATCATTCTTTAGCAAAATCCAAGGTGTGTTATCCATCCTAAACCTTTGTAAAGTTGTTATAATGATCCCTAAAGGTCCAGACTTGGTTTTATAATGTTTGTGTCTTTGAAAATCCTTAAAAATCAATTGTTAAACAAGTCCAATCTTTTATCATGTGTTCTATGTGGTGTATTCATGCAAGATAGGATTTTTATGATTAAAACATGAGGATTTTTATGTATTTGATATGTTTCAGAGATAAATAGGTTGTTAGCATGATTTTTGATGAGTTTGGAGGTTCATAGTTGCATATTGTTGATAATAGGCGTTTTGACCCGTTTGAATGATTTTGAAGGACTAAGGATGATATTATGTGTTTTGTTGATTTCATAAGGTTAGGGTTTGCTCTAGGATGATGCTATAACAGTAGGATGGTGTTGGACAACGTTTTTATGTGTTGAAATCTAGATATTTGCTATTTAGGGTAAGTTTTGCATATTGATGTGATGTTTACATAATAATATGTTATTTTTGGGAAACGCTTGCATTTGGAGTTATTCTTATGATCATAAATTGGGGGGTTTTTGCTTGGAATAGGTTGTTTAATGATTTGGGTTTGATTTTGAGTGTTTTTACATGTTTCGGATCTGATTTGGAGGGTTAAACGCTAGAAATACGGCTTTATGCTGCAGGGGGCGAGTAGGCCTACTCGCATGAAATTATAGGTGAGTAGTCCTCTACTCGCGTGTAATATAGGTGATTACAATCCTAATTGCCTGTTTGACTTTCCTAATTCCTAGTTGACTTTCCTATCCACATACACTTCATGTGATTACACTCCTAATTGCTTGTTGACCATCCTAATCACTAGTTGACTTTCCTAATTGCATGTTTGATTCCTAATCGTGTGTTTTGCTGTTGTAAGTGTATTTTGATATCCGAAACATGGTTTGACACCTAGGAACATGTTAGAAACCCCGTGACAAGTCTAATAACCTGATAACACGTTCTCGGACTCGTTTATGTGTTATTTGAGCTATATGCTAGATTTAGTGAACTTTTGCGCATGTTAGGCGTATAATTGCATATGATTGCATGATATCTTGCATTTGGCTAACACGTGGGATGTCGGGTCACTAATGGGATGTTGGGTCTTGTCCGGTATGGTCGGTTTAACGTTCAAACATGTTTTCAACACACACAATCGTAGTCTGGACAATTGGGGACTGATTAACCTTCGGGTTAGTTGTCATCACACTTATGTAAACTCATTGATAGGTCGCCACTAGTTTGGGCTATCACACACGTGTCAGATTACTCTTTAACTGAAGACGCAACCTAAGGTGAGTTCACGGCCCCACTTTTATCAGTTTTGTTTTCGGGGGAGAAACATGCTTACACATTTTAAACACATAATTTCAAGTTATACTATGGCTATCATTATATTACTATACGGCTCATCTAAATCCCATAGAAACCACTAATACGGGTATGTAGCGGGGAAATGTGGATAGCGCTATTGGGCTTGACAAACCCCACTCGACGGCTGGAGGCCGGGCGGGTGTATATTGTCTCGATCACACAGGGCCTACCGGGGATGACGGTAGTACGAAGGGTATCACACAGTAACAAATCACGGTCAGCAATGGTTTCAACAGTAGTAGTAATTAACTTAACGCCTTGCTAGCGTTCACACAACATAGTAGTAACGGTGTTTTCAAAGGATTAACGAAACGCTTATCATAAAACCTGTGAACTCACCAGCATTATATGTTGACATCTTTTGGCATGTTTTCTGTGACAACCTGCACCCTTCACTTTTCATAAATGGGCATAATTGGTTCCTCAACTATTTCCAAATTTTCATTTTTAACCCTCGTATTTTAATAGGACCAAAATTCACAATTTAATAAAACTTATAATTTTTTTTAAGTAAAAGTATGCATGTTTTATACTCACATCTACACCCGAGCACGTATGTTTCAGACATTGATACTCAAAGCCCTTAATTTTCGGTCCTAAAACAACTTAGAAACAGAAGGAAACAAGTCTAGAACTTAAAATTGATTAAATTAGAAAAATTATTTTTTTTTAGCCCTCGCGGTCCGCTGAGCCAGTCAAATAGTCAAAGTCTCAGTCAAAATCCTAGTCAAAGTCTCAGTCCCAGTCAAAATCCTAGTCAAAGTCCTAGTCAAATAGTCAATTTATCTTAAAACCTTACTTTATTGTGTTGACCAATTTTAAAGCATAATTGAATCCAAAACTAGTATAAAAACCCACCTATGACCCATTACACTTTGCACCTCTAAATCGATTGTTTCAATTCGATTAAACTCTCCCTCATACCTTTCTTCTAGAGTATATTACTTCTACATTTGAAGCTTTGATTATAAGCTCTTGTAATTGGCGAATTGGAAGCTTGATATTTTTCCTATTCGGTTTCTTTTCTTCTAAATTGGACTAGTTTCGTTGTTGAGTCTTTGGATTGCTCGCATTTTCACGCTCGCTTAGTCATCTAGTTATTTGGTGAAAGTGAGTATTTCCTATCCCCTTTTTGCTTTTATTCATTTTTGGGGTGTTACATGTATACTTATACAAATTACAAATACAAGTTCACATTTTCACAATGCAATTATAGTACTATGTGCATTTGCTTACAAACGTGCTTTATGCTTAGACAATACATGTAGAATACATTTGTACTAAGTGAAATCATTAACATTGTACAAGCCGACCTTAACATTGGATAGCGCTATTGGATTGACAACCCGCCTAGGTTGATTCTCCCCCTTTTTCATCGGAGAATCCGTGGTCATTGTTAAGTTATTATCCAATTATTTGGATAATTACACCGCCGTTCATTTAGTACATTATACAGTCACAGGATTGATTTCGCTCATTTGTATGATACATGGTTTACATATTTGCACTGTAGCTTTGCACTTGAATTGTATACCCTTTTCAACTTACTATATGTATTAAAACTAGGAATGCTCACCAACATTTCATATGTTGACAAAACTTATTTTGTACATGTTTCAGGTGCAGTTTGATCTTAGTACTATAGCGTTGGATTTTAGTGCTTGCTTTTAATAAGTTATTTCCAATTTCATGTTTCATTCAGACTTTTGTATTTTTTTTCCATTTCATCTATGTAAGACAATTTAAATTATTCAATAATATATTTACATTTTAGTACCATGTGCTTTTGAACAATCGTCACTACGTGACACCTCGATGATTCCGCCATCGGTTGGGGTGTTACAGATTGGTATCAGAGCCATGGTTATAGGGAATTAGGTTATTAGAATGACTTTTAGCCTAGTCTATAACTAAGCTTACATTCATGAGTCCTCTCGTGTTTATTTCTCTTTATCCTATTATTTTCTTTCAAGATATTTTCTCTATGATTCTTTCTCGTTATTCTTTCGGTGTTTTGTTTAGAGAAGAAGATACTCGTATTTCACAAACAAAACGATATCACCAAGTTAGGAGTGACATCCATACCTTGGTGATTAGTTTCACTCCTCTATATGTTATTTATCTTAGGAATATATCTTTGAGATAGGAATGACATCCACACCTCAAAGAGTATTTCTTTCAAAAAGGAACTTAACCACTAAGCTGGGAGTGATATCCTTAACTTAGTGATTGGTTTCATTCCACAATCGTTTTCAATTTTGAAATACATCTTTGAGTTAGGAGTGAAATCCAGATATCAAGGATCTATTTTTGCATCTCGTTTTTAATCTCGCTAAAGTTTTGAAATTCACTAGTGATGGGGCACGTGCAATCTGGAATGGTGAGCGTCTGTATCCTGAGTTTTCTGTCTAGGCCTGGTATTTCGTATAAATCCCAATCAGACGAGGGACCCGTATACCTACCTGGGAACTCTTGGGATGAGCATTCACTTATAGGCTAAAGTACGCCCCCACAAGTCACTAGGAAATTTAAAATACTTGAGTTGGTCAAAGTTTCCTATAGAAACATTTCCAATGTTTTATATCATTGATATTTATGTTTGTTTATCATTTGAAGATTCCATTTAAATCACTTGATGTTTCATATGCCATTATTCATTGATCATTGAATCTCTTATCATCATTACTAAAACTTTTGTTCGATATATTATCGCATTAAAGCTTACACTACTTCACTTGTGCTCATGATTTTTACACTATAAGGTATTACTTGTTTTGCGTTAAAACATTTTTACCCACGACTTAAGTTTTAAACTCTGTGTTTAACTTTGATCACATCCTGATTTTAGGAATTTTGCGTCATCATACAGTTAAAAATGAACACGGTTTTTTTTTTCCAAACTTATTATTTCAACCTGTTTTATATCTTCATGTTTACAAACTTACTTGATCGAAGTCACAGTATACCCTTAAATTATGACTTTTGTATCCGTTTATACAGCCACAATACTTTCAAGACAATATATTCTGATATAGCTAATACTAATATAGCCACACCCAGTCTCCTAAGCCATAGCCAACTACCATTAGTTAGAACTTCTTAGTCAGACTAAACTCATACATAAATGCCTACCTACACGATACGCACTAGTACACTACTCTCTAAAACGATTAATTTGACAACTTATTCTATAAGTCTTTTCACAAAGCCTATTCGCCAAATTAGAACATACTTTTCATACACCTTGTGCCTTGAAACAAATAGCCCGCTATGAACCTAAAGAGATGCCTTAACGATCCTGCAAATAAATGATCTTTCAATGTATAAATTTCGTAAAAGTTTGAAAATTTAAAAGGTTTCAAGTTTACCCAGTCTTAGTGTAACATCGCAAAAATTTTCAAAATTTAATACGTATATTATTTCTATCATTCATAATGTGCCTAAGTTTTTTTTATTCCCGACCACACAACTTATATATATACATATGCATATATATATATAATAATAATAATAATAATAATAATTTTAACAAATAATAAAACTAGTTGGTATTACATTAACCCAACTAACAACTCAGCCCAAACCCCCCCTTCTTTTCCTTACCTGAAGCCCAGCCCAAATCCAGGGCCCTACTGCCCTCCCCTCTTCTCTGTTTTGTTTTGAAACAAAAAAAAAAAAGGGTTGTGCCGGGTTTCGAACTCGGGACCTCCCACACATACACACGAGCACAAACCAACTGGGCTAGCCAGTTTCTTGTGATAAACCCGGGCACATTATTATTTTATACACACATTTAAAACTCCCACAGTTGACAAGGAAAGTCAACTGTGGGATAGCTTGGTGAGCAATCCTTCGAATTAAAGTATGATTGAGCTAATTTTGGTAAATTCGTGCATTAACCGGCCTTGTACAACACGAATCCACGTCTATTACACGTTAATTGTTGACTTTTTACTTAAATTGACGCGTATGTATTAAACCGTAGGTCAAACCTTCCAATTCTCATTAACCCTAAACCTCTGTATAAATTGAGGCATTCTGGACCTTGACAACTCGCTCACAATACTCCTTCAACCTCCAATTCTCTCAATTACACTCTAAATCTGTTTAACGAGTCCATTGTTTGACTTTACCCTTGACCCGAAGATTATACTCGATCCATCACTGTAAGTACGATTAAGTTGGTGGGTTATATTCATCGGCTATCAGACAACAATAGCCCTAACATTAATCGGGCTATAGTTGTCTGATTTATGCAATTGAATAATCTAGGGTTCGTTGTTTATTAATTGGGGATAAACTTGGTTATGCATCGCGTATTTAATTAATTTGAAATCAGAACCATCACAACCACCGGCCTAGGCCAAGTGGTTGTGACGCTGGTCTTCCACACGGGTCACCCGGGTTCGAGTCCCGGCTCTGACCGGGTTTTTGTATTCTTTTCTTTTCTTTTCTTTTTAACAATATAATTAATTATATATATATATATTAATCCTTTTAATCATTTAAATTCTTTTTTAAAATACCTAAACTATTTTATAAATTCTAAAAAAATTATAATTGTTTAATCTGTAATAAAAGTTTTATTTGTAATTTTTATTTTTCAGAAATTCATTTATTTAATAATTATAATAATTAAATCATTTTTATACTATTATATTTATAAAAAATCCACTATTATATCAAAACAGTTTTATTAAATTCCCCAAAAATTTATCCTGACTTTTTATAAAGTTAAACTTTACTGAAATAATTTTTATTTCAGTAAAATCATTTATTTTATATTTTTAATCAATTTTTGTTAGATTTAATCATAATTAATTCATAATAAATCCAATTTTTATCATTTTTGCACCAAAATTTTATACAAATTATTTTTCATCATTTAGAACAGAAATATGATGTTTAAAATAAGATTTCTTTAATTTTAGTATTTTTGAATATTAAAGTTAATAATTGGTTATTTATAAATAAATAGATTTAAAAATCTATTTTAAATGAAATAATTTTATAAAAATTATTTTATTGCCTCAAACACTTTAATGTGCTCACTCAAAAATTCAGATTTTATAAAAAGACTTTCTTTCATTAAATTATCAAATTTTCTTTATTTAATTAACATTTTAAATTAAATTTAACAATTGATTATCCCCAAATCGAAACCCTAGGATACACATATTAGTTATATAGACTTAGACTTATTATATATTACCTCATTATAGGGTAATATTTGGAATCACTTTGGGCAACACAATTATCATATCTTTTCAACAAGTTAACATTTGCTAAGGTGAGTTTACATAGCCCCTTTTATCACCATTTTTGGGGTGAAACATGTTATAACGTTTTCATTGCAATTCAATCATCAATGTGTCTATGTGTTTTCTATGTTGCATATTGTCTTGAGCATGATTAGAGTAAGCACCATTCTAGCATAATCATTAACATTGATCAGCCGACGGTATACATTGATAGATCTATTGGACTGACAATCCCACCCGGATACGTGCCTCCTACAAAGGTTACGTGGGTGTTTGTTATCGCATAACATATTCATTGGGACCATAAGTGTATGGTATGTATCATTTTATAATAGTCAGCAGGGTTGATTATGCACTCGATTTATTTCTAATATGTTCTCACATATGGGCTAGATTAACATGACACATGAATTGCATAACATCTTATTCATTTTATCATCAAAAACCTATGTAATTCTCACCAACTTATGTTGACCCAAAATACTTTCAAAATTAACATGTTTCAGGTAACAATGAAGCTGAGGCTTGAGTTAGCATGAGGATTTATCTGAAGTTTTTGAAGTTATTATTTGATGTTATGTATTTGAACTCTTAGACATTATTTCACATTTTGGATATTATGTTTGAATAAATTATTTAAAATTTATATTATACCATGTGCTACTGAAAACAATCATCAATACGTGGCACCCCGATGTTTCCGCCATCGGTTGGGGTGTTACAGATTGGTATCAGAGCCTTGGTTATAGGGAATTAGGTTATTAGAAATAATCTAGACTATAACCTTAGGGACTAAAACAGTACTTGCTTCCTTTACTTGCTATTCTCTATCTCCCTCCTACTTCTTATCCCTACTTTCACCCCTACAAGAAGGTTGCTCTCCATCAGTGGATCTACTCTTAGACTAATAGGACAAATCCCTCAGGATTAACCTGAACCCCCTTGAGATCTCGTCGAAGTTCTGGATTTTAATAACGAACACGTGCAATCTGGAAGGGTGAACGCCTGTATTCTGAGTCTTCTGTCTAGGCTGGCATTGCGCATATATCCCAATCAGACGAGGGACCCGGATGCCTACCTGGGAATTCTCGGGATGAGTGTTCACTTATAGGCTAAAGCATGTCTTCATATGTTATTAGAATTTAGAATCTTTGATAAGTCAACGTTTTCGTTTATTCGTTTTAATTAATGAATAAATGATTACATTCCTTATATAAACTCTCATTCATTTCATTGTGTCTATTACAGATCATGCCTCCTCGTCGCAGCACTCGCAACAACAATGGTGAGAATCACGAAGAAGGTGGTGATAACCATAACCACAACCATGACCAAGCTCCTAACCACAACAACAATGGGGTCGATGCTCAACTGGCTGCGATCATTTCTCAACAAATGGCACAGCAAATCGCAACTCTGGTTCCCAATTTACTTGCTCAGGTCATCCAATTGAACGGCAACGGGAATGGTCACAACAATGGCAATGGCAATGGTAATGGACCCCAAGCTTGCACCCTTAAACATTTCAACTCTTGTAACCCTCCAAAGTTCAGCGGGGAAGAAGGAGCTACTGGACTCCTACAATGGTTTGAGGGCATTGAAAATACCTTCATTAACAGTGAATGCCCCGACAACTTTAAAGTCCGTTATGCCATGAGTGTTCTTCATAAGCGAGCACTCACTTGGTGGAATGAAGAAAAACGCACTCGCGGGGCTGAAGCTGCACTAGCCTTAACCTGGGATCAAGCTAAAGACATTATGAAGGCAGAGTTCTGTCCTCGTAATGAAATCAAGAAACTGGAAGACGAATTTTATGATCTTGCTCAAGACAGTGGGGAAAACCTTGCTTACAACACTCGCTTTCACGAACTTAGCTTACTGCTACCCCACAAAGTCACTCCTTTGCCCATTGCGATCGAAAAATACATTGGTGGCTTACCGATGCAGATTCAAGACACAGTGTGGGGAAGGAACCCTGCTACATTGGAAGAAGCAAAGCGTTTGGCTGCCACCCTAACAGATAACCATGTGAAGGCAGGAACCCTGACTCGTAAAGGGGAAAAGAAAAAGGATACTCCCCAACCTGCCGTCGAAATCAAAACTGAGGCCTCAACCAACGGGAAGAACAAGGTCAGGAATTTTGCAATAGACACCACTACCCCACCCACCAAGAAACAATACAATGGGAACCTACCTAAGTGTGACACCTGCCAGTATCACCATCCAACTCAAGTACCCTGTTGACAGTGCACCAATTGTCAGAGGTATGGGCATCTTGCGGAAACTTGTCGAATCCCTGCTACAAACGCTCTTGATGCTCCAAATAATCCCGCTTGAGACCTCCGACTGCTCAACATCAAACCCTACCATTTGAACAATATCTACTTTCTCCTTAATTTCATGTATTGACACTTTTGAATCAGATAATAAATTCAAGTATTATCATAACATCTGTGTGTATGTTTGTTTTAATGTGAATTGGTTGCTTTATCAATACTTGCTTACTTGTACAACAAATAGTTGACTACTAAACAATCTACTTAACGATTGGTAGAGGTCATCATGTCTATCCAACAGTCGGGAGAGGCCCTACCACCTGCTCAACGACTGGCGGAGACTATCAGACCTGCTTAACAATCGGTAAAGTTATAAAAGGACGCAAAACCCTAATGTAAGGTAAATTGGTAATTACGGTCCGGAACGTAATCATGAATTTACAGGTACGTTAAGGTAGTGTGAAATTCCATCAAGGTTTTCAGTAGTTGACCAATTGTAAACACTAGTGTTTCTCTTAACTTCGGGACGAAGTTCCTAAAAGTAGGGGAGACTGTAACATCGCAAAAATTTTCAAAATTTAATACGTATATTATTTCTATCATTCATAATGTGCCTAAGTTTTTTTTATTCCCGACCACACAACTTATATATATACATATGCATATATATATATAATAATAATAATAATAATAATAATTTTAACAAATAATAAAACTAGTTGGTATTACATTAACCCAACTAACAACTCAGCCCAAACCCCCCCTTGTTTTCCTTACCTGAAGCCCAGCCCAAATCCAGGGCCCTACTGCCCTCCCCTCTTCTCTGTTTTGTTTTGAAACAAAAAAAAAAAAGGGTTGTGCCGGGTTTCGAACTCGGGACCTCCCACACATACACACGAGCACAAACCAACTGGGCTAGCCAGTTTCTTGTGATAAACCCGGGCACATTATTATTTTATACACACATTTAAAACTCCCACAGTTGACAAGGAAAGTCAACTGTGGGATAGCTTGGTGAGCAATCCTTCGAATTAAAGTATGATTGAGCTAATTTTGGTAAATTCGTGCATTAACCGGCCTTGTACAACACGAATCCACGTCTATTACACGTTAATTGTTGACTTTTTACTTAAATTGACGCGTATGTATTAAACCGTAGGTCAAACCTTCCAATTCTCATTAACCCTAAACCTCTGTATAAATTGAGGCATTCTGGACCTTGACAACTCGCTCACAATACTCCTTCAACCTCCAATTCTCTCAATTACACTCTAAATCTGTTTAACGAGTCCATTGTTTGACTTTACCCTTGACCCGAAGATTATACTCGATCCATCACTGTAAGTACGATTAAGTTGGTGGGTTATATTCATCGGCTATCAGACAACAATAGCCCTAACATTAATCGGGCTATAGTTGTCTGATTTATGCAATTGAATAATCTAGGGTTCGTTGTTTATTAATTGGGGATAAACTTGGTTATGCATCGCGTATTTAATTAATTTGAAATCAGAACCATCACAACCACCGGCCTAGGCCAAGTGGTTGTGACGCTGGTCTTCCACACGGGTCACCCGGGTTCGAGTCCCGGCTCTGACCGGGTTTTTGTATTCTTTTCTTTTCTTTTCTTTTTAACAATATAATTAATTATATATATATATTAATCCTTTTAATCATTTAAATTCTTTTTTAAAATACCTAAACTATTTTATAAATTCTAAAAAAATTATAATTGTTTAATCTGTAATAAAAGTTTTATTTGTAATTTTTATTTTTCAGAAATTCATTTATTTAATAATTATAATAATTAAATCATTTTTATACTATTATATTTATAAAAAATCCACTATTATATCAAAGCAGTTTTATTAAATTCCCCAAAAATTTATCCTGACTTTTAATAAAGTTAAACTTTACTGAAATAATTTTTATTTCAGTAAAATCATTTATTTTATATTTTTAATCAATTTTTGTTAGATTTAATCATAATTAATTCATAATAAATCCAATTTTTATCATTTTTGCACCAAAATTTTATACAAATTATTTTTCATCATTTAGAACAGAAATATGATGTTTAAAATAAGATTTCTTTAATTTTAGTATTTTTGAATATTAAAGTTAATAATTGGTTATTTATAAATAAATAGATTTAAAAATCTATTTTAAATGAAATAATTTTATAAAAATTATTTTATTGCCTCAAACACTTTAATGTGCTCACTCAAAAATTCAGATTTTATAAAAAGACTTTCTTTCATTAAATTATCAAATTTTCTTTATTTAATTAACATTTTAAATTAAATTTAACAATTGATTATCCCCAAATCGAAACCCTAGGATACACATATTAGTTATATAGACTTAGACTTATTATATATTACCTCATTATAGGGTAATATTTGGAATCACTTTGGGCAACACAATTATCATATCTTTTCAACAAGTTAACATTTGCTAAGGTGAGTTTACATAGCCCCTTTTATCACCATTTTTGGGGTGAAACATGTTATAACGTTTTCATTGCAATTCAATCATCAATGTGTCTATGTGTTTTCTATGTTGCATATTGTCTTGAGCATGATTAGAGTAAGCACCATTCTAGCATAATCATTAACATTGATCAGCCGACGGTATACATTGATAGATCTATTGGACTGACAATCCCACCCGGATACGTGCCTCCTACAAAGGTTACGTGGGTGTTTGTTATCGCATAACATATTCATTGGGACCATAAGTGTATGGTATGTATCATTTTATAACAGTCAGCAGGGTTGATTATGCACTCGATTTATTTCTAATATGTTCTCACATATGGGCTAGATTAACATGACACATGAATTGCATAACATCTTATTCATTTTATCATCAAAAACCTATGTAATTCTCACCAACTTATGTTGACCCAAAATACTTTCAAAATTAACATGTTTCAGGTAACAATGAAGCTGAGGCTTGAGTTAGCATGAGGATTTATCTGAAGTTTTTGAAGTTATTATTTGATGTTATGTATTTGAACTCTTAGACATTATTTCACATTTTGGATATTATGTTTGAATAAATTATTTAAAATTTATATTATACCATGTGCTACTGAAAACAATCATCAATACGTGGCACCCCGATGTTTCCGCCATCGGTTGGGGTGTTACACTTAGCGGGTAACACTTCGATTTTCTCAACATTTCATAACAATTAAAAATTTCCGACTTTTCAACCCATAAGTTAAAGAAATGTTTAAATACAACAAATTTTATTTTCCAAAATTCGTCAAGGCATCTGGGATCATTCACAACCTTCACATCATTTTAAATCTTGGTCTTTCGAAACACATTAAATTTACACACACTTCATGAAATGGTTTCATCTTGCATTTTATAAACTTGCATTGCATATTTTACAAATCAAATGTAAATCTGCATGTTTTCGTATGACGTATCCAATATATGTTTTCGGGAGGAATTTGCAACTAATAATATACCTTATATCACTTTTCAAACTCGACTTCTCGTAAACACATGAAAATGTGTACCTACAAAATCTTTTCAAGTGAACCTATTTTGAACTTAAAACATTCTTTGGTTTCCAAAAAGTTATCCTCATACCAGTAGACTATACGTCTGTTCTACGCACTTTCATTTACAGTAAATTTCATTATTTTTTTACACCATTCTATTTATAGTTACGTTCGTACATTATCTTATTATTTTTGTATTATTCTTTTGTTGGTAGTTATTTTCACGCGTTATTCGCAACTATTCTCGCACTAGTTATTAGTAGTTATTCTTACAACACTAGTTTTGAGCATTAATTTAACTCGTTTACTTTCATTTTGTGCAAATTGTGCGATTTACTCGATTTACGTTATGCTATCCTTTCAATCGAAATTTTATGCTATACTTATATACTTACATGAACGCATATTTGGTATGCATACTTTTTTTGTTGTGAGCAAAACCCTGTTATACTTTACATTATTTTGTTCATCATCATGACCAACGAACATACTAATTGATAGCTCGTATGAGATCTAAGCCAGTTCCCATGTACGACTCGGTTCAGAGTATTCCTCTAACCCAAGGGGAACGGTGTAATCCTCAGAGTTTATCAATATGGTTGTTTAGAGCCCAATGATGTGAACAAAAATTTACCGGTTAAGGGTGAACCCGAAAGGTGAAGAACCCCTAATCATGTCTTATACTTACACATTAATCTCATTACGGTTAATAGGTCAACCTGAAAGGGGAAGAACCTCTAACCGCATCTTATACATGAGCAGTATCTACTACTTAACACATTTTGGTTGCACGCATTGTTTCTTGTATTACTTATGTTAGTATTATAGAAAACCATAGCACCCTAGTGTAAGGTAAATCGATGATTAGGGTCCGGAACACAATCATGGATTTACAGGTACATGGGGGTGGTGTGTGATTCTACTTAGGCTATTGGTAGACAATTAGTATGAGTCCAAAGTATCAGTAGTGTGGTGGGTTAGCTGCGGTACACCCTATATATAAGCACAAGCGATACTGCGGGAGCGGACTAGGAGTCTGACCAATAACCTACCCATTACTATCTCTTTATTAGATCCTTGACTAATAAATAGCATTTTCGATAAGAATGTTCTTACACGAGCTTCAATTCGACTTCCTAGAGTCTTTCTCTGGACCATCCACACAGAAAACACAAACTTTGTATACTCATACACTCTCTGTTAGTCGAAATCCTATTGCACGTCCTTAATAAAGTTCGGTCAGAAACTTCTCTAAA
Source organism: Ambrosia trifida (assembly GCA_028751855.1). Taxonomy (NCBI): domain Eukaryota; kingdom Viridiplantae; phylum Streptophyta; class Magnoliopsida; order Asterales; family Asteraceae; genus Ambrosia; species Ambrosia trifida. The sequence continues at coordinate 51,168,653 of CM054125.1, forward strand.
GTAAGGAAGCTACTATAACAATGCCCTGCCCTCACCAGTTACATACCTTTCCCAAACCTTACTCATTATAAACTCTTAATTCTCTAACATTGGGTCAAACTTTAAGGATTTTCAAACTTTTATTTTGGGTATTAAACAACTACTTCAAACTTTGTCAAATCATGGCTTATGCATTTTTTAAAATCTACTTGCCTTTTTACAAATGTCTTTTGTTTCATGGAAACCTTACTTGAAAGTAATTTCGGGACGAAATTTTCTAAAGTAGGGGAGACTGTGACAACCTGCACCCTTCACTTTTCATAAATGTGCATAATTGGTTCCTCAACTATTTCCAAATTTTCATTTTTAACCCTCGTATTTTAATAGGACCAAAATTCACAATTTAATAAAACTTATAATTTTTTTTTAAGTAAAAGTATGCATGTTTTATACTCACATCTACACCCGAGCACGTATGTTTCAGACATTGATACTCAAAGCCCTTAATTTTCGGTCCTAAAACAACTTAGAAACAGAAGGAAACAAGTCTAGAACTTAAAATTGATTAAATTAGAAAAATTATTTTTTTTAGCCCTCGCGGTCCGCTGAGCCAGTCAAATAGTCAAAGTCTCAGTCAAAATCCTAGTCAAAGTCTCAGTCAAAATCCTAGTCAAAGTCCTAGTCAAATAGTCAATTTATCTTAAAACCTTACTTTATTGTGTTGACCAATTTTAAAGCTTAATTGAATCCAAAACTAGTATAAAAACCCACCTATGACCCATTACACTTTGCACCTCTAAATCGATTGTTTCAATTCGATTAAACTCTCCCTCATACCTTTCTTCTAGAGTATATTACTTCTACATTTGAAGCTTTGATTATAAGCTCTTGTAATTGGCGAATTGGAAGTTTGATATTTTTCCTATTCGGTTTCTTTTCTTCTAAATTGGACTAGTTTCATTGTTGAGTCTTTGGATTGCTCGCATTTTCACACTCGCTTAGTCATCTAGTTATTTGGCGAAAGTGAGTATTTCCTATCCCCTTTTTGCTTTTATTCATTTTTGGGGTGTTACATGTACACTTATACAAATTACAAATATAAGTTCACATTTTCACAATGCAATTATAGTACTATGTGCATTTGCTTACAAACGTGCTTTATGCTTAGACAATACATGTAGAATACATTTGTACTTAGTGAAATCATTAACATTGTACAAGCCGACCTTAACATTGGATAGCGCTATTGGATTGACAACCCGCCTAGGTTGATTCTCCCCCTTTTTCATCGGAGAATCCGTGGTCATTGTTAAGTTATTATCCAATTATTTGGATAATTACACCGCTGTTCATTTAGTACATTATACAGTCACAGGATTGATTTCGCTCATTTGTATGATACATGGTTTACATATTTGCACTGTAGCTTTGCACTTGAATTGTATACCCTTTTCAACTTACTATATGTATTAAAACTAGGAATGCTCACCAACATTTCATATGTTGACAAAACTTATTTTGTACATGTTTCAGGTGCAGTTTGATCTTAGTACTATAGCGTTGGATTTTAGTGCTTGCTTTTAATAAGTTATTTCAAATTTCATGTTTCATTCAGACTTTTGTATTTTTTTCCATTTCATCTATGTAAGACAATTTAAATTATTCAATAATATATTTACATTTTAGTACCATGTGCTTTTGAACAATCGTCACTACGTGACACCTCGATGATTCCGCCATCGGTTGGGGTGTTACATTTTCTCAGGTCGCTAAGGTAGCAGCATCGAGTTTAGGCGCACGGAGTCTCACGACATCTAGGATTCACTTGCATGTTCATTTAGTTCTTTTAGACTTTTATGTTTTACTCTTGGGTTGTAATAAAGTTTTAGGCTTCCGCTGTGGGGGATAGATTTTGAAAACTTATTGGGCAGTTTACGTTGTTTTCGTATCATATAGATGTCGTTTATCGTGACTGTTGACTTGGATCCTGATGTGTCACGCGCCTTGCGGTAAAACCCCGCATTTGGAATTTGAGGGTGTGACAACATTTGTTTCTCTTATTAAAGGAAAAGGTTCTTTCCATGTTTTTTAGCAAAGCTTCAAAAGAGATTCTTGTGATACCTGTGATAAGGCAGAATTAGATAAGCATCCCTGAAAGGCCATTAAGGAAAATTTCTTTCTGCCATTATCAGGTTCTCCCCAATTGATGTCAAACAATTTGTTGTCTGCATCAGGACTGCATTCAGTGGTGTCACATAGAAGACTGCTCCAGTCAACATACCCGGAAGTGAATAAACTTTGTTGAGTGGGTTGTTAAGCTTGTGGAGGTTAAGAAGCAGGAATGGAAGGCATCTGTTGTTGGCCCTGTTGTTGAACATGCATTTGTTGGCCTTGTTGTTGAACATGCATCTGAACATATTGTATTTGAGTCACATATTGGATTTGTGGAGCTTGTGCCTGTACAAAATGAGCACTTCCTTGTGTTCCTATATTCCTATTATAACTGGGGTTAGCTTGATTTCCTTACAGAGGTTGGTTATAGCTAGAGCTTCTACACTCTCTAGCAAAATGTCCTAACTTCTAAAACTTGTGACATCTCAATTTTGATTTGTCAAAACCAACTTTTGTGTTATTGCTCAGTCCTGGAAATTTCTTTCCTGACCTTTTGTAAATTTGTTAGTTTTAATGCTTAGCATGGCCAGTTGGTGTAGTATGTCCATTTCTTCTAAGTCATCACTACTTAATTTTTTTAAATCATCCATTCTAAAACACATGTTATCAGTAGTTTGACTATTTTCTTCATTGTCATAAGCTAGATATGACCTTTCTGATGAGATCCCAAGAGTTATGTCAATGTGATCAAAAGATCCAAAATCATTTGAACAAGTTGGTGAGTCTCGTCCCAAAAGTGTTGTACTACCTAGAATATAACCCATGTTATTTTGTGAGTGAGAGAGAGAGTCAAAATCCGGTCCAGATCTGAGGACTATAGAGTAAGTTTCCCATTTTTCTGGTAAAGACCTTAAAAATGTATGTAACATAGATGAGTTTATGTAGGTCAAACCATTTAATTTTAACTCGGATATTAAAGAAGAAAATCTTTCAAATTGTTGTGTCAAAGTTTCCCCATTAATATGAGTAAAAGTTTCATATTGTTAAGCAAGAATTTATCTAGTGTTGGCAATCACCTCATAAGTTCCCGCAAACTGTTCTTTTAGGCAATCCCACAACTCTTTGGCACTTTCACAGTGTAAAAGCCCAGCATATATTTCATTTGGGAGAGCCATTGCCAACATAGAGAATGCCTTAGTATCCAGCTCAAGTTTTAGGAAATCTTCATCCGTGTAGTCTTTTGGTTCTTTTGTTCTTTCTACTTTAGTTTCTGGATATGTTATTACTAGTTTATGGGGTCCATACATGACAGACTTCCAACATCCAGTATTTTTGTTGATGCATTTTGCGACTAAGGATTGGATATACTTGATTAACATATGTTAGTAGATAGCCGAAGGTGATTCTGTATGGGCGAATGTAGAATAATCTGGGCGAAGGAAGAAAAGAATGGGCGAAGGTAGTTCTGATGTGGACGAAGGAAGATTGGGAATGCACTAGAAGACACATTCGACCACTCTTAGTGGGCGAATGTGGAATATACTCACATTCGACCATCTGTAAGGGGCGAATGTGCAGTGCCTATATATAGATTTTGAGTTTTTGATAATGTAAGAGAGTTGTCATTTGTGTCCAGGTTCAGATCAGGTTTAGGAGTGTTTTTGAGAGATTATCTGTGTGATTCTAGATTAACATAAACAGTTTGTAAATGCTTATTGATTGAAGTTAATCTATGAAAATGATATTGAAAATGATCTTGATTGTGTCGTGATTTGTGTTTTATCAATTTGTTCAGATCTAGGGTTTCCGCACCTAGATTTGTGACTTGTATGATCGTATAATCCTGTTTTAGATAAAATCCAACACTCACAAAGTGGTATCAGAGCATAGAGGATCATACAACAACAAATTTGATAAGATCAGAGCTGATTTGGACATGTTTTTGACATAAAATCATCTGTTTTTACAAAAACTCTTAAAAACATAGTTTTTGATCGATTTAAAGGTGAATTTGTGGTCGAATTCAAGTTTTCCAAGACTTAAAGTTGTTCCAAATCAATTCCGAAACATAACCTGATTGAGATCATTCAAATCCATGAACTTTTGAAAATCTGAGATCAAAATAACCGTTTTTCAAACAATAACCGTTTTTCAAACAATAACCGTTTTTCAAAAATGAGATCTGCTGATTTTGGGCGAACCTGGAACCTGGACTGAGAGTTGTGGTCGAACGTGCATAAAAGTGGGCGAACCTGAGTTTTTGAGTGGACGAACCTGAAAATCTGTTTAGAAGCTTTCACATTCGGGTGATAAATTCCACATTCGACCGTTTCATTTCGGGCGAAAGTGGAAAGTGTGTTAGTGTGATTTACATTCTGGTCATTTTCACATTCGGGGGTTACTGTTTGGTCGAAAGAAGATCAGAAGGGACGAGAGTGTGACAGTTTGGACGAACCAAGGATAGTTTGGACGAAAGTACTATTTTTCGGGCGAACCTAAGATTTTTTGCTGAAAAATTTTTCTAAGTGTTGAGATTTTCAGATTGTGATCATGTGGCGTTTTCAAACTACTTCGGGATCAGCACCAACACAACCACAACAGCAGACAATGGACCCATGGACAGTGGCAGCGCAAAAGACGAACACTCAATCCTCACAACCACTTAACTACATGACAACAACGAGCACGATGCCTCAGAATGTAGCACATCCGGCACTACAATCAGATTACTGGGGAGTAGCTGCAGCGGCGGTAAATACTCAAACCACTAATGCTATCTCTACCTTGATTAAGGATTTGTCTACAGGTAGTGGAACTCGGCCACCTAAGCTCATGGATATGCAAGAGTATAACCAGTGGCACACCATGTTCAAGATCCATCTGGAAGGCATGGGAGTTGAAGGAGCTGAGGCATGGAGCATGATTGTGAAAGGATACACAGCACCGATTCTGGAGAATACCGGTGAGTTGATTCCTCTGGAGAGCTTGACTGAGGATGAAAAGAAGAAATACGTGGTGGAGAAGAAGGCGTTCTCTCAACTGACACAGGCAATCACAAGTGACCTGTTGCATCAGTTTGGGACATGTACTACGTCAAAGCAGCTTTGGGATAAGCTGAAGAGGAAGCATGATGGTAACGAGAAGACCAGGAGTCTGAGAATGGAGGAATTAGTCAAAGAGTTTGATAATTTTTCTTTTATTAATAATGAAACTTTGAAAGAACTAACACCAAGATATATGCATTTATTGTCTGAATTGTCTAGCTATGGTGTACAGATTCCAATGACTAAGCAGGTGGATAAGTTTGCAGATGCTTTACCACCACAGTGGGATCAGCATGTGGAGGTACTTAGAGAGAAGGATGCTTATCAATTTTGGACCATTTCAGAGTTTATTGAAAAGCTAGAGAACAAAGAGCTGGAGGACAGGAGGAAAGCTAGGAGGTCACAGATTCCTCAGAATCCAAGTCTGTATTTTGGAGGTCCTTCAGTTCCAGCTGGAAACTCGAGCTCTGGAAGCGTTGCACCACATGTTGCATGTATTTCCAACGTCATGGATTCATCAAAACCAACCACCAACTACACACCACAACAATACAATTCCTACTCACAACCATCATACACACCACCACAATATAGTTCTTACATTTCACCAATCTCTCCAATGCAACAAGCAAGTTTTTACACCGCTAACCAAACACAACAACCAGCAAACCAAGTTACTCAACATAAACAACCAGTGGTTTTGGATACATCCAACTTGGGAAATGTGACTGTGGAGGTTGCTCAGCAACACATTGCATTAGTCTCAGCAATGGTTTCATCCTACAATGGGTTGGTTGCTAGTCAGATTGGGAACAACAACTTAACCAACGAAGACTACGCACAAATAGACAAGGAAGAGATGGAACTCATTGACATTCAATGGGCTTTTGCGAGTATAATGAGGAGAGCAACAGAGTTCATCGAGAAAACTGGAAGGACTGACTTGGCAACTTCTCCCAACACAACCTATGGTTTCAACAAGGAGAAGGTTACATGTTTTAATTGTGGAGAAAAAGGACACTTCAAAAGGGAATGCACCCAGCCACCTAAACAAGGTAATCGGAACCCTTTCAATGCAAACTACCAGAACCGTCAACAAAACCAAGTTTCTTATCAAAATAACAACAACTACCAGAACCGAAACTTTAACAACCAAAACAGACAACCAAACACTCAACACCAGATTCAAAACCAATCTCCTAATCACCCAAACCGAACAGTTGTACCTATCACTACACCTACTGAGACTCAACAGAATGCGAGTCAGAACCAAGCTTTGGTGACTCAACAGGATGAGAGGTTTGACTGGTCGGGTATGCAAATAGGAGTTGAGGAAGTGACTACTGGTGGGAATGTGGCATGTGTTGCTTATCAGGTTGATTTGGAAGAGTCGGTGGTAGTTGATGAGAAGAAAGAAACTGAGGAGAGTGAAAGTGATGATTCTGAGACAGAGATGGAAGTGGAGAATGAACCTGTTGAGGTTAAGGCTGAGGAGAAGAGTTCTGGGATGGTGATTGATTCAGTTTCTGATGTTCCCGAGGAGTGTAGATCAGTGTATTCAGTTTCTGAGAGCGAATCAGACACAGAGGGAAGTGTTGATTCTTTGGATGATGATATTGCCCAGTTGCTGGCAGAAGCTGACTTTTTGATGACGAGGAAGTCGTGCATAGCTGATGATGCTTTCACCAAGATCGACTATTCCAAGTTTTTCACTGGAAAGGAAGCTCATTTTGCTTTGATGGCCATGACCGAACCGCCAAAACCTGTAAGTTCTGAATCTAGCACTGATGTTATGAGTGATAAATACTGTGGAACTTGTGATAGATTGACAGAGGAGAATAAACAACTCCGAATTTCACGTGATAGTGCTATTCAAAATTGTCAATCTACTCGCAAAGAGTTAAATGCTTTTAACAAAGTATTAGATGGCTATAAAAAGGACATTTCCGACTTGAAAAACACTTTGTCATTGAAACAATTGGCCATAAACAACTATATCAATGAAATTGAAAACACCAAGTTGGAAATGGCTGCCATTAAATGCTTTGCTGAAAAAGTTAACAAGAAACTGGAAAGTTATAAGAATGTTGCTTATGTCGTGGATCATATCATTGATGATAACACCACCAACTACAAGTCTGTATCATCTCCGGTTCTTTTTGAGAACCATAACTATCATCAAGTTATACCGGAGAGTTCGGTGAAATCAGACTCATCATCAGAAATGGAATCTAATACCTCGAGTATTGGTGATCCATATTCCGATGTGAGACCGATTTTGGGCTTGAACAATGAGGGTGTTTATGCTGAGAGTGATAGTTCAGACTCAGAAAATGATGATACTGGTAGTGATAAATCTGTTAATGAATGTGAGATTCCAAAAGAAAATCACATCATTACTACTGAACCAGTGTCACCATCTGATCATGTTCATCCGATGGCAAATGCTAATCGTGATAAGAAGTCTGAAAAGATTGATGTTAAGAAAAAGAATGATGTTAAGAATGTGGTTGAAAAGAATGAGCTGAATGAACCAAGTGACAAACCTGTAAAGGTGTTTTATCGGATGGAAGGATCCGATAAAATCATTGCTGATGAGGAATTTCCGATTAAAAACGTTAACTATTCTAAACTTGATAAAATCTGGCAAGAAAGCACAATATGGTTTCCAAAACATGAGAGAACCAATGAAATTCCACCAGAAATCTTAAAGAAACTGTTTTCAGAAGTTCCTCAAGAGCCAAAAATTCATGTCACTGAGTTCATTCGACCAGATGATAAAGCAAATGGTTTTCATGAACCTTCTTACTCGAAAGGACCACTTCCTGAGAGTTTAAGAAATCAACAATATAATGATCAATTTCCTGTAAGATCATTTGCTTCACCAAATGCTCATTATGTGTTTGAGGAATATAGAAAATGCTTTAAATGTGGAGAACGTGGGCATTTACTTGCTCAGTGTCTATATGTAAGGCACAAGAGACATGAAGTTGAGGTTAAGAATTCCATGAAAAAGCCGATTGATCATTATATTCCACCGCATAGACGGGCTGTTCCTCAACAACAACATTTTCATAATCAAAACAATTTTCAAATGAGGAACAACCGTCCATTTCATTATGATCGAAGGAATCGGATTGCAATGGAACAATCTTGGAGAAAACCAGTGGTGAACACAACAGCTGATAGACAAAAGGTTCCACAAAAATCAATTGTCAAGTCAACTGTTGGACCTAAGTCTGTTAATTCAGATAAGGTTGCTAAGAAAGTTACTTTTAGTAACTATGTTCAGAAACCTATTGAGAAACCAAAATCTCAAATTCGTATTCTCAAAAGGTCTGAACAATCTTGGACACCTAATGGTACTCCAGGAGCTTCTACTTCAAAGGTGAGTGATAAAAATGAATCTGTTTTGAAAAATCAGAAAACGATTGATTCAAAACAAAAAGTTGTTGAAAAAGTTGTTGAGGATGTTTCTTTGAAAGCCAAAGTTCAAAGGCCCAAGACTCAGGCTTGGGTCCCCCGAAAGAACTAAATGTTTACTTTTTGTGTGCAGGGAGCTTCAGTTGGCCCTATTAGCAGTCTCTGGATTGTTGATAGTGGAGCTTCAGGCCACATGACGGGGGATTTGGCGCTGTTGTTCGATGTGAAGAATATTAATGGAGGATATGTTGCGTTCGCGGGTAATAAAGGAGGTTATATCACGATGGAAGGAAGCGTGAGTAACGGGATTGTGACTTTCGAGCGGATTTCTTATGTCAAGCAGATAGACTATAATCTGTTGAGCGTCAGTCAAATATGCGATAAACAATTTTCTGTGCATTTTGATGACAAATCCTGCTATATACTTAAACCGGGCTTCAAAATTCCAAAGGAGTGGGTTATGTTAATGGCACCTCGAGTCAACAATCTTTACATTCTTGATATGTCCAAGGCGATGACACCACAGGGACAGATAACATGCTTTCTATCCAAGGCGACCGAAAAAGAATCGATAATGTGGCACCGCAGAATGGGGCACATTCATCTGAGGAAAATGAATCAGTTAGTGAGAAATGGACTTGTCGATGGAGTAAACGTGAAACATTTCCATCTGAACGACAAGTGTGTGAGCTGCATGAAAGGCAAACAACACAAACAGTCCCATAAAGTGAAGAAAGTTAACTCTGTTGAGATGCCGCTTGAGCGATTGCACATGGACCTTTTTGGACCGGTCAAACGCAAAAGTCATCTTGGAGAGCTTTATTGTTTAGTCGTCACTGATGACTATTCACGATTCTCATGGGTGATGTGTTTGAAGAACAAAAGCGACACCTTTACCAACCTACAAGTTCTGTTCACTCGACTGGAGAATATCTACAATTTGAAGATAAAAAGGATCAGGAGTGACAACGGGACGGAGTTTAAAAATGCAAAGATGGATGAACTTTGTGAAAGCAAAGGGATACATCATGAATATTCAGCTCCGTATACCCCGCAACAGAACGGTGTTGCTGAAAGAAAGAATAGGACTCTGATTGAGGCTGCTAGAACAATGCTCGCTGACTCAAATCTTCCAGTAATGTTCTGGAATGAGGCGATTTATGCAGCAAACTATACATTAAATCGGGTTTTGACAGTGAAGAAGTTTGGAAAAACATCTTATGAGCTGTTACACCGACGAAAGCCCAATTTAGAGTATCTAGAACCATTTGGGGCGCCATGCACGATGTTGAATCCAAGCGAGAAGTTTAGTCCTAAAGCTGAGAAGGGATATTTTGTTGGATATGCAACCCCGCTCAAACGGGTTTTCAACAAGAGAACTCGTCAAGTGGAGGATTGGGCTAATGTGGAAGTTCAACGTTACACTCAAAATTTGCAAGGCACGGGCCCTGATTGGATGTTTGATTACAAAGATTTCTTTGAATCATTCAACCTAGATAGCTTGGTTGAAGAAGCTGTGATCAGATTACTTTACGAGTGTGAAAACGCGGCAACTTCACCATTGATGCGTCCAATCACCGTAAACCCCCCACCAGCTTCTAGTGATACCAGTGCTCCTACACAAGAAGAAGAGTTGTTTCAAGAAGCTTCAACTTCATTAGACACTTCAGAATCTGAAGAAGAACAATTTGAAGAAGCAGTTCTTGAAAATGCAGAAGACTTAGAGGAGCAAACTGTGAACCCAACTCCAAATCCAGACGTTGCTTCATCGTCTAACACGGGTCATGATCAGGATGCTGTGGAGAACTTGACTGCTCAGACAGGAGTGATTGTACCTGTTAATCCGGAATCTCGGATTCATCGTATTCACCCGCTGGAGCAAGTAATCGGTGATCCTGGTAGTGGAGTGATGACCAGAGGGCAGCTTAAAAGCGTTAATTCGCCAGAGAGTTTTGGTGCTTTAGCATTGTATGCCAAAATTCAGAAATCTGGTAGTCAAAATGATTGGTCGTTTGCATGTTATGTGTCGCAGGTAGAGCCTAGGACATACAAAGACGCTTTGCAAGAAGATGCCTGGGTTGAGGCAATGCAGGAAGAGTTATTGCAATTCCAGAAATTGGGAGTCTGGACGCTCACAGATTTGCCGCCGGGAAGAAAGAAAATAGGCACTAAGTGGGTGTTTAAGTGCAAAAAGGATGATCGTGGAGTTATTGTAAGGAACAAAGCCAGATTGGTTGTGCAGGGTTTCCATCAAATCGAAGGAATTGATTACAACGAAATCTATGCTCCAGTAGCACGAATGGAAGCTATTCGGATGTTCCTTGCATTTGCTTCGTATAAGAAATTCAAAGTCTATCAAATGGACGTCAAGAGCGCATTTTTGTACGGTAAAGTCAAGGAGGAGGTTTATGTCGGGCAGCCACCAGGCTTTGAGGACCCAATCCACCGGGACAAGGTCTATGTGCTGAACAAAGCTTTATATGGTTTGCACCAGGCTCCAAGACAGTGGTACGAGGAGCTAAGTACATACCTCATCTCAAAAGGATTCAAGCGCGGCCTCGTCGATTGTACCCTCTTTACGAAGAAGACGGGAGATGACTTGCTTCTAGTACAGATTTATGTTGATGATATTATATTTGGTTCAACTAACGAACTCTTGTGCAGGGAATTTGAAACTGTTATGCAGGAGAAGTTCGAAATGAGCGCTATGGGGGAAATGCAGTTTTTCCTCGGCTTACAGGTGGATCAAAGACCCGACGGGATTTTCATTCACCAGACGAAATACGTAGCCGACATCTTGAGCCAATTCCAGATGGAGGACTCTAAGCCGATGGATACCCCGATTCAACCCAATCACGGGATTGGAGTGGACGCTAAGGGGGAGCTGACAGACCCATTTACATACAGAGCAATCATCGGATCTCTGATGTATTTGACAGCGTCTCGACCAGATATTATGTATGCAACGTGTCTCTGTGCTCGCTACCAATCGAAGCCGAAACAAAGTCATCTGACGGCGGTCAAGCGTATCCTTCGATATCTGAAGGGTTGTCCATCAAAAGGACTTTGGTACCCTAATGATGATGATTTTGATTTTATTGCTTTTAGTGATGCAGATTGGGGCGGCTGTGACAAAGACAGCAAATCAACAACAGCCGGTTGTCAGTTTTTAGGGAGCAGGTTAATCACCTGGCAATGCAAGAAACAGACTTCCGTCGCACTGTCTACATGTGAAGCCGAGTACATTTCAGCCTCGAGTTGCTGTTCGCAGGTGCTCTGGATCCAACAACAGATGGTCGATTACGGTTTGCAGTTTCTTAAAACCCCTATACACTGTGACAACGAAGCCGCAATTGCATTAACTAAAAATACTGAAAATCATTCTAAAGCTAAACATATCCGGATTAAATATCATTTTATCCGTGACTGTTATGCTAAGGAATTGATTGACATGGTCAAAATCCATACTGACTACCAACGTGCAGATTTGTTTACAAAAGCTTTTGACAGATCCCGCTTTGAATATCTTTTGAAAGTAAACAATATAAAGGAAAAACAGGACTAATCGGCTCCTCGGTATATCATTTTTAGTTTTTAGTTTTAGTTTTAAATCTTTGCTAATTGGGAATTTCTCTTTACTATCATAATCCTCAAAGAAGTTGATGCTTTCGAGGGGGTTGTTTAATCCTCAAAGAAGTTGATGCTTTCAAGTGGATTGTTTCTTTCAAATTTTTTGTTTTCGTTTTTTTTCAGAAAATTAAAAACCCAAAAATATGTTCTTTATTTTAGGGGGAGTCATTTTATTCAGAAAAACCAAAAACATTGAAAAATTTTCAAAATACCTAAAAATTAGAAAAACCCAAAATGATTTCCTGGATAAAAAGAGGAAATGATAGTACATCAGTGGGGATCTGACACAGGCTAAAGAATTGTATAGTTTTAATGAGACGTATGTTGATTACGTGTGATATGCTGATAGGCTTCGTAGACTATATATTGCGTGCATTAGTGATACAAACATAACAAACTACGCGTTTGTGGATGAACACCTCATGGGCATATGGTCTTAGTACCGTAATTTCGTTTGATAGGGTGTTTGTACAAAACTCGGAGGTTTAGGGTCGTTATGTTATTAGTTGTCTGGGGATAGCCTATCTGATCTTCTGCTGTAAGTCATTACGGACCTAGATCAGACAGGATGTCTTTATAAAAGAGCTTTATGCCAAAACCTAAAGTTACCGAATTGAGGAACTTTTCATATTATATGATGATCAAAGATTATCTATAATATCGTATTGATCATTGATGCAAATCATGATTAATATCAGTCCTCAACCTGGTATGGTGCATATGTTACTTTGCTGCATTAATTTGCTGACCTGTATACCTCTATGCATTATATCTTGTACAATTACAGACGACGAAAGCATAATCACGCTTTACAATGAGTCTTTGTGCAAATTACTTCTTGATACGGGAGTATGTCGTGTGTGTGGGAACCACAATGCGTTAGTCTAATACATCTAATTAGTATCATTTTAAAGCATTGCGTAATTGTCTGCATGTGAGCTTATGTGGACAACAATATCAGCAATTGCCGTGTCACATATTGTTTCTAATGATAATATTGAACAAGATCAACGCTGTGTTCAGATTTCTCAGAAAACTGATATGATCCTCTTACCGGAAATCACAAAATGTTTACTGCTTTCATTTACTTTGATGCATTTTACTTTGTCGCATTTTACTTTGTCGCATTTTACTTTTATTGTCAAAAAGTTACAAAATCCAAAAAGATTTTAGGTGTGTTTTGATAAAAATTTCAGAAAATCCAAAAGATTTGCATTTCTGCTTTATTTTTGATATCCGGGGATGCTTGATGGTCAATTTCCGAGATTTGATAACACCATCTGGACTTTGTCATTTTCAAAATGTGAAAATTTGAGTTTTGGAAGTTTAACGGATTGAAAAATGTTGAACGGGATTCGAATTCGTGATTTGGCGAAATTTTCAGATTTTTCCATTTCACATTCGCCCCTTAAATGGGTCGAATGTGGAAAAATCATTACACTCGACCGTTTTTGTTTTGGGCGAAGGTGGATATTTACACTTCCGAGTGAAAATTCTACTTCCGGGTGTAAGGTTTCACCTTCGGGTCTTCAAAAGGGGCGAAGGTGGCCTCTTTCTACATTCGTGTCATTAAATTGGGGCGAATGTGGATTTAACCCACATTCGACCACTTCATACGGGCGAACGTGGATCTCCTATAAATACTAGTTTCACCTTCGAGCTCCTCATTCAAAATTTTTCAAAAACTTCTGTCATACCAAGACCTTGTTGCTCGTGACTTTTATGTTCCCTTGATTTGTTCCCTCATCTTTACTGATCATTTTAACACCAATATTGCAGGTAATGGACATCAAATGAGATCAATATTGATCGTTTTCTGAACTGGACCTAGGGTTTCTGTTCTAGTGATTTTTAATGTTGATTGATGTTTGATTTTGATAGCCGATCATTTTTCATAGGTTTTAGGGGGAGATTATTGAAGGAATTAGGATTATAACATGTTTAGATGTCAGTTTTGATCGTTTGAATACTGTTGAACCCTAATTCCACTTGAAAACCTATGAAAACTGATAAATTGACAAAATTGGTAATAGACGAATGTTAGTCGGACATGTTAGTACGTTTTAGGATCAAAATTACAAGTTAAAACTAACAATGGCAAAATTTTAAATTTTGGGGGTAAATTTTTCACCTTCGGTTGTTTTAAAACGGGCGAAAGTGGAATGGTTTGGACGAATGTATAACAAAACGGACGAATGTGACTTTTTATCAAGATCATATTCACTTTCGTCCATACAATTTCACATTCGACCAGTTATTCCCACATTCGGCCATTTCTAAATGGGCGAACGTGCAGATTAGTTTTTGACCAGAATTTTATATTTTTGTCGTTTTTATGTTTTGACGCGTTTTATTGGTTTTCATGTGCAGATGGCTGAACAACCCGAGAATATTGAATCACCAGCAGTGAATGTTGAGACTCCAGCAGAGATCACAGTTCAAGATCCAGTCCCCGTAGCTGAAACATCTACTCCGAGCAGTTGGCCTTTTGAACGATCGCACAACTGTTGCGCGTATCTAGGAGACGTTGAGAAGAACACGGAGTTTACTGGGATTATTGAATTTCTGAAGAGGAGCAGGATTGTACATGCTCTAGCCACACCAACCATCATTTACAAAGACATAATTGAAGATTTTTACCATAACGCTAAGTATGACTACTGGGAGAATCAGACGATCATCAAGAGCAAGATTCAGGAGATGGAGATGTTCTTGACTGAAGCTGACATTCGGGAGGCATTACAGATTAAGTTTGAAGACAGTGAGGATCCCAGGGAGTTATCGTGGACAGAACAGAAGGCGTGCTTCTTAAGGATGAAATACAAAGGTCCTATCACAGACGGATCGATGTATAAGGGGAAGCTGGGAGTGCAGTACAAGTATTTTGCACATGTTCTGATTCATGTCTTTGGATGTGTGAGTGGTGGTTATGACGTGATGAGAAGGAGTTTGAGTTCATTAATGGTTGCGTTGACACTCAACAAACCATTTAATGTTTCTGGGATGATTCTTGACCACATGCTGGAGATGCTGAAGGGCATAAAGTTTAAGAAATTCATGTTGTATCCGAGGTTTCTAATGATGATCTTTGACTATAAGTATCCAATGCTGAAAAAGGATCCGACAATGATCCTAGGCCAAGATCACATGAATATTAGAACCTTGATGAGGATGAAAGGTTATAAGGGTGTGCCTGATAGTGAGAAGCCACCTAACAGGAGATTGTTTGGCGCTTTGGCTCGACCGGATTACACTGATCCTGGCAAGAACAAAGCAAGACATGATGAGAGTGACTCAGACAACGATGATCCCTTAGTGTATGTTGATTCAAGCACTAAGCGGAAACGTCAAGTAGTCAATCCTGGAGCCAAAGGGAAGGGCAAGGGAAAGGCTATTGATCAGGGAAGCACAAAGCAACAGGTTGCTAGAAAGAAATCGACGGCAAAGAAAGGATCGGGTTTGGTGGATGAAGAGTCTGTAGATTCGGAAGAGACTGAGGTTGATGAACAGTGGGATTCTGATGACGAGAACGTGAGGACCACCAAACGTAAGGCCACTATGGTTGGTGAGTCTGAATCCTTGAATCAGTCGATTGAAGAAGCTGAGAGGAGAAAGAAATCAGTTGAAGATGAAGGGTTAGGTGTTGATCTAGCTGAACTGAGTGTTGGAGATACAGTAGTTGTGAATTTGCCAAAGAAGACAAAGAAACAAAAGACTATGGCAAAGAAGTCAAGTGTGAAAGAACTGAGGGAAAAAGAGTTGGCTCAGTTGTTGAAAGGAAAGAGATTACCTGATGCTGGTACACCATCCAAGTTATCTTCACCAGTTGCCAAGAAGCAGAAGAAAGCAAAAGAGGCAGAGACTTTACCAATCGATCAGTTTAATATCGATATGGATAAAGTGCTCGATATGTTTAGAAAGCCTCAAAAGGAGAAAGTTGTTGAAGTTGAGCCATCCAGATCAAAGTCAAAGAAAGTGACTGTTGATGATGATGTTATGAAACAGGTTAATAAGAAGATGGAGGACATGATGAAGATGCTGATTGCTCAACAAGCTGAGATTACTAAGTTCAAGCAGAATGAGGAGAAGATGCTCCAAATTGTAGTTGCTTCAAAATCGAATCAGGATGAGATAAATGATAAGATTCAGATGTTGGAAGCTAAGAATGAGAAGCTTGAAAGAAGATGTGATAGAAACAAGAGCAAGATCAAACTGATCAAGGCTGATAACAAAGAGTTAAAGAAGGAAAACAAACGTCTTTGTGGTTTGATTGAAGAGCTTTATAGCAGAGCACCCCAGTTGAAAGAGGGTGAAGATGATGAAGAAGAAGATGAACAGAAAGTTGATTATGAGTATTCTGATTCTGAGAAAGAAGATGATGATGATGAGGATGATGATGGATCGGATAAAAGTGACGATGACAATGATGATGATGATGATGCTGAAGGTACAGGGAAAAAGAAAGGTGATGAGTTTAGCAGTGGAAGTGATCATGATGGAGGAGATGATACTTCTAAGTTTAGTTATGAGAAGAGAACACCACAGAAGAAGAAAGATACTGGAGAATCGAGTTCCAAGAAGAAAGGTGGGAATGTAGATTCGGATGAAAGTATTTTCTGGAACGAGAAGGTGAGATCTCTGTCTGATGATGCTAAACAGATATACAAGAATATGTTGGAGAAGAGAGAGTGGACCATTGAGTTCACAGGATGCTTCGCTGAAATATTCCAGACTGATGATTTGAGATATGAGCTGGAATATGAAGATCCAGATCTTGAAGAAGGGGAACTACCTGCATCTGTGGCGAAAGAAATACTAGATGGTCTCGCACAGAGGGTAGGAAAGACGTTTGAGGAGTTTATGATGGATGAATCGATTCCTGATATTCCTGAAAAGGATATGGGAAGTCATTCAGATGATGTACATACTCCAGAGAACAATGAAGTTGAGATAGAAGATATTACTCATGAAGAGTTTCCCCAGTATTTCAGAAAAGAAGATGAGAATGAAGTATTTCCTGACTTCACAGAGATACCAAATAAGTCAGCGAAACAGAAAGCAAAGAAAAGAAGCGAAGAGTTTGTTGAGAAGGTATTTGGTTCTGAAAAGAAAGATTCTTCTAACCAGTCTGATGAGTTGAAGAATTATATGAAGAAGTTGAAGGAGATGGATGAGAACCGACCTAAACCTGAAGCTCAAGGTAACTTTTATCGATTTCATAATGCCAAGTTCAAAGGCAGAGCTCTTGGGTGGACTTATCTAGGCAGACTGAAGTGTATTGCTGCGAAATGGGAAACCGGAATTCTGTATTTCAACAGATTCTGTGACTTGCTTACTCTACCGTACTGGGCGGTGAGAGACTTATGCAGATTCCCAATGTCAGGTGCCGAGGTAAATGGATCGCATGTCGGTTGGTGCGCAGACAAATTGGTTTGGGAAAGTCGTACACGATGGAAGAGATTTCAGCCTCAATATCCCCGTAGAAAAGAGCATAGGGATATTGATCCACAAACCAATATGAAGCGTGTTACTTTAATTTACAAAGCACCTAATGTGATGAGAAAGATACCATTGATGCCAATGCCACAGCATTTCAGTGCTGATTTCATATTTTGGTATTATGATTGGAGGAAGGCAGAAGCAGTGATAGTGTTGAGGGATGGAAAGGATAAATACAAGCATGTGCATGTATTTGATCCTATGTGGCTGATTAATTGCACATTCGAAGACATTATCATGTTGTTCTACAATCCGATATACTATGAACCCAACGACTTTGCTCAAGCGAGAAAGTATACTCAAGTTGTGGGAGTTTGTTTTGCATACGATATAAATGCAGGAAGCAACTTGGAGGGAAAACTTGGCAAGACTGTGAAGATCGCTAATGTGTCAAAGCCTGTGAAGAAAACATTCGAGCCGCCAATGACTTCTGAACAGAAAAAGCAGCTTAGAATCAAACTGTTGAACAAGACGATGGACTATCAGAGAAAACTATCCAATCAATAGTCGAGGGGGAGTTTGTTGATGCATTTTGCGACTAAGGATTGGATATACTTGATTAACATATGTTAGTAGATAGCCGAAGGTGATTCTGTATGGGCGAATGTAGAATAATCTGGGCGAAGGAAGAAAAGAATGGGCGAAGGTAGTTCTGATGTGGACGAAGGAAGATTGGGAATGCACTAGAAGACACATTCGACCACTCTTAGTGGGCGAATGTGGAATATACTCACATTCGACCATCTGTAAGGGGCGAATGTGCAGTGCCTATATATAGATTTTGAGTTTTTGATAATGTAAGAGAGTTGTCATTTGTGTCCAGGTTCAGATCAGGTTTAGGAGTGTTTTTGAGAGATTATCTGTGTGATTCTAGATTAACATAAACAGTTTGTAAATGCTTATTGATTGAAGTTAATCTATGAAAATGATATTGAAAATGATCTTGATTGTGTCGTGATTTGTGTTTTATCAATTTGTTCAGATCTAGGGTTTCCGCACCTAGATTTGTGACTTGTATGATCGTATAATCCTGTTTTAGATAAAATCCAACGCTCACAATTTTGTTGAGATAAAGTATGTGCCATCCTCCTTTTCCAGATATTGTATTCATTTCTGACCAGCATAGGAGGTTTATTGGCAGATCCAATATTATGAGGATCCATTTTTAAGAGATTTGATTGATCAATGGTTTTTAAAGCGATGGATGTTTTGAAAAGTGAACTTTTATCCTTTATTGAATATCAATAAGTGCCTGTGTCTGATTCTCATGAATTTGTTAGTTTGATATTTGATCAGATGAACCAGTGCTCTGATACCAATTATTGGATCAGTATAGCTTTAACATATTCTTGTCAAGAACACTTGTTTAGATTTATCAAAGTATTTAGCACAGCGGAATAAGTATAAGTGTTATAAGTTAAAACTTCACTTTTTTAACAGGAGTTATTACTCCCCCTTAGTTAATGAACTAAAGCAGTAAATGCAAGAATCAAATAGTTAATGAATATAACAATAGAAAGTGTTTTGAATAATTCTCAAAATATATTAGAAATGTTAACTACAAAAGCTTGTCTAAAATAGTGGGATAAACCCATCTATTTATAGACAGATTAATATGTACAAGAGAAGTATTCAAAACAATATAATATTATTTCAACAAGCTGTAGTATTGGAACTTGCACAAAGACTTTAACAAAACTATTATAATACTAAACTACTGAAGTACAGAGGCGGTGGGAAGCTTCTAAAGAATTTCTGATGAGTGACAAACTGCTGATGAGTAAACTTCAGGAGTTTGTCTTCAGTAGTTGTTCTTTAGATGTTTGTCTGGTTCGTCTTTAGAACTTCTGATCTTTCCTCTTCAACATTTTGTTATCAGCTTCTTCAGTACTTGTTGTCTTCTTCTTCAACAATTTCTATACTTAAAATATATTGCAGAAATATGATTAAGACTAAGGATCCAAAAGTGTCTTTAACAATCCTCTTTGACCTTACACTTTGATTTGTTAAGTAATTGACACATTTAATAATTTCGTGTGTTTTTCACATTTCTAAGATTTGCTATTTTGAACATATCATAACATTGTTCCTAGTATTTGGTTTTTATCTTTTGATAAAAAAGTGTTTTGATTGATAGTGTCTGATATTGAGATGATAATTGATAATAACCTAATCATACAACATAAACTATTTAGTCTAGAATCATTAAAAGAATTATCGCTTGATTGAAGCGTCTATTGATTATCCAATGTGTAAACGTGATAAACTTAACTACATATATATATATATATATATATATATATATATATATATATATAGGGGGAGGATAAATTGAAAACCCTCCCCAGTTAAAGAAACTTTAGAAACCCCACTACATCCATTGATTCAACATAATCAACGAATGATATCAAAAGTGATCTAAACTTTGACCATTTTAATTGTTTTTTGGAATGTGAAGTACAATAAGGGTAAGATGGGAAACAATTTATACTGATATTTCACATCACAATCATCTCTTTTTCCTTTTTCAATGAACATACATTTCATATCATCTTTCTTTACTAGCTATATTATTTTAATATTAAATTGTAAAATGTGAATATGATTTATTGTATTATTGAATGGTGTTTAATCTTGAGATGTATAACAAATATAATATTAACAATAAACTAAAAATTAAACATTTATTAATCGTAACATAAAAAACATACGTTTTTTAGAATTTTAGGCTGTAACAAAGACAACTTTATTAATCGTAACCACGAACAAAAAAAACATACGTTGTTTAGATTTTTAAAATATGTAAATAGCTTTAACACCTACTTTTTGTCACTCATATATTATTACATTTAAACATTTCTTTTTACAACTTGAATGCTACAAGGTTTTCCACTTATGAACATTTAATTGTAACACTTAAAAAAATCTATAACAACTCTTGTTACTTATATAACTGTAACAAGTTAAACAATTTATTTACTTATTACTTGTTTAAGTGTAACTAGAAATATATATTATGTAATTGTAGCAACTTAATGTACTTATATAACTTTAACAAACTTATGTTACATATCTAGCCGTTACAAAGTAGGAAATTTTTTATTTTGTTATAGTAATTTGTGTTACTTATTCAACTGTAACAACTTATGTTACTTATTCAGACCTTCTTTGCATTTTTAACAATAATGTTACATGTCTAACTAGAAAAGTTTATAAATATAACTAGGACTTAGATAATTATAACTATAACCATTACATATTTGTAACAAGAAATGTTACATAATTTTTACAATGTTAATAGTTTTCACATTGTAACAATACGGGTTACATACAATGAACAAAAACATCGTCTTTCATAAAAAAAATACATATCTAATAAATAAACAAGGTTACATTGTAACAAGACCCCATTTGCAAAACCATCTCATGTTCTTCTCTGTCTTCGTCTAAAAACCCCATTTGCAAAAGATCCAAAGCTAGATAACACATCTAATAACAACAAACAAAAAAACCACTTTAAATTAAAGAAAAAAATATATGAAGTACATACAAATATGAAATAATTTAACAACATACTTTATTATGAAAAACAATATATATATAAAAAAGAAAAACATGCTTTATTATTATTTTACGTGACTATAAAATGTTACATTATGATATTAAGAAAATAAATTTAGTATGAAAAACAATATATAAAAAAAAAAAAGAAAAACAAAAACACATTTTTCTTAAATGGGGTTAAAAAGGAGAAAAATTATATGGGGTTAAAATGGAGAAAAATCACACCCCAAACCTCTGTACACCAAATTTACTTAAATAAGGTTAAAAAGGAGAAAAATTATATTAAATAATATGGTATTGGTTTGATGCATATCCATGGAATTTCAATAGCAAAACAACATTTACTTAGAAAAAAAATAGCCATTAAATACTGAAGCTTACTCCATTTCATAGATCTATCCTCAAATCAAACAAACAAGCTTACTCCATATATAAAACAAACAGTGAGAGTGTAGTGTTAGGTATTTTCTCCATCTATAACCACCCATTTATTAAACAAACACCAACACACATAAAATAAAAAACTAAGCTTACTCCATTTATAAAATCGGAATGAAGGATGAAATCGAACACCACAGCCACCGCTACAAAGGGCTGAAATCTGAAGTAGGGTTGTTGTGGAGGAGGCGAACGCCGGCTAGTGTTGGTTTGTCGAAGGAGGAGGCGAATACCACAGCCACCGCTACAGTGACGATATTCATCTGCTTCTTTCTCTCTCACACCGGTTCACTCAAACCCTCATCTTCTTCTCTCTCGTTAATCCCGCCTCCCGTCAGACAACCCAACCGCCGAACTACTTCAGGCCTATTATCCGTCCCACTCATACATATTTTACTTCTACATTTGATTCTTTAATTAAAGAAGATAGATATATAAATCATTTGAATCTTTATTTGAGAAGGGATAGAGATGGGTGAGGTGAGTTGTCTGAGAAAAGAGAGAGAAAAGATGAGATAGATAAAGACAAATGGTAATGAGAGAGAGGTTATTAGATATGGTACAAAGGAGAGAGGTTAAAAACACATATTACCAAAAATACCCTTTATTTTTTAAACCAAAATCATGATGTGGCTTGATCTCAACCATATGATGAGTTTTTAAAGTTTCTTTAACTCAACAGAGTTTTCTATTTATAATTCCCCTATATATATATATATATATATATATATATATATATATATAGGGCAATTATAAAATGAAAACCCTCTTGAGTTGAGAAAACCTTGGAAACCCATGTAAAAAATCATTATTTTTTTTTGAAAAAAATAACCAATGTAAAATACATGTTTTTAAGTGTTTTGGGCCAAAAAAATAAAAAAAGCGCCGAAGGGATTTTTTTAAAAAAAATAAACAAAGCTACGAAAACACATGTTTACACCTGATAAAAAACAGCAAATAGCTGAAAACATATGTTTTTTTAGCAACTTTGTTTATTTTTTAAAAAAAAATCCCTTCGGCGCTTTTTATATTTTTTTGGCCCGAAATGCTTAAAACATGTATTTTACATTGGTTATTTTTTTCAAAAAAAAAAAATGATTTTTTACATGGGTTTCCGAGGTTTTCTTAACTCAAGAGGGTTTTCAATTTATCCTTCCCCTATATATATATATATATATATATATATATATATATGTAGAGATGAATGTGCCATTGAGATAGATTGCTAATTGAATGTTCTAACCCGTTCCTTGGTGTGACCATTCTTTTGTTACTTGCATTTGAATAAATTAATTTAGGTTTTACTTTTGCAAATTATTTAATCTAAACAACTCAATCAAATAATGAAGTTCAAATTATGTCCATGAATCAATTGAGTCTAAACATAAACCAAAAACTCTTCGTGATTCGACATCTTACTTGTCATAACTAGATTAAGATATTTAGGAACACAATTTCCTCTATCTTTGATCAGTACATAGACGTTGATCAATCCATACATTGCACCTGATCTAGATTTTTTGCTCCATTTTAGATCTACAACAAAACCACATCAGTTTCTTTCATTCTTTGTTTTTGTGTTCTATTGAATTGAATTGAGCTAACTCAAGATTAAATTAATTGTGGCGAGCTCAAGATCAATTTTCATTTCGTATAAATTCGAGCTAAACTTAGCTGAGTTGGTTTTAAATTCGAGCCAAACTCGCTTGATATGCTTCGGCTCGTTCATAACCATTTCAAAAAAAAAAAAAAAACCAATTTGCCACGTGTCCTAAGACTTTAAATTCCTCAACGATATCTATTTTTAAACTGACTTCTTTAAATTTTGAACCATTAATGTACTCTCCTTCCCAAGAAACACACGTCCCCTAACTACATCAACAATTTCATCCTTATGCTTACACGTGTACCCAGTTTTTGGTCTCCTTCACTTTTCTTCCCAACAAAGTTTACAGTTCCTCACTTTTGTCAGATTTTAAATAACAACAACATGCATTCAGTCTCAAGCAATCTTTCTTCTTTTGTTAGTGTAGAGGGTAATTTCAAATATTCCAACCTTTAAAAACTTTCAAAAAGATAAATATTTAAAGGGTCACCATTAAAAAATCAATTGATTTATATGTTGTAAAATTCAAGCTTCATAATAATATCTTGTCAAAGTTTCAAAATTTCATATTTTTATTGAAACCCCACATATTACTTTGCGTCTGATTCGGGTCTTCAGGTGGGCCAACGTAACTGTCATCGGATAACGATCAGCTTTTTGGATCAGTTTCTAATATACTTTCTATTCCAATGCTCGTTTCTTTCATCTGGTAATTCGTATCAAATAACTTGCATAATATTATAATGATTCATTTAATAGATATCATTTTAATGCTTTAATCATTTTGGGAAAGTTCATGTGCATGATGCGGTTGCATTTAATTTGTTCATGTTTTTATATATAAATATAGGATTGTTGGGCAGATCAAGTCTCCCTTCATTTGATTTAGAATACATTTCTACTGAATCTTGTAAGTTCTTTTGTTGCATTTTATTTGTTTGATTTGTTGTTGAATCTTGCTGCCAAATGCTCTAGTAAAGAAACTGAAAAGAAAAGCTTGCTGTTATCATTTTGTTAATGGGTTCATATTAATATGTTTTTGGCTTAGTTATAGGTTTTTGAGCAAATCAAGTAATGTATTTGATAGTATAACCTATGGTAGATGTGTTTAAATTACATACCAAAAGGGTAAGTAGTTATTCGGTTTCAATTCACATATAATAGGTTTCTAGTGAGTATATATCTGATTCGAATATTCGGATATTTTAGGGGTCAAATAATCTGTTAATCGGTTACTGCAACAAACTTATTCGGCTTATTTGATTATTTAGTTATTATTTATGCAAATTCTTGAGGATTGTTTGTAATGGGAGACTTGTATATCCATGGAGGAATTCGGCATCGCCAATCAATAGTGAGTACAAATATGTGTATAGTGTAATTTAACTCCACATTCATGGTTTAAGATAAAAACCACTCTTTCCCTTTTCTTTATGATTTCTCATATAGGTGTCTTGATCAGGATTACAATTATGGTTTGGGTACCATTAGCCCTTTTGCGCCGCAAGCATTGTTTGATGACGTTTTTTCCCGTCTTCTCACACTGACTTCATACATAAGTAATCGGTTTATCCATTTTTTTGGTGAGTAACTTGGAACATTTTCTTCTTCTTTCTTGTGGTCGGTTTGCCTTTTAAATATCTATTTTCTTTTTGTTTAATGTTACCATAGAGGATCTTGTCCGCAGAGATGTTAGTAGATTTTCAGATGATTTTGTGGTGGTTTCTTCCTATCAAGATCCAGCATCTTCCAATGGAAAATTTGCTTCTTGCTCTTCAACTTCCAAGAATCTTGGTACGCATCTTGATATACTTGAAAGACAAACTTCAAGTCTTGAAGACCGTTCGACTGTATATTCCAGATGTGAAATGATAGAAAGGAAGTTCTTTTATGGGGGTATCAACTTCATTCTAAAAGGGTATTTATGTTATTCTCATTGTATATATTTGTTCTTAGAATCAACCATGAAGGTGAAACTATTTAAATGTTAAATTTTATAATTCATAAAAGGCCGTCTAATGGCATAATGGGAGTGTTAGACAGGTTGGGTAATAGGCCGGAAAGAGTAAGTATTAGTAAGGTCAAAAGGGGGTTGGGTTGGACCAGCATCTGCGAACACAATTTAATCCTTTTCTTCAAAACCATGTTAGCATCTGCAAACACAAGTATGATTAAAGTCTTTCTGTTATTTGGATTAGTTACTATTGTTTCATACAAAATTAGTAACTTTTGCAGTTATTTTGTAAATTGCAGGTTGGAAGTCACTAGATTATTTGTAAAATCTGCTTTGGTTCTAGCATTAGCTCCCTACCATATCTCTTCTCAGTGTGCTAAAAATGCACAAATTCGATTGAAAAGGTATTGTAACTTGTTTTCTCGTTCCAAATTATTTAGAAATCTCAGTTGATATATGTATTTTTTTTCATTTAGTTCTCGATTTTTTCAGCTTCCTGTCTCGAGTACAGATTACCTTTCGTGGTTCTTCCAATGATATCGGATGGATGCAACTGGATCCTAACATGGATCCAGTCAAAGATGGTTCTGCCAGATTTTTAGAACTTTTGAATGCCATAAGGTACCAACAGTGACATATAAATATCCAGTAGAGTGATAAAGTAGTAAAGTTACAGTTTTTGAATTAGTTGCCCTTTTTTGTTCCTAAGGAATGGAGAGCACAAGCTACCCGGATCATATGTTTATTTACTGATTCCGGGTAAACTCTTATTTGTCGTCACTTGTTTTACTAATTATTTTCTCGTTCTGTATGCTTAAACGTAATGTTTGCATCACTATCAGGATTATTTAGTAACCATGGTCCGTTATACTTCGTTAGCACCAAGAGATTCTTTTCAAAAATGGGCTTAGCTTGCCATATAGCAAAAATCCATAGTGAGGTATATTTCCTGGTTTTCTACATACAGGTCAAAAACTATATGTTTTTTTTTGTGTGTATTATGTACTGATTTTATGACAGTATGTGATGGTTTTAAAAGTTTTGTTGGTTTTGTGAACAAGGCATCAGTGGAGTATAATTCATTGGTACTGAAGCAATACATTGAAGAGCTGTATTGGGGGTCGGGAAAACGTGTGATGTTGCTTGGTCACAGCAAGGGTGGGGTGGATGCTGCTGCTGCTTTATCACTTTATTGGTGTGATTTGAAAGACAAGGTTGCGGGATTGGCGCTGGTTCAAAGTCCTTACGGTGGAACCCCAATCGCGTCTGATGTAATGCGTGAAGGCCAGCTTGCTGATAAAGAAACTAGGAGGATCATGAAACTCATAGTCTGCAAGATCATCAAGGTAAATGCCATTTTTTACTTTCTAGAGTCAAACTGATCTCGTTTAAGATGCAAATCGACAATGTTTGACTAACTTTATTCCCAAACAGACACCACTTAACTATTTAAACCAATCAGATTGCACCAAGTAAGCTCCGCCGGCTAGCACTTGGCCTTCGTTTTTTTTTTGGGGGCAAAAGCGTCGGCTAAGCTGTCGATTTTTGGCAAAAGCGCTGGCTCAGCCACGGCTTTTGTCTATTTTCGCAATTTTAAAGTCAACGATGAATTTATTCTTGTAATTTTCCCCTTTTTAAACCTGCTATCTTCATAAAAATTGTCCCTTTTTACATGTGGAGAGTTCTATTTAATCATGAATTGTTATTTACACATAGGGTGACATAAAGTCTCTTGAGGATCTAACATACGAGAAAAGAAAGCAGTTCCTAAGCCAACACAAGCTTCCAAAAGAAATCCCACTGATCTCATTTCGTTCCGAAGCAAACGTGGGACCCGGCGTCATATCAATGATGTCCCACATAGCACACGTGGAACTTCCCAAGATTTCCTTCCTTGGACTCGGCTCCCAGGAGTCCGAGTTCGAAGTGGGACCTATTCTAAAACATCAAGTTCCTGTCGTCGTTCCTGTGTCCGCTGCAATGGCTGTGTCGGCTCTCCATCTGCAGGTCCGATATGGTGAGAAGAGTGATGGGTTGGTCACATGTCGTGACGCAGAGGTCCCTGGCTCGGTTGTGGTTCGACCCGAACAAAAACTTGATCATGCATGGATGGTGTATTCTTCATGGAAAAAGAATGAGATAGGGGCTGATGCTTCTGAGATGTGTGAAGCTTTGCTAACAATGTTAGTTGAGCTTGGAAAGGAGAACAACTTCGGGAACTAGTTTTATGTTTCCCGTTTTCTGTTTGTTGGTTATTATAGGTTTGCTTTATTGATTTTATATTGTTTAATTGGTCATTGTGTTAAGTGTAGTTTACTACACTCTAGGGGGACTTTGCTTAGGAAAACCCTTTAACAGCTAGATATATGTTTATGATGCTACACTTGTGTATATATTACTATGGCTCACGATGCATATCTACATTTTACTATGCTTTCATGCCTGTTGTGTTATTATGCCGTTGTATTGCTAGTCTAGTTTGTTGCTTATTGTTTGTTTTGAGCCGAGGGTCTCTCTGGAAGCAGCCTCTCTGCCTTTTCGGGTAGAGGTAAGGTTTGCCTACATCTCACCCTCCCCAGACCCTACGAATAGCTATGCCATTTGTGGGATCTACTGGGTATGGTTGTTGTTTAATTGGTCATTCATACGTTGTTATAAAATGAGATGACATACTAAAGTTTTGGGATGTCTGAGGGTTGTTTCTAGCTGTTTTTTTTTATTACTTTTTCTAAAGATTTTTTTTTTTTTTTTTTTTTTTGAATCAAATACATTTTTCATTAAAACAAAATACGAAATTTACATCACAATAGAAGGTAAACGGGCAACAAGTTGCGCCGCTACCCCTTTCTGAATTGCGAACCCTAGTCTACTAAAGACAAATCCCTGCCCCCCTAGAGATGAACTATTGTTGTGGACGACCCGTTGGACCCTGGTCAAGAAACGAATAGCTTCTGGCGCTAGGGAGCCAAAGGTATCAAAAGCTAAAGGGATAAAGACATGTTGGTTCTCTGCACAAGCTTTAGCATGCTTATCTATTTTCTTTGATTCCGCCTTTCTCGATGCTTGCCCAGCTACAAACCCTGTTTCCCTTAACCCAACCAAAGGAGACACCCCTGTGAGGTCCACGCAAGCATGTTTCCCCCTCTCCCAACCAAAGACAAGCAGATCTGCTGGTCGTAGGGTGGATCTCCCTTCCGCAGGGTCTGTGAGAAAATTTACAGGGGCCTCCTTTTTGGCTGAAATCCCAGCTTTTCTCAGGATGTCCCACAAAACGTCCCTCACCCAGTCATGCCGGTATTTGAACCCAGGGAGCTCTTTGCAATGAATTGCATGCTCCCCGTATTTATCCATGCAAGCTTTACGGCAGATGGGGCATGTTTCATCTTCCGGATACATAGGGATCATCAACCGGTACTTGAGTATAGCCCTGTACTCCACTGCGGACATGCACTGACCCAAACCCTCAATCGGGATAACGGTCAAAAAATCCTGAGCATGAGGACCCTTTAGGCATTCAATCACCGCCTTCTGGCGGGAGGACAACTCAAAAACTTCTCCCAGGCTCTGAGCAGTTTTGCTAAACAGAGCATTCGCCAAAGTTTTTTGTGGCTTTGAGGGGGCGGTGTCCTTATTAGAAAAACCGCCAATATCAAAGTCCGGGAGATAGACATTTAACCGTTCAAGCGCCTGTTGATAGTCCGGGTCTAGCCCGATGACCCCACTGTTTCGAAGGATATGATCCTGAAGTTTCCAAGACTGAGCTCTAGACGCCACAAAGGCATAAATCCCAACATCTCGAGCTGAAAGGAGGCCCAAGCCACCTAAACGCATCGGCAAGGATGCCAAGCGCCACTGGAGGTCCCCGAAGAAGGGGCCACCACACACAACAATATCTTCAATAGCCTCCCGGAGGCCATCATCAAAAAGGGATACCGCATCCACCATCAAGTGGGGTTGACAAGTTCGCAACCCAAAAAGTAACTTAGCGACCCCCATGCATGACCTGAGCAGCAGGAGTTCACTTTGGGGGTCCCTAAGGCGGGGCAAGAGTTTCATAAGGTCAACCGCGACCGTAGCCCGCCGCCCTGCCAACTCCCCAATAAAGATAGGATCTCGGCTAACAGCCCCACCAAGGAGCTTAACCCCCCTCTCTGGTCTACCAATCCCTCTCGGAAAAAGCCCGTCCTGAACTTTCAGCCCGTCACATGTCGGCCAGAACACCTCTGTTTTCTTAATATTGAGATGAAGCCCCAGAGATGGCCCATGCACGTTGATAATGTCTAAAGCCTTAGCAACCTCAGCTGCGTTGCCTATAATCGTCCCATCATCCAAATACCAAGCATGAAACAGAAGGTTACAGTGTTCTTGAACCCGCATGATAAGGGGGTGTAAGGCAAGAGCAAAGAGAAGGGGCCCCAAAGGATCCCCTTGCTGCACTCCGGTGGTAGCCCCAATACAATCATTACCCACATACAACCTAGCAGGCTGGGCGTAAAGGAACTGGACCCACGGATAGATAGACGGGCACCGCTGGTGAACCTCTTGGAGAAAGCTTGTGCGGTCGACCATATTGAAGGCATTGGAGAAGTCTACGGTAAGCAGAGCCAAGGACCCATCCGTATGAAAAGAGTTGAGGAACCTGTTGGCACTATGAAGCACCGCCTCTGCCCCATTTGGTACCCCTACTCCAAATTGAAAATCCCCCAGGTACTGGGCAATGTCTTTCCCAACCTTTTTCATTGCCACCTTAGAAACCAACCTTCGCCAAATACCCCCCACGGCAATAGGCCGAATTTTTTGTTTGACGAACTTCATTTATCTTCGAAAAACCGATACCGACCAAAAACTAACCGGAACAACCGTTTTATAGTCTGTCCTTGATTTAATATTCTCAAAAGCTTCAAGTTTCGGTTCAGTGTGGCCCAAAATTGGATTAACCGGACATCAAACTGACTAGCCCGAGCATAAATATGTTATTGTTTTTCTCGGACTTCCAAAACTAGGGGTGCAAATGAGCCGAGCTGTTCGCGAGTTACTTGAGCTCGGCTCGGTAAAAAGCTCGAAACGAGCTGAGCCTTATCGAGCTTGAACCGAGCTTGAGCCTAAAACAAAGCTAGTTTATTTATCAAGCCCGAGCTCGAGTCTGACATATAAAACTCGTTAGGCTCATCGAGCCTTATCGAGCCTAAGTATAATATTAGTTTTTTAATATTTAATAATATTTATCCCTCGTTTAAAGTTGTTTAGTAAATGAGCCCGAGCTCGAGCTTCACTTGTCGAGCTTACGAGCCTAAATAAACTATCATGTATATTATTTTTATTTAATCAAGCGCAATATGTTTCATACGAGAGTGATAAATTGGGTTAGCACAAAGATAAGTTGCATCGGTGTTGTCACATAATAACGTAGGCGCTTGAGTTAAATGAATGCCCAATTTAGGTAGCAAGTGTTTGGTCCACGTTAATTCCGCTGAGGCATTTTCCTAAGCTTTGTATTCTACTTACGTGGAAGAGTGTGAAATGGACTTTTGACGGGTAGACTTCCATGAGATAATGTTGTTACCAAGGTAAATAATATATGCAGTAGTGGGCCAACCAGCATCATATACGACCCCCCCCCCCCCGCCCCATCAGAATCTGAGTTGTGGTTAAGAAAGAGGCCATGAGGAAGTGTCTCTTTTAAGTAACGAAACACTTTTCTAAGGCCATTCCAATGCGTTTGGCTAGGATTATGCATGAATTGATAGAGTTTATTAATGGAAAAGGAGATGTCCGGTCTAGTAAAGGCCAAATATTGGAGAGACCCAACAAGTTTCTGGTAAGGGGTGACATCAACAGTAGGGGTTTGGTAGGTAGAGGATAGCAATTCAGTAGCATTGAGAGGAGTGGTCACATCTTTGGCACCATCCAAATTGAATTATTGGAGGATGTCTTGAATATAACGATGTTAAGAGAGAAATAAACCCGAGGATGTGGGAATAACTTCAACTCCCGGAAAGTGATGAAGAAAGTCCTTAATAGAAAAGGTAGTAGTACTTAGGGCCTTGACAAACTGATCTAGAAAGGTAGTGTCATTACCAGTAAGAACGATTTCGTCTACATAGACCATGAAATAACAAGGGACCTTGTTGTGGTTGAAGATAAATAGAGCAACATCGGCTAAGGATTTATGGAATCCAAAGCGAAGGAGGAAGTCAGTGAGCTCAATGTACCAGGCACGCAGTGCTTGTTTCAGGCCATAAAGGGATTTTTGGAGCTTACATATGTGATTGGGAATTTGAGAGTTAACGTAGCCTAGTGGTTGAGTCATAAAGACATCCTCATGAAGAGTGGCATGAAGGAAGGCGTTATTGACATCAAGTTGTCATGGTGGCCAATTTTGGGATAAGGCAACAGAAAGGATATTGAGAATGGTGATTGGTTTGGTAACAAGACTGAACGTATCAAAATAATTCTTCCCATGTTGTTGGAGGTTCCCTTTAGCAACAAGACACGCTTTATATTTTGCAATGGAACCGTCAGGGTTGCGTTTAATGTGAAACAACCATTTGTATCCAATGGGTGTGTGAGAGGTAGGTGGGACAAGTTCCCATGTCTGTTTTTGGATTAGGGCATTAAATTCAGAGTCCATGGCGTGACTCCACTGTGCATCTTTTGTTGCTTGAGTATGAGTGGTGGTTCAAGGGTGGGGGGGTAGTGGATGAAATGTGGTAGTATTAACAAGGTTAGAATTGTAGTATTTTTAGTTTTTCTTGCGAGTTCGTTGAGGATGTGATGGGGCAGGAGGCGGTGGTTGTATGGTTGAGGGGGATGTGGCTAGGTTTGGTTTTGTAAACATTTTATGCTTCCGCTGTACGGTTTAGTTTTGAACTTTTAACTGCGTGGTTGGTTACTTTTACATTATTTTCATATCATATAATTGTCGTTTATTGTGACAGTTGACTTGGATCCTGGTATGTCACGCCCCTCACGGTAAAACCCTGCAAGTGGAATTTGAGGGTGTGGGGGTAGTGGCAGTGCTGGTGGATGTTGTGGCTTTGGCTGAGGAGGGTGGGTTTGGGACATGTGAAGTGTTGGTAGATGGATTAGGAGGGGAGGAATCGGAAGAGAAGGCGAGATGTGGACAGTCAGACATGAGAAAGTTCGAGGTAGATATAGAGGGTGGCGTGGGGTTTGTTAGGATTTGAGTTTGATTGTTTTGATTGTTTAAGTAATATGAGTAATGAAAGAAGTAAACTATAAATGGAAAGTGCAGCGGAATGATAAACTGTAAATCAAAACAAGAGAATAATTGTTTTTGAATCGAAAGCTTTCATATAACTGAATGATTACAAACGATTACAATTACTCCCCCTCAGCCTGATCACTCGTATAAGTTTGTCTAAGAGAATGTTTTGAGTGATAATAGAATCAGTACATGCACTGTTCTATTTATAGACAATCTAAACTACTGATGACCTAGGCTGACGTCACCTAAGATAGTGACATCTAACAGAATAACAACATAAAACATCTGATGACACAAATACTGTTACATAGAAACCTCTGATAGGAAAACAGCTGATAGGAAACCTCTGATGGTCTTGTAACGTCTGTTGGAGCCTAAGTGTTGTTGGCTCCAATAGACCTTTAGTCTTCAGTACTTAGATCAGCAGTTGTTCTTCATCAGACCTTTGATCAGCAGTTGTTCTCTAGCAGTTGTTCTTCATCAGATCTTTGCAAGCAACAGTTGTTCCAACAGTTGTTAGGGTACAGCAGATGTTGTAACACCCCAACCGATGGCGGAAACATCGGGATGTCACGTATTGATGATTGTTCAGTAGCTCATGGTAAATAATAAATTTCATTAAATAATTTAAGTAAGTTACATACAATTATTCTAAGAATTTGTACATCAAATTGAATAAAACTATGCAAATATCCTCAAGCATCAATTCAAATCTCCAAGCAAGTAGAACCTGAAACATGTTAAGTTGAAAATGTTTTGGGTCAACAAAAGTTGGTGAGAATTACATAGGTTTTGATAATCGAATAAAATTGTTGTGCAATTCATGTGTCATGGCAATCTAGTCCATATGTGAAAAACATACTAGAAGTAAATCGAGTGCATAATCAACCTTGTGACTGTTGTATTGTGGTACATCCCATACGCTCATGGTTCACTCGTTTATATTGCAGTAACAAACACCCACGTAACCTTTGTAGGAGGCACGTATCCGGGTGGGATTGTCAGTCCAATAGATCTATCAATGTATACCGTTTGGCTGATGAATGTTTATGCTAGAATTGTGCTTACCCTAGTCATGTTCAAGACATAATGCAACATAGAAATACACATAGACACATTGATGATTGAATTGCATAAATAATGTTGTAACATGTTTCACCCCAAAAATGGTGATAAATAGAAAAGGGGCTATGTAAAACTCACCTTAGCAAAATGTTATGTCTTGTAAAAAAAATAGAATAATGTGTTGTGAATGTATGCAAGGCGAATCCCAAAGACTCAACAACGTAGCTAGTCCAAATTGAAGAAAACGAAAAAGAAAGAATATCAAGCTTCCAATTCGCCAATTACAAGAGCTTATAATCAAAGCTTCAATTGTAGAAGTAATAGACTATAGAAGAAAGGTATGAGGGAAAGTTTAATCGGATTGAAACAATCGATTTAGAGGTGCAAAGTATAATGGGTCATAGGTGGGTTTTTATACTAGTTTTGGAGTCAATTGGCCATTAAAATTGGTCAACACCATAAAGTAAGGTTTTATGATGAATTGACTATTTGACTAAGACTTTGACTGTTTGACTAAGACTTTGACTAGGACTTTGACTATTTGACTCAAGGCTTTATTTAAAAAAAAAAATCTTGTATGTGAAAAAAAAAGAATTTAGAATCATATTATTATTATTATTATTTATATACATTTATGTATGTATATAAGTTGTGAGTTAGGATAAATAAAGACTTAGGCACATTTGTATAATATTAATGATAAAGATGTAATAAATATATATATATATATATAAGGGCTTTTTATGTATTAAAATTTTGGGGAAAATTTTGCGATGTTACAGTCTCCCCTACTTTTGGAAACTTCGTCCCGAAGTTTATTGAAAACACAGGGTTGAAGGTGATTGGGTAGAAATTAGGACAAGGGTGGTTTGGGAAGTTTCGAGTTAAGGCATGACATAAATTTATAGGTAACAGAATAAACTGTTTCGAATAATTTGGGTAAGAGTTTTGATATGTGTGAGTTTTAAGGGTTGGATTAGGTTCATCTGAAATAGCAAGGAGAATAAGAATCTTAAGTTTTAGGACTCCTAAAAGAAATGCATGAGTTGATTGACTATAGAAAGACTAAATGAACTACCAGGTAACTAGAGTTTATAATTGGTTATTTACTGAAAACCTTGATAGAATTTCACACTACCTTAACGTACCTGTAAATTCATGATTACGTTCCGGACCGCAATCACCAATTTACCTTACATTAAAGTTTTGCGTCCTTCTATATCTCCACCGATTGTTGAGCAGGTCCGATAGCCTCCACCAGTCGTGGAGTAGGTTGTAGGGCCTCTCCCGACTGTTGAAAAGGCATAATGACCTCTACCAATCGTTGAGTAGGTTCGATAGCCTCCACCAGTCGTGGAGCAGGTTGTAGGGCCTCTCCCGACTGTTGAAAAGGCATGATGACCTCTATTAAGTGCAGCATTTATTATACACATAGGTTGCAAATTGATAACATGTTTATGCAAGCAAGTATAACAAGCACAGTATATGAGTTGTAGTTGTATAGATTTATATAATTAGTTCACATTCAAACAATCATGCACCATGTAACAACTCTCAGACAAATATTTTATTACTTGAATCAAATAGCGTCAATACATAGAATAAAAGCAACCAATAGTCAAATGGTGAGACTTGCGGTTAGGTAGCTGGAGGATCTTGATCTCTGTTTAGTTTAGGGCATCGGTTACGGAAGTGATTTGGGTAATGAATGTTCAATAAGATATGGGTTGAATAAAGGACAATGAGGTAATATAAGGAATGTAATCATTTATTCATTTAATTAAAACGAATAAACGAAAACGTTGACTTATCAAAGATTCTAAATTCTAATAACATATGAAGACATGCTTTAGCCTATAAGTGAACTGTAACACCCCAACCGATGGCGGAAACATCGGGGTGCCACGTATTGATGATTGTTTTCAGTAGCACATGGTATAACATAAATTTTAAATAATTTATTCAAACATGATATCCAAAATGTGAAATAATGTCTAAGAATTCAAATACATAACATCAAATAGCAACTTCAAAAACTTCAAATAACTTCAAGTAAAATCCTCATGCTAACTCAAGCCTCAGCTTCATTGTTACCTGAAACATGTTAATTTTGAAAGTATTTTGGGTCAACATAAGTTGGTGAGAATTACATAGGTTTTTTGATGATAAAATGAATAAAATGTTGTGCAATTCATGTGTCATGTTAATCTAGCCCATATGTGAGAACATATTAGAAATAAATCGAGTGCATAATCAACCCTGTTGACTGTTATAAAATGATACATACCATACACTTATGGTCCCAATGAATATGTTATGCGATAACAAACACCCACGTAACCTTTGTAGGAGGCACGTATCCGGGTGGGATTGTCAGTCCAATAGATCTATCAATGTATACCGTCGGCTGATCAATGTTAATGATTATGCTAGAATGGTGCTTACTCTAATCATGCTCAAGACATAATGCAACATAGAAAACACATAGACACATTGATGATTGAATTGCAATGAAAATGTTATAACATGTTTCACCCCAAAAAAATGGTGGTAAATAAAAGGGGCTATGTAAACTCACCTTAGCAAATGTTAACTTGTTGAAAAGATATGATAATTGTGTTGCCCAAAGTGATTTCCAAATATCACCCTATAATAAGGTAATATGTAATAAGTCTAAGTCTAATTAACTAATATGTGTATCCTAGGGTTTCGATTTGGGGATAATCAATTGTTGAAATTTAAATTAAAATGCTTAATTAATAAAGGAAAATTGGATAATTAATAAAAGAAAGTCTTTTAATAAAATTTGAATTTTGAGTGAGCACATTAAAGTGTTTGAAGCAATAAAATAATTTTTATAAAATTATTTTATTTAAAATAGATTTTTAAATCTATTTATTTATAAATAGCCAATTATTAACTTTAATATTCAAAAATACTAAAATTAATGAATTCTTATTTTAAAAATCATATTTCTGTTCTAAATGATTAAAAATAATTTGTATAAAATTTTGGTGCAAAAATGATGAAAATTGGATTTATTATGAATTAATTGTGATTAAATCTAACATAAATTGATTAAAAATATAAAATAAATGATTTTACTGAATTAAAAATTATTTCAGTAAAGTTTAACTTTATAAAAAGTTAGGATAATTTTTGGGGAATTTAATAAAACTGTTTTGATATATAAATGGATTTTTATAAATATAATTGTATAAAAATGATTTAATTATTATAATTATTAAATAAATGAATTTCTGAAAAATAAAAAGTATAAATAAAACTTTTATTACAGATTAAACAAATATAATTTTTTTAGAATTTATAAAATAGTTTTGGTATTTTTAAAAAAGAATTTAAATGGTTAAAAGGATTAATATATATATATAATTATTGTTTGCTTAAAAAGAAAAGAAAAGAAAAGAACACAAAAACCGGTCAGAGCCGGGACTCGAACCCGGGTGACCTCTGTGGAGGACCAGAGTCACAACCACTTGGCCTAGGCCGGTGGTTGTG
This sequence comes from Ambrosia trifida, assembly GCA_028751855.1. Taxonomy (NCBI): domain Eukaryota; kingdom Viridiplantae; phylum Streptophyta; class Magnoliopsida; order Asterales; family Asteraceae; genus Ambrosia; species Ambrosia trifida. Next base: position 51,205,714 of record CM054125.1, read on the forward strand.
ATGGTTCTGATTTCACAATAATTAAATAAACGATGCAGAACCAAGTTTATCCCCAAATAATAAACGACGAACCCTAGATTTACAATTGAATGATTCAGGCAACTATAGCCCGATTAAAGGTAGGGCTTTTGTTGCCTGATTGCCGATGAATAAACCCCACAAAAAAAATCATACTCACAGTGTTGGATTGATGTTAGAAGCCGGGTCAAGGTAAAAGTCAAACAACGAGCAATATAGCAATAATCTGAGTGAATTAGAGAGATTGAGAGGTTGAGGGAGAGTTGTGAGCGAGTTGTTAAGCTTCGCAGACCATCAATTTATACTGGTGATTAGGGTTAGGGTTAATTGGAAGGTTTGACCTTCAATTGAATGCTACGCGTATAATTGAATAGAAAGGTCAACAATTGACGTGTAATCGATGTGTATTCGTGTTGTACAAGGCCGATAATTACACGAGTTTGCCAAAAATAGTTCAATTACGCGTTAATTAGACGGATTGATCAACAAGAAATCCCACAGTTGACTTTTTTGTCAACTGTGAAGGTTTTCAGAATGTGAATAAATATAACGTGTGTTCGGGTTCTATCAACAATGAAGGTCCAGCCCAGTTGGTTTGTGCACTTGTGTATGTGTGGCCCGGCCTTTGGCGCGGGTTCGATTCCCGGCCAAGGCATGATTTATTTTTTTGATATAATTATACAAAACACACATATATATAATATTATATATAGTATTAGGGTTCCATAATCGCGACAAAAATAATAAATGCGACGTATAAAATGAAACTTGACGTTTTTATTAATGTCAATGCGTAACGTACAAGTATTAATGCGTAATGTTACAGTCTCCCCTACTTTTAGGAACTTCGTCCCGAAGTTGGAGTTGGAGAGTCTGGTGGGAAAAGATGTGGATACTTCGTCTTCATCTGGTCTTTACGCTCCCAAGTGAACTCTGGGCCTCGTTTAGATTCCCAACGAACCTTAACGATCGGAATACGACTGCGCTTGAGTTTCTTGACTCCAGTGTCAACAATCTCGACGGGTTTCTCGATAATGTGCATGCTTTCATCGATTTGCACATCCTCAAGAGGAACATGAAGGTTCTCATCTGCTAAGCATTTCTTGAGATTCGAAACATGGAAGGTCGGATGAACATTGCTTAGCTCAGGTGGAAGATCAAGCTTGTAAGCCACTTTTCCAACTCTGTCAAGAATTTTGAAGGGGCCTACGTAACGAGGAGCTAGCTTTCCCTTTCTACCGAAACGAATAACTCCTTTCCAAGGGGATACCTTAAGTAGCACAAGGTCCCCAACCTGAAATTCCAAGGGTTTACGACGTTTATCAGCATAACTCTTTTGGCGACTTCGAGCCTTGAGAAGATTATCCTGAATAAGCTGGATTTTGTCTGTGGTTTCCTGGATTAGTTCGGGTCCAGTAATACGAGCTTCACCAACCTCAGTCCAACAGACAGGAGAACGACATTTCCGACCATAGAGTGCCTCAAAAGGAGCCATGTTAATGCTGGCGTGATAACTGTTGTTGTATGAAAACTCAACCAAAGGAAGATGAGAATCCCATGCGCCACCAAAATCGATGACACATGCCCTGAGCATGTCCTCAAGTGTCTGGATGGTTCGTTCAGTCTGACCATCCGTTTGAGGGTGATAAGCAGTGCTCAGGTTCAACTTGGTACCCAAAGCATCTTGTAGAGATCCCCAAAAGTGAGAGGTGAAACGACCATCGCGATCAGAAATAATGTCCAAAGGTATACCGTGACGACATACGATTTCACTTACGTACATCTTTGCCAACCTTTCCACAGAATACTTCTCACGGATAGGTAGAAAGTGAGCTGACTTGGTCAAACGATCGACGATTACCCAAATACTGTCAAAACCTTTGGATGTGCGAGGGAGTTTGGTGATGAAATCCATAGCTATGCTCTCCCATTTCCAGACAGGAATCTCTGGTTGTTCAAGCATACCAGATGGTCGTTGATGTTCAGCCTTAACCTTGGAACAAGTGAGGCATTTTGCAACGAAAAGAGCAATGTCTTTCTTCATACCAGGCCACCAATAAGAATAACGAAGATCTTGGTACATCTTGTCAGCTCCAGGATGAATAGAATAACGAGACTTATGAGCCTCGTTCATGAGAAAAGTACGAAGATCATCACGGTCGGGAATCCACAGTCGGTTAAGGAAATAAAGGAGACCATCGGGTTTGGTTTCAAGTTGAGTTTCAGCACCACAAGACATCTCATCGTACATGTTACCTTGGGTGACTGAGGTGTGTTGAGCCTGGAGAATGCGATCTTGAAGATCAGTACGAACTCTAGCACATTGGAGTTTGACACGCTCTTTACGACTAAGTGCGTCGGCCACAACATTCGCCTTGCCAGGATGGTAGCGAATTTCGCAATCATAGTCGTTAAGTAATTCAACCCAACGTCGTTGCCTCATGTTAAGATTCTTTTGATCGAAGACATGTTGGAGACTTTTGTGGTCCGTGAACACCACACATTTGGTCCCATAGAGATAATGTCTCCAAATCTTGAGTGCAAAGACAACAGCGCCCAATTCAAGATCATGGGTGGTATAATTTTTCTCGTGAGTCTTGAGTTGTCGAGACGCATAAGCAATAACCTTTCCTCGTTGCATGAGAACACAACCAAGACCTTGGTTCGATGCATCACAGTAGACCCCGAAATCATCATTACCATCAGGTAGGGATAAGACAGGAGCTTCACAAAGTTTCAGCTTGAGAGTTTCAAATGCTTCCTCTTGCTTAGGTCCCCACTCATAGGGTTTACCCTTGTGAGTTAAGGTAGTGAGAGGAACAGCGATCTTGGAGAAATTGGCGATGAATCGACGATAATAACCAGCCAACCCAAGAAAAGAACGGACTTCCGTTGGAGTGGTAGGAACACTCCAATTCTTCACAGCTTCGATTTTTGCAGGATCAACATGAATTCCGTTCATATCAATGACATGTCCCAAAAATTGAACTTCCTTAAGCCAAAATTCACATTTGGAGAACTTGGCGTACAGTTGTTCTTTCTTTAGGAGACTCAAGATAGAGTGAAGATGTTGCTCGTGATCGGATTTTGATTTAGAGTAAATCAAAATATCATCGATGAAAACGATCACGAATTTATCAAGATAAGGTCTACAAACCCGATTCATCAAATCCATAAATACTGCGGGAGCATTGGTCAACCCGAAAGGCATAACCATGAATTCATAGTGACCGTAGCGAGTGCGAAAAGCTGTCTTGGGAATATCTTCATCGTGGACTCTAAGCTGATGATAACCAGAACGGAGATCAATCTTCGAGAAATGCGTTGCTCCTTGAAGTTGATCGAAGAGATCGTCAATCCTAGGAAGTGGATAACGATTCTTGATGGTGAGTTTGTTGAGTTCACGGTAGTCAATACACATCCGAAGAGAACCATCCTTCTTTTTAACGAATAAGACAGAGGCTCCCCATGGAGAAGAACTAGGGCGAATGAACCCTTTATCAGAAAGTTCCTGTAATTGACTAGCCAGTTCTTGCATCTCAGAGGGTGCAAGACGATAAGGAGCTTTAGCAATAGGATTAGCACCAGGAACAAGATCAATACGAAACTCCACTTGTCGAGCAGGAGGCAAACCAGGTAAATCCTCTGGAAAGACTTCCGGATAGTCTCGAATAATAGGAATGTCTTGGATACTTTTGCCTTTGTCCTTCTTCTCTATCACGTTAGCTAAGAAGGCTGTATACCCCTTTCGTAAGTACCTTTGGGCAGTAGTACAAGACATAAGATTAAGCTCACCACAGGGTTTCTCACCATAAATCTTCAAAATCTCACCAGATTCGAGAGGAATGCGTATGACTTTCTCGAAGCACAGAATTTCGGCACGATGAGTTGACAACCAGTCCATGCCTACTATAACATCAAAACTACCAAGATGCATGGGGATAAGATCGATAGGGAAGGTATGATCATCGAGATTCAACAAGCAGTTACGAATAATAGAACCGATCGAAATAGACTTCCCGTTAGCTACCTCTACCACGAAAGGATCTTCTAGATTAGTGTGGGGTAAGTTAAGTAAAGGTTCAAACTTTAGTGACACGAATGACTTATCAGCTCCTGAATCAAATAATATGGATGCATAGTGGTTATTAATGAGAAACGTACCATTCACCACTTCGTTGTTGTCACGGGCCTGATTAGCGTTGAGATTGTAGGCGCGACCTCGAGCACCTTGGTTCTGGTTGCGGTTCTGGTTTTGGTTTTGGTTTTGGTTTTGGTTCTGATTTTGGTTTTGGTTACGGTTACGGTTAGGGCAGTTGTTGATGTAGTGATTAGGGTTACCACACTCGTAGCATTGACCACGAGTAGGCCTGTTGTTTTGTTGGTTGGGAGCTGGGTTGTTGTTGTCTTGGGCAGCAGGAGATCGACAGACGTTCACCAGGTGACCATATCTTTGACACTTAGTACAAAATCGACATGGCACCTGTGTGGGATGGTGGTACTTGCATGTGTTGCACAAAGGGTGAGGTCCGGTGTATGGTTTCTTGGCTGGGTTTTGGGCAGCAGGTGGAGTAGCAGCAACCATATAGTTTCTAGCCTTGCGCTTTTTGTTGCTTGAGGTCTCAGGCTTGACTTCAATTGCAGGCTGTGGAGTATCTTTGGCAGTAGTCTTCTTGGTGCCCTTGCGAACTAGAGTACCGTTCTTCACATGATTATCAGTAAGAGTGGCCGCTAGACGTTTGGCCTCTTCCAGAGTTGCAGGATTTCTACCCCAAACGGTGTCCTGGATTTGCATGGGCAGACCACCGATGTACTTCTCGATAGCTACCGGCAGAGGAGTAACCTTGTGTGGCAACAATAAGCTAAGCTCATGAAAGCGGGTGTTGTAGGCAAGATTTTCCCCACTATCTTGAGCCAAGGTGTGGAACTCATCCTCAAGCTTTTTAACTTCATTGCGAGGACAGAACTCCTCCTTCATGATCTCTTTGACTTGGTCCCATGTCATAGCAAGAGCAACTTCGGCCCCACGAGTACGCTTTTCTTCATTCCACCATGTGAGTGCTCGTTTATGGAGAACACTCATGGCGTAACGAACCTTGAAGTTATTGGGGCATTCACTGTTGATGAAGGTATTTTCAATACCCTCAAACCATTGGAGAAGTCCAGTAGCTCCTTCTTCACCGCTGAACTTTGGGGGGTTACAAGAGTTGAAATTCTTAAGGGTGCAAGCTTGGGGTCCATTACCATTGCCATTGCCATTCCCATTCCCATTGTTGTGACCATTTCCGTTGCCGTTCAATTGGATGACCTGAGCAAGTAAATTGGAAACCAGAGTTGCGATTTGCTGCGCCATTTGTTGAGAAATGATCGCAGCCAGTTGAGCATCGACCCCATTGTTGTTGTGGTTAGGAGCTTGGTCATGGTTGTGGTTATGGTTATCACCACCTTCTTCGTGGTTCTCACCATTGTTGTTGCGAGTGCTGCGACGAGGAGGCATGATCTGTAATAGACACAATGAAATGAATGAGAGTTTATATAAGGAATGTAATCATTTATTCATTAATTAAAACGAATAAGCGAAAACGTTGACTTATCAAAGATTCTAAATTCTAATAACATATGAAGACATGCTTTAGCCTATAAGTGAACACTCATCCCGAGAATTCCCAGGTAGGCATCCGGGTCCCTCGTCTGATTGGGATATATGCGCAATGCCAGCCTAGACAGAAGACTCAGAATACAGGCGTTCACCCTTCCAGATTGCACGTGTTCGTTATTAAAATCTAGAACTTCGACGAGATCTCAAGGGGGTTCAGGTTAAACCTGAGGATTTTGTCCTATAAATCTAATGGTGGATCAGGATTGCAGCAGACAATTAAGAGTAGTCACATGTAGGTTTAGGGTTGTAGGGCATAGGATGAGGATAGGATTAGGGAAACAATTAGGGTTACAAGTAGGAGAAGCAAGTACTGTTTTAGTCCCTAAGGTTATAGTCTAGATTATTTCTAATAACCTAATTCCCTATAACCAAGGCTCTGATACCAATCTGTAACACCCCAACCGATGGCGGAAACATCGGGGTGCCACGTATTGATGATTGTTTTCAGTAGCACATGGTATAACATAAATTTTAAATAATTTATTCAAACATGATATCCAAAATGTGAAATAATGTCTAAGAATTCAAATACATAACATCAAATAGCAACTTCAAAAACTTCAAATAACTTCAAGTAAAATCCTCATGCTAACTCAAGCCTCAGCTTCATTGTTACCTGAAACATGTTAATTTTGAAAGTATTTTGGGTCAACATAAGTTGGTGAGAATTACATAGGTTTTTTGATGATAAAATGAATAAAATGTTGTGCAATTCATGTGTCATGTTAATCTAGCCCATATGTGAGAACATATTAGAAATAAATCGAGTGCATAATCAACCCTGTTGACTGTTATAAAATGATACATACCATACACTTATGGTCCCAATGAATATGTTATGCGATAACAAACACCCACGTAACCTTTGTAGGAGGCACGTATCCGGGTGGGATTGTCAGTCCAATAGATCTATCAATGTATACCGTCGGCTGATCAATGTTAATGATTATGCTAGAATGGTGCTTACTCTAATCATGCTCAAGACATAATGCAACATAGAAAACACATAGACACATTGATGATTGAATTGCAATGAAAATGTTATAACATGTTTCACCCCAAAAAAATGGTGGTAAATAAAAGGGGCTATGTAAACTCACCTTAGCAAATGTTAACTTGTTGAAAAGATATGATAATTGTGTTGCCCAAAGTGATTTCCAAATATCACCCTATAATAAGGTAATATGTAATAAGTCTAAGTCTAATTAACTAATATGTGTATCCTAGGGTTTCGATTTGGGGATAATCAATTGTTGAAATTTAAATTAAAATGCTTAATTAATAAAGGAAAATTGGATAATTAATAAAAGAAAGTCTTTTAATAAAATTTGAATTTTGAGTGAGCACATTAAAGTGTTTGAAGCAATAAAATAATTTTTATAAAATTATTTTATTTAAAATAGATTTTTAAATCTATTTATTTATAAATAGCCAATTATTAACTTTAATATTCAAAAATACTAAAATTAATGAATTCTTATTTTAAAAATCATATTTCTGTTCTAAATGATTAAAAATAATTTGTATAAAATTTTGGTGCAAAAATGATGAAAATTGGATTTATTATGAATTAATTGTGATTAAATCTAACATAAATTGATTAAAAATATAAAATAAATGATTTTACTGAATTAAAAATTATTTCAGTAAAGTTTAACTTTATAAAAAGTTAGGATAATTTTTGGGGAATTTAATAAAACTGTTTTGATATATAAATGGATTTTTATAAATATAATTGTATAAAAATGATTTAATTATTATAATTATTAAATAAATGAATTTCTGAAAAATAAAAAGTACAAATAAAACTTTTATTACAGATTAAACAAATATAATTTTTTTAGAATTTATAAAATAGTTTTGGTATTTTTAAAAAAGAATTTAAATGGTTAAAAGGATTAATATATATATATAATTATTGTTTGCTTAAAAAGAAAAGAAAAGAAAAGAACACAAAAACCGGTCAGAGCCGGGACTCGAACCCGGGTGACCTCTGTGGAGGACCAGAGTCACAACCACTTGGCCTAGGCCGGTGGTTGTGATGGTTCTGATTTCACAATAATTAAATAAACGATGCAGAACCAAGTTTATCCCCAAATAATAAACGACGAACCCTAGATTTACAATTGAATGATTCAGGCAACTATAGCCCGATTAAAGGTAGGGCTTTTGTTGCCTGATTGCCGATGAATAAACCCCACAAAAAAAAATCATACTCACAGTGTTGGATTGATGTTAGAAGCCGGGTCAAGGTAAAAGTCAAACAACGAGCAATATAGCAATAATCTGAGTGAATTAGAGAGATTGAGAGGTTGAGGGAGAGTTGTGAGCGAGTTGTTAAGCTTCGCAGACCATCAATTTATACTGGTGATTAGGGTTAGGGTTAATTGGAAGGTTTGACCTTCAATTGAATGCTACGCGTATAATTGAATAGAAAGGTCAACAATTGACGTGTAATCGATGTGTATTCGTGTTGTACAAGGCCGATAATTACACGAGTTTGCCAAAAATAGTTCAATTACGCGTTAATTAGACGGATTGATCAACAAGAAATCCCACAGTTGACTTTTTTGTCAACTGTGAAGGTTTTCAGAATGTGAATAAATATAACGTGTGTTCGGGTTCTATCAACAATGAAGGTCCAGCCCAGTTGGTTTGTGCACTTGTGTATGTGTGGCCCGGCCTTTGGCGCGGGTTCGATTCCCGGCCAAGGCATGATTTATTTTTTTGATATAATTATACAAAACACACATATATATAATATTATATATAGTATTAGGGTTCCATAATCGCGACAAAAATAATAAATGCGACGTATAAAATGAAACTTGACGTTTTTATTAATGTCAATGCGTAACGTACAAGTATTAATGCGTAATGTTACATGAACACTCATCCCGAGAATTCCCAGGTAGGCATCCGGGTCCCTCGTCTGATTGGGATATATGCGCAATGCCAGCCTAGACAGAAGACTCAGAATACAGGCGTTCACCCTTCCAGATTGCACGTGTTCGTTATTAAAATCTAGAACATCGACGAGATCTCAAGGTGGTTCAGGCTAAACCTGAGGATTTTGTCCTATTAGTCTAAGAGTAGATCCAATGGTGGAGAGCAACCTTCTTGTAAGGATGAAAGTAGGGATAAGAAGTAGGAGGGAGATAGAGAATGGCAAGTAAAAGAAGCAAGTACTGGTTAAATCCTATGATTATAGACTTGATTATTTTTCTAATAACCTAATTCCCTATAACCATGGCTCTGATACCAATCTGTAACACCCCAACCGATGGCGGAAACATCGGGATGTCACGTATTGATGATTGTTCAGTAGCTCATGGTAAATAATAAATTTCATTAAATAATTTAAGTAAGTTACATACAATTATTCTAAGAATTTGTACATCAAATTGAATAAAACTATGCAAATATCCTCAAGCATCAATTCAAATCTCCAAGCAAGTAGAACCTGAAACATGTTAAGTTGAAAATGTTTTGGGTCAACAAAAGTTGGTGAGAATTACATAGGTTTTGATAATCGAATAAAATTGTTGTGCAATTCATGTGTCATGGCAATCTAGTCCATATGTGAAAAACATACTAGAAGTAAATCGAGTGCATAATCAACCTTGTGACTGTTGTATTGTGGTACATCCCATACGCTCATGGTTCACTCGTTTATATTGCAGTAACAAACACCCACGTAACCTTTGTAGGAGGCACGTATCCGGGTGGGATTGTCAGTCCAATAGATCTATCAATGTATACCGTTTGGCTGATGAATGTTTATGCTAGAATTGTGCTTACCCTAGTCATGTTCAAGACATAATGCAACATAGAAATACACATAGACACATTGATGATTGAATTGCATAAATAATGTTGTAACATGTTTCACCCCAAAAATGGTGATAAATAGAAAAGGGGCTATGTAAAACTCACCTTAGCAAAATGTTATGTCTTGTAAAAAAAATAGAATAATGTGTTGTGAATGTATGCAAGGCGAATCCCAAAGACTCAACAACGTAGCTAGTCCAAATTGAAGAAAACGAAAAAGAAAGAATATCAAGCTTCCAATTCGCCAATTACAAGAGCTTATAATCAAAGCTTCAATTGTAGAAGTAATAGACTATAGAAGAAAGGTATGAGGGAAAGTTTAATCGGATTGAAACAATCGATTTAGAGGTGCAAAGTATAATGGGTCATAGGTGGGTTTTTATACTAGTTTTGGAGTCAATTGGCCATTAAAATTGGTCAACACCATAAAGTAAGGTTCTATGATGAATTGACTATTTGACTAAGACTTTGACTGTTTGACTAATACTTTGACTAGGACTTTGACTAGGACTTTGACTATTTGACTCAAGGCTTTATTTAAAAAAAAAAAAAATCTTGTATGTGAAAAAAAAAAGAATTTAGAATCATATTATTATTATTATTATTTATATACATTTATGTATGTATATAAGTTGTGAGTTAGGATAAATAAAGACTTAGGCACATTTGTATAATATTAATGATAAAGATGTAATAAAATATATATATATATATATATATAAGGGCTTTTTATGTATTAAAATTTTGGGGAAAATTTTGCGATGTTACAGATGTTAGGGTCAACAGTCTTTTGGGAGAAGTAACTTGTAAATGTTGTTCTTATTAAGGATCAATTGTGTATTATATTTTGGCTTTCCAATCATCTGTTCTTCTCCAGGTCAGCAGACCCAACAGGGTTAGTTGGGGGTGAAGTGGTACATGGAACAGATTGGTGAAAGGGCATGGGTGGAGCAGAAGGATACGAATCGGATGCAGGATTGGATGGTGATGAAGTGGAAGGGGTGGAGTAGTCGATTGGGTTGGATGCATGGAGGGTGAGAAAGAGGTGGTGCGGACAACATGTTTATTTTGAAAGGCATCCGGTGTTGGTAGTGGAATTAGAGAGGAACCATTTGAAGTAAATAGGTAGATGTGATCAATAAACTCAACTTGCCGCAAGCGGTAGAGATGGTAAGATGTGGGATCATAGCACTAGTAGGCAGATTTGGGGAGGGAATAGCCTAGGAAAAGACATTGTTTGGATCGAGAGTGGAGTTTTGATGGTGCATACGATCGTAGCCATAAGAAACACAAACGCCCAAAGGGTTCTAGTCAACTAAAATCGTGAATTTTTTTTTTTTTTGTGGACTTTACCCTCTATTTTAGTAGGTAGAGTATTTTAAGTGAACAAAGAAGAGTTAAAGAAAGACTTCATCGATGTTTTTTTTTTCTGATAGTGGAAGCTGACTAGTACCTATAATTGGGGAAGAAGATGATGGGATATTTTTAGAATTAGCAGCAAAAGTGCCCCTTTAAACTCCATGTGTATTTTAATATTTATTTATTATTTATTCCACGGTTTATCTTTTACCTAACTTGTCAACCTTGACATTTATCCCACAAACTTTCTTTTTGAAATGGTTGATTTGGTTGGAAAGGATTCTTTGTCAAAGTCTTTATTTATTTTGTCTATCGATTGAATAAATTCAATTCTAACTCAAAATATTAATGTTAATTTCAATGGCAGCTTTATTGATTTTGGTGGGTGAATTGAGTTTTGGGTTATTTGGGTTTGTTTTTGTTTTTTAAGGATTTAGGGTTTTTTTTTCAAGGGATGTGGATTTGGTGGGTTCCCTTGACGGAGCCCCCTTTTGAACGCAAACTTGTTAGTAGGAGAACCATTAACAATGACCGAGCCTCTAGCCGAAGTAAGACATCCATGCATCCAATTAATCCACCGAGGAGGGAACTTCATATATTCAAGTGTTTTAAAGAGGAATTTTCAATTAATAGAGTCATACGCTCATTGAAAATCCACCTTAAACATCATCATCTTAAACTTACAATTTTTGGCCCAAGAAACAACTTCGCCAAAAATAATATAAGTAACTAAAATAAGATTATTATAGTAATTTTTGAGTTAAAGAGGGAGAGTTAACATATGTAATTTCTGTACATTTGTACCTGGTTATTAAATTATTGCAGATACAGTCCATTAATTTGATACATTGATCTGAGGCCAGCCCATGGAGCCCAATTAATGACGCATGCATCACCATACTTTTATGCCTTGAGATTCCAAAATCACCATAATAATAAAATGATAAAATTTAATAATATTATATGTTTCAAACAATATTATTATGCAAAATTAATTAACTTATATTTTATAAACAAGATTATACTTTTTCTTGGAGACGTATATTTTTACATCAACATATATGGTGATCATCATATAAAATAAATTATGGTAAGCAGATATAGTAAGATTATTCATGATTCAACAATGGCCGATTTATTAAGTTGAGTTATTGAAATTGGCGAAAATGCGAAGGGGCATGCATGTTGATTTTTCAATTTCAATGTTGTTGGTATTATCATCTCTTGGCATGATTGGATATAATAGCTTAGAATACTAAGGTTGCCGATTCCAACAAATAGTGTGTTCACATAGTCAAGTGAATTATATAAACATACACATAAATATAAATATATATATATATATATATATATATATATATATATATATATATATATATATATATATATATATATTTGTGTCAACCAATATCATGTATGTTGAGAAATGCTATAACAATATATAAACTTTTGTTGGTAGTGCATTTATGATTAACTTAGTGTGATGATTCCTTATATAATCTTCTTATGTATTACACTTCATGACTTAGTGATGCTTTATATTGTTCTTTTAGGTTTTTAACATAATATAGGTTTTAAAAAGAACACCCGTATAAGTTTAAATAAAAAGTATTACATATGTAGAGTAAAGATCAAATACATATAGTTTTTTTTGTAAGAACTGTAAGAATCAAAGGGGGTAAATTTTATTTTTTTTTTTAGAATTTTTTTTCTCATGTGCTTAAACATTCTTTCTAGATGAATAATACAAAAAAAAAAAAAAAAATTAAAAAAATTTTTTTTTTAGTGTAATTACGTCATTAAGGTAAATACATTAGTTTACACTAGAGTAATTATGTAATTACTCTACACGTAATTACTCTACACCAATTTTTTTTTTTTAGTTTTCAATACTATAATACATGTTTAACAATATGGGGAAAAAAAATTTTGAAAAAAAAAATAAAAAAAAAATATCATCCTTTGATTCTCACAGTTCTTACCAAAAAAACTATTTGTACCGGATCTTTACTCTACATATGTATATATGTCTGTGTTTACTTACTAGTTAAATAAATGTATTCGTCAATTCAGTGCTATAATTTTGGTGATCCAACATAGCGTTAATTCAATTGTTATCAGATAATTGGTTTTTATTAAGAACCACACAAAAATATAAGAACTATAAAGACCCATTTTTGTTGTCGAATATGTTGAATTAGCTAATTATTTTAGTGTACTACAAATATCACATTTTATTCTTAAACTATGACTAAATATTAAAGATTATGAAAGGTTGATAATAATTGATCACATGAATAAGATTTTAAAAATATACCATGGACGTTGGTAACATTTAGCTATATAAAGCTATTTAAATTAAGTGTGACCATAGACTATTAACGGTCACATGTTTATTGTTTTCCAACTCACTGTTAATAACTTTTAACCACACTTTTCTACTGTAAATAATAAATGTTATAAATTTTCCTTAAAGTGTTGCTAAATGTTTTAAACTTTATTCAACGGTCACATGGATAAATAAGATGTGTGACTAAAAGTAGACTAGAAAGTTTCGAAATGTGATTAAAGACCTTTTGGCACACATTTAATCAAAAGTGTGGCCGGACGATTTGAGGAAATATGTGGTCGTAGCCCCCTTTTCACATAGTGTACAAAACTGACAACGTATTGCTACCATACCACATACCGAATAGCATCGGTACCGACACCTGCATTTATCTTTATGGTTTCTGGTGTCGGTAATTTTTGTTTATACAACTCGGTCATTGATGATACATGAATATCGGTACCCAAATAATGTGAACCGATCTATACCATTCGAAGAACATCGGTGCCAATACCAATGTTCATTCTTATCGTTTTCGGTTGATGTAAGACATTTGTTAATTTCTATACCGAGTGCATGAATCGTACCGGTATTGTAACGAACCAAACTGATACTTAGTGAATGCATGCGATAACGTACCACCGCAACGGAAACATACTTTAGTTTAAAACACTTGTCACTTTATTTTTTATCCTTAAATTGTATTCACCGGAATACATGTATCAATTATTAACTACAATGTAGTTTCTAATAATGTAAACATTGATGTATAGTATTTGTATTCACTAATTGTACATTATATTTTGTGAATATATAGTTTTCTACGTTACTAAAAAATGTCATTTGGTGGTGGAACTTGACCCAATATTTAAAGGGTTGAATAAGTGATTAATTAAACATATCACAAAAACGTATTAACCTGTCAATAAAATAATTCCTAATTTTATTGGTCCTCGTATTTTAACTCACTTCTAAAGCAAGTGACTTTCAATCCAAGATACTTGATATGATATTCAAAAGCTTACTAGAAAAATCTCGAGATTTATGTTTTCAGGCATTTTCTCTTAATAGTCTATGTTCTATTTGTTTATTCTTCGTTTGTCCAGAGTGTATTTTCTAATTATAAACCTACTACATAAATTCATAATTTGTAACATTAAATGACATCAATGCATCATACAAATATATAATTGAACTGCCAAATGACCGATCCCTACGTCCCATAACGATGCACTAACTTTTATATTAATTTTTATTTTATCGAAAGGCTTTATATTTTTTTTTTTGAACGAAAGGCTTTATATTAAAATATCTTATAAAAATTATGCAATATATCTATTGCTACAGGGGTTGATAGCCCAATGGTAGAAACAAAGTTTCTATGAACACCTAAAGGGAGGTCATGGGTTCAAGTCCCACAAGGAGTATAAATTTGCCGTTCAAAAAATAATAATAATAAAATCTATTGCTACAAACTAGCATAAGCACTCGCACTACTCGACGCTCCACATAACTGTTTCGTAGTTAGTCATAATTTGCGGTAACAGTTGCTGGAAAAATGGTGAATGGATTGTATTAAAATTATAATTTAGTTAATTATAATTATTAAGAAGACTCTTAATGTGGTGACTGGTGAATTAAAGACTAAACTCTTGAGTAGAAGTTTTATGTCTTTGATTAGAGGTTTTATTTCTTTTAATTAGAGACTTTATGTCACTTAATTATCGTCTTTATGTCTCAAATTAAGTCTTTAATTAAGAAGACTCTTCAAACATCCATATTATTATATAATGGAAGGTTTTTTTGTCTCATTTGAGTAGAAAAAAATACAACAAATACTCACACACACATATACGCAGAGAACAAAACTCAGAACCCAATCGAAGTCCGATTATCTTTCAGGCAAGTGCGCAAGTCTGGCAATGCACCACAACTATTAAGAACCGGTGTACACTGGGAACAGACCGCAAATTTGTTTAAGGGAATTGTGTCAAACACAAGCCCGGTTCACGTTACTAATTTTGTCTTCGATTTCAATGTAAGTTTTCAAACAAACTTAAACAGATTAGTAAAACAGACTTTCGTATAGATTGAGAGCCAATCTTCAAACCCTCTTCTTAAGGATTTTTGGGTTCGCAAAAGTTTGTAAATGTTTTATTTTGGAAATATGTTGTGGTACATCGACTCGGATTAAATTTATAATTGGAGTGAAATCTTTAATCCGAAAATTCAAGTTTTTCGGGTTCTTGGATTTTGTGTCGTGTTTAGATAAACCGCTATTAACAAGTATTAACATGTATTTAGACATTTTTGAAATACTAAATTTCTAATGAGAGTACATTAGAAAAGGCATAATATTTGTAAACTCATGTAAAAACATTTGCTAACGTTTTCTTTCTAGTAAGCGTATTAGAAAGATTGTTTCAAAGTTTTGAAATGTTTACTTTCTTAATGAGAGTATTGGAAATAGTTATGAAAGTAAAAGTTTTGAAACATGTTCTAACAAGCGTGTTAGAATCGACGACCTTGAAAGAATAAAGTGTCCTGAAACATTTCTAATGAGCGTATTAGAAATAATTATTTACAAAATCGTAAGTTTAATTTTAAACTTATATATTGATTTCTCTAACGAGCGTGTTAGAAATTGATGATTTTGTAAAGACAAGTAAGATGTTTACATTTTCTAACGGGTGTGTTAGAAAAGATTATTGTACAAAATAAACGAACATGTTAGAAATGATTATTTTGGAAAACTAATCAACATTGAAACGGTTTGGTCAAACCTTTATGGTTTCTAACAAACGAGTTTGAAACAGGTTTATTTTAGAAAACTCAAAGTTAACACCGTTTTACGTAGACAGTTATTTTTCTAACAAGCGTGCTTGAAACGGTTTATTTTATATATAAACCAATAAGTTCTGAAACGATTGTCATAATCGTTGATTTCTAACGGGCATGTTAGAAAAAGGTTTACTTAATATAACCAAAACTCCATATAACGAAACGTATAATCGTTTGTATTCTAACAAGTATGTTAAAACTGGTTAATCATGAAAACCATATACTTTAACGATTTTTAATCGTTTATTTTATAATGAGTTGGTTAGAATCATATTAGCTATGATAAACTAGTTAAGTTGATTTGTAATCACTTTTCTTCTAACAAGTGACTAACAAATGTTTTAAATAATAAAACTATATTAGAGTTTATGGTATTGATTTGCAATCAAAACATAAATATATATAGTTTATTTTTAAAACACCTGCAAAAGGAGAAATGTTTTGAATAAATAAAATATGTCTTTTACAAATTATATATGGTTTGATGCTTCTATGAGAAGTATGATGTCTTGAACCATATAATAGTCTTGAGAAACTATTTAGTGTAAAACAACTTGATGTTGTTTTGGACATATTTACTTGTTCGGCTACTTGTGAGTAGTTAATTATAAACAACTTTGTTGTTTTGAACAGTGTATTGAGGGAATACCTCGAAACATGCCACAAGACGATATAACTGCGATTATTTCGTAGAAAGATAAAATGTTGAAGAGAATAACACTTTGAGATTTGATGTTTATATATCCTTATATGAATCCGTTTAAAATATATTTGTATTATATAATATATATATATTGGATTATCTATTTTTTTTTAATAATCAAGTGGACTAAAATATAACAAACGATAGATATAAAAAGGAAATGTAAGACGATGATATTTTATTATTGGACGATTTACATTCTATGAATTTGATAAGGATATTTATTTTAATCGGTTGTGCAATGGGTGTCTTGCAAGAACATAATGAGCGACTTGTGATCATGACTTATGCAATAAGTCTTATACCAAACCTCAAACGTACAATCACATCATGAGCGAATCATGATAAATGTGGCAAGTGTATTGAGATTAAATACACAAAAAACGAGATATGTCATCTAACGTTGAGAGCATCAACATGGAAATAAATATTTGTGAATTTTTTATGACTATAACATATGAAAGAAACATATGTCATTATTCAAAAGTCTTTGATAAATTTTGTGAGACTTACAAGAGTGATGGACGTGTAGAGTTTATACAAACCATCAATGCTGGTTGAACTATGTGTAGGATTAGTGCTATGTTTTAGGAGAGTCTCCCAATAAATGGTTTCAACAAAATGTATATATATCACTTAGGCATATGTGAATGGTCATGACGTTGAGTATCAAAGTGATTTTATACGGTTAATCTTGTTGATGATGAGTATGTTCATCAAAGTGACTTATATTAAGACTTATGTTTAAGTCCTAAGGAGCCAATGGTGAGGCCTTGGAAATTAGAGGCAAACGAATTTTGATCCTGATAGATGAAATTAATTATGGTTTTGAAACATTCTTAAAACTGAGACTTTTGGAATGGTAAAACAAAATCTCATTATTATGTCTAAACTAAGAAGTGAATGTTGGGAAGAGATAATGTGTTATCTTTTAAGGCTGTAAAGAATCAAAATGAGGCATCTTCTGTAAAGATGCTAAGTATCTATAGTCTAAAACATTCTAGACTAATACTTGTTAATTTAGATGCTCCATGGAGATTGGAGAATAAATTAACTTTGAACATTCAAACATAAGTGATGACATGAAAATGAATTTTGTAAAAACAAATCTATAATTAATTAAAAAGGATGACTCGACAGGACCGAATATATAGTTTATTCGTTATGATTCTATTTGGCTTAATATGAGGAGAACTCATATAGCTTAGAAACAGGTTGTATGAAAAAGCTGAGTAGAGTAATATAATGGAATGACCTCAATAACACAAAGATATAGATATTTGCTATCTTATCACGGGTGTCTAATGTCATTATGAGTGATATTACTCAAACTTATTAAAGTACAAACAATGTGGGGGGGGGGGGGGGAAGAGCCATTTAAGAAACAACCCGTAGGGTTGTAAAAAATGGTACTTGAGAAGTTGTTCTCAAAGTTCATATGAAAGGGAGAAAATTTCATCACTCCATTAGAAAGTTATTCAATAACACTTAAATGTGGGGTGGCATGCATTTGAAAACAGATGTGATTTTGGGAGTACAAATCACACGAACCTAGAATCGACTTGTTATAAGTCAGTCATATTATGTGGACAAAATTCTTGAGAAGTTCAATGGAAATGACTCTAATGTGGCTAGAACTCTTATTGACACAACATCTAGCTAAGAATCGAGGTGAGCCTGTTAATCAATTATAGTACTCAAGAATTATTGGCAGCTTGATGTATCTGATGAGTTGTACCAGGCCAGACTTAGCAGTAAGCTAAGTAAATACACGAGTAACCCAAGGTCAATTCATCGGAGTTGCGTGACAGTGGTGCTTCGGTCCTTGAGATACATACAAGACTACGGGTTGCAATATAATAGATATCCAACAGTTATTGAAGATTACTGTGATGCGAATTGGATATCTAACACGAATGATTCCAGAGAACCGAGTGGGTATGTATTTACACTTGGAGGTGTTACGATAACGTGGAAAACATCTAAGCAAAAATTTATTGCTAGATCCACGATGGAATCAGAATTCATTGATTTAGATAAAGAGGATGAATAGGCAGAAGGGCTACGCCAATTTGTTAAGGATATACTGTGACACCCGGCAAACTTAGGTTAATACTTTTTTTACAAACTTATAAGTCCACCTTAGGAAAACATTAAGGCACGAATGAAAACATGGTATATATATGTAACTTTGTCTCATTTTCATCATTTCAAAACCCTAACTCACCTCCAAGTTCTCTCTCTCAAACCCAAACCTGTAAAAATGAGTTTGTGCCCTTATTTCTTAGATTCTAAAGCCAAAACAAGTTTTATATCAATATCAAGTGAAGATTCAAGGTGTGTTCACCATCTAAACCATATTAACCCATTTTATAATGTTTTTGATAAACCCTAAGTGTCCAGATCTGAAAATAATATGTTTTCACAAACAAAAACTCATCTAACAGCTTTCTACACTAAATCTATACTTAAATAAATAATTTTTTTATGAAAACTCACGTGATAATGATGTTAGTGGTTATCTTATGTATTTTAGGAAAACATATATCTCCATTGTGGGCACTTGAAACATGTGTATGTAGTCTTGTATGTAGCAAAAGCTCTCAGCTCATGATGGACACCCTTGAAACATCGTGGCCTTGTGCCTAAACAATGGGGCATGGTTAGGCCAGTATGTAGCAAAAGCTCTCAGCTCATAAGTAACTAGATGTAACACCCCAACCGATAGCGGAATCATCGAGGTGTCACGTAGTGACGATTGCTTAATAGCTCATGGTACTAAAGTGTAAATATTGATACATTGATTAAATAGTTTATTACATTGAAATGAGTTACAAAGATACAATGATTCAAACTAACAATCTAAACTGGAATACAATGAATCCAAAATCTAAGTATAAATTCCAAAAGCCTAAAAGGCGTCTCAAAAATAACCTGAAACATGTACGAAACTAGTATAGGTCAATACAAAAATGTATTGATGAGCATACCTTGTTTTGAATACATATAGTAGAAAAAGTGTTTAGCAATTCATCTGCGGTACCATTTGCAATTATGTAATAAGTAATATCCGTTCAAAATCAACCCTATGAAATGAAAGGAAATATATATAGTATGCGCTAGTAGTAATGAAATACGTAGCAATGACAAGGACTCTCAACAGAGTCACAAGGGTATATACCATAGTACTATTCATTGAAATGCCAGGCCCTCAAAGGTTAATGATTTTGACAAGTCATAGACACACAAATTAACACAAGCAAACACACATGAGAATTGCTATTTTAGTAAAAGGAAATAGAAACTTGATAGTAGGTACATGAGTCACCCCAAAATAGTAAAACAGTAAAAAGGGGAAAGATATACTCACAGTTTGCGAAAGCGATCAAAATCCAACTTAAGCGGTCATGAGCTAAGTAATGGGAATTCCGAGGAATTCAACCTATAATGTGTAAGAATACTAATAAAGAAATGTCTAAAAATTCTAAGGTAACTAGGGTCTAAGGCATTAGGGTTTGCTAAGTCGATCTGGGGAATTAGAGTTTTTACGATAAGTCGAATTAATATAAAAGCTGTATATTATTAAAAGTAATATTCCAAAGTTTGTAAATATGGTTTAGGTAGTAATATAATTATTACCAATTGAATATTTGGATAAATATGTGTTTAAATAATTAAGACAAAGAAATTTAATTAATTATTTTCACCAAATTATTGTAAATAAATACAATAATCATAAATGTTTAAATAAGTAATCATGAGTTACACCATGATCCAACAAATGGTAATTAACATTTTCAAACATAGAATTATTTCTATTTTATAACAAAAGTATTTATAAAATAGATGTTGACATAGTAAAAATAAATAATCATTCAATTATGTCTAATTAAACATAAATAAGATTAAAAATACAAGACATGATCCCAAATATGCTATTTTTATAGAAATTGGATACTTTATGATGTAAATTAATGTAAGTAATTTTCCCATAATTTTTATAAACTTATTTATATTTAAAACCGATTTAATAAGATTAAATCATGTTTAAATCATTTAAAATAGGAACATCAATGAAAATAAATGTTTTCTGAACTAATAATTTTAATTTCAGTTCATGAAGATGAGAGATAATTGCCCAAAAAGCTTGAGATTAAAATCATTAAAAATGAATTTTTAATCAATTAAATATGATTAAAACAAATTAAAACAATAAAAATATAAAAAATAAGACATTTTCCAGAAAATAAACGAATGGTAATTTTCTTTATGATGTCAAGATGCTACTCCTAAATTTTTATAATTTTTAGAGCAAAAATGAATTTATTATGAATATTTTAAGTTTTATATGAATTATATATGTTTAAATAACAACAAATATGATTTATAAAAAATAGGAAATAAGGGGCATGTATGTGGGACTCGAACCGGAGTCCTATCATGGTTACACACAGACACAACACCACTGCACCAAAATCGTTTTGTTTATTCAAATCTAAATAAAATGTATATATCAAATACCCATTATTCATCATCTTCTTCCCCAAATAGACAAGAACCCTAACCCTAACTAAGAATTCAATTGATTATCAATTCATGACAGATGACCACGAGAATCATGGGGCTTTTGATCAGAATTGAGTGAAGATTGAAACGACATCAAGAGAAAAGACTTACGAAGCTTATAAACGGTCGGTACAAGGTGCACAGGTCCGTGTCTTCGCGTCGAGTTTAATAGGCTTCAGGTCACGTTCTGATTGGTTAAAAAGTGGGTTTCAATCATGGATAGATTGGGTAACGAGTTAAAATGCTCTATTTGTGGTGGTATTCGACAATAACACCATTTTGTTTCGTTTAGAAGTCCGGCTGTTTCATATTAAAAACCGAATTAAAAACCCATTAACCACACGTAACAGATCGAAATAATGACAGCGATTTGAAGTAATTGAATGGAGAAAACGTTTAGGATCATGAAAGTGCTAAAACACACATTAAAATTCGATTTTAATGGCTAGCCGGAGTTGTTGCCGGATCCGGCTACTGTGTCGCCGGAAAATACAGGAAAAGAAAAAAAAACGGGACTGATCTGGGTTCAAGATTTAATTTTCGCATATTGACACAAACAGTCCTTGAAGTTTAGGAATGTTATATATTTGGTTAATTATCCTTTATAAAACTTAACCATAGCTCTTAAGTTAACAAAATGTTTAAAATAAAAACTTTATAAGTATTTTTATAACTTTGATAAACTTTACATGTCAAAAAAATTAACCTTTAATAAATTTGAAAACGAAAGAAAGAATAAGGATTCTAAATGACAACTTGAAGAAAGATAAGGGTGCAAGTTGTTACAGTCTCCCCCACTTTAGAAAATTTCGTGTCGAAATTCCTTTCAAGCGGAGGTTTCTATGAAACAAAAGATGTTGTAAAAAGGAAAGTAGGTTTTAAGAAATGCATCAATCATGATTTGACAAGATTTAAAGTAATGGTTTAACATCCAAAGCAAAAGTTTCAAAATATTAGACAGTTGACCCGAGGTTAGGAAGTTGAGAGTTTAGAATGAGAAAGGTTTTGGGAATGTGTTTAACTGGTGAGGTTAGAAGCACTGTTGAAGCAGTCTCCCCTACGTTAGAAAGTTTCTGGTTGAACTTTATTAGGGACATGCAGCAGGATTTCGAAGAACAGAGATTGTGAGAGTACA
The DNA here is from genome assembly GCA_028751855.1 of Ambrosia trifida. NCBI lineage: Eukaryota > Viridiplantae > Streptophyta > Magnoliopsida > Asterales > Asteraceae > Ambrosia > Ambrosia trifida. The sequence goes on from CM054125.1 coordinate 51,228,155, forward strand.
CAAAGTTTGCATTTTTTTGTAGAGGTGGTCAAAAGAGAGGCTCCAAGAAAACGAATTGAAGCTCGTGTAAGAACGTTCTTATCGAAAATACTAGCTATTAGTCAACTCTCTAATGAAGAGGTAGTAATGGGTAGGTTCTTGGTCAGACTCCTAGTCCGCTCCCGCGGTATCGTTTATGCTTATATATAGGGTGTACCGAAGCTGACCCACCACACTCCCGATACTTTGGACTCATACTGATTGTCTACCAACAGCCTAGATAGAATTACACACCACCCTCATTTACCTGTAAACCTATGATTGCGTTCCGGACCGTAATCATCGATTTACCTTACACTAGGGTGTTATGCTTTTCGATAACCCTAACAAAAACTAATTGCGTGCAACCAATCTGTAATAGCTACTGTAATGAAATAATGCTCAATTATGAAATGGTTAGAGGTCCTTCCCTTCTGGGTTTTACCTTTAACCGTAATGAGAATAACATGTAAGTATAAGACATGGTTAGAGGTTCTTCCCTTTCTGGTTCACCCTTAACCGGTAACTTCTGTTCATATCGATGGCTCTAAACACTCATATTGATAAACTCTGAGGTTTACACCATTCCCCTCTAACTAAAGAAATACTCTAATCCGATTCGTACGTGGGCACTGGCTTAGATCTCATACGAGTTATCAACTAGTATGTTCGTTGGCCATGACGATGAACAAAATAATGTAAAGTATAACAGGGTTTTGCTCAAAACAGGAAGAAAAATATACATACCAAATGTGCGTTCATGTAAGTATATAAGTGTAGGATAAAATTTCGATTGAAATAATAGTATAATATAAATCGAGTAAATCGTTCAAAATGAAAGTAAACGAGTTAAATTACGGCTCAAAATCAGTGTTGTAAGAGTAACTGCTAATAATTAGTGCGAGTGTAATAAGATAAATTTTCGTTTTATCAAAACGTAGTTTGCTCAATCTTTGTGATATGGTTGAAAGAATAGTAGTAATGCATGAGGATAACTTTTTAGAAATCGAAGTGTGTTTTAGATTCAAAACAGGTTCATTTGAAAAATCTTCGTAAATACACATTTTCATGTGTTTACGAGATGTCAAGTTTGAAAAATGTTACGAGGCTTATTATTAGTTGCAAATTTCACCCGAAAATATGTATTGGATAGGTCACACAAAAGATTTACATTTGATCTTTAAAATATGCAATACAAGTTTCTAAAATGCAAAATGAAACAATTTCATGAAGTATGTGTAAATCTAATGTCTTTTTAAAGACCAAGATTTAAAATGACGTGAATGATAAAAATCAACGTATGTAATACGAATAGATTCCCAATATTTAAGAAAATTCATAATTTATCATTTAAGTCTTCAAATGATGAACAAAACATAAATATCAATATCATAAAACATTGAGATTGTTTCCATAGGAAACTTTGACTAACTAAAGTAATTGAAATGTTATTAGTGACTTGTGGGGGCGTACTTTAGCCTATAAGTGAATGCTCATCCCGAGAGTTCCCAGGTCGGCATACGGGTCCCTCGTCTGATTGGGATTTATGCGAAATGCCAGGCCTAGACAGAAAACTCAGGATACAGGCGCTCACCCTTCCAGATTGCACGTGCCCCATCACTAGAAAATTCCAAAACTTTAGCGGGATTAAAAACGAGATGTAGAAATAGATCCTTGAGATGTTGATTTCACTCCTAACTCAAAGATGTATTTCAAAATTGAAAACGATTGTGGAATGAAAGCAATCACTAAGTTAAGGATATCACTCCCACCTTAGTGGTTAAGTTCTTTTTTGAAGGAAATACTTTTTGAGGTGTGGATGTCACTCCTATTCCAAAGGTATATTCCTAATATAAATAACATATAAAGGAGTGAAACTAATCACCAAGGTATGGATGCCACTCCTAACTTGGTGATATCATTTCATTTGTGAAATACGAGTTTCTGCTTCTCCAAGTAAAATACCGAAAGAATAACGAGAAAGTATCATAGCGAAAATTCCTTGGAAGAAAATATAAGAATAAAGAGAAAATATACACGAGAGGACTCGTCAATGTAAGCTTAGTTATAGTCTAGGCTAAAGGCATTCTGATAACCTAATTCCCTATAACCATGGCTCTGACAATCTGTAACATCCCAACCTATGGCGGAAACATCGAGGTGTCACGTAGTGACGATTGCTCAATAGCTCATGGTACTAAAGTGTAAATATTGATAGATTGATTAAATAGTTTATTACATTGAAATGAGCTACAAAGATACAATGATTCAAACTAACAATCTAAACTGGAATACAATGAATCCAAAATCTAAGTATAAATTCCAAAAGCTTAAAAGGCGTCTAAAAATAACCTGAAACATGTACGAAAATAGTATAGGTCAATACAAAAATGTATTGGTGAGCATACCCTGTTTTGAATACACCATGATCCAAAATGCTTAAAATCATGTATATTACTTGCCCTATTTTTTTCAAAAAAAAAAAATATATTGGGAAGTCAGAGTTTCTAGAGTTTACCAAATAAGGAGGGTTTTCTCTATAACCATTCCCTATATATATATATATATATGGGAGGGTTATCTTTAGAACGCTAAATATTGTGAGAACAAGTAAAAAAATTAATCAAAATCAATTTTTTAATACAAACCTCATTATAATCAAAATACAACATTAATAAATAAATTTTCTTTCCAAATAATTTATCTTTTCTTGCAAAAACACTTTCAAATTAACTTTTTACACATGTGTAAATGAAACAGTTTACACATGTATAAAAAGTAAATTTACACATGTGTAAAAACAAATTATTTTTGTATACGTTTGAATTTTTACGCATAAATTATGTTTTTTAGATTGTATTTTATTACAAAAGACAAGTGTAAAAAGAAATTTTGAATTTGAATGGTTTTAGATGCCGTTCGCACAAAATATACGTGTTCTCAAATTAAATTTCCCATATATATATATATATATATATATATATATATATATATATATATAGGATAGAGATAATTTGGAAACTCTAGTGAGATGGAGAAACTATGGAAACCCATTTATGACCTTAGATTTATTCCAATCAATGGTTCAGATTTGATCTGTAATATTTTAATAATAAAATTTGTGTGTTTTTTATGTTGTATCTCGTTGGAGGGCATTATAGTCCATCTGAAATTCTAAAAAGAGCATCTTTGGGAAGGAGAAAAAGCATGCAGTACTTTTGACGTGACAAAACCGTCAAAATATTTGTAAAGTCCTCTCTCTCATTAATATTTCCTCATAACACAATCTCCAAAAAGAACACAAACAATCTCTCATCCAAAGTCTCCCATCTCTCTCAAGAACACGGTCATTTCCCCCAAATCAGTATCCGATTTCGTTATGCATAATTGAGGTTAGTGATCAATACTCCAATATTTTATAAGTGTAACTACTACCAAACTGTCTTCGTATTATTGTTTTGGTTTTTTATTTTTTATTTTTTATTTTTTTTTTTGCAGATCTTAGGCGTTAGGTTTTCAAAATGAGGCAAAGTTTGAAGGCTTTGAAATCGTCGAAAAAAGTGGATGCAGGGGCTAAGGGTTATAGCAGGTAATCTTGAAACCTTGTTTTTGTATGGATTAGTTGGTTTAACTTGTTATAAAAAAGATAATGGTGTAATCTATTGTTTAAAAGAGAAAAATTGTGTAAATACTTAAATTTAATGTGAAGTTTATGTGTCTAGATGATGAATTAGGGTTTGTTTGAAATAATGTATGGAAACACTTATTTTTTTTTTTTTTTTTATGCTTTCAGAGAAAGGTTAAAAATGAAAAAAGGAAGATTGTTAGGAGGTTGTTGAATTTATTGAACATAAGTTAAAAAAAAAAAAAAATTGTTGTAGTATACTGTTAAAGAGAAAAACACATGGTTTGAAACTGTGTTTTCTTTAATTAATTGGTTCTTTTTTTTTTTTTAATCTTGGTACATGCTTAATGGTTTTTTAACAAAAAAAATTGTAATATACTGTTTAAGAAAAAAAAAAGCAGTTTGAAATTGTAGTTACTTTATTTAATTCATTCATTTTTTTATAAAAATGGGGTATATATGCTACTGGTTTTGAAAAAAAAAAAATATTAATTTCTACAGAATAGCGTGGAAAAAAATGGAAAAAAGGGTAGTTATAAACAAGTAGTTACATATATTATGTAAGTGTAACACAGTTAAAAGGGATTTTTCAACAAGTAACATGACAAACAACAAAAATGGAAAGAAAGTTAATTATATAAGATTTGTTACAAAAATGATACAATTGTAAACACTGTTGAAATTTTTTCAGGTATCTGACAGAAAGCGGAAGGTTTGCACAAGGTATTCCTGGTGGTCTGAACACTGTACAAAAGTAAAAAAATGAAAAAATGTCAAACTTTTAAAAAACTAATTCACATTTCAAATTATTGTGATTCAGGCAGGAAAAGCCCTCGTATTGCACGTAATAAGTATTTATTAGAAACCTTTAATCGAAAATGTGTAGGGAGGTATTGTTTAGGAGTGCATACGGTGTGGAAGCTAACAGATCAGTGTTTAAAAGTTTAGCGGCAAAAACACGAGTTATAGATGAGGTCATAAATTGTTGGGTGGAGGTCTTGAACTTTGAAGAAAGGTACAAGGAAGCAGGATCAGTAAGTAGGTTGTTTGTGGGGACTAAAGCAATTGTAAGTAACCAATAAAGGCTGCTGATTTTGAGAATTTTATAGTAGTAATTTTTGGAATTTGAACAAATGACACATTATTAACTTATTCTTGTTGGCTCATAGATTGACTGGATGCTGAATGCGGAAGACACCACTGAGGAGCAGAGAATGGACAAATTTACCAAAAACATGAGGGCGGCTGTGTACGGGGACGACAACCTGGTGGGGCTACAATCTTTTGGATTAGTTTTCTTCCCAATAGTTGAATTTGACCATTACTACGTGATCGTGTTTGACTTGGAGAATGCGATAATTAAAGTGATTGATAATTGGGGGGACGTGTACCCGTTGGTTCGCTTAATTGACCACCCGGATTACTTTTCAAAGGACTCCGCCTTCAAAGTGGTAAGCAATATGTCTTTTTAGCCTATTTATTTTTTGTGATAATATTCACACTATTGATAAATAAAAAAATGGAAAATGATTTGCAGAAGCATTTGTTCGTAAAGTACCTTCATCAAGTGAACCATCCGAAAAAAGACGAAATGGAAGCGGCGCCTATCACTAAAGAAATCATTGGGTGGGCAACAAAAACGAATTTGCACGACTGCGGAGTTTTTGTGATGCGCCATATGGAGAATTATATGGGGCCGGGGAAACCATTTGATTGCGGCTTTAGTAGGAATGGTGCAAAAAAGTTAGCGGAACTGCGGAGGCTGAGAACAAAGTACGCTGCACGTATGTTGCTGTCGGATGCAAATGTTTTGAGAGATAAAATTGCAGCTACATGAAAGTGGTTAGTAGTACTGTTTTTATTTGGTGGTAAAAATGTTACAGTAACGTTGAATGTGTGTGCACTTAAAAAACTACTTAGTCTTTATTTTGTAATTCTAATGAACTAGTCTAATGCTACTGCAAATGTAACTGTGTTACAAAGGACAGCAGTGTTTTGGAAAAAGCACAAGAACATATGTGCGTTATGAAATCAGGCTGCTTATGAATCCTACTGCCTTTTCTTATTTTCTTTTAATAATTAATTTATAATATATATTGTTTTGTTTGTTTGTTGATTTACTTTTGTGATAAAATTTTTTTTTTTTTGGATAACAAATATAGGTGTGTCATAACATGTTGGATAAAGGGTTGAAAGTGACCTTTTCATAAAAAGGTTGAAAAGTGACCTTTTCATTAAAAGGTTAGGTATCTTTAAATGCAGATTGGGACCACCCAACCACAACCACCTTATACTTTATTTGTCATGTAATGAATAACACTAACCCCCAACCACCCAAAAAAAACTCTATAAATTTACAAGGCAATACATCTCTCTATAGTCAAATTGAAAAAACAAAAAACATGAAATCAACACCAAGCACACCTCCTGAAGTTGAACTTCGGGGCAGAAACTTTGCTCCTATAAATTATTACCTTCGACCTAGAAACAACCATCATGTCCAAGGTCACGAACAAGTGCGACCTTTTGCACCCGTTAACATCCAACCTGACCCGTTGCCCTTGCCGGCTGTCGTAGAAGACAATCAACCAGATCAAGTTGTAAATGGAAATGTGGTTGAGGAGAATGACCTCGAACATCATGAGGTTGTACTTAACCAGCAGGTTTTATTGGAAGAACAAACCTGGGTAGGGGTTCACGAGGTTACACAAGGTAATGTTGACGATGAATTAGATTGGAATTTGGCTTATGAACTGCTATACCCGCAAGGAAAAAATGAAGATGACGTGGATGCCACATCCGAAGGCCACAACGTAGGTTCACATGCAGATCACACGCGGTCAAGTACTTCTCGTCCGACTATGGTTACCCCAGAATGGGCAAAAGGGTATGAAACAGATCCTGGCGCTGAGTATGTGGATTGGTCGTATGTGACATAAAGCCACCTTAGTCAACAATAAGGATTTTGGAAACTTATGTGTGTGTCAAACAATCTAAAAAATATGATCCTACCTCTGATATAAGATCTTTTGTCTAATTTTTTTGGAATCATGGTATCAAAGATAAAATTGTTACAAAAAATAATATATGACAAAACAAAATATTTTACAAAACATCAGGAATGTAAAAATCACTTATTTATAGATGCTTACAGTAAATTTGTTTGATTAGAAAAAATAAAAGTCGTCAGTATCCTAGAAGGCCATACAAATAGAACTATGAAGACAAAATAGAAGTGTGTATACTATATCATGACTAGACATGAATTGTTACATTACTAAGTAAAATGTAACAAAATTTTATTGGCAACAGAAGGAAATGTATAAGGCAATAGAAAATCAGGAAAAATCAAATGTGATTTATTATGACTAAATATATTAAAAAAACCATTTCTTCAAACATTCACAAAAAAAAAAAAAAAAAAAAACTTGGAACAAATAAAGGTATGTCAAAACAACATTATTGTGTGATTAAAAAAACAAGAAATGGAGGTATCTATGTTATAAAAAGTATATTTATAAAGTATAATATGTTACATTGAAAAATCATAAAAAAAAGGGATGATATCTAGACATCCTTGATATCTATATTATATAATTTTATTATTAGGGAAATGTGTATGAAAAGATTAGACATGCATAAAAAAAAATACACTAGTACTTTATGTAACAGCTTTAGGTGACATAAAGCCAACTTAGTCAACAAAAGGATTTTCCAAACTTATGTGTGTGTCAAAAACAATCTTAAAAAATGATTCACCGTCTGATATAAAAGATCGTTTTACTGATTCTTTTGAATCAAGGTATCAAAGACAAATTGTTACAAAAAAAATAATATATGACAAAACAAATAATTTATAAAAAATCAGGAATGGAGAAATCACTTATTTATACATGTTTTCAAAAAAATTGTTTGATTAGATAAAATAAAGTTGTTAGTAGCGTAGAAGGCCATACAATAAAACTATGAAGACAAAATAGAAGTGTGTATACTATATCATGAGTAGACACATGATGTGACAACACATAAAAAAAAATAAAGAGATTCCTTTATTATTGTACAATAAGAAAAAGAAAATAAACCTTTTTGAAAACCACCCACGTGAATGCATAGACTTCATTTAATGAAGTTCACCTACTTCCTTTTAGTCACATGTTTTCAAGAAAAAGTGAAAAAAAGGTTTGTAAATAATTGGGTATGGGGAGGGTGTTCGTAAATTGATTCTCCTCCATTTATTAAGACACATAGATAACAAATAAAAAAAAAAAAAAAAAACTCTAGCTTCATTGAGATGTGCCATTTTTGGTTTAAAAAAGCATTCGTCAAAAATTCCGTTAAAGGCAGTTCTGTGAAGACTTTATATACAAATGTAAATGATTGATAAACGATTCTATTATTCTCAAAAATCATTTGGGCACATCCTCAATTTTTAATGGGGCTATTTGGAAAAAATGTAGTATTGGCGTGTTTGTGTAAAAAATAAATGAAACTGATATTGGGGGATCTTTGCGGACAAAGCAATAGTATGCTTTGACAACAAAAAATTAAGATGCGTAATAACATAAAATAATTGAAAACTGATATTGGTGGGTCCTTGGGGGGATCTATTTTGTACTCCAATAATAAGGTTTACTAGAAAAAACATTTTAGGGACATAACAAAACTTATAAGATACGTAATAGGATAAGAAAAAAACCAATTAGAGACATAACAAAAAGCATAATATAAAATACCAGACTATACTGAGCCCAAAACCGAGCACATACAAAAGCAATCATACAGTAGCAAAATGTTACAGACGTAACATACTGAGTAGCAAAATGTTACAGACGTAACATACTGAGTAGCAAGCTAAATAACAGCTAAAATTATAACAAAAGCATTCCCAAATTAGATAGATGGCTCAGTAAATAGTCGAGATAAGTGCCCTTAAGTGGCTGGAGATGGGGTCTGGGTTTGGGAGCTACCACCAGAAGCGTTAGCAACACCATTTGACATCTTCCTGCAATTACGAGAGTCGTGGTTTATTACGTATTTGTTGCACGTGCGACAGAGCCTTGGAGCTTTAGGGGGCTTGGCGGCCTTCGTTTCAGCAATAACAGATTTCAGGCGACGATTTCTTCCACAACCTTTAGTACGAACAACCTCTGGATTGCTACATGAGATCTCAACATCCATTGGTTGGCCAACCAACTCTTCCACAACAGCCTCATTTGATTCGATAACAGGTGCTTCAATAGACCTGTGATCAACAAGGTTAATTTTTATATCTTTCAAACGCTGAACCAAGTTAGAAAGCAAATCCGTGTCAGTCCGGACAACGTCAACACATTCAGTAACCAACTCCAAAATCTGGTTGCGCAAAACAGCTTGTGGGGACTGGTCAATACCATAACGATTTTCAATAGAAAAAACGCGCTTAGGCAGTGCATCGCGTAGCCACCTATCAGAAACATACATGGCTGGAATTTTCTGGACATTCTTAACCCGATAAACACAAAACACATGACGGCACAAATAGCCAATACGGATGAATCCACGACAAGAACACTCAGCAGACGAATCAATCGGGTTAAACTTGACCTGTCCAACAAATAAAGAAGTTTGTAAAAAAAATAAGGAACAAGTTTACAGATTGGTTAGACATATTAATTAATTGGATACGTATGGACAGGATATACAAAAAAATACCTCAAACACATTAACATAACCATTCATCCGATCTAGGTGAGTGACTGAAAAAACCAACAACTCATCAACAGGCTTGGTGTTTGAGACATAACAACATTCCTTTCCCTTTGCAATCTCTTTTAGTACTTCCATAAAAATCGTATGCGTATACAACTCAAAGGCATGTCTCTCAATATTTAAACCGGTAGTGTCTGGAAATTGTGTAGTAGAGGTTTTATACTCAGACATCCTTTGCCGATAGCGCTGTGCATCAATTCTGGTTTCATAGCACAACATAAACTGAACTAGCGTATTAGCGCTTGTAGAATTAACTTTGAAACAGGCATTCGAGCTCTCACAACGGGACGTAGTTTTCATCAAGCAACACATGGGGATCTCACGAAAGTAAGCAGGTACCCAACGTTCCCTAATATCATACATTTCCTTCAACCAAGAGTGGTCTTCCAAACCAAAATTAACCAATAGCTCTTGCCAACGACTCTCAAAGGTTGACGGCTTGATATAAACATTCCATACCAAACGATGGATGCATTGACGGAAATTGGTGTTTTGTAACAACTCGCCAGTCATCTGCATACATGTAAAGTTGTAAAAAAAATGAATAAAAAGCAAACATTAACAAATAGCAAAAAGACATTCAGAAAAACTAAAAAAAAAAAAATGTAGACAGCAAAGTACCTTGACAGGTAACTTCTTCATAATATGCCACATGCAAAGGCGGTGGCGAGATTCAGTAAAGACTTGAAGAATGGCTTGCCTCATCGCCGGGTCTTGGTCGGTTAAAACTAATGCTGGTTGCTTTCCATGAGCTTTCAGAAATGATTGGAGCAACCATTTGTATGAGTCAATGGTTTCACTAAAAATCAGCCCAGCACCAAAAGTTACACACTGTTTGTTGTAATCCACACCAGTAAAAGGAACGAAGATCATGTTGTACCTGCACAAAAAAAAAAAAGAGAAAAAAAAAGAAAACAGGTAACTTATGTTACTTATGTAAGAACAAATATAGCTAACTTATGTTACTTATGTACCAACAAGAATGCACAAAAATACTTACTTATTGGTTTGATAAGTTGCATCAAATGCAACAACGTCACCAAAAACTTTGTAATTCAGCTTCGAAATCTCATCAGCCCAGAAAATAGATGTAAGTTGACCATTTTGCACAACGAAATCATAAAAGAATTCTGGTAAACTATCAAAGCGATCACGCAAACGATCAAGCACTAACTGCGAATCTCTTTCACCGATGAAAATTCTCATTTTTTGACAGAAGTTTTTGAAGTCAACTGGTGTGCCGTGGACATTATGATGACCACCCTTCATGGTAACGTAACAGCTGTGGGCTCTGATGGGGCCAATCTTGTTCAAGCTCATCTGATGAATGAACTGCTTGGCAGCAAAACTAAGCTTACGACCAGATTTTGTAAGGTCGCGGTTATATGTGTCAACAAGAGGATGGTTATGGTTCTCTACGAACTTCTTAACAACATAACAGCCTTTTTCTTTGCATAAAATTACACAGATGTGTGCATCACAGTCAGTGAGTGTAAATGTAGTTTGACGAGCCTTCAGCGTATCATCCACCAAGGAGTCAAACGTACGCTTCATTTGAGGTTTCCCAGCTTTGTTACACCGGAAATACTTATGGGTGACGACACCGTTCCATACTTTCGCTTGGTTTTTCCTAACTGAAAAACCAGCTTGCTCGGCGTAAGACGCATACAACGTATACGCATCATCCAAATTGTCAAATGAACGCCCAACAACCGGCTTATCCTCCAAGGCAACATTGGGAGTCCAGATCCTAGTTCCATTAGGCGTTTGGAAGACAAGAGCAGGGGTCTGATTGGTTGCTATAAAAAAAATAATAAAGTGGTGAAAATAATTGAAACAAGTTATAAAACATAAAATTCTTACATATGTATGAGAAAAAAAAAACATAAGTAACAAAAACATATGTCACTTATGTACCAAAAAAAAAAAAAGATTCTTACATATGGTTATCCTCGTTTTTTAGTATGTAACTTACGTAACCAAAAAATAAAAAAAATCCAATAATATATCTTTTACACAAGACAAAAACATTTAACAACTAGTACATGCATATGAACCAAAAAAGGTAACACAATGATATATATTTTAAAAAGGTTTTAATCTAATTTTTGTAAGTTGTGTAAAATGTTGAAATATGAACCAAAAAAGTAACACATAATCAGAAGAAAAAAAATAACATCCAACCATAATAAAAAAAACCAAAAAAAAACAAAAATACACTGTACATGAATGATAACAAAAATCCTAAACAAAAAATAAAAAAAAAATATGTACTGCAGAAATAAAAAATAAAGACAAAGGACAAAAAGACATAAGTAACCAAATTTAATATATCAAAAAAAACAAAAAAAAATTAAATGATATATATTTCTACAACATATGTCACTTATGTATCAAAAAAAGTTACAAAAAACATATGTCACTTATGTATCAAAAAAAAGTTTCTTCCGTGTATTTTTTCCACATTTTGTGTACGTAACTTAAGTAACAAAAAAATAAAAAATTAAAATGATATATATTTCTACAACAGACAAAACTTAAGACTAGGGAAAGTTTTAAAAAACACAATATAAGCTACATGGAGGGTATTAAAGAAAATGGAAATAAAGTATCTTAATAAAAAAGAAGCTCTTTTGCATCATTAATAAACGTGTACCAAAAGAGTGGAAATAAAACTTTTCACTTAATTTAAGTAAAAACAAATTTAAAAATCTGCAAAAATACTTCTTGTTACTGTTTTTTATTCACAAAATATGCCTAATAGTAAGGTGAAGGCTTGTTTAAAAAAGTTGTATAATCAAAGGTTTTATGCTCGTTACACAAAGTTAAAGTAGTTCATGTGCTCATTAAAAGATATAAATTAAAAAAAATAGCTAAAAATCTAAAACAGAAAATGTATAAACATAAAACATAAAACATAAAATTGTGTTCAATAAAACCTGGACCATCCTGAAACACAACAACATCGTGAGTCAAAGAAGCGGATCTGGGCAACACATGGCTACTGTTCTCTGAAAAAAAACAAGAGAAAAAAAAACATACACGATTAAAACAACAAAAAAGGGAATTTTGCACAACCAAAATGTCGTGAAAATGAAGTAATGAGAGTGGAAAAACAAAAGTTATGAACCTGGCAAGTTTAACACAGCAGATATGGGGTCTTCATTAGTTTCGAAATCAGAAAGAAGGTTGCGTGGTACGATCGGGGTCGGATAATTTTCAAGGTTGTGAGGTACGAGGTGGGTAGGGGAACCAATCTCACTGTCATCATCCATAATTGCTATGTTTTGAATGATATATGGTGCCTGGTTTGTTGGAGAAGAAATTAATGGCTAAACATTTAATATAAGCTTTTGAGTATGGGTTTTGGAGGAGACTTTTGAAGGATGAGATTTCAATGTTTGACTGAGTTTTGAAGACATAATATATTAAAAATATACTACATGGTACAAAAGAGAAAAGTGGGTATGTTAAAGAAGGGATGTCTGTAGTATGTCAGCATCAATCAGAAAGAAAATCTTTCATCTTATGCGAAACAATGGGAAGTTACCATCATGCCCTTCATGCCCAAAGGTAAGAGAGTATATGTGGAGAAATGGTGACCCTTGGATGAGTTTCAAGGGTTTCTCCAACTCACAAAGGTTTCCAATGGATACATACCCTATATATATATATATATATACATATAAAACTTTCCCCTATATAGGGGAGGGTTATCTTAAGGACGCTAAATATCGTGAAACCGTGAGAACAAGTAAAAAAATCAATCAAACTAGTTTTTTTTTTAAATACAAACCTCATTATAATCAAAATACAACATTAGTAAATGAATTTTCTTTCCAAACAATTCATCTTTTTTTTGCAAAAAAACATTAAAATTTACCTTTTACACATGTGTAAATGAATTAGTTTACACATGTATAAACAATAAATTTACACATGTGTAGAAACAATTTACTTCCGTATACGTTTGAACTTTTACGCGTAAATTGTGTTTTTGAGATTGTATTTTATTAATAAAGATAAGTGTATTTTTTTTTAATTTGAATGGTTTTAGATGGCGTTCTCGCGGTTCGCACGAAATATAGGTGTTCTCAAATTAATTTTCCCATATATATATATATAACCTAGGAGTTGTTTTTCAACCCCTAAGCCGGTAAGTGTTAAACCAATAAGAGGTCTGACTGGGTAAGAGACTCTGAACTAGTAAGTGTTGAGTCGGTAAGAGTACGCCTATGTGATAGTGGTTAGTGGTGGTGGGTCGAGGAAGTTGTGCGTGAGTAGACAGACGAGGGATATGAACACAAGTGAATGGATAAAAGGGTACGTAAAATTTTTATTCAGCATCATCGTCAAACTTAATAGGTAAGAGGCTTGACGCCTGATTTAGTAGTGTCCTTATGATGAATTAAATACACTTAATGCTGGTTAATTCAGTGGTAAACTCTTAACAAAATCATTAAGATGCTACCAAGCCTAGAAAAATTTTCACACATATTAACAAATAAGTTTGATTGTTGTTATGCAAATAATAACTTACTATATAAAAAAGAATAATTTTAAGAAGTATGTAGTCATGTATGTGTGTATATATATATACTTCTCAAATCTCATGACACTTATGTATTCATTTAAAAGACTTTCAAGTTCCAACTCTTTCATACACCTCTACTCTTCTACTCAGTACTCACATTAATTTCCTATCCAAATCTCACTCATTTTGCTCAAACAGCTTCATCTCAACATCACACTTTATAACACTCATTTCCAACCCATTACCTAAACAAAATGGATTCAGATGACCCGACAAACAAGCGGGTCAAACGTAGCAAAGACCATGCAAAAGAAAACAACCACACCAATATTATTGCCACAAACATTAAACCCACCAAAACCAACAGTAAGCATCCAGTTTATAGAGGTGTCCGAAGACGTGCATGGGGAAAATGGGTATCCGAGATCCGAGAACCCAAGAAAAAGTCCCGGATCTGGCTCGGAACCTTTACCGACCCGCAGATGGCCGCACGTGCACACGACGTCGCCGCGCTTTCCATTAAAGGAAAATCGGCTATCCTTAACTTCCCCGAACTGTCGGGCATCTTGCCTAGACCGGTTTCGAGCTCCCCACGTGACATTCAGGCGGCTGCCACTGAAGCTGCTGCCATGGTTCACCTTACAACTGATACGACGTCGTTAACATGCTCAAAAGAGGTGAGTAAGGTAGTGGAGGTTTTTCCGTCGTTGGGAGAGGGTTTTGTGGCGGAGGATTTTGTTATGTTGGACGGTGGTTGGGACTATGACTTGGCGACGCGGTGGCTAGAGGGCGGAGACGGTGGATATTATGGTGGTGGAGAGGCGGTTGGTGTAATGCCGGCGAGTACCGGAAGTGTTGTTATGCCTAGTAGCTTATTCATCGATGCCTCGTTATGGCAATATTAATTAAGTGATAAAAATAAATGTTTCATTTATATTGTTAGTTACTCCTATGTTATAGTCCCGTGGGTCCCACGAACTGGTTAAAACCATAGCGAATTTTAAAATACCTTGGTATCATTGTAGGTGTCTAGAATTTCTATTTGATGGGGTAGTTAAAACTTACATGTTTGGATTTGATTTTGTTGTAAAATAATAACGTGTGTGAATTAGTTATGAACCTTAAAATAAAAAAATTAATCGTTATATTTTAATATTATTGTTTCATGTGAAATTTCCTAAAGTGAACTTGTGTAGTTGTCTTGGAGAAGGTAGCTAAAATAATATCACCGTGATTCCTTAAAATTGGAGTTGGAGGTATCGAGATTTTTTATAATATCTATGGATGTTAGTAAAGTCAAAACAGCACATGATACCTATTGTTATTTTTTGTGTTAGTAAAGTCTAAAGGAGACGCTAATGCAAATGTTAGCGTAAAATGTGTAAGAAGGGTTAGGGTGTCATGTTACATAAGATAATGAGGGGTACGATTGTAAAATTACTGCGTCATTAACTGCCACGAAAAGTTTGCTAATAGCACATTAGTAATTGTTGCGTAATAGATATATAAAATTTAGGGGAAATAAAAGCGGACTAATCAAGTCTAATTAATAAACCTTCGTTACGAGAAAACCCTGCATATTCAATGACGAAAACAATGGCGACGTAGAAGATGAAAACAAGTAACGTGATTATATCTATAATTATAACAGCCATGCATGTATAATTCTACATTTGCGTAGTTTAATTATTTACGAAATAATCATGTTTTGTGTTAATGTACAATTGAAAGGAGATCTAAACAAACGTATGATAAAATGACGAAAAATGTTAATGAAGGTAAGTTATGGATGATCTATATTTTGCGAGATTATATAATTGTGATTAAGGTTGTGTATAAGGAACCTAATGTGTAGCTAGGGCTCGAACATAAGTTGCGTCAATAAGTTGCGTGATATTAGAAGTTACTGATTTATATTTTTGACATTATAGTGGTTCAATATTGATTTATGAACAAATTTGTATTTAGTAGAATAGACTTTGCGATTCAAAAAATGATAGCAGCACAGCTTGTTGCTCCGTTACCCATTATCCAGATGTAATTTGGTTTTTATTGTGGAATGAAAGAAATGTTAACATGAAAAAAAACATTATATACAACTTGCGTTTAAAGTATATATAACTTGCGTTTTAGTTGTTATCAAGTTGCGTTTAACTTATTAACAAATTGCGTATTAATTATTTTGATCTTGTTATGTTGAAGATCCAGATGATGACTTCCAACCTCCAGTTACTAAATTAGTAAAAACTAAGCATATGAAAAGAAATGAAAAGGAGACAGTTGACTCGGACATGGATTTTGAAGTCCCAAACAAGAAGAACAAGAATGATAAAAAAACCGAGGCAAAAGAATTCATGGAATACAGGCAGCAAAGAATGAAAATGAGATGTTCTCTCGCTGATTTTATGGTGAACATACAATACTTAACAGAGGCACAAAAAATGATCTTAAGGAGATGGGATTTGGCAGCATACTGTCTATGGAGTATGAGTCAATTGCTACAACATTCGGATACTGGTTGTTAATGAACTATGATGATAAAACAAGCATACTAAATATGGGGAATCGTAGCATCAAAATAACATCATCAACAGTACATGAGGTTTTTGGCATCCCAAAAAGAAAGATCTATGTTCTTGAGAAGAATAAGCCAAGAAAGGGTTCTGATACTACTATTGGTGAATTTAAAAACCAGTTTGATACTACAAGAATGACTGTTGTAGGATTCTTCCACTAATGGCAGATTATGTAGATGGTGGGAGACTATTCAAGTTAAATTTCCTCGTTGCATGGCATACACTATTTGGCGAAATCACAAAAACCACAATTGTGAATCAAAGATTTTTATTGGGTATAGATGATGAATCTGAAATTCCAAATATGAATTGGTACGGGTATATGCTTGAATGTTTGAAGATAACTAAGGCTGGTTGATTTGGATATAAAGACCTTTACAATGGACCTATAGCCTTGTTGAATGTGAGTACATATTTAAAGTTTTTATGATGCTAACGCAAATAATTTTTTATTTATAACGCAAGTTTATTTTGCACATTATCATCATTTAAAATTAGGTACTGTACCTACACGAGTACAATAAAAGACATAAGCCTGAACTTGGAATCAAAACACCAGCAATCTCTTACATCACATCAACGGTGTTGACGGAAATGGAGTCGTACCTTTATAACAATGGTCCTTTGACTCCTTGTAGGGGTGACGGCAATGGAGGTGATAAACAAGAAAGTAATATCAAAGGAAATCAGTGTGGCTATGAAGGGGTAAATGATGTTGTACGAGCTTTACTGTCAATGCCTTCACAAAATCTAACGAATGTTGAAGAAGCTTATACATTGCCCGATGTACAAACACCAGCGCATAAGAAAGATTGTTATTTAGAAGAACAAATTAGAATAGAAGAGTTGAATCAACATAATGATGTTGCCAATGTTGAAGAATATTATACCTTTCCCGATGTGCACACACTAAAAGGACAGACTCAAAATGCTGATTGTGAAGAAAATATTGGAAATGATAAGTTAAATGAAGAAAATGATGTTGTGGATGTTGAAGAAGATTATATCTTACCCAAGGTGCACACATCAAAAGGTAAAAAAAAATTGTTGATTTTGAAGACAACATTGGAAATGAGAAATTTGATGAGGATGGTATTGATGAGCTAGAAAATAGGCATAACATGAATTTGCGGACACAAACACAAGAGATGCTTCAATATTACATTACTCAGTATCCCCTTAGTGGTGTTGAATATGACAAAGAAAAATATGAAGCAAGATAGAAAGCAAAGAAGGTAAATTTTTGAATAGTAGGCAACTTGTTTTTATAAAACGCAAGTTGTGTTTTGTGAAACGCAAGTAGAAGTTGATTGTTAGACGCAAATAGATTTTAATTTTGATTATTAAACTCAAAATAGATTTTTTGATTTTATATATTCGTATTACTTAGGTATGGATGCAATGGATAACAACATGAGAAAATACCAGGAAATTGAAGAAGAGATGGAAGAGATGGTTGAACAAGTAAAAACAAAGTAATTTTGGTGTACTGAGTTGATGCAAATATGTACTAAGTGGGCTTCCATTAGAAGTAAAACAATATCTGTGAAAGAAAAAAAAAATGATCACATGAATCAAGAAGATAATGATGCTGAAGAAATTGTGGTTCGTTTAAATGATGGCATAGAAAATGAAAAAAACTAATATAAATGACGAAACAATTGAAGGTGTGGTTACAAGAGTGAATGAACCTACACCTGGTAATTAAGCAAAATAAGATCTATAACATAAACTGGTCAAATTAGTGACACAACAATAGATCAGCTACAGATAGTCGAACATAGTTTATGCTATAAAAAGTGATGAGGGGACGTTAGATGGGTCAGAAACAGAAAAACAGACATTGCCACAAATACACCATTAAAAAACAGAAAAAAGGGACAGAGAAAACAACCACACCAATATTATTGCCACAAACATTAAACCCACCAAAACGAGGTATGTTATTTACACAAGAACAAAAATTAGGTTTGCACAACCCTCTACGGATCGTAGAGGTCTCTACGGGCCGTAGAGGGTGTTAGTGCAATAAATGAGGGTAGCCTCTACGGTCCGTAGAGGTGGGTTGGTGGAGTGCATTTAAGCCCTAGACGGCCCGTAGAGGTCTCCACGGCCCGTAGGCAATACGAGGTACGAGGACAATCAATGAACAGACTGACTTGAAGTGTGTCAGTCTGAAAAAGCAATCCTTTGAAGGGCCGTGGTGGCCTCTACGGCCCGTAGAAAACAGGGTTGTTAGGAGGATTAAACCCTCTACGGGCTGTAGGGGTCCCTACGGGCCGTAGATATCAGGGTTTGTTGGGTTCATTATATCCTCTACGGACCGTAGAGACCCCTACAGCCCATAGAGGTCCAGATATATTCTTCTTCCTTGTCTTCTTTTCTTAGTCGACGAAACATTTCAAAAAAACCAGAGCACGGAAAATCCGATCGATTCCAAGCTACCGCGATGTCTTCGGACCACTTTAGTAATGTTTCGGATGAATGGGAGCATTCGTTTAGCATATCTCACGTCTCGGAAAGCCTTTTCGGACCCGTGGTGGAACGTGGTGAGGAGGAGGTTAGATCCGTTATTCACTGTGGTGACGGGAAGGCACTACCCGATTTGAACCTGCTGCCCGATTTGAACCAGGAGTACGTAGAAGAACCAGAGTCATTTGACGTGCCGCCAAGTCATCCTCAGTACGAATACGGGACTTATCATTCGCACGAGGAGGGTCATGGCAGCTTCAAGGAATCGCACGAGGGAGGTGATAACGGTGGCGACGAACCTGTCCCGGATGTTTCGTTTGAAACAAGTCAGGTGTGTTTATGTATTTACACTTGTTTATAATTTAGACCCGTGTATATTTAGTAGTGTACATATTTAGACTCGTATATTTAGGCCCGTACATAAATTTGTTTTAGGGTTTATGAGATTTGAACTCGTATATATTAGTTGTTATTTGAACTCGTAGGGTTTGTGAGATTTGAAGTCGTATATATTAGTAGTTATTTGAACTCATATATAGAGGGTGTTTGGGATTGAGTTTGGAGATGCAAAAGTGTTTTTGGTCAAAAGTGCTTATTGGCTTATGACTTTTTGAAATAGGAGTTTTAAAAAAAGTGTTTGGATTAGCCTTTGGGATGAGAAACGTCAAAAAATAAATATATTGTTTTTTTTTTAAGTGTTTCGCTTAACTTATTGTAAATATTGGTTGTATGGGTGGTATATTTGTAATTTTTTTCCAAAAGTCAAAAGCCAAAAGCCAAAAGCCAGGATTTCTAACTTTTCAAAAACAGTTTTTCCACCCTTAAAAGCCAAAAGCCAAAAGTCAAAACAGAAAGTGCTTTTGGGTTACACAAACAGCTTATTGACTTATTGGCTTTTTGGAAAAGCCAATAAGTCAATAAGTTGTTTTGAAACTCAATCCTAAACACCCTCATAAATTTTGCTGGTATTCGGGTCTCTTAAAGACCTGACAGAGTGGGTTTATCAAAGGGCCAAAAAAATGGTTACATTACCGTATACGGACGTACTGTTTCGGAAGGCATGGGGCCGAATAGGAGGGTAACGACGACATGGATACGATGTGACCGTAGTGGCGTACATCGTAGTGTAGCCACAGTTCGAAAGACGGGCAGTAAAAAATGTAATTGCCCGTTTGAACTAATAAGGAGATACAACTCCAGCTACGATGGTTATATTTTGGAGGTCCAGAACCAAACACATAATCACAAACCTTTCCAACACATCGAGGGTCACGCATATGCTCGGAGGCTGGGTCCGGACGAGTTAAAATTGGTGGATACACTTTATTTTCAATATGTTACGCCAGTAGACATACATTCGGCCTTTAGAAAACAAAACCCGGATAGTCCATGCATCTTAAGAGACATACATAACACAATAACCAAGGTTAAGCATTTGTTATACGGCGATGTGACTAAAATGCAGATATTATTATCTCTTCTTCTTCTTCTTCTTCTTCTTCTTATTATTATTATTATTATTATTATTATTATTATTATTATTATTATTATTATTAGTACTACTTTATTATTTTTTTTAATTATTATTATTATTGCTATGCAGGTACTCGAAGGCACATTGGTGGAAAAAAAATTGTTTACTTCACCCGGAAGAATGCCTCGACAAATGCGATCGAGGATATTTTGTTTGTCCATCCCACCTCACACACATTATGGCGTGCGTTCCCGCATGTGCTGATGATTGATGCGACCTACAAAACGAACGAGCATAAACTTCCGTTTGTTCAAGTTGTGGGTATGACATCAACATCCAAGTCGTTTTGTGTCGCCCATGCATTCATCTCCCGTGAAAAAAAAAAGGATAACTACCTACGGGTGCTACAAAGACTTAAAGAGTTGCTAGAAGATAGTACGGAGCCCCGTGCTATAATAACTGATTGTGAGAAAGTCTTGATGAATGCATGCGACATTGTATTTCCAGCAGCTTCGAAGTTGTTATGCAGATAATACTTATTATTATTATTATTATTATTATTATTATTATTATTATTATTATTATTATTATTTGTGACACCCGGCAACTTCCGATCTACACTGACGTGATTTTTATGATTAAAAATAAATATTTATTACAAATATTATTAATTATTAAGTTTCGGAAGTTTACTGACCGTTTTTACAGTTGAAACTACGACCGATTTAATTAACGCGATTTAAACGCGCGAACTGAAAGCTCGCATCGAGTAACGAAAATAATTATATTTTTGCTCGGTTTATTATTATTTTTAATTTCGAACAAAACTGACTACTTTTTATATTTAATTATGGAGCCTAAATAGAAACCGAGACGTTTTACGTTTATACGGGTTCGATACGCGGTGTAACTCACCTACCTCAAACCCTAACTATAAAAGCAAAACCCTCCTTCTTCCTTCCCATTTTGCTGCAGCCAAACACACCCCCCCCTAAAACTCTCTGCAACCTCTCTCTACACTCTCTCTCCTCGCGTCTCTCTCCCTCTCTCTCGTAGGTCCCTCACTCTCCCTACCACCTCTCCCTCCCTCGTCTCTCTTCCTCCTCCCTCTGTTGCAGCAGCAGCCGGTCACCGCCAAGCTTGGTGGTGGCGGCGGGGTGGTTCCTGGGTCATGGTGACCGGGTTATAGTGGGAAGGTGGCGGCGGTGATTTTTGGCCCAAGAACGAGCAGAAACAAAGGGATGGGGTCGGGTTCAGGCCGGGCTAGAGGTGGAGGCGGTAGGCGGTGGGGTAATGGGGTGACCGAGGTACGTCCGGTGGTTGTGTGGGTAGGTGACAGCCGGGTTGGTGGTTAGAGGGTGGTGACGGGTTTGTTTGGTCATGGATCCTCCGGATCTGGGTAGGTTCGGGCTGTGGAAGAGGTTGTTGTTTGTGGTTGATGGTCACGGTGGTGGTTGAGTGGTGCGGTGGTTCAAGGAAGAAGATGGCGGTGGTTTCGGGTCTGGTTGGTGGCTCGGGTCAAGGTCTGGTCAGTTTCGGTTCAGGTTTGGTTGTGCTCGGGTTTCGGGTCTCGGGTCATTTTGAGCTCGTTTTGGTTATTTTCGAGTCATGGCGCCCGGGTTAGGTCCGAATCGTGTTTGGGTTAAGTTCGGGTCAAAGTTTGGTGGTTTTGGTGTTCGGGTTAGATTCGGTACGAGATCGGGTTCGGTACGGGTCTTGTTCGGGTCAAATCTGGATGGTCAAGCCTCGATCAACACGCGGTCAAAGCTGGTCAAACTTTGGTTCCGGTCTACACGTAGTTCGAGGTGGCTTCGGGTTACGCGCGTATGAATCGGTATACTTTAATTCGTATTTGTTATTATTGTTGTGGATATTATATCTTTATAAATATATTGATATTCGTGAAATAGTTTTGACTCGCGAACGGACCGAATAATAATAATAAATGGTAACTATATATTATATCGGACGATTGGTACTAGATATAAAAGGCGTGACTTATAAAATCGATATCGGACTAAATTGGTTGGACTATAATATATATATTGTTTCGTGTATTTGTATAAATATAAATGAGTAGTTTATATGAAAAGTTGTCGAAACGTATAAAGTCTTGTATTGGATATTGATTTTTGGGAAAATTGTAGGCGACTTGTGTCGCCTGGTTTGTACAAAAACAGAGGAAACTCTGCCCAAATTTTTATAAAATCCACGACGCAACGAAAATAGAATTGTCGCATATTTTTATAAATGAAGTTCCCTAAGTGTCATGATAAGTGTAGTTATGCAAAATAGTGACGTTTTGACAAAAGATATGTTTAACAATAATAAGTAAATCCCGGACAATATTTTCAAAACATATATATATAGTTTTGTCGAACGTCAAGTATGACGAGTTTTCGAAAGGTTTTCGGTATCTAAATAATGTTTATTGTTTGGATTTAAAAATATGTACACATTTTACTTGGAATTATTTTTACAAAAAACAAAGTTTTAAATAACTTAAATGTTCGGATTTGGAAAAGAAGCGATATTGTTATTAATCGGATTTAAATAACTATACTTACACTTTTATCAAAGGGCACTTTTCCTAAAATATAATTATATAAGATAGATACATTTATACGAATTACAAAATGAGCTACGACTCAAGATAAGTTATACGTTTCATAGTAACAGTCCAACGTGGTGTACACACGAATAGTGACAAGTGCACAACTTGGGTACTATGTCGTGTGCTAACGCATAAGTAAGATAAGTCACGATCGGTTCGTTGAGTTAAAGCATATTAAGACTCGAGTTAATACCCGCGAGTCTAGATAGTTGGATAAACTATCTTTTAGCCGGATAATAGGCTAGGTTTATATGTGTTAGACTTTAAGGTGTCCTTTGTTGTATTAGGGCACGAGGAAGTCGGTCAAAGCTTTGGGCTTGTTTGCTAGCGTAGCACGGAAATTAAGGTGAGTTCATAACCCCACTTTTTACTGTTTTATAAATGTTTTCGGGGTGGAAGACATGCTTCTTTTATGAAAACCTGAGGAATCCCAAACGAACAAGTTTTTGAAAAATGAAATGGGTGCGTAAGTGTCACGACCCTACTTTTACTGGTTTTACTTTCGGGGAAGAAACATGCTACATACTTACTTACTAAAGGTCATGTTATACTATGGTTACTTTACAAATACTATACGGCTTTTATGGAAAGTCCCAGGGGGAAACCATGAATGTGCGGGGATGCACAACGGGGGAAATGTGGATAGATCTATTGGGCCTCACAAACCCCACTCGACGGCGGGGCCGGGCAGGTGCATATTGTCTCTTTTTACTGGCTTGCCGAGGCATCGGTTATAGCCAAAACGTCTGGGCATGATTGTAACACCCCAACCGATGGCGGAAACATCGAGGTGTCAGGTAGTAACGATTGTTCAATAGCTCATGGACTAAAAGTGTAAATTTTGATATATTGATTAAGTAGTTTATTACATTGAAATAAAAATACAAGATACAACAATTCTCAAGTGACAACTAAAACTGAAATACAATGAATCTAAAATCTAAGTAAAAATTCCAAAAGCTTAAAAGTGATCTCATAAATAACCTGAAACATGTACGAAAATAGTATATGTTAATACAAAAATGTATTGGTGAGCATACCCTGTTTGAATACATATAGTAGAAAAAGTGTTTCGCAATTCACGTGTTATACTGTCTACAATTTAGTGTTCAAGCTGTGTACAAATGCTACCCAAAATCAAACCTTTGTTTAATGAATCAAGAGTCACACATATATATAGTATTCTCTCATAGTAGGCGATGAATAATCGTTCACACATAACAATAATTAAGTACTATTTATTGCTATGCTAGGCCGCAGAACGGTTAATGATTCAGGTCATAAGTACACACTATCAGCGAATCAACAAGTAAAACACATACAAGAATTGCGATTGTGAATATATGATAAACCATGATTAAGTGAGTGAAGTAATAAGCGTACATGAGTCACCCCAAAAGTGTAAAACATGAAAAAGGGGAAAGATATACTCACAGTTTGCGAACGCGATCAAAATCCACTTAAGCGGTCGTGAGCTAAGTAATGGTAATTCCAAGGAATTCAACCTATAATGTGTAAGAATACTAATAAGGAAGTGTCTAAAAAGTCTAAGGTAACTAGGGTCTAAGGCATTAGGGTTTGCTAAGTCGGTTTGGGGAATTAGAGTTTTTTTTTTTTTTTATGATAAGTCGATTAATATAAAGTTGTATAAAATAAAAATATACCAAAGTTTGTAAATATGGTTTAGGTAATATAATTATTACCAATTTAATATTTAGATAAAATATTTTTGAATAATTAAGGCAAAATCATTTAGTTAAATACTGTAACTAATTATTGTAAATAATTACGATGATCATAAATATTGAAATAAATAATTATGAGTTACACGATGATCCGACAAATAATAATTAAGACTTTCCAACACAAGAAATATTTCTATTTTATAAGAAAAGTATTTATAAAATAGTTTCTAAATAATATAAATAAATAAATGATTAATTATGTCTAATTAAACATAAATAAGATTAAAAATACAAGACATGAACCAAAAAGTATTATTTTTATAGAAATTAAATACCTTCTGATGTAA
This sequence comes from Ambrosia trifida, assembly GCA_028751855.1. NCBI lineage: Eukaryota > Viridiplantae > Streptophyta > Magnoliopsida > Asterales > Asteraceae > Ambrosia > Ambrosia trifida. The sequence goes on from CM054125.1 coordinate 51,253,248, forward strand.
ACAAATTAAAATAATTTTCCCATAATTTATATAAGCTTATTTATATTTAAAACCGATTTAACGAGATTAAATCATGTTTAAATGATTAAAAATAGGAACATTAATAAAAATAAGTGTTTTCGGGACCAATAATTTTTATTTCAGTTCATAATGATTAGAAATAATTTCTAAAAAAAGTTTGAGATAAAAATCATTAAAAATGATTTTTTAATCAATTAAATATGATTAAAACAAATTAAATCAATAAAAATATAAAAATAAAACATTTTCCAGAAAATAAAAGTGTGATAATTTTCTATGAGGTGTTAAGAAACTATACCTAAATTTTCATAATTTTTGGATTACAATGAATTTGTTATGAATTATTTGGTATATAAGTAATATAAATATTTATAATATGGTTTTAGATGAAATAAATAAAACCCCAAAAAAATAAGTGCAGATGCCAAGGTTCGAACCCGGCCCGCATCGTTCCAACCAAAACAGACCAACCACTAGAACAAACCAGATTTAGTTGATTTTGTTTATCTCAAATTTTATTTATATAATTAATATAAACATCTTCTTCTTCCCCAAATACTAACCTAAACCCTAACCCCCACTCAAAACAATTGGACCCGATTCAGACCAGATTAAGCCACGAAACCTTAGGGCTTTCAATCGGAATTGGGTGAAGATAAAAATGGCATAAGAAAAACGGACTCACATTGTGTTTTGAGGTTCGAATTTCGATGTGCAGGTTCGAACACCTATCCGCAAATAAAGAAGCTTCGTGACGTGTTTTAGACTTGTTTTTTTTGTGGGTTTGTTACGATATATGGTTTAGAAATGGATTGGCATCGAGTATTTATAGAATTGTTCGGTTAAAACAACCCATTAAACGAGTTTGAAACTTCCGGCGGTTACTACTATAAAGACCCGATTAAAACTCCATTATAACCTGATAAATGCGCTTAAATTCTAATGTAATGAATTCGAAATGATGGAGATATGTTATGGTGTGATTAGGACGCATTAATAATGCATTAAGAAGCATTAATTAACTCGCCGGAAAATGTCGCCGCCGGCGACTAGTATTGACCGGAAAAACTGTGAACAAGGGAGGGGAAAAACTGATTTAAAAGTTTGGATTTATGGCAGAACTAGTCCCTAGAGTTTAACCTTGTTAGTTTTTAGTATAACTAAGATAATTTTTCTTTTATAAAGAGTTAACTTAATTAACTAACTTGTCACACCACGCCAATGGCGGAAACACGTGGCGCGACGCTCGAAAGCATATCAAAGTCAAGATTAACACAAACTATATTTAATTAGAAAAGATCATTATATTAAGATGTCGGGAAGGAGTACCTGGTTTCAAACATTACTTAAAACCACAAACATTAAGTTTTAAAGTGGGGTGTTTCCGTTTATGTCCCAACCCGAAGGTAACAATAGATGAAACCCCCAACCATTGTCCGACATCCCAAATTCCACCGTACTAGCCGCATACCTGTTCAGCACTTAGTTACCTGAAAGATATGTTTAAAAAGACGTCAATATATAAAATATTGGTGAGTTCACAGGTTTTAGTTTCGTAAATACGACATTTTTACATCCTGTGCAAATCCAGCACATTTTTACATCCTGTGCAAATCCAGCACATTTTTATATCCTGTGCAAATCCAGCACATTTTGTGGCCTTTGTATGGAGTAGCTAGCTCCTACAAATTATGATGATGAGCAATCCCCTGAGCCCCATAACCAAACCAAGACTAATAAATATGCCCCGCTCCAAGTCGTTTCTCGGAACCCAACGACTTAAGTTCAGAATACGTGCACCCCAGGCATACGCCGATGCATAATCGACGCTATCGATTAGGGGTGGGCCTTGTCAGGCACCAATAGTACTATCCAAATATTCCTTTAGTTTCATTTACCTGAATTAATGGTTACAGTAGCGAGGACCCAACCCCGAGTGGCGACCAAAAACTCAAGTACTCATCATGCCACTTACCACATTTTAACCTTTGAAAACATTTCAATATGTGATAACTTTTGACAAACATATCTTTCCCCCAGTTAAAACAGTAAAATGGGGCCGTGAAACTCACCTTAATTTCCATGCTTAGCTAGCAAATAAAATCCAAAGCTTTGACCGACTTCCTCGTGCCCTAATTACCAATAAGGGACACCTTAAAGTCTATCACATATAAATCTAGCTTATTTTCCGGTTAAAAGATAGTTTATTCAACTATCTAGACTCGTGTGTACTAACCCGAGCCTTTAAGTGTTTTAACTCGACGAACCGATCGTGACTTATCATATTTCATGAGTTCACATACGACATAGTACCCAAGTCGCGCACCTGTTACTATTCGTGTGTAAACCATGTTGGACTAACACCACGAAACGTATAACTCATCCCGAGTAATAGCTTGTCTCGTAAATCGGATAAATGTAATCGTCTTGTATAGTTATTTTCGGGAAATATACCTTGCCGAAATATAATATAGTTATTAAAATCCTCTCAATAACGTTTGTTATTTCTTTTCCCGAATCCGAGTATCTTACAAATCTTAAGACTTTGCTTTTTATAAAGAGATTTTCCAAATAAAACCGAACGTTTATACATCTTTTAATCCGAACAACAAACATATTTTAGTTACCAAGTAACCTTTAAAAACTCGTCATACTTGACGCTTGGTAACAAAAGACTATATATTTGTTTGAAATATTTCTCGGAATTGACTATTATTATTACAAATAATATTTGTCATAACGTCGTGATTTTGTATATGACTACACTTGTCAAACGTTTGGAAAGTTATTTATAAGAACGAACAATAATGTCACACTTGTCGCGCTTCGGATTTATAAAAATTTCGGCAGAGTTTCCTCTGTTTTTGGTATAAACCAGACAACACAAGTTGTCTACAAATTCCCAAAATCAACACCTAAACAAAGACGACATTATATTTATCCGCATTTCTAATCCACGAGACTTATACGCTGTGACTATTATATAAATCATACTATTTATATAAATATATATATATACGTATAGTCCATCAATTTAGTCCAATAACAACGCAAGTCACGACTAATATACCAATATTATCTCATAATACTTTTCGTTAATACTTCTATCGGTTCGTTCGCGAGTTAGTCGTTTTATATTTATAATATGCTTTATAAATGTAACGAAAATAAATACGATTAAATTATACCGATATGCGCGTGCGTGACTTGACACGTCTCGAACGACGCGTTGACCGAGTCAAAGTTTGACCGGAGTTGACTCGTGTTTGACCGAGCTCGAAATCTGATCCGTAAGCGAATTTCCCGGATCTGACCCGTTTGACCGGGGGTTGACTAGATCTGACGAGACCCGAACAAAACCCGGACCATTAACGCGAACCCGCACCAGATCTGACCCGAAAACACACTCTTGACCCGAGCCCCGAGTCCTGAACCCAAAATGGACCGGACCCGCGGCCGCCGGACGCCACCGCCGTGGCCGGAATTGCGGCCGCCGGTCACCACCACCATCCACGCTACCCAGCCTCCTCTTTCCGACCACCCGCGCGCCACCGGAACCCATCCAAACCCACTCCGGCCCCTCCCGAACTCGCAACTAGCCGGAAATAGCTCGCCGGAATATGGCCGGAGAACGAAATCCCGTGAAAACTTGTGAGGAGTCTCCCAAAGACCCGATCTAAACGTTTGTACAAAGAAAACTCGAAAACGAGCTTACCGGAAAAGTCGCCGGAATGGTACCAACGTTCAAACCGCTTCGTTTTAGGGAAAACGGCCTTCACCATCGCGTTCGGGGCGTCGAAATTAGTGGGGGTGGAGGTGTCACGCGCCGGAAAAAGTCGCCGGAAGGTCGCCAGAAACTCGCCGGAACCGCCGGAAGGTCGCCGGAAAAACTTGACGGAAGGTCGCCGGAAAAACTCGCCGGAAGGTCGCCAGAAAAGTCGCCGGACGCCGCCGGAACGCCGCCGGACGGCTGCCGGAACACCGCCGGACGACTACCGGAACGCCGCCGGAGGGCTGCCGCCGGCCGCCGGAATTTCTAGAGAGAGGGAGAGTTGAGAGGATTTGGTGTTAGAGAGAGAAAGTGGTGTGGGGGAAATGAGGAAGATTTGAGTGGTTTTGGGCTTATATAGGTGGGTTTTTGGATTGGGCTTCAAGCCCAATGTCGCGTACCAACTGCTCCGTTTTAGCCCGTTATCGCTTCTGGACTCGGTTTTTGTTCGTAGTCATAAATAACACTAGACCGAGCAATTCCATAATTATTTTCGTCACCTGACGCGTGAAGACGGCACACGCGTTAAAATCGCGTTAATCGGTTCGGTTGTGTTATCCTTCATTTAAATGATCCGATAACTCTCGAAATTCAACCGATAACCTTATTTATAATAAATAATTATTCCGGAAGTTCGGTAATGGTTAAAGCCACGCATTTCGACGTTCGAATCCCACGTCAGTTCCTCTCCGCGTTCTCCAAAACGCTGCGTTTTTGGCCGTTTACCACGCCGATTTCACATCCGTTCGCATCGATAGTAAATACGTGTCGTATTTTCATAGAATAAGCTTATGTTATTCCAGTTTGACAAATTTTTGCTGATGTCAGTTCGTTACGTTAAACACGCGAAGTCTTTCTTTAAAGGCATCAAGACTTCAACGAACTTTCAAAAGGACATCGTAGGACTCATATTAGCTCAACTAACCATAATTAACCTTAAACCATGTTAATTATATCTAAAACATGATTAGAATCACGTTAATCGTTGTACGAAATTTGCCGGTTGTCACATAACTTAACCTAAAAAGTCTTAAAAATTGAATTTTTATAGAATCTTTTACGAATACGTTTCAACCTATGCATTTGATTAAAGTTTATACCCGATCCATAACAAATATAAATGATAAAGTTTTAGTTCGCTCTAAATCTAAATTTTGAAAACAACGAAACTTATAGGGACTATAACAAAAATATTTGAAGGACTATTATTGTCAGTTAGATGAAAGTCGAGGGTGACGGATGTCACAGTCTCCCCTACTTTAGAAAATTTCGTCTCGAAATTTCTTTCAAGTGGAGGTTTCTATAAAACAAAGGCGTTGTAAAAGTGAAGTAGATTTTTTTTAAAAAAAATATATTTATATATCATCAGTAATGTTTTGACAAAATTTAAAGTAATTGTCTAATATCAAATGGTAAAAGTTTCAAAATTTTTGACAGTTAACTCAAAGTTAGAAAGTTGAGAACTTTAAATGAGAAAGGTTTTGGGAATATGTAACGGATGAAGGCAGAAGCACTAATGAAGGTAGTCTCCCCTACTTTAGAAAGGTTTCTGCCCGAACTTTATTAAAGACAGGCAACAGGATTTCGACTAACAGAGAGTGTAAGAGTATGCAAGGTTTAAGGGTCTCTGAAGAGATGGTCAACAAGGAAGGCTCCAACTAATTGAAGCTTATGTAAAATGTTCTTATTGAAAATGCTAGCTATTAGTCAATGATCTAATGAAGAGGTAATAATGGGTAGGTTCTTGGTTAGACTCCTTGTCCGCTCCCGCAGTATCGTTTATGCTTATATATAGGGTGTACTGCAGCTGACCCACCATACTCCCGATACTTTAGACCCGTACTGATTGTCTACCAATTGCCTAAATAGAATTACACACCACCCTCATGTACCTGTAAACCCATGATTGCGTTCCGGACCGTAATCATCGATTTACCTTACACTAGGGTGTTATGCTTTTCCATAACCCTAACATGAAATAAATGTGTGCAACCAATATGTAATAGCTACTGTAATGAAATAATGTTTAATCATGACATGGTTAGAGGTCCTTCCCTTTCGGGTTTTCCCTTTAACCGTAATGAGAATAACATGTAAGTAATAGACATGGTTAGAGGTTCTTCCCTTTCGGGTTCACCCTTAACCGGTAACTTCTGTTCACATCGTTGGCTCTAAACACCCATATTGATAAACTCTGAGATTTACACTGTTCCCCTTAGATTAAAGAAATACTCTAGTCCGAGTCGTACGTGGGCACCGGCTTAGATCTCATACGAGTTATCAACTAGTATGTTCGTTGGCCATGATGATGAACAAAATAATGTAAAGTATAACAGGGTTTTGCTCAAAACAGGAAAGAAAATATGCATACCAAATATGTGTTCAAGTAAGTATATAAGTATAGCATAAAATTCCGACTGAAAGAATAGTATAACATAAATCGAGTAAATCGCACAATTGCACAAAATGAAAGTAAACGAGTTGAATTAATGCAAATAGTCAATGTGAAAATAATCACAATAACGTGTTAGAAATAACTATGAATAAAAATGGTGCAAGAATAAAATAATGAAATTTACGGCAAATGAATGTGCACAGAACGGGTGTATAGCCTACTGGCATGTGAGTTAAAATCTAGTAATTTTACATATATGCGTTATACTATAAAAGACATTTAGCAACATTCTGATAAAAAGATATGTCCATTGTTTTGTTAAACCAAAAGTTTTGCAACTGAAAGAGTATAAGTGTAAAAGGTAAATTTTCGCAGTTTACTCGACTTTTTGATATTGTTGAAAGAATAGTAGTGATGCATGAGAATAAATTTTTTTTTTTAGAAATCGAAGTGTGTTTTAGATTCAAAGCAGGTTTATTTGCCAAATCTTCGTAAATACACATTTTCATGTGTTTACGAGAAGTCGAGTTTGAAAAATGTTATAAGGCTTATTATTAGTTGCAAATTTCTCCCGAAAATATATATTGAATACGTCATATGAAAACAAAAGGTTTACATTTGACCTTTAAAATATGCAATACAAGTTTGTAAAATGCAAAATGAAACCATTTCATGAAGTAGGTGTAAATCTAATGTGTTTTAAAAGACCAAGATTTAAAATGACGTGAATGATAAGATTAACATATGTAATACCAATATTTAAGAAAATTCAACAAACCATAAATATCAATATCATAAAAGATTGAGATTGTTTCCATAGAGATTTAAAATGAGATGCAGAAATAGATCCTTGAGATGTGGATTTCACTCCTAACTCAAAGATGTATTTCAAAATTGAAAACTATGGTGGAGTGAAACCAGTCACTAAGTTAAGGAAATCACTCCCAGCTTAGTGATTGAGTTTCTTTTTGGAGGAAATACTCTTTGAGGTGTGGATATCACTCCTATCCCAAAGATATATTCCAAAGATATATAGCATATAAAGGAGTGAAACTAATCACCAAGGTATGGATGTCACTCCTATCTTGGTGATATCGTTTCGTTTGTGAAATACGAGTGTGTTCTTTTCTAAGCAAAATACCGAAAGAATAACGAGAAAGTATCATAGCAAAAATACCTAGAAAGAAAATATAAGAATAAAGAGGAATATACACGAGAGGACTCATGAAAGTAAGCTTAGTTATAGACTAGGCTAAAAGGCATTCTAATAACCTAATTCCCTATAACCATGGCTCTGATACCAATCTGTAACACCCCAACCGATGGCGGAAACATCGAGGTGTCACGTAGTGACGATTGTTCAATAGCTCATGGACTAAAAGTGTAAATTTTGATATATTGATTAAGTAGTTTATTACATTGAAATAAAAATACAAGATACAACAATTCTCAAGTGACAACTAAAACTGAAATACAATGAATCCAAAATCTAAGTAAAAATCCCAAAAGCATAAAAGTGATCTCATAAATAACCTGAAACATGTACGAAAATAGTATATGTCAATACAAAAATGTATTGGTGAGCATACCCTGTTTGAATACATATAGTAGAAAAAGTGTTTCGCAATTCACGTGTTATACTGTCTACAATTTAGTGTTCAAGCTGTGTACAAATGCTACCCAAAATCAAACCTTTGTTTAATGAATCAAGAGTCACACATATATATAGTATTCGCTCATAGTAGGCGATGAATAATCGTTCACACATAACAATAATTAAGTACTATTTATTGCTATGCTAGGCCGCAGAACGGTTAATGATTCAGGTCATAAGTACACACTATCAGCGAATCAACAAGTAAAACACATACAAGAATTGCGATTGTGAATATATGATAAACCATGATTAAGTGAGTGAAGTAATAAGCGTACATGAGTCACCCCAAAAGTGTAAAACATGAAAAAGGGGAAAGATATACTCACAGTTTGCGAACGCGATCAAAATCCACTTAAGCGGTCGTGAGCTAATTAGTAATGGGAATTCCGAGGAATTCAACCTATAATGTGTAAGAATACTAATAAGGAAGTGTCTAAAAAGTCTAAGGTAACTAGGGTTTGCTAAGTCGGTTTGGGGAATTAGAGTTTTTTTTTTTTTTTTATGATAAGTCGATTAATATAAAGTTGCATAAAATAATAATATACCAAAGTTTGTAAATATGGTTTAGGTAATATAATTATTACCAATTTAATATTTAGATAAAATATTTTTGAATAATTAAGGCAAAATCATTTAATTAATTACTGTAACTAATTATTGTAAATAATTACGATGATCATAAATATTGAAATAAATAATTATGAGTTACACGATGATCTGACAAATAATAATTAAGACTTTCCAACACAAGAAATATTTCTATTTTATAAGAAAAGTATTTATAAAATAGTTTCTAGATAATATAAATAAATAAATGATTAATTATGTCTAATTAAACATAAATAAGATTAAAAATACAAGACATGAACCAAAAAATATTATTTTTATAGAAATTAAATACCTTCTGATGTAAAAAAATTAAAATAATTTTCCCATAATTTATATAAGCTTATTTATATTTAAAACCGATTTAATGAGATTAAATCATGTTTAAATGATTAAAAATAGGAACATTAATAAAAATAAGTGTTTTCAGGACCAATAATTTTTATTTCAGTTCATAATGATTAGAAATAATTTCTAAAAAAAGTTTGAGATAAAAATCATTAAAAATGAATTTTAATCAATTAAATATGATTAAAACAAATTAAATCAATAAAAATATAAAAATAAAACATTTTCCAGAAAATAAAAGTGTGATAATTTTCTATGAGATGTCAAGAAGCTACACCTAAATTTTCATAATTTTTGGATCAACAATGAATTTGTTATGAATTATTTGGTATATAAGTAATATAAATATTTATAATATGGTTTTATATGAAATAAATAAAACCCCAAGAAACTAAGTGCAGATGCCAAGGTTCGAACCCGGCCCGCATTGTTCCAACCAAAACAGACCAACCACTAGAACAAACCAGATTTAGTTGATTTTGTTTATCTGAAATTTTATTTATATAATTAATATAAACATCTTCTTCTTCCCCAAATACTAACCTAAACCCTAACCCTCACTCAAAACAATTGGACCCAATTCAGACCAGATTAAGCCACGAAACCTTAGGGCTTTCGATCGGAATTGGGTGAAGATAAAAATGGCATAAGAAAAACGGACTCAGATTGTGTTTTGAGGTTCGAATTTCGATGTGCAGGTTCGAACACCTATCCACAAATAAAGAAGCTTCGTGACGTGTTTTAGACTTGTTTTTTTTTTGTGGGTTTGTTACGATATATGGTTTAGAAATGGATTGGCATCGAGTATTTATATAATTGTTCGGTTAAAACAACCCATTAAACGAGTTTCAAACTTCTGGCGGTTACTACTATAAAGACCCGATTAAAACTCCATTATAACCTGATAAATGCGCTTAAATTCTGATGTAATGAATTCGAAATGATGGAGATATGTTATGGTGTGATTAGGACGCATTAATAATGCATTAAGAAGCATTAATTAACTCGCCGGAAAATGTCGCCGCCGGCGACTAGTATTGACCGGAAAAACTGTGAACAAGGGAGGGGAAAAACTGATTTAAAAGTTTGGATTTATGGCAGAACTAGTCCCTAGAGTTTAACCTTGTTAGTTTTTAGTATAACTAAGTTAATTTTTCTTTTATAAAGAGTTAACTTAATTAACTAACTTAACTTAAAAAGTCTTAAAAATTGAATTTTTATAGAATCTTTTACGAATACGTTTCAACCTACGCATTTGATTAAAGTTTATACCCGATCCATAACAAATATAAATGATAAAATTTTAGTTCGCTCTAAATCTAAATTTTGAAAACAACGAAACTTATAGGGACTATAACGAAAATATTTGAAGGACTATTATTGTCAGTTAGATGAAAGTCGAGGGTGACGGATGTCACAATGATTCAACTACTTACACACATATAGTAATGGGTTCCCAACCGTAGTAGTAAAAACACTAAACGTCTAGCTAACGTTCTTATAACCTAGTAGTAACGGATATGATCTTTTCAAACTTATTACAACTCTTTTATAAAACTTGTGAACTCACTAGCATTATATGTTGACTTTTTAAGTATGTCTTTCAGGTTTAAACTTTGGTAACCGCACGGTTGGAGTAGTCGACGTATTGGGATCGGGGATCCTAGAGGGTTAGCAATGGCGTTCAGGAAATAAGAGTCTTAGATGCAACGATGTGGTAACGTCACAAGAGATGGAAATAAACCACTCATTTGAAGAGAGTCTGTCGGTGAAAAAGGTGCACCATGACATACCGATTTTTGAGGATCTACTCGGTAAAGTTTCCCATGCAGCGATCGAGTTGTTGATAACTGGGATAAAAAATATAGAGAAGTTGAGGAAACAAAAAATGAGTTGTGGTCACCAGCTTTTCACGAGTTCTGGGTTGCCGTGTGCATGTCGATTAGATTCGTATATAAATAAAGGTAATACCATTACTTTATTAATTATTAATTATTATTATTATTATTATTATTATTATTGTTATTGTTATTATTGAATACAGGAATAAAAATACAGTTGTCCGAAGTAGACGTCTTCCTGACATGACTGAATTACGAACCGGAAGTAGTAGGGGGAACGTGACCTTGCGAGTGAGTGGGAAATAGTCAGAGAGACACTACTGTCTCAATCACCACGCGTTCAAAGAAATATGGTCGACTTGGGTAGATGTAGATCACAACCCATGGTTGGAGCTATACAGGGATCGTCTAGATGAGGGACGTAGGCTATCTCGAAGACGTCCAGAGTGGTTTGACCTAACTGGTAGTCCTCGTAGTTCTGATTCTTCTGATAGTCCGGTGTAACTTTGTTTTTATAATGTATAATGATTTATTAAGTAGATTTTTTTTGTTTATCTTATTTTACCTATACAATAAGAAATGAAAAAGTTTTTATATAAAAAAAACTTATACAACATAATTAAAACTAACAAAATACAAAAAAAAAAAAAAAAAAAAACCTCTACTGGCCTGTATAGGGCTCTATGGGCGGTAGAAGGAAACATTCTACGGGTCGTAGAGGCCTCTACGGGCCGTAGAGGTTTGAAAGTTGGTCGTAAAGGCCATCTATGGGTCGTAGAGACCCTGGTATCTACGGCCCGTAGAGGTCTCTACGACCCGTAGACGAAAAAAACTTTTTTTCTAAAAAAACTGTAATTTCTATAAAACAACTTCAAAAATTTTTAAAAAAATTGCTTTCCTACGGGTTGTATAGCTCTCTACGACCCGTAGGAAAGTATTTTTTTTAAATTGGGGTTTTGCAGTTAGATGTTTTATATATATATATATATATATATTATTTCTAATAATGAAACCAGCGAACTGGTAGCCCAGATGGTCCCCATAGTTTCCATAAGCATGTTGTGTGTGTATGATAATATGCCCAAGCTCGATCCTTGTCCCAACCGTTTTTGTGTTTTTTATCCTTATCTACGGCTCGTATAGAGCTCTACGGGCCGTAGAAGAACCCTGAAAAAAATCAAAACATATAATCTGTTCTTTCTTCCCCCAAATCAAAACACTTTCCAAACCCAACCCACCCTCCCTCCCACTCTGCTCCCTTTCAACCACCACCACCACAATCGATAACAACCACCAAACTGACCCATCTACCCTCTGTTCGAGCCACATCCAACACCACAACCCTCCACTAAACACACCCTTTTCGATCCCTCAGTTTTCTTCCCCTAAAACCGAAACCCTACCCTCTTCAATCACAAGTTCTACCCACATTAAATCCTTGGTGAGTGTTAGGTTGTTTTTATTATTATTTTTATGCTTTAAATCTCTCGTTTATTTTTTATTTGGGACGGTGGTTGGAAAAGGGTTTTGATTTGGGACAGTGGTGGTGATGGGGATGTGGTGGTGGGTGCTAGTGGGGTGGGATATGGTGGTGGTAGTGTGGGCTGTGGTGGTGGGGTGGGGGTTTTTGTGGTGGTGGGTGGTGGTGGGGTGGCCTGTGGTGGTGGTGATGGTGGTGGTGGGGATGTGGTGGGTGATGGTTGGTGTGGGCTATGGTGGTGGGGGTTTCTATGGTGGTGGGTGGGGGTTTCTGTGGTGGTGGGTGGTGGTGGGGTGGGCTGTTGTAACACCCCAACCGATGGCGGAAACATCGGGGTGCCACGTATTGATGATTGTTTTCAGTAGCACATGGTATAATATAAATTTTAAATAATTTATTCAAACATAATATCCAAAATGTGAAATAATGTCTAAGAATTCAAATACATAACATCCAAATAATAACTTCAAAAACTTCAAATAACTTCAAGATAAATCCTCATGCTAACTCAAGCCTCAGCTTCATTGTTACCTGAAACATGTTAATTTTGAAAGTATTTTGGGTCAACATAAGTTGGTGAGAATTACATAGGTTTTTGATGATAAAATGAATAAAATGTTAAGCAATTCATGTGTCATGTTAATCTAGCCCATATGTGAGAAACATATTAGAAATAAATCGAGTGCATAATCAACCCTGCTGACTGTTATAAAATGATACATACCATACACTTATGGTCCCAATATGTTATGCGATAACAAACACCCACGTAACCTTGGTAGGAGGCACGTATCCGGGTGGGATTGTCAGTCCAATAGATCTATCAATGTATACCGTCGGCTGATCAATGTTAATGATTATGCTAGAATGTGCTTACTCTAATCATGCTCAAGACAATATGCAACATAGAAAACACATAAACACATTGATGATTGAATTGCAATGAAAAGTGTTATAACATGTTTCACCCCAAAAGTGGTGATAAAAGGGGCTATGTAAACTCACCTTAGCAAATGTTAACTTGTTTGAAAGATATGATAATTATGTTGCCCAAAGTGATTCCAAATATTACCCTATAATGAGGTAATACATAATAAGTCTAAGTCTATATAAACTAATATGTGTATCCTAGGGTTTCGATTTGGGGATAATCAATTGTTAAATTTTAATTTAAAAATGTTAATTAAATAAAGAAAATTGGATAATTAATGAAAAATAGTCTTTTTATAAAGTTTGAATTTTGAATGAGTACAATAAAGTGTTTGAAGCAATAAAATAATTTTTATAAAATTATTTCATTAAAAATAGATTTTTAAATCTATTTATTTATAAATAGTCAATTATTAACTTTAATATTCAAAAATACTAAAATTAAAGAAATCTTATTTTAAAAATCACAATTCTGTTCTAAATGATTAAAAATAATTTGTATAAAATTTTGGTGCAAAAATGATGAAAATTGGATTTATTATGAATTAAATATGATTAAATCTTACAAAAATTGATTAAAAATAATAAATAAATGATTTTACTGAATTAAAAATTATTTCAGTAAAGTTTAACTTTATAAAAAGTTAGGATAATTTTTGGGAATTTTAATAATACTGTTTTGACATAATAATGGATTTTTATAAATATAATAGTATAAAAATGATTTAATTATTATAATTATTAAATAAATGATTTTCTGGAAAATAAAAATTACAAATAAAACTTTTATATCAGATTAACAAATAATAATTTTTATAGGGTTTATAAAACAGTTTAGGTATTTTTAAAAAGAATTTAAAAGATTTAAAGGATTTAATATATATATATAATTAATTATATAGTAAAAAGAAAAGAAAAGAAAAGAATGCAAAAAGGCTGGTCAGTGCCGGGACTCGAACCCGGGTGACCCGTGTGGAAGCCCAGTGTCTCAACCACCTGGCCTAGGCCGGTGGTTGTGATGAATTCTGGTTTAATATTAATAAATAACATATGCAAAATCTGTATTATCCCCAATTAAGAACGCGATGAACCCTAGCTTATCAATTGGTTGATTCAGGCAACTATAGCCCAATTAATGTTAGGGCTATAGTTGCTTGGATGCCGATGAATGAAACCAAACAATAAAATTAGACTCACAGTGTGGTGATGATGATTATTATCGGGTCAAAGGGAAAAGTCAACCTCGAGCAATAAACAACGATCAGGGCAGTAATAGAGAGAAATAGAGATTGAGAGAGAGGTATGAGCGAGTTTTCAAGGTCCAGGAGGTCTCAATTTATACTAATAGATTAGGGTTAGGGTTAATTGGATTGTTGACTTTCCTTATTGTATTACGCGGCCAAATTGAACATTAGGGCAACGATTGCCGTGTAATATGTGTGCAATTGTGTTGTAATGGGCCGGATATAGCACGATCTTACCAATTATACATCAATTACGCGTTATTACGACGGATTGCACAACAAGGAATCCCACAGTTGACTTTTATTGTCAACTGTGAGGATTTTAATTGTGTATAAATTTATTGTTTGTCCGGGTTTATCACAAGCAAAAGGCCAGCCCAGCTGGTTGGGCTCGTGTGTGTAGGTTTGGACCGGACCGGCCATTGGCGCGGGTTCGAACCCCGGCCAAGGCAAACATTTTTTGATTTTTAATTATAATACCACACACACATATATAATAATATATATATCATTAGGGTTCCATATTAGCGACAAAAATAATAAATGCGAGGATAATAATGAAACTTGACGTTTTATTAAATGTCGGTGCGTAACGTACAAGAATTAAATGCGTAATGTTACAGTCTCCCCTACTTTTAGGAACTTCGTCCCGAAGTTGGAGTTGGAGAGTCTGGTGGAAAAAGATGCGGATACTTCGACTTCATCTGGTCTTTACGCTCCCAAGTGAACTCTGGGCCTCGTTTAGATTCCCAACGAACCTTAACGATCGGAATACGACTGCGCTTGAGTTTCTTGACTCCAGTGTCAACAATCTCGACGGGTTTCTCGATAATGTGCATGCTTTCATCGATTTGCACATCCTCAAGAGGAACATGAAGGTTCTCATCAGCTAAGCATTTCTTGAGGTTCGAAACGTGGAAGGTCGGGTGAACATTGCTTAGCTCAGGTGGAAGCTCAAGTTTGTAAGCCACTTTCCCAACTCTGTCAAGAATCTTGAAGGGGCCTACGTATCGAGGAGCTAGTTTTCCCTTTCTACCGAA
Organism: Ambrosia trifida; assembly: GCA_028751855.1. NCBI lineage: Eukaryota > Viridiplantae > Streptophyta > Magnoliopsida > Asterales > Asteraceae > Ambrosia > Ambrosia trifida. Next base: position 51,268,579 of record CM054125.1, read on the forward strand.
ACGAATAACTCCTTTCCAAGGGGATACCTTAAGTAGCACAAGGTCCCCAACTTGAAATTCCAAGGGTTTACGACGTTTATCAGCATAACTCTTTTGGCGACTTCGAGCCTTGAGAAGATTATCCTGAATAAGCTGGATTTTGTCTGTGGTTTCCTGGATTAGTTCGGGTCCAGTAATACGAGCTTCACCAACCTCGGTCCAACAGACAGGAGAACGACATTTCCGACCATAGAGTGCCTCAAAAGGAGCCATGTTAATGCTGGCGTGATAACTGTTGTTGTATGAAAACTCAACCAAAGGAAGATGAGAATCCCATGCGCCACCAAAATCGATGACACACGCCCTGAGCATGTCCTCAAGTGTCTGGATGGTTCGTTCAGTCTGACCATCCGTTTGAGGGTGATAAGCAGTGCTCAGGTTCAACTTAGTACCCAAAGCTTTTTGTAGAGATTCCCAAAAGTGAGAGGTGAAACGACCATCGCGATCTGAAATAATGTCCAAAGGTATACCGTGACGACATACGATTTCACTTACGTACATCCTTGCCAACCTTTCCACAGAATACTTCTCACGAATAGGTAGAAAGTGAGCTGACTTGGTCAAACGATCGGCGATTACCCAAATACTATCAAAACCTTTGGGTGTGCGAGGGAGTTTGGTGATGAAATCCATAGCTATGCTCTCCCATTTCCAGACAGGAATCTCTGGTTGTTCAAGCATACCAGATGGTCGTTGATGTTCAGCCTTAACCTTGGAACAAGTGAGGCATTTTGCAACGAAAAGAGCAATGTCTTTCTTCATACCAGGCCACCAATAAGAATAACGAAGATCTTGGTACATCTTGTCAGCTCCAGGATGAATAGAATAACGAGACTTATGAGCCTCGTTCATGAGAAAAGTGCGAAGATCATCACGGTCGGGAATCCACAGTCGATTAAGAAAATAAAGGAGACCATCGGGTTTGGTTTCAAGTTGAGTCTCAGCACCACAAGACATTTCATCGTACATGTTACCTTGGGTGACTGAGGTGTGTTGAGCCTGGAGAATGCGATCTTGGAGATCGGTATGAACTCTCGCACATTGGAGTTTGACACGCTCTTTACGACTAAGTGCGTCAGCCACAACATTCGCTTTGCCAGGATGGTAGCGAATTTCGCAATCATAGTCGTTAAGTAATTCAACCCAACGTCGTTGTCTCATGTTAAGATTCTTTTGATCGAAGACATGTTGGAGACTTTTGTGGTCCGTGAACACCACACATTTGGTCCCATAAAGATAATGTCTCCAAATCTTGAGTGCAAAGACAACAGCGCCCAATTCAAGATCATGGGTGGTATAATTTTTCTCGTGAATCTTGAGTTGTCGAGACGCATAAGCAATAACCTTTCCTCGTTGCATGAGAACACAACCGAGACCTTGGTTCGATGCATCACAGTAGACCACGAAATCATCATTACCATCAGGTAGAGATAAGACAGGAGCTTCACAAAGTTTCAGCTTAAGAGTTTCAAACGCTTCCTCTTGCTTAGGTCCCCACTCATAGGGTTTACCCTTGTGAGTCAAGGTAGTGAGAGGAACAGCGATCTTGGAGAAATTGGCGATGAATCGACGATAATAACCAGCCAACCCAAGAAAAGAACGGACTTCCGTTGGAGTGGTAGGAACACTCCAATTCTTCACAGCTTCGATCTTTGCAGGATCAACATGAATTCCGTTCATATCAATGACATGTCCCAAAAATTGAACTTCCTTAAGCCAAAATTCACATTTGGAGAACTTGGCGTACAGTTGTTCTTTCTTTAGGAGACTCAAAATAGAGTGAAGATGTTGCTCGTGATCGGATTTTGACTTAGAGTAAATCAAAATATCATCAATGAAAACGATCACGAATTTGTCGAGATAGGGTCTACAAACCCGATTCATCAGATCCATAAATACCGCGGGAGCATTGGTCAAACCGAAAGGCATAACCATGAATTCATAGTGACCGTAGCGAGTGCGAAAAGCTGTCTTGGGAATATCTTCATCGTGGACTCTAAGCTGATGATAACCAGAACGGAGATCAATCTTCGAGAAGTGGGTTGCTCCTTGAAGTTGATCGAAGAGATCGTCAATCCTAGGAAGCGGATAACGATTCTTGATGGTGAGTTTGTTGAGTTCACGGTAGTCAATACACATCCGAAGAGAACCATCCTTCTTTTTAACGAATAAGACAGGGGCTCCCCATGGAGAAGAACTAGGGCGTATGAACCCTTTATCAGAAAGTTCCTGTAATTGACTAGCAAGTTCTTGCATCTCAGAGGGTGCAAGACGATAAGGAGCTTTAGCAATAGGATTAGCACCAGGAACAAGATCAATACGAAACTCCACTTGTCGAGCAGGAGGCAAACCAGGTAAATCCTCTGGAAAGACTTCAGGATAGTCACGAATAATAGGAATGTCTTGGATACTCTTGCCTTTGTCCTTCTTCTCTATCACGTTAGCTAAGAAGGCTGTATACCCCTTTCGTAAGTACTTTTGGGCAGTAGTACAAGACATAAGCTTAAGCTCACCACAGGGTTTCTCACCATAGATCTTCAAAATCTCACCAGATTCGAGAGGAATGCGTATGACTTTCTCGAAGCACAGAATTTCGGCACGATGAGTTGATAACCAGTCCATGCCTACTATAACATCAAAACTACCAAGATGCATGGGAATAAGATCGATAGGGAAGGTATGATCATTGAGATTCAACAAGCAGTTACGAATAATAGAACCGATCGAAATAGACTTCCCGTTAGCTACCTCTACCACAAAAGGGTCTTCTAGATTAGTGTGGGGTAAGTTAAGTAAAGGTTCAAACTTCAGTGACACGAATGACTTATCAGCTCCTGAATCAAATAATATGGATGCATAGTGATTATTAATGAGAAACGTACCATTCACCACTTCATTGTTGTCACGGGCCTGATTAGCGTTGAGATTGTAGGCGCGACCTCGAGCACCTTGGTTCTGGTTACGGTTCTGGTTTTGGTTTTGGTTCTGGTTCTGGTTTTGGTTTTGGTTCTGGTTCTGGTTTTGGTTACGGTTACGGTTAGGACAGTTGTTGATGTAGTGATTAGGGTTACCACACTCGTAGCATTGACCACGAGTAGGCCTGTTGTTTTGTTGGTTTTGGTTGGGAGCTGGGTTGTTGTTGTCTTGGGCAGCAGGAGATCGACAGACGTTCACCAGGTGACCATACCTTTGACACTTAGTACAGAATCGACATGGCACCTGTGTGGGATGGTGATACTTGCAAGTGTTGCACAGAGGGTGAGGTCCGGTGTATGGTTTCTTGGCTGGGTTTTGGGCAGCAGGTGGAGTAGCAGTAACCATATAGTTTCTAGCCTTGCGCTTCTTGTTGCTTGAGGTCTCAGGCTTGACTTCAATTGCAGGCTGTGGAGTATCTTTGGCAACAGTCTTCTTAGAGCCCTTGCGAACCAGAGTACCATTCTTCACATGATTATCAGTAAGAGTGGCCGCTAGACGTTTGGCCTCTTCCAGAGTTGCAGGATTTCTACCCCAAACAGTGTCCTGGATTTGCATGGGCAGACCACCGATGTACTTCTCGATGGCTACCGGCAGAGGAGTAACCTTGTGTGGCAACAGTAAGCTAAGCTCATGAAAGCGGGTGTTGTAGGCAAGATTTTCCCCACTATCTTGAGCCAAGGTGTGAAACTCATCCTCAAGCTTTTTAACTTCATTTCGAGGACAGAACTCCTCCTTCATGATCTCTTTGACCTGGTCCCAAGTCATAGCAAGAGCAACTTCGGCCCCACGAGTACGCTTTTCTTCATTCCACCATGTGAGTGCTCGTTTATGGAGAACACTCATGGCGTAACGAACCTTGAAATTGTTGGGGCACTCACTGTTGATGAAGGTATTTTCAATACCCTCAAACCATTGGAGAAGTCCAGTAGCTCCTTCTTCACCGCTGAACTTTGGAGGGTTGCAAGAGTTGAAGTGCTTGAGGGTGCAAGCTTGGGGTCCATTGCCATTACCATTGCCATTGCCATTCCCGTTCCCATTGTTGTGACCATTCCCATTCAATTGGATGACCTGAGCAAGCAAGTTGGGAACTAGAGTTGCGATTTGCTGCGCCATTTGTTGAGAAATGATCGCAGCCAGTTGAGCATCGACCCCATTGTTGTTGTGGTTAGGAGCTTGGTCATGGTTGTGGTTATGGTTATCACTACCTTCTGCGGGGTTCTCACCATTGCTGTTGCGAGTGCTGCGACGAGGAGGCATGATCTGTAATAGACACAATGAAATGAATGAGAGTTCATATAAGGAATGTAATCATTTATTCATTAATTAAAACGAATAAACGAAAACGTTGACTTATCAAAGATTCTAAATTCTAATAACATATGAAGACATGCTTTAGCCTATAAGTGAACACTCATCCCGAGAATTCCCAGGTAGGCATCCGGGTCCCTCGTCTGATTGGGATATATGCGCAATGCCAGCCTAGACAGAAGACTCGGAATACAGGCGTTCACCCTTCCAGATTGCACGTGTTCGTTATTAAAATCTAGAACTTTGACGAGATCTCAAGGGGGTTCAGGTTAAACCTGAGGATTTTGTCCTATAAATCTAATGGTGGATCAGGATTGCAGCAGACAATTAAGAGTAGTCACATGTAGGTTTAAGGCATAGGATAAGGATAGGATTAGGGAAGCAATTAGGGTTACAAATAGGAGAAGCAAGTACTGTTTTAGTCCCTAAGGTTATAGTCTAGATTATTTCTAATAACCTAATTCCCTATAACCAAGGCTCTGATACCAATCTGTAACACCCCAACCGATGGCGGAAACATCGGGGTGCCACGTATTGATGATTGTTTTCAGTAGCACATGGTATAATATAAATTTTAAATAATTTATTCAAACATAATATCCAAAATGTGAAATAATGTCTAAGAATTCAAATACATAACATCCAAATAATAACTTCAAAAACTTCAAATAACTTCAAGATAAATCCTCATGCTAACTCAAGCCTCAGCTTCATTGTTACCTGAAACATGTTAATTTTGAAAGTATTTTGGGTCAACATAAGTTGGTGAGAATTACATAGGTTTTTGATGATAAAATGAATAAAATGTTAAGCAATTCATGTGTCATGTTAATCTAGCCCATATGTGAGAAACATATTAGAAATAAATCGAGTGCATAATCAACCCTGCTGACTGTTATAAAATGATACATACCATACACTTATGGTCCCAATATGTTATGCGATAACAAACACCCACGTAACCTTGGTAGGAGGCACGTATCCGGGTGGGATTGTCAGTCCAATAGATCTATCAATGTATACCGTCGGCTGATCAATGTTAATGATTATGCTAGAATGTGCTTACTCTAATCATGCTCAAGACAATATGCAACATAGAAAACACATAAACACATTGATGATTGAATTGCAATGAAAAGTGTTATAACATGTTTCACCCCAAAAGTGGTGATAAAAGGGGCTATGTAAACTCACCTTAGCAAATGTTAACTTGTTTGAAAGATATGATAATTATGTTGCCCAAAGTGATTCCAAATATTACCCTATAATGAGGTAATACATAATAAGTCTAAGTCTATATAAACTAATATGTGTATCCTAGGGTTTCGATTTGGGGATAATCAATTGTTAAATTTTAATTTAAAAATGTTAATTAAATAAAGAAAATTGGATAATTAATGAAAAATAGTCTTTTTATAAAGTTTGAATTTTGAATGAGTACAATAAAGTGTTTGAAGCAATAAAATAATTTTTATAAAATTATTTCATTAAAAATAGATTTTTAAATCTATTTATTTATAAATAGTCAATTATTAACTTTAATATTCAAAAATACTAAAATTAAAGAAATCTTATTTTAAAAATCACAATTCTGTTCTAAATGATTAAAAATAATTTGTATAAAATTTTGGTGCAAAAATGATGAAAATTGGATTTATTATGAATTAAATATGATTAAATCTTACAAAAATTGATTAAAAATAATAAATAAATGATTTTACTGAATTAAAAATTATTTCAGTAAAGTTTAACTTTATAAAAAGTTAGGATAATTTTTGGGAATTTTAATAATACTGTTTTGACATAATAATGGATTTTTATAAATATAATAGTATAAAAATGATTTAATTATTATAATTATTAAATAAATGATTTTCTGGAAAATAAAAATTACAAATAAAACTTTTATATCAGATTAACAAATAATAATTTTTATAGGGTTTATAAAACAGTTTAGGTATTTTTAAAAAGAATTTAAAAGATTTAAAGGATTTAATATATATATATAATTAATTATATAGTAAAAAGAAAAGAAAAGAAAAGAATGCAAAAAGGCTGGTCAGTGCCGGGACTCGAACCCGGGTGACCCGTGTGGAAGCCCAGTGTCTCAACCACCTGGCCTAGGCCGGTGGTTGTGATGAATTCTGGTTTAATATTAATAAATAACATATGCAAAATCTGTATTATCCCCAATTAAGAACGCGATGAACCCTAGCTTATCAATTGGTTGATTCAGGCAACTATAGCCCAATTAATGTTAGGGCTATAGTTGCTTGGATGCCGATGAATGAAACCAAACAATAAAATTAGACTCACAGTGTGGTGATGATGATTATTATCGGGTCAAAGGGAAAAGTCAACCTCGAGCAATAAACAACGATCAGGGCAGTAATAGAGAGAAATAGAGATTGAGAGAGAGGTATGAGCGAGTTTTCAAGGTCCAGGAGGTCTCAATTTATACTAATAGATTAGGGTTAGGGTTAATTGGATTGTTGACTTTCCTTATTGTATTACGCGGCCAAATTGAACATTAGGGCAACGATTGCCGTGTAATATGTGTGCAATTGTGTTGTAATGGGCCGGATATAGCACGATCTTACCAATTATACATCAATTACGCGTTATTACGACGGATTGCACAACAAGGAATCCCACAGTTGACTTTTATTGTCAACTGTGAGGATTTTAATTGTGTATAAATTTATTGTTTGTCCGGGTTTATCACAAGCAAAAGGCCAGCCCAGCTGGTTGGGCTCGTGTGTGTAGGTTTGGACCGGACCGGCCATTGGCGCGGGTTCGAACCCCGGCCAAGGCAAACATTTTTTGATTTTTAATTATAATACCACACACACATATATAATAATATATATATCATTAGGGTTCCATATTAGCGACAAAAATAATAAATGCGAGGATAATAATGAAACTTGACGTTTTATTAAATGTCGGTGCGTAACGTACAAGAATTAAATGCGTAATGTTACAGCTGTGGTGGTGGTGGTGGGGATGTGGTGGGTGATGGTTGGTGTGGGCTGTGGTGGTGGGTGATGGTGGGGTGGGCTGTGGTGGTGGGTGGGGGTTTCTTTTGAATCACCTAACTATATTATGGATTCTAACTATATTTAAGAAACGCGCTAACTATAAATTCTTTGCTTTTGCAGTTATGGATAATTTTGACGACGAGGAGTACGTGAATGAGGAGGAGGAGCTAGAGCAGGACGAGCTTGTGGTCCGGGGGGCCTAGCCCCATGGCAGGGGGGGACCTGGCAGGCTGGGAGCAATGCAATTTTCGGCGATTCGATTACGCAAATCCAAGGTTTCAGAGGTTGAGGAAAAAGAAGACTGATAAGTCGAAGGGGATTAGTTGGGACGCGCTTCGGGCCACCAGGGGGTTGCAGAGGAGATTGCACGACAGTGGATCCCGGAAGGAAGCCCATAGGACAGGTTGCTTGGCAACTGCAGCGCGCCATCCCATCGGACGTTGGTGATAGAGTTCCTATCCACCTTTCGCTTTCGGCCACGAAAGGATGGTGACGATCAGCTGGGAACTGGAACGTCGCGCACCCCACCGCTGGAGGTCCAGTTTTCCATACTCGGCCTTGAGTATGATTATTCCCTGGATCAATGGGAAAAAAGACTTGTATGTGTGTTTGTGTGTGTGATAATCTGCCCCTCGACTTATATTTATTTTTTCCAATATAGAAACTAGCGAACTGGTAGCCCAGATGGTCCCCATATTTGCAATAAGACTTGTATTTGTGTGTGTGTGTGATAATCTGCCCAAGATCGAACCTCGTCCCAAACATTTTTTTTTTTGGGTCTACGGTCCGTAGAGTTCTACCCAACCCGTAGGCAAAAAATTATTCATCCATCCCACCCAAATTGATCCCCAAATTAATCAGACGTTACCTACGACCCGTAGAGGTGATCACAATCATTGGTAATCATTACTGTACCTCGTACCTCGTTTTCAGGGTTGCCTACGGGCCGTAGAGGCCTCTACGGCCCGTAGATTGATCAAAAAATGATCCCTACAGGCCGTAGAGCCCTCTACAGCCCGTATAGGGTCGTGTGAATAAATTCCAAGCTTATGTGAATATCTGGAGCCCACCAAAACCAACAGTAAGCATTCAGTTTATAGAGGTGTCCGAAGACGTGAATGGGAAAATGGGTATCCGAGATCCGAGAACCCAAGAAAAAGTCCCGGATCTGGCTCGAAACCTTTTCCGACCCGCATATGGCCGCACGTGCACACGACATCGCCGCACTTTCCATTAAAGGAAAATCGGCTATGCTTAACTTCCCCGAACTGTCGGACATCTTGCCTAGACCGGTTTTGTGCTCCCCACATGACGTTCAGGCGGCTGCCACTGAAGTTGCGGCAATGGTTCACCTTACACCTGAAACAACGTAGTAAACATGCTAAAAAGAGGTGAGTAAGATAGTGGAGGTTGTTCCGTCGTTGGGAGAGGGTTTTGTGGCAGAGGATTTTGTTATTTTGGACGGTCGTTTGGACTATGACTTGTCGACGCGGTGGCTAGAGGACGGAGACGGTGGATATTATGGTGGTGGAGAGGCGGTTGGTGTAATGCCGCTGAGTATCAGAAGTGTTGTTATGTCTAGTAGCCTATTCATCGATGCCTCGTTATGGAAATGTTAATTAAGTGATAATGATAAGTGGTTCGTTTATTATATACTATTAATAATCCATGCCAACAAATAGTGATGTTGGCATGGATTATATTTTGGCCACATTTTTTTTTGTTTTTTTATTAACTTTTTTTTTCCCATTTTGACTACCAAAATGTTTTCATATTTTCTATTTTGGCCACATTTTTTTTTTTGCTTTTCTTATTAACTTTTTTTTTTCTCATTTTGACCACCAAAATTTTTTTAAGTTTTTTTTCCTCATTTTGGCCACACAATGTTTTTTTACTTTTTGTTTAAGTTTTTTTTCCCGTTTTGGCCACCAACTTTTTTATTAAGTTTTTTTCTCATTTTGGACCCCGACATAATGCGTTTTTACCCGATTTCACACGGGTTTGGTTTTTGTTCCTTTATTATCTATATATTTAACAACCACGAAATGAATAGCTGCTTCACTCTAACGTACGCAGCCGGCTACCGACCACATCTACCGTGCGTCATCTCCACCATGTGCCGCGGACCGCGGGAGATTCCTGGTATTCTCCGCGTAGCCACTGGCGCTTTTGTATTTTCTCATTGTCCACGGTTAGTCTCAATGCCTTTGTCGGTTACCAAAATCCGCATTAACACGTCATGTGAAAAACGCACAACGCACGTAGCACCGACCACATCTACCGTGCGCCATCTTCACCATGTGCCGCGTACCACGGGAGATTCCTGGTAAAATGATGTTATTATTAGGGATGCTTACCAAAGAAATTTCACGAGCATACGCAATAATTTAGGTGGAAAGTTTATGTATGATAAACTAATATCACGAACACAATGAAAATTGATTTAGGTTTGATTTGGAATTTGAAATGTCGCAACGCTATGTCATCACTTAATTATTTTTAGATCATAATGACGCCGCCGCAACGCGCGGCTGGTTAAAAACCTAGTTTTGTTAGTTTATATGTGATATAGTCCCGTGGCTCCCACGAACCTACACGTTAGAAATTTTGGTTAAAACCCTAGCTAGCGAATTTTAAAATAACTATGTATCGTTAGCGTTTCACACATATCTCATCATAGTGCTCACATTCTTTCACAATGGAGGTGACCTACGGCACTCTCTTTTCTATGTAAGAGTTTTGGGGTCGATGGGCCTGTTGGTGACACTTAATTTGTATCATTGTAATTGTCAGGAAAAAATTATTTGATGGGGTAACTAAAACTTAAATGTTTGGATTTGATTTTGTTGTAAAATAGTGAGTGTGAATTAGTTATGAACCTTTAAATAAAAAAAATGGATCATAGTATTTTAATATTATTGTTTCATGTGATATTTCCGAAAGTGAACTTAATTGTGTAGTTTTCTTGGATCGAGAAGGTCAGATAAAATAATATCACCGTGATTCCTTAAAATTTTAATTGGAGGTATAATATCTATGGAGGTTAGTATAAAGTCAAAACAGCACATGAATTCTATTGCTATTTTTTGTGTGTATTTATTATTTCTTCTTTATTAATCCTTATTTTATCAACAACATTTTTATTTTATCTAATAGGAATTGACAAATAAAATAAGTACATCTCATCTAGGTACGCTTTTCTAGAATAATACGTATGGTTATGTAATGTATGGTTATGTTAAAAACTAGTAAATAACCTAGCGCTTCGCGGCGGGTATATTCTTTTTCATAATTCGGGACAATAGCTCTTAAATAACATATAATAACTCTTAAACAACACAAAGTTTACAACGAAAGTCACAAAAAGTAGACGAATTTAGATAAAGGGAAAATTGTTAAAGTGGCCTTTGACCGAGGCCTTTTACCAAAATAGCCCCCTCAGCCGACTCGGGAAAGACGGCTCCCGATTTTCGAGACACCTCAGCCGGCTTTTATTTCAAATCCCCCACGGACCAATTACCGTCGGTCACGTGTCCGACAAGCCTGCAGCCATCTCCGAAGACGGCTGAGATCTGTCAAAGAGGGCTCCCAAAATATTGGAGACGGCTCCCTTCTCCTCGGCTCATGGCTCAAGCCGTTTTGTACACGGCTCGGCTTAAAAGTTGGAAAGGACTTTAGCCGTAGCCGTTGATTATATATATATATTTTTTGTTTCAAAATTGTGGGTATAAATATGTGGTACACCAATCTCAAGTCATGCATTCACATTTTTTTTATAGAAATTTTATAAGTTGGGTTAAAAAATGTGGAGTTTTCATACTTGGTTGAGTTGTGATTTTTTCAAATTATGGATACTCATTTTTTTTTTATAGAAATTTATTTATCATTATGTATTCACACTTTCTTGATATTCAGTTTTTTTATACCAGTTAACAAAGGTTTGGATCGTTGTTACATTTGCGTGGAAATACTTGGATCGTTGTTACATTTGCGCGTGGAATAACACGTGTACAATGTAACTTCGGTTTGGTAATTTACGATTTGGGAGTGATCGTGCACCTCCCATATCTACGTCATGTCGTTGTTGGAACATTTTTCTACCGGGCAGAAAGGACGGCGGTCAAAGTGGTAGAAGTGGTGGACGCCAACGAGTGCTCGCGACAGACGTAGAGTATCGAGATGCCTTTATTGTTGTTGATAAGGTATTTCCAAGGTTCACATGCATTGTAACTCCCTTGCCCTAACTAAGCTATCAAATATAGGGAAATGGGAGTTTCAGGAATAATGAGCGGGAAGAAGAAGAAACCGATACCGGTTCAAAGCTATCAGATATAGAGAAATTAGAGAACTCGTCTTTTTGTATGTTTGATTTTATTAATTTTTGTTTATGTATCGATACCGAGTATTTTTTTGTATTTTTGATTTTATGTTGTATTGTATGTTTGATTTTATGTTTGATTTTATGTTGTATGATATACATTAGTGTACGTTATTAATTCTGTGACAACCAATGGTTCCGAGAGACCATTAATTTCTTTGATTAACGTTTTTGGATCAATTTATTCAGCACGTTTATAAACAAAAAGAGCTAAAATAAATAATGGATTAAAAAAACGATAACATAACAATAAAATAAACCTTAACATAACTTTTCATTCGATTCAAAAAACCATAAACATAAAAAAAGTTTATTACAAACACGCAACAACCATTAAAACGAAGACCGGACCATCAAAACGACATTTGCCAAGCAGAGATGTGTTTAAACTCTTTGTACTGCTTGGACTCATACTCGATCTGGGTAACTCCGATGGCCACGTCTTCGGGAGTGTCCGACTCAACCTCTCTCAGTGTTTGATTGTGATACGCGTTGAAGATTTGACACTTTGCGCTCAAATCGGTCCATTTACGATTTAGTGAATCGATTGTTCTGTCGGAACCCCCTACCAACCGATTGAACTCGTTGAGAATTCTGTACCACTTGTTAGCAGCACTGGTGCTGTTTTCGACGTGCTGCCAAGCGGCCACCAGGGCAATTTCTTCCTCTTCGTTCCAACGAGATGGCGCCATAGTTTTTCAGAGATGTGTAAGCTTCGGTGGTTTTCGGACGGAGAAAGTACTGGTTTTTCGGTGGTTTGTTTCGGTGGTTTTTCGGTGGTTTTTATAGTACCGGGCTAGCGGCTTTAATGCTTCTCGGGAAAAGCGAAGAGACTTTGGGGAAGCCGTCTCAGGAAAAGCGAAGCGACTTCAGAGCCGGCTTTAATCCTTCTCGGGAAAAGCGAAGCGACTTTTGACTCGGCTTTAATGCTTCTTGGGGAGTCGTTTCGGAGCCGGCTTTTAAGTCGTCTCGGAGCCGGCTTAGCGTTAAAGTCGTGTCGAAGCCGTCTTTAAACCGTTCCCAAGACCTCTTTTTTATTGGAGCTGTCTTTTGGAACCGTTTTGCCTCGATTCTCGGGATTTTATCACCTACAAAGGGCCACCACAATTCCCAAAAATTTTTACAAAGTTATTTAAAAAGTTTTTATAAAATTTTCTTAACTTAATTATGTTTTCACGAAAATTTTCAAAAGTTTTACAAAGTTATTTAAAAAGTTTTTATAAAATTTTCAAACATTTACTTTATTTCATTTCGGTTGAAACAATGTTTTTATTTGGTTTTGCATTTTGGCTGAAAAAAAGTGTTCTTATTTTATGGATTTTTGGATCATTGTTACATCTGCGAAAAACTACTTGGATCATTGTTACATCTGCATGTGGTTTAACATGTGTAGACTGCAACTTTGGTCTGGTAGTTTATAATATTGTATAGCTGGTGGAGCTCCCATATCTTTGTCATTAAAAGTTGGAAGCCATTTCCCCCCATGTGTACACGTACGTTGGTGGTGGAGGAGGTAGTAGCAGATACCGACGTGTTGTTTGTGTATACGTGGGGTAGCGAGCTATCCTTCATTATTGACGATAGGATATGGGAAAACTCGGTTTAAAACTTCACTTCCTTATACACCGATTGTAGACCTCCGTCTGTACTTCCTTTCAAAAATGGAACGGTTAGGTTCAAATAGTGTGAAGGAGGGAATCTTTTCAAACTTGAGTTATATTCTCCGGCGTGACCGGTTTCAACCAAGTCATGAGGCAAGGTGTCATATAATCCGGTACACCATTGCTTTCTTGGGAAACTAGATCATACTGGAGACCATTCCAGTTGCAAGTAGACTGTCACTTGTTACTGGAGACCATTCCAGTTGCAAGTATAAGGAAGTGGCGGTTTGCAGTAGGAAATGGTGTTGCCTACAGCCTAGGGAAAACAATTCGTGGAGCAAGCGCATTTTTATTTTCATTATTTGTAATATAATGTAATGTGTATGTATATTGTATGATACCCTTTATTTGTTGATAAGATTATTTGATTTAATTTATTAACCATGAAATGCGTTTATTTGTGATTATTTGATTTAACATAACATTCCCAAAATAGTAGTTAACATTACATTAAAATAAAAATACATAAAAATTATTCAACGTTTGGCCGAGGTAAACACCGCCAAAAATACAGTTTATCGGCCATAAACCGTCTGTATGACACACATGCTTGATTTAGATCACCATTCACCACAATGGGTTTATCAGTCACTAGATGTTCCATTAGCATACAAAGATACACCGCTTCGTTACCAGATAAAGAACCAGTTGGCACAACATAGTCTTCATTAAGGTTATATGTCATACATTTTTCCTGATGTCCTGACTTTTTCCAGTATCGCATGTTCACTAATGTAGCTCCTAAATAAATTTGTAACTTTGTCAACCTTGGGTGAATAATGTTTCTGTATTTTTCGCCGATACAAACATCTTGATGAGCATACATGACTAGCTCTTGAGACACCAATTCCAATCGCACGAGTAACCATTCACTATTTTCAAGTGGAAGCGGGAGAAAGACATAATCTACGTCGAAAAATGACGGGAACGGTTTTAGTTTGCCATTGCAATAGTTGAGCAGGTTTTTAGGAACAGATTCTAATAACCAATCATAAAATTGTGGTGGCAGAATCGTCCACCGCATATTTAGCAAAGACTTTTGTTGAATTTTTCTACTCCTCCAGTTCATTAGTCTTCCAACCCATCCTTCTATATGCTGTTAAGAAACATAATTAACATAATATTAAATTATAAAAGTATAAACAAAAGAAAAATACATTATAAAACTGCTGAATTAACTGATACTGAGAGCGTTCCGTTTGAATGGAGGTCTAACAAAGTTCCCCAAAAGGTTTTATCCAACTCCACAGTTCGCGAAAAAACTGCTGAATAACAAAACGCTGCGTCCCCTCTACGGTAAAATTCAACAACATCTTTTGACCAGTTATCAGTTTCATCGTCTGGAATAGCCCACTTCCCAGTACTGTGCTGGTGTAAGCTTTGTCGATTTTGTAGATACTCGCTATCCTCAGTATTCTGTGCGGAGCTAGAAGTTTCCATCTTGTAGATACTTTTTGTATCAACGACATATTCAAGCCTCCCATTCACAACATCCCACTTCCCATCTAGGTAGACGACAAATCGAACCATTATCTTTATATTTTTGAAAATTTGAAAATTTGAAATTTATAATACAAACAAACAACAAACAAAAAAGTAGCTCCACAACAATTTGAAACTTATAAACTTCTAAACTTATAAACTTATAAAAAACAATCAACTTAAAATATAAAACCCGAAGCATGTACGGATTAAAATTGTCAAATCGGTAGTTGTCACGTCGAAAAAGACGGTTCCGGTGCCAGAGTCGGCTCCAACACGTCTTCGGTGCATCATTTTGTATGGACGGTACGATGTGGGAACCGTCACGAAGACGGCTCCCAAAGCGGCTTTTCCAGAAAATGAGACGTTCCGAAGACGGCTAACATTCAGAAGCCGGATAAAAATGTAAACGGCTTGAGCCATGAGCCGAGGAGAAGGTAGCCGTCTCCAATATTTTGGGAGCCCTCTTTGACAGATCTCAGCCGTCTTCGGAGATGGCTGCAGGCTTGTCGGACACGTGACAGACGGTAATTGGTCCGTGGGGGATTTGAAACAAAAGCCGGCTGAGGTGTCTCGGGAATCGGGAGCCGTATTTCCCGAGTCGGCTGAGGGGGCTATTTTGGCAAAAGGCCTCGGTCAAAGGCCACTTTGGCAATTTTCCCTTAGATAAATGTATTCCAAACTTGATTTATTATGTCACATATATATATACACTAATTTGTACCTTAAGTACGCATAACTCCATTATGCACCAACTTTTGATTAAGAATTTGATTGGACTTTCTAACAATTTAAGTCAAAACTTGTACTATGTCTCTGTTACTCCGCAATCACCATATTAAATGTCCAAACTCCAAACAACAATTACATGTTAGTATACTATACTAAAAGCTATGAATTACACTAACAGATTTGAAATGAGCACCCAAATTAAATAAGATTGTTGACATAACCATGGAAAAAAAAAACAATTTGAGGCAACAATCATGGATATTTTTACATTCACAGTATAATCCTAATACTAAGTAAAACCAATAATCTTAACCATGACACATGCATTAGGCGTCACAAACCAACAACGAATGAGAAACCACTTCAGATAGCGATGCAAAGTAGTTGGGAAAACACACCTTAAGGGGAACGGAATCGGAAAAATGGGTCGTATTTGATGTGCTAAAAGTAGTTTAATAAAAATAACTAAATTAAACCTAAAACTAGACACCTAGTAATACTCTAGACTCTCTAAAACTAAACTACTGACAGACAAGTGAACCTATCGACTCTAGTATAGCTAAAGTAAGTCCGGATATCGAACCCACGAGACTCTAATGGAAAACGAAAACTAGACTCGATTACTTATCCTAAATACTGATTAAATTAATTTATTATTTTAAAGGGGGGGGGGGGGTTTGCTGAAAAATAAATTGCAATAAAATAAAGGTTAACTAAAATTTACTAAACTGAACTAGAGACACGAACTTAGCTGAGCCGAATTCAGATGATGACAAGACACTACCTAGACCAGACTCCTAACTATGCCTGATAAGCTTCTATGGTTATGGAACTGAATTGGAACCGGGATCTTAAAATACTAAACATCAAGAATAAACTAGACACCCTCGACCCTTCTCAAGGGGAAACCCTAGAATATTTTTGTGCTGTTAAACTACCGGTTGGAGTACAAACCCTCACAGGTTATCTAACTCTTATGATCAAGTACCCGCTAGACAATCTACCTCACAGCGCGAAAGCCTCACTACACTAGGTGCAAGGGGTAATTATTGAAGCCTAGATCTAATTTGATATGCAAGAGTTGAAAGGGAAACTGGGCAGATCTTCTCACAACGCCTCTAACCTAGCAATCTAACAACCTAGACATACCAACAAGTCCTCACCTCACAGCTATTGAACTTGGAAGAATACCTAAAATCTTCTAACCACCAAATATCACTCATATGGTAAACTTGCGACTATCGACCATAAACTAGTTGCTACACAAAGTCTGCAACCTAACTAGCACTCATACATGAAAGACATTCACAAAAGTGCAAGTGGAGTGAATAAGTGACAATCAAAAAATAATAGATACGCATATACACTAGATCTAAAGAAATCAAAATCTTTATTGAATCATAAATCCAAAACACGTTCCAAAAACCATAGAAACTAAAACAAATCAAAACATAGTTATTTGTCTTGGCCTAGGTAGCTATTAAAAGTTTTAGCCACAAATCATCTTGAAAAGAAAAACAAATCCAAATAAAAATTCAGCAATCATTATATAGAACAAAGATAATAAAGGAACGAAAAAAACCGAATAATTAACACCCGAATAATCGCTCCCTGGCTTAGAACCTTTGATCCCTGGCCTGCCTCCCTAATAATATGTTGATGCTGCTTTCGAAATAATCTTTTCTTCTTTATGGCTGCTCTTCGATCGATTTATGTTGGCTCTCCCCCCAAAGATAATATTGTGCCGCTCTCGTCAATATATATGTGTTCTACTCCACAATTAGTGGAGCCCTCATCTGAATTTGGGCCATGATTTTAAAGTCACGGTTTTGTTCTTTTTTTTTTTCTTTTCATGTTGTTATTATTATATAACATATTATTATTAGTTCATTATTATAATAACTTCATGCTTTTGACTCGGGTGTTCTTGACTTGACCAATGTTGCTCGTTTACGCTCTAACGTCCATGAACACCTACAAAATATAAAATAAAAAATAAAATAGATAAATACTAAAAAGACCCAAAACTAATAAAAATCTATAAAAACCTATAATAAACAAAATATACCAGTACAAGCCTAAAACTAATTAAAACACTATCTAAATAACTCGAAAACTATACAAACTTTACACTGGAAATAGATGTATTTTACAATACATCAAATATCCCCACACTTATCTCTTTTTCGTCCCTGAAAAAGAATTATGCTATGGAATCACAGTTAGGTTTACATCCAGTTTCAAAACATAGGTTACTTAATTAATAATCTACTAACGTGTTGATTACGATTGCAGGTATATTGATCCTCTTAAACCCACACCGGTTTCTAAGCCCCTTTTTATTTATGTGAAGTTCATGTTGATTAGTCTATCTAGGGTCTCACTCGAAGGAAGCCACAGTTCCTCCTAATCCCGCTTCAAGCTTATGAAGCTAAAGGAACTACCAATTGACCATTTCCAAACCGTCTTATGTAGAAAACCAAGAGAATTTAAAATCACTTTTTTTTTTTTTTTTTTTTTGCATACTTAACTCAGAGGGTGTGACCAATCCAAGTCGCTATCCCAGTGGCCAGGCACCTTAAGCTTCATCATTTTTTTTTCATCTCAGCATACTTAACTCAGAGGGTGTGACCAATCCAAGTCGCTATCCCAGTGGCCAGGCACCTTAAGCTTCAGCATTTTTGCTTTGATTTCTAATTTTTTTTAAGTGATTAGAAATTCTAACGGTTTTCTACTTATAACGGTGCTTCTTATACTATTTTTGGCGGTTTCGATCTCCCCGTTTCTCCTAGATGAGAACCCACAAAATAGCCTAACATAATTAATTTATTACTTTTCAAATGAAACCTTTCTACCGGCCGAGCCTACCCACATATCCCAAATCAGACACGTTTTCAATCAATTTTAATCTTTTATTATACATACTATTTGAAAACCGGACACCTAACTTTACCTATCATCTTCCATATTTTATATAATGCAAACTTCAAAATCAGGGACATTTTTTTTTCTCTTTTTTTTTTATTTTTTTTTTATAAATTTTAATTTTTTTAGACTCAAAACGACTCTATATACAAACTAAACGACAGTTTCCCATCCCCACACTTAAACTCTACATTGCCCTCAATGTAGGAATAGAAAACGACTCAAAACAAAAAAATAAATTCCGAATACAAAAATAAAAAGACAAGGGCAAATTGGAAAGGACTTAGCTGGTTAAATAACGCGTAAGCTCCAAAAAGTCTAGTCCAATCCAGCTCGATCGTATAGCATTTCATTCGCGATCGGCTCTGACACAATGATAAACTCTCGGGTTTGCCTTGATAAATGATAACAGCTTCGGAATCACCCGAATGGAGATTGATTACGAGTGGTGCAATCCAAACCTGCGCAAAACGAAACAAACAAAACCCGAGCATAATACAGAACCACAAATTAAAAAAAATGAAAAGATAATAATAATAATAATAAATAAATATAAAAATAAATTTACAAACTCTACACTTGGGATTCTACCCAAGAACTATCCTCAACACTCCTCAAAACCTACGGGGGATCCTTAAGATCCACATCACCCCCGAAACTAACAAACCGGGCTCTCACGTACAAGCTCATCCTGCAACCTCTCGGCCTCTCTAGCTTATCAAACCTCTTCTTACTCGCCTTAAAACCCTGATGCATTTGGGATTTGTAGTGAAACTTACATATCAATGAACTATCCCCACACTTAGGTTTTACCACATCTTCAGACCTAGATCTATCTTCCTCCTGCTTCTCTAATGGCGGTACTCCTAAGGAATCATCAACACAGAAGACATTCTCACACCTCTCACTTAGCTTAGGTCTAGATTTTGAGACATCAAAGACAACGGTTTCATCCCCCGCCCGAAGTGTGATCTTACCGTCAAAGACATCAATCAATGCCTTCGCGGTACATAAAAAAGGGCGTCCCAAAATAAGTGGAACTCTATCGTCGGCTTCCATGTCGAGGACCACAAAATCCACGGGGAACACAAATTTATCTACCTTAACAAGCAAGTTCTCTATGATGCCCCGTGGATATTGTTGATGCGTTTTGCGACTAAAGATTGGATATACATAATTAACATGTGTTAGTGATTGGCCGAAGGTAGATAATTGTGGGCGAATGTAGATAAGAATGGGCGAAGGAAGACTGATGATGGGCGAAGGAAGAATGGTACTAACATAAAGACACATTCGACCACTAGAAGTGGGCGAATGTGGAAATTGTCCACGTTCGACCAGTGAAAAGGGGCGAACGTGCAGTGTCTATAAATAGATTTTGTGATTTTGATTATGTAATAGAGTTGTCAGTTGTGTCTGTGTTCAGGTCAGGTTCAGAGGTTGTTTTTGAGAAATTGTGTGTGTGTTCTAGATTAACATAAACAGATTGTAAAGGCTTATTTGAACGAAGTTAATCTATGAAATGATGTTGAAAATGATCTTGATTGTGTTGTGAATTGTGTTTTATCAATTTGTTCAGAACTAGGGTTTCCGCACCTGGTTTTGTGACTTGTATGATCGTATAATCCTGTTTTAGCTAAAATCTTTCGCTCACAAAGTGGTATCAGAGCATAGAGGATCATACAATAACAAATTTGATAAAATCAGAGCTGATTTGGACATGTTTTTGACCTAAAATCATCTGTTTTTACATAAACATTGTTTTTAAGTGTTTTTGATCGATTTAAAGGATAATTTGTGGTCGAATTCAAGTTTTCCAAGAATTAAAGTTGCTCCAAATCAATTCCGAAACATAACCTGATTGAGATCATTCAAATCCATGAACTTTTGAAAATCTGAGATCAGAATAACCGTTTTTCAAACAATAACCGTTTTTTTTTTCAAAAATGAGATCTGTGTATAGTGGGCGAACCTGGAACCTGACCTGTGTTTAGTGGTCGAAAGTGTTGATAAGTGGGCGAACCTGAGTAGTTAGTGGGCGAACCTGAAATTTCTTGTTGAAATTTTTCACTTTCGGGTAAATTTTCCACATTCGACCGTTTCTGTTTTGGGCGAAAGTGGAAAGTTTGTTATTCTGTTTTACATTCTGGTCATATCCACGTTCGGGTGTTACTGTTTGGGCGAACTTAGGATCAGAAGGGGCGAGAGTGATAAAGTTTGGACGAACAAAGGATTTTTTTGGACGAACTTAGAATTTTTCGGACGAACCAAGGATTTTGTTGAAAAATTTTTCTAAGTGTTGAGATTTTTTTAGTTGATCATGTGGCGTTTTCAAACTACTCCGGGATCAGCAACAACACAACCACAACAGCAAACGATGGACCCATGGACAGTGGCAGCGCAAAAGACGAACACACAGTCTTCACAACCACTTAACTATATGACAACGACGAGCACGATGCCTCAAAGTGTAGCACATCCGGCACTGCAATCTGATTACTGGGGAGTAGCTGCAGCGGCGGTAAATACTCAAACCACTAATGCTATTTCTACTTTGATTAAGGATTTGTCTACAGGTAGTGGAACTCGGCCACCGAAGCTCATGGATATGCAAGAGTATAATCAGTGGCATACCATGTTCAAGATCCATTTGGAAGGCATGGGAGTTGAAGGAGCAGAGGCATGGAGCATGATTGTTAAAGGATACACAGCACCGATTCTGGAGAATACAGGTGAGTTGATTCCTTTGGAAAGCTTAACTGAGGACGAGAAGAAGAAATATGTGGTGGAGAAGAAGGCGTTTTCCCAACTGACACAGGCAATCACAAGTGACCTGTTGCATCAGTTTGGAACATGTACTACATCAAAGCAGCTTTGGGATAAGCTTAAGAGGAAGCATGATGGTAATGAGAAGACTAGGAGTCTGAGAATGGAAGAATTGGTCAAAGAGTTTGAGAATTTTTCTTTTATTAATAATGAAACTTTAAAAGAACTAACTCCTAGATATATGCATTTGTTGTCTGAATTGTCTAGTTATGGTGTACAGATTCCAATGACTAAGCAGGTGGATAAGTTTGCAGATGCTTTACCACCACAATGGGATCAGCATGTGGAAGTTCTTAGAGAGAAGGATGCTTATCAATTCTGGACTATTTCAGAGTTTATCGAAAAGCTGGAGAACAAAGAGTTGGAGGATAGGAGGAAAGCTAGAAGGTCACAGATTCCTCAGAATCCCAGTTTGTATTTTGGAGGTACTTCAGTTCCAGTTGGTAACTCGAGCTCAGGAAGCATTGCACCACATGTTGCATGTATTTCCAATGTCATGGAATCATCAAAACCAACCACCAATTACTTGACACAAACATCATCCTACTCACAACCATCATACACACCACCACAATACAATTCTTACATTTCACCAATCTCCCCAATGCAACAAGCAAGTTTTTACACCGCTAACCAATCACAACAACCAGTAAACCAAGTTACTCAACATAAACAACAACCGGTGGTTTTGGATACATCTAACTTGGGAAATGTGACTGTGGAGGTTGCTCAGCAACACATTGCATTAGTCTCAGCAATGGTTTCATCCTACAATGGTTTAGTTGCTAGTCAGATTGGGAACAACAACTTAATCAACGAAGACTACGCACAGATAGACAAGGAAGAGATGGAACTCATTGACATTCAGTGGGCTTTTGCGAGTATCATGAGAAGAGCAACAGAGTTCATTGAGAAAACTGGAAGGACTGATTTGGCAACTTCTCCCAACACAACCTATGGATTCAACAAGGAGAAGGTTACGTGTTTTAATTGTGGAGAAAAAGGACACTTTAAAAGGGAATGCACCCAGCCACCTAAACAAGGTAATCGAAACCCTTTCAATGCAAATTACCAGAACCGTCAACAACAAAACCAAGTTTCTTACCAAAATAACAACAACTACCAAAACCGAAACTTTAACAACCAAAACAGACAACCAAACACTCAAAACCAGATTCAAAACCAATCTCCTAACAACCCAAACCGAACAGTTGTACCTATCACTACACCTAATGAGACCCAACAGAATGCGAGTCAGAACCAAGCTTTGGTGACTCAACAGGATGAAAGGTTTGACTGGTCGGGTATGCAAATAGGAGTTGAGGAAGTGACTACTGGTGGGAATGTGGCATGTGTTGCTTATCAGGTTGATATGGAAGAGTCGGTGGCAGTTGATGAGAAGAAAGAAACTGAGGAGTGTGAAAGTGATGATTCTGAGACTGAGATGGAAGTGGAGAATGAACCTGTTGAGGTTAAGGCTGAGGAAACGAGTTCTGGAATGGTGATTGATTCTGTTACTGATGTTCCCGAAGAGTGTAGATCAGTTTATTCAGATTCTGAGAGCGAATCAGACACAGAGGCAAGTGTTGATTCTTTAGATGATGATATTGATCAGTTGCTGGCAGAAGCTGATTTTTTGATGACGAGGAAGTCGTGCATTGCTGATGATGCTTTCACCAAGATTGACTACTCCAAGTTTTTCACTGGAAAGGAAGCTCATTTCGCGTTAATGGCCATGACTGAACCGCCAAAACCTGTAAGTTCTGAATCTAGCACTGATGTTATGAGTGATAAATATTGTGGAACATGTGATAGATTGACTGAGGAGAATAAACAACTCCGAATTTCACGTGATAGTGCTATTCTGAACAGTCAATCTACTCGCAAAGAGTTAAATGCTTTCAACAAAGTATTAGATGGCTATAAAAAGGACATTTCCGATTTGAAAAACACTTTGTCATTGAAACAATTGGCAATAAACAACTATATCAATGAAATTGAAAACACCAAGTTGGAAATGGCAGCCATAAAATGCTTTGCTGAAAAGGTGAACAAGAAGTTGGAAAGTTATAAGAATGTTGCTTATGTGGTAGATCATATCATTGATGATAACACCACCAATTACAAGTCTGTACCATCTCCGGTTCTTTTTGAAAACCATAACTATCACCAAGTTATACCGGAGAGTTCGGTAAAATCAGACTCATCATCGGAAAAGGAATCTAATACCTCGAGTATTGGTGATCCTTATTCCGATGTGAGACCGATTCTAGGCTTGAATGATGAGGGTGTTTATGCTGAGAGTGAGAATTCAGACTCAGAAAATGATGATACTGGTAATGATCAATCTGTTAATGAATGTGAGATTCCAAAAGAAAATCACATCATTACTACTGAACCCGTGTCACCATCTGATCATGTTCATCCGATGGCAAATGCTAATCGTAATAAAAAGTCTGAAAAGATTGATGTTAAGAAAGATAATGGTGTTAAGAATGTTGTTAAAATGAATGAGTTGAATGAACCAAGTGACAAACCTGTCAAGGTGTTTTATCGGATGGAAGGATCCGATAAGATCATTTCTGATGAGGAATTTCCAATCAAAAACGTTAACTATTCTAAACTTGATAAAATCTGGCAAGAAAGCACAATATGGTTTCCAAAACATGAGAGAACCAATGAAATTCCACCAGAAATTTTAAAGAAATTGTTTTCGGAAGTTCCTCAAGAACCAAAGATACATGTCACCGAGTTCATTCGACCAAATGATAAAGCAAATGGTTTTCATGAACCCTCTTACTCAAAAGGACCACTTTCTGAGAGTTTGAGAAATCAACAGTATAATGATCAATACCCTGTTAGATCATTTGCTTCACCAAATGCTCATTATGTTTTTGAAGAATATAGAAAATGCTTTAAATGTGGAGAACGTGGGCATTTACTTGCTCAGTGTCCATATGTAAGGCATAAAAGACATGAGGTTGAGGTTAGAAATTCCATGAGAAAGCCGATTGATCATTATGTTCCACCACATAGACGGGTTGTTCCTCAACAACAACAGTTTTATAATCAAAACAATTTTCAAATGAGGAACAATCGTCCATTTCAATATGATCAAAGGAATCGGATTGCTATGGAACAATCTTGGAGAAAACCTGTGGTGAACACAACAGCTGATAGACAAAAGGATCCACAAAAACCGATTGTCAAGTCAAATGTTGGACCTAAGTCTGTTAATTCAGATAAGGTTGCCAAGAAAGTTACTTTTGGTAACAATGTTCAGAAACCAATTGAGAAACCAAAATCTCAAATTCGTATTCTTAAAAGGTCTGAACAATCTTGGACACCGAATGGTACTCCAGGAGCTTCTACTTCGAAGGTAAGTGAGAAAAATGAGAGTGTTTTGAACAATCAGAAAAAGATTGATCCAAAACAGGATGTTGTTGAAAAAGTTAATGAGGATGTTTCTTTGAAAGCCAATGTTCAAAGGCCCAAGACTCAGGCTTGGGTCCCCCGAAAGAACTAAATGATTACTTTTTGTGTGCAGGGAGCTTCAGTTGGCCCTATTAGCAGTCTCTGGATTGTTGATAGTGGAGCTTCAGGCCACATGACGGGGGATCTCGCATTGTTGTTTGATGTGAAAAATATTAATGGAGGGTATGTCGCTTTCGCGGGTAATAAAGGAGGATATATTACGATGGAAGGAAGCGTGAGTAATGGGATTGTGACTTTCGAGCGGATTTCTTATGTCAAGCAGATAGACTATAATCTGTTGAGCGTCAGTCAAATATGCGATAAACAATTTTCTGTGCATTTTGATGACAAATCCTGTTATATTCTCAAACCGGGCTTCAAAATTCCAAAGGAGTGGGTCATGTTGATGGCACCTCGAGTCAACAATCTTTATATTCTTGATATGTCCAAGGCGATGACATCACAGGGACAGATAACATGCTTTCTATCCAAGGCGACCGAAAAAGAATCGATAATGTGGCACCGCAGAATGGGGCACATTCATCTGAGGAAAATGAATCAATTGGTGAGAAATGGACTTGTCGATGGAGTAAACGTGAAACATTTCCATCTGAACGACAAGTGTGTAAGTTGTATGAAAGGAAAACAACACAAACAGTCCCATAAAGTGAAGAAAGTTAACTCTGTTGAGATGCCGCTGGAGCGATTGCACATGGATCTTTTTGGACCGGTCAAGCGCAAAAGTCATCTTGGAGAGCTTTATTGTTTAGTCGTCACTGATGACTATTCACGATTTTCATGGGTGATGTGTTTGAAGAACAAAAGCGACACCTTTACCAACCTACAAGTTCTGTTCACTCGACTGGAGAATATCTACAATTTGAAGATAAAAAGGATCAGGAGTGACAACGGGACGGAGTTCAAAAATGCCAAGATGGATGAACTTTGTGAAAGCAAAGGGATACATCATGAATATTCGGCTCCGTATACCCCGCAACAGAACGGTGTTGCTGAAAGAAAGAATAGGACTCTAATTGAGGCGGCTAGAACAATGCTCGCTGATTCAAATCTTCCAGTAATGTTCTGGAATGAGGCGATTTATGCAGCAAATTATACATTAAATCGGGTTATAACAGTGAAGAAGTTTGGAAAAACATCTTATGAACTGTTACACCGACGAAAGCCCAACTTAGAGTATCTAGAACCTTTCGGGGCGCCATGCACGATGTTGAATCCAAGCGAGAAGTTTAGTCCTAAAGCTGAGGAGGGATATTTTGTTGGATATGCAATCCCGCTCAAACGGGTATTCAACAAGCGAACTCGTCAAGTTGAGGATTGGGCTAACGTGGAAGTTCAACGATACACTCAAAATTTGCAAGGAACGGGCCCTGATTGGATGTTTGATTACAAAGATTTCTTTGAATCATTCAACCTAGATAGCTTGGTTGAAGAAGCTGTAATCAGATTACTTTACAAGTGTAAAAACGCGGCAACTTCACCGTTGATGCGTCCAATCACCGTAAACCCCCCACCAACTTCTAATGATACCAGTGCTCCTATACAAGAAGAAGAGATGTTTCAAGAGGCTTCAACTTCATTAGACACTTCAGAATCTGAAGATGAACAATTTGAAGAAGCAGTTCTTGAACATGCAGAAGAATTAGAAGAGCAATCTGTGAACCCAACTCCAAATCCAGATGTTGCTTCATCATCAAACACGGGTCATGATCAGGATGCTGTAGAAAATTTGACTGCTCAGACGGGAGTGATTGTACCTGTTAATCCGGAATCTCGGATTCATCGTATTCACCCGCTGGAGCAAGTTATCGGTGATCCTGGAAATGGTGTAATGACCAGAGGGCAGCTAAAAAGCGTTAACTCGCCAGAGAGTTTTGGTGCTTTAGCATTGTATGCCAAAATTCAGAAATCTGGTAGTCAAAATGATTGGTCGTTTGCATGTTATGTGTCGCAGGTAGAGCCAAGGACATACAAAGACGCTTTGAATGAAGATGCCTGGGTTGAGGCAATGCAGGAGGAGTTATTGCAATTCCAGAAATTGGGAGTCTGGACGCTCACAGATTTGCCGCCGGGAAGAAAGAAAATAGGCACTAAGTGGGTGTTTAAGTGCAAAAAGGATGATCGTGGAGTTATTGTTCGCAACAAAGCCAGATTGGTTGTGCAGGGTTTCCATCAAATCGAAGGAATTGATTACAACGAAATCTATGCACCAGTAGCACGAATTGAAGCTATTCGGATGTTCCTCGCGTTTGCTTCATATAAGAAATTCAAAGTCTATCAAATGGACGTCAAGAGCGCATTTTTGTACGGGAAAGTCAAGGAGGAGGTTTATGTCGGGCAGCCACCAGGCTTTGAGGACCCAATCCACCGGGACAAGGTCTACGTGCTAAACAAAGCTTTATATGGCTTGCACCAGGCTCCAAGACAGTGGTACGAGGAGCTAAGTACATACCTCATCTCCAAAGGATTCAAGCGCGGCCTCGTCGATTGCACCCTCTTTACGAAGAAGACGGGAGATGACTTGCTTCTAGTACAAATTTACGTTGATGATATTATATTTGGTTCAACTAACGAACTTTTGTGCAGGGAATTCGAAACTGTTATGCAGGAAAAGTTTGAAATGAGCGCTATGGGGGAGATGCAGTTTTTCCTCGGCTTACAGGTGGACCAAAGACCCGATGGGATCTTCATTCACCAGACGAAATATGTATCCGACATCTTGAGCCGATTCCAGATGGAGGATTCTAAGCCGATGGATACCCCGATTCAACCCAATCACGGGATTGGAGTGGACGCTAAGGGGGAGCTGACAGATCCATTTACATACAGAGCAATCATCGGATCTCTGATGTATTTGACAGCGTCTCGACCAGATATTATGTATGCAACGTGTCTCTGTGCTCGCTATCAATCGAAGCCGATACAAAGTCATCTGACGGCGGTCAAGCGTATCCTTCGATATCTGAAGGGTTGTCCATCAAAAGGACTTTGGTACCCTAATGATGATGATTTTGATTTTATTGCGTTTAGTGATGCAGATTGGGGCGGCTGTGACAAAGATAGCAAATCAACAACAGCTGGTTGTCAGTTTTTAGGGAGCAGGTTAATTACCTGGCAATGCAAGAAACAGACTTCCGTCGCACTGTCTACATGTGAAGCCGAGTACATTTCAGCCTCGAGTTGCTGTTCGCAAGTGCTCTGGATCCAACAACAGATGGTCGATTACGGTTTGCAGTTTCTTAAAACCCCTATACACTGTGACAATGAAGCCGCAATTGCATTAACTAAAAATACTGAAAATCATTCTAAAGCGAAACATATCCGGATTAAATATCATTTTATCCGTGATTGTTATGCTAAGGAATTGATAGATATGGTCAAAATCCATACTGACTACCAACGTGCAGATTTGTTTACAAAAGCTTTTGACAGATCCCGCTTTGAATATCTTTTAAAAGTAAACAATATAAAGGAAAAACAGGACTAATCGGCCCCTCGGTTTATCGCTTTTTAATTTTTAGTTTTAGTTTTAAATTTTTGCTAATTGGGAATTTCTCTTTGCTAATTGGGAATTTCTCTTTACTATCATAATCCTCAAAGAAGTTGATGCTTTCGAGGGGGTTGTTTAATCCTCAAAGAAGTTGATGCTTTCAAGTGGATTGTTTCTTTCAAATTTTTGTTTTATTTTTTTCAGAAAAATTAAAAACCCAAAAATATGTTCTTTATTTTAGGGGGAGTCATTTTATCCGAAAAATCAAAAACATTGAAAAATTTTCAAAATACCTAAAAATTAGAAAAACCAAAATGATTTCCTGGATAAAAAGAGGAAATGATAGTACATCAGTGGGGATCTGACACAGGCTAAAGAATTGTATAGTATAATGAGACGTATGTTGATTACTTGTGATATGCTGATAGGCTTCGTAGACTAAATATTGCGTGCATTAGTGATACAAACATAACAAACTACGCATTTGTGGCTGAACACCTCATGGGCATATGGTCTTAGTACCGTAATTTCGTTTGATAGGGTATTTGTACAAAACTCGGAGGTTTAGGGTCGTTATGTTATTAGTTGTCTGGGGATAGCCTATCTGATCTTCTGCTGTAAGTCATTACGGACCTAGATCAGACAGGATGTCTTTATAAAAGAGCTATATGCCAAATCCTAAAGTTACCGAATTGAGGAACTTTCCATGTTATATGATAATCAAAGATTATCTATTACATCGTATTGATCATTGATGCAAATCATGATTAATATCAGTCCTCAACCTGGTATAATGCATATGTTACTTTGCTGCATTAATTTGCTGACCTGTATACCTCTATGCATTATATCTTGTACAATTACAGACGACGAAAGCATAATCACGCTTTACAATGAGTTTTTGTGCATTTACTTCTTGATACGGGAGTATGTTGTGTGTGTGGGAACCACAATGTGTTAGTCTAATACATCTAATTCGTATCATTTTAAAGCATTGCGTAATTGTCTGCATGTGAGCTTACGTGGACCAAAATATCAGCAATTGCCGTGTCACATTTTGTTTCTAATGATAATATTAAAACAGATCAACGCTGTGTTCAGATTTCTCAGAAAACTGATATGATCCTCTTACCGGAAATCACAAAATGTTTACTGCTTTCATTTACTTTGATGCATTTTACTTTGTCGTATTTTACTTTTATTGTCAAAAAGATACAAAATCCAAAAAGATTTTAGGTGTGTTTTGATAAAATTTCAGAAAATCCAAAAGATTTGCATTTCTGCTTTATTTTTGATAACCGGGGATGCTTGATGGTCAATTTCTGAGATTTGATAACACCATCTGGGCTTTGTATCATTCAAAATGTGATAATTTGAGTTTTGGAAGTTTAACGGATTGAAAAATGTTGAACGGGATTCGAATTCGTGATTTGGCGAAATTTTCAGATTTTTCCATTTCACATTCGCCCCTTAATTGGGTCGAATGTGGAAAAATCATCACCTTCGACCGGTTTTAATTCGGACGAATGTGGAATACTTCACCTTCGGGTATCATTTCCACCTTCGGGTCTTACTTTTCACCTTCGGGTCTTACTTTTCACCTTCGGGCCATTAATTTGGGACGAATGTGGAATGATCTCACATTCGTCCATACCAAACAGGCGAAGGTGGACCTTTATATATACCCATTCCACGTTCGAACCTCTCATTCACAAAAATTTTTCAAACTTTCTTGATAACCAGACCTTGTTGCTCGTTTTTTCTTTTGATACACTGATTTGTTCCCTGCTTATTCCTGATCATTTTGAGATATATTTCACAGGTAATGGACTTCATTACAGATCAGAATCGTCGTGACTTGATACCGGACCTAGGGTTTCAATTTTAGGGGTTTAAGATGTTGTTAATTACTGGTTTTTGTTTCCGATCACTTTTCATAAGTTTTAGGGGGAGAATACAAAAGGAATTAGGTTTATAACAATGTTTGGACGATCGTTTGATTGATTGAACCAGTTTAAACCTAATTCTATTTTAAAACTCATGAAAACTGATTAATTGTGACAATTGGTAATATACAAGTGATAATCGGCCATATTAGAGTACATGTAAATCAAAATGAGATGTTAAAAACTGAATTGGCAAATTTTCAAATTTTGGGGGAAATCTATTTCACCTTCGGTTTAAATAAAAGGGCGAAGGTGGAATTGGTTTGGACGAAAGTGAAATAATGTGGACGAATGTGACTTTTTACTCAGATAATTTTCACATTCGACCATAATTTGCTCATTCGCCCAGATAAACTCACATTCGACCATTCCAAAACGGGCGAATGTGTAGTATATTTTGACCAGAATTTTTATAATTTTGTCGTTTTTGTATTTTGACGTGTTTGTTTGATTTTAATGTGCAGATGGCTGATCAATCTGAGAATGTGGAAGCACCAGTAGAAAATGTGGAAACTCCAGCAGAGATTACTGTTACAGATCCAGTGCCAGAAGCTGAAACGTCTGTTCCAAGCAGTTGGCCGTTTGAAAGATCGCACAACTGTTGCGCATATCTCGGTGATGTAGAGAAGAACACGGAATTCACCGGGATCATAGAGTTTCTGAAGAGGAGCAGGATAGTTCATGCATTAGCCACACCAACCATCATATACAAAGACATCATTGAAGATTTCTACCAAAATGCGAAGTATGACTACTGGGAGAATCAAACGATCATCAAGAGCAAGATTCAGGATATGGAGATGTTCTTGACTGAAGCTGATATTCGGGAAGCGTTACAGATAAAGTTTGAAGATAGTGAAGATCCCAGGGAGTTGTCATGGACAGAGCAGAAAGCGTGTTTCTTACGAATGAAATACAAAGGTCCAATTACTGACGGATCTATGTATAAGGGGAAGCTGGGAGTGCAGTATAAGTATTTTGCACATGTTCTTATCCACGTATTTGGGTGTGTGAGTGGTGGATATGATGTCATGAGAAGGAGTTTAAGTTCATTAATGGTTGCGTTGACACTCAACAAACCATTTAATGTATCTGGGATGATTCTTGATCATATGCTAGAGATGCTGAAAGGAATGAAGAACAAGAAGTTCATGTTATATCCGAGATTTCTAATGATGATCTTTGATTATAAGTATCCTATGTTGAAGAAGGATCCGACTATGATCCTAGGTCAAGATCATATGAACATTAGAACATTGATGAGAATGAAGGGATACAAAGGTGTGCCTGATAGTGAGAAGCCACCTAACAGGAGATTATTTGGTGCTTTGGCTCGTCAGGATTACACTGATCCTGGCAAGAACAAAGCAAGACATGATAACAGTGACTCGGACAACGATGATCCCTTAGTGTATGTTGATTCAAGCACTAAGAGGAAACGGCAAGTAGTCAATCCTGGAGCCAAAGGGAAGGGCAAGGGAAAGACTGTGGATCAGGGAAGTTCTAAGCAACAAGTGGTTAGAAAGAAATCGACAGCAAAGAAAGGATCAGGTTTGGTGGACGAAGAGTCGGTAGATTCAGAGGAGACTGAGGTTGATGAGCAGTGGGATTCTGATGATGAGAATGTGAGGACCACCAAACGTAAGGCCACTATGGTTGGTGAGTCTGAATCCTTGAACCAGTCGATTGAAGAAGCTGAGAGAAGAAAGAAATCTGTTGAAGATGAGAGTCTAGGTGTTAACCTAGCAGAGTTGAGTGTTGGAGACACTGTGGTAGTGAATTTGCCCAGAAAGACAAAGAAGCAAAAGACCATGGCCAAGAAGTCGAGTATAAAAGAGCTGAGGGAGAAAGAGTTAGCTCAGTTATTGAAGGGTAAAAGATTACCTGATGCTGGTACACCATCTAAGCTATCTTCACCTGTTGCCAAGAAGCAGAAGAAAACGAAGGAGGCAGAGACTTTACCAATCGATCAATTCAATGTCGATTTGGATAAAGTGCTCGATATGTTTAGAAAGCCTCAGAAGGAGAAAGTAGTTGAAGTTGAGCCATCTAAATCAAAGTCAAAGAAAGTAACTGTGGATGACGATGTTATGAAGCAAGTGAATAAGAAAATGGAAGATATGAGGAAGATGTTAATTGCTCAACAAGCTGAGATTGCTAAGTTCAAGCAAAATGAGGAGAAAATGCTTCAGATCGTGGTTGCTTCAAAATCTAATCAGGATGATATAAACGATAAGATTAAGATGATTGAAGCAAAGAATGAGAAACTTGAAAGAAAGTGTGAAAGAAACAAGGGCAGGATCAAATTGATTAAGGCAGATAACAAAGAACTAAGGAATGAAAACAAACGCCTTAGTAATTTGATTGAAGAACTTTATAGCAGGGCACCCCAGTTGAAAGAGGGTGAAGAAGATGAAGAAGAAGAAGAACAGAAAGTCGATTATGAAGATTCTGAATCTGAGAAAGAACAGGATGATGATGAGGATGATGATGGGTCAGAGAAAAGTGATGATGATGATGATGACAATAATGATGATGATGATGATGCTGAAGGTGCTGGGAAAAAGCAAGGAGATGAGTTTAGCAGTGGAAGTGATCATGATGGAGGAGATGATACTTCTAGATTCACTTATGAGAAGAGAACACCAAAGAAGAAAGATACTGGAGAATCAAGTTCCAAGAAGAAAGGTGAGAATGTTGATTCAGATGAAAGTATTTTCTGGAATGAGAAGGTGAGATCTCTGTCTGATGATGCTAAACAGTTGTATAAGGATATGTTGGAAAAGAGAGAGTGGACCATTGAGTTCACAGGATGCTTCGCAGAGATATTCCAAACTGATGACTTAAGATATGAGTTGGAATATGAAGATCCAGATCTTGAAGAAGGGGAATTACCTGCATCTGTGGCAAAAGAAATACTAGATGGTCTTGCACAGAGGGTAGGGAAGACGTTTGAGGAGTTTATGATGGATGAATCGATTCCAGATATTCCTGAAAAGGATATTGGAAGTCATTCAGATGATGTGAAAACTCCTGAGAACAATGAAGTGGAGATGGAAGATATAACTCATGAAGAGTTTCCCCAGTACTTCAGACAAAATGATGAAAATGAAGTATTTCCTGACTTCACTGAGATACCAAATAAGTCAGCAAAACAGAAAGCTAAGAAAAGGAGTGAAGAGTTTGTTGAGAAGGTATTTGGTACTGATAAGAAAGATTCTTCTAACCAGTCTGATGAGTTGAAGAATTATTTGAAGAAATTAAAGGAGATGGATGAGAACCGACCAAAGCCTGAAGCTCAAGGTAACTTTTATCGATTTCATAATGCCAAGTTCAAAGGCAGAGCTCTCGGGTGGACTTACTTAGGCAGACTGAAATGTATTGCTGCAAAATGGGAAACCGGAATTTTGTACTTCAACAGATTCTGTGACTTGCTTACTCTACCATACTGGGCGGTTAGAGACTTATGCAGATTCCCAATGTCAGGTGCCGAAGTAAATGGATCACATGTCGGTTGGTGCGCAGATAAATTGGTTTGGGAAAGTCGTACAAGATGGAAGAGATTTCAGCCTCAATATCCCCGAAGAAAAGTTCATAGGGATATTGATCCTCAAACCAATATGAAGCGAGTTACTTTGATCTACAAAGCACCTAATGTGATGAGGAAGATACCGTTGATGCCGATGCCACAACATTTTAGTGCTGATTTTATCTTCTGGTACTATGATTGGAGAAAGGCAGAAGCGGTGATCGTGTTGAGAGATGGAAAGGATAAATACAAGCATGTTCATGTATTTGATCCTATGTGGTTGATTAATTGCACGTTTGAAGACATCATCATGCTTTTCTTCAATCCAATCTACTATGAACCAAACGACTTTGCTCAAGCAAGAAAATACACTCAAGTGGTTGGAGTTTGTTTTGCGTATGACATCAATGCAGGAAGCAACTTGGAGGGTAAACTTGGTAAGACAGTGAAGATAGCTAATGTTTCTAAACCGGTGAAGAAAACATTTGAGCCTCCAATGACTACTGAGCAGAAGAAACAGCTCAGAATCAAGTTGATGAACAAGACAATGGACCAACAGAGAAAACTATCCAATCAATAGTCGAGGGGGAGTTTGTTGATGCGTTTTGCGACTAAAGATTGGATATACATAATTAACATGTGTTAGTGATTGGCCGAAGGTAGATAATTGTGGGCGAATGTAGATAAGAATGGGCGAAGGAAGACTGATGATGGGCGAAGGAAGAATGGTACTAACATGAAGACACATTCGACCACTAGAAGTGGGCGAATGTGGAAATTGTCCACGTTCGACCAGTGAAAAGGGGCGAACGTGCAGTGTCTATAAATAGATTTTGTGATTTTGATTATGTAATAGAGTTGTCAGTTGTGTCTGTGTTCAGGTCAGGTTCAGAGGTTGTTTTTGAGAAATTGTGTGTGTGTTCTAGATTAACATAAACAGATTGTAAAGGCTTATTTGAATGAAGTTAATCTATGAAATGATGTTGAAAATGATCTTGATTGTGTTGTGAATTGTGTTTTATCAATTTGTTCAGAACTAGGGTTTCCGCACCTGGTTTTGTGACTTGTATGATCGTATAATCCTGTTTTAGCTAAAATCTTTCGCTCACAGATATTTAACAGACTTATCTGCTAACGTTAGTGTCATGCGCGTTGGGGTAAGTTCACCCAAGCCTAGCTTCTCATACAAAGAGTAAGGCATCAAATTGATGCTAGCACCTAGGTCGGCCAACGCGTGGTGCTGAACATCGCTACCAAATAAACACGGGATTGTGAAAATGCCCGGGTCCGTCAATTTCTCCGGTAGCTTATTCAGAACCACCGCAGAACAATCAGCAGTAAGTGGAACAGTCGACAACTCTCCCAATTTATCCTTCCGTGTCAGAAGGTCTTTTAGGAACTTCACATATTTAGGCATATGCTGGAGAGCCTCGATGAGCGGGAGATTGATCTTAAGTTGCTTAAACATGTCTAGGAAGTGGCCGTATTCCTTACAATACTTTTGATTCCTAATGCGGGCAGGGTAAGGAACATGGGCAGGATCAATCTCAGGACTGGGCCTAACATTCCGTGGCCTAACTACTGGCTTCTCATCCTGAGACTCACTATTCGGTGCTGTACTTACTGGGCCTAGCCTAGATTGCACCCTACTAGGAGCCTCTAACTCTATCTCTCTAATCACTGGCTCGTCCTCCTCCTCAACCGGTGCTCTAGGACTCTCTAATGTCCTACCACTACGTGTGGTGATTGCCTTAATGTGGGCATTCGGGTTTGCCTGAGTACTACCCGAGAACTGACCTTGGGGTCGCTCTTTCAACTGCCTAGCAATGTCACCAACGGTGCGCTGAAGATCTAAGAATGCAGAGTGGTGATTTTTCAAGAGCATAGCCTGATCTTTCAACAAGGTGTCATGTTCTGCTAGAGTTTTCTGAGTATTGGCATCTTTAGCCACCAGTTGGGTTAAAAGTTCTTCTATTTTACCCAAACCATTCCCATTATCCCCACCTGAATTTCTATAAGAGTTATTCTCCCCGTGGTATTGACCTCCTACAAAATCTACCTGCCCTACCTGGTGAATCAAAGGGCATTCAGAAGTAACATGCCCACCCCTGCACATCTCACACTTTTCAGATTTCATTTTCAACTCTTTCACTTCCCTAGTCAGTGCGTCTAAAGCAGCAGCCACACTAGCATCCAATGTAACTTGGTGACCACCTTGTGCGGGTGAGGTAGTACTAGGTGCAGGAGTAGAAATCCTAAGTAAGGCTCGCTGCTCATGGTCTGTCTGGGCAAAACTTTCAAATAGGTCATTGCATTCGGCCGTAGTTTTCTTACTCATCAGGTGGCCGCCTGCAGAAGTATCAAAACGGTACTTTGCCTCATAAGTTAAGCCATTGTAGAATTTCTCTGCAAGGGCCCAATCAGTCAGACCATGCTGGGAGCACTTGCTAAGCAGGTTTTGGAACCGCTCCCATGCAAGATAATATGGCTCATCAGGTTCCATTCGGAATGAGTGGATCTGATCGCGAAGTCGGGAAGCCTTGCTAGGTGGAAAGTATTTATTCAGAAAGGCTTGTTTAAGGGCATCCCAAGTAGCGAAAGTGTCAGTAGGGTGAGAGTCGAGCCAAGTGGCAGCTCGACCAGCAAGGGAAAAAAGGGAACAAATGGAGGAACTTAGCATCCTCTGTGGCACCCTGAAGCTTAAAAGTGGCTAGGATGCGAGTCAGTGGGGCAATGTGGGCCGGGGCATCCTCATCATCACGGCCGTGGAATTGACAATTGTTAGCAATTGCCGTCATGATGTAGGAGGGTATCTTCCAGGACCCCTCATTGTTGATGGTTGGGGCGATAATAGGAGAGTTAGCTCCCGTAAAACCTTGGGTGGATTGTTGGTGGACAGTGCGACGTTCGGCCATTTAGGGGTGGGTAGGTGGTGGACTAGGTGATCTAAATGGGATGGTAAACTCAGAATTAGATAAACTCAGGGAAGAAGCACTAACCTCAAGCTTAGACTCAAAATAAAATAAAAGTGAAATAATATATATAAAAAAAAGCACAGATATTTCAGATAAGTTCAATCGAAGCTAATTAACGCAATCGCCAAGAGTCCCCGGCAACGGCGCCAAAAACTTGATGTGCTAAAAGTAGTTTAATAAAAATAACTAAATTAAACCTAAAACTAGACACCTAGTAATACTCTAGACTCTCTAAAACTAAACTACTGACAGGCAAGTGAACCTATCGACTCTAGTATAGCTAAAGTAAGTCCGGATATCGAACCCACGAGACTCTAATGGAAAACGAAAACTAGACTCGATTACTTATCCTAAATACTGATTAAATTAATTTATTATTTTAAAGGGGGGGTTTTGCTGAAAAATAAATTGCAATAAAATAAAGGTTAACTAAAATTTACTAAACTGAACTAGAGACACGAACTTAGCTGAGCCGAATTCAGATGATGACAAGACACTACCTAGACCAGACTCCTAACTATGCCTGATAAGCTTCTATGGTTATGGAACTGAATTGGAACCGGGATCTTAAAATACTAAACATCAAGAATAAACTAGACACCCTCGACCCTTCTCAAGGGGAAACCCTAGAATATTTTTGTGCTGTTAAACTACCGGTTGGAGTACAAACCCTCACAGGTTATCTAACTCTTATGATCGAGTACCCGCTAGACAATCTACCTCACAGCGCGAAAGCCTCACTACACTAGGTGCAAGGGGTAATTATTGAAGCCTAGATCTAACTTGATATGCAAGAGTTGAAAGGGAAACTGGGCAGATCTTCTCACAACGCCTCTAACCTAGCAATCTAACAACCTAGACATACCAACAAGTCCTCACCTCACAGCTATTGAACTTGGAAGAATACCTAAAATCTTCTAACCACCAAATATCACTCCTATGGTAAACTCGCGACTATCGACCATAAACTAGTTGCTACACAAAGTCTGCAACCTAACTAGCACTCATACATGAAAGACATTCACAAAAGTGCAAGTGGAGTGAATTCGCAATCCAATAGCATTAGTCGCAATATGTGCATCTACAAACTCCCCCTCGACTATTGCTTGGATTTCTTGAGTCTTCGTTCTTCGTCCATCGTCTTGTTCATCAGTTTGATGCACAATAACGTCTTTTGTTCCTTTGTCATTACTGGTTCATGAGTTTGTTTCAGCTTTTTCTTTTCAACATTATGAATCTTTACAAACTTCCCCAGTTTCTTGTCGAAGTCACACACAACATTTACATCCCAAGCAAAGCATAAGAATACCACACGTTGGTATTTGCTTGCCTGTTCACTATCTTTCGCTTCGCAATAGATTGGATTATAATACAACATGATGATATCTTCATGCGAGCAGTTGATTAACCACATTGGGTCAAAAATATGAATCTTCTTGAAATCCTTTGAACCATCCTTCAGGACGATAATAACCTCCGCAGTCTTCCAATCGTAATACCACCACATGAAATCCTTTAAAAAGTGTTGGGGAATCTGCATCAAAGGAATATGCTTCAACACTTTTGGTGGTTTATACTTCAAAGTGACCTTAGGCATTCCCGCTATTTCATCTAACTCCTTCTTATGGACTATCCTCTTAGGATATTGTGGGGTAAACACATCCCATTTCGTCTTGCTCTCTCTAACCATCCTATCTGCAAAGTACCCAACCAGATGGTTGTTCACTGAAGCACCTGACATTTCATGTCTGCATATATCTCTAATAGCCCAGTATGCTAGTGTCTTAATATCATGGAATCTGTCAAATTACAGGATTCCTTTCTCCCATTTCACCGTGACACATTTCAGCTGTCTCAAGTACTTCCAGCCGAGAGCTTTCCCTTTAAACAAATCATTGTGGAATTTGTAAAAGCTACCTTGAACTTCAATCTTTGGATGGTTAGCTTCTTTTTCTTTAAGCTTCCTCAATAGCTCTTTCAAAGCGTCAGATTGTTCAGTATTAGGCTTTTGATAATCTGGAAATACTTCTTCAACAAACTTCTTACTCTTTTCACGAGCAAGTTTCTCAGCCTGGCGCAACAAATCATCAGAGAATTCAGGAAATCCAGAATCTTTGTCATTCTTAAAGTATTCTGGATATTCCTCATCCTCAATCTCAACTTCTTCAAATACCAGAACATCTCTGTCATCGGAGTGATTACCTGCTTCCTTCTTAGGTATATTATGTATCTGATTCTCACTCATCAACTCCTCCAGAGATTTACCAACCTGTTTCGCCAGTCCTTCCAATATCTCTATCGACATGGCTACAGAAACTTTTCCATCTTCTAAATCAGGATCATTGTACTCCAACTCAAAACGCATGTCGTCCGACTCAAATATCTCTGGAAATCTACCAGTCATCTCGATCGTCCAGACTCTGTCAGTCAACATCTGGCGATACAAGTTCTTGTCATCATCAGATAAAGATCTGATCTTCTCATTCCAGAAGATATTATCATCGTCAACCGTACCACCAGGAGCTTTTGAACTTGATTCTCCTGTGTTCTTTCCCGATCCTCTCTTTTCACACTTATACTTTTCAGTATCATCATCATCATCACTGTCAGAACTAGCAGAGCTATTACCTTCACCTGAATCATCTCCTGAACCATCATCATCACCATCATCTTCCTTCTTCTTTTTAGGAGCATCACCGGCGTCCTCATTTAACTCATCATCCTCTTCTTCTTCTTCATCAGATGGTTCAAAATCAATTTCCTCCTCATCACGTTCTTTATCTTCTTCACCAGCTTGTAATTGAGGAGCTTTAGAGTACAAATCTTTTATCAGATTATTCATACTCTTGTTATCTGCTTTCAGCTTCTTGTTCTCCTCTTTTATAGCAATATACCTTCTGGTGTTTCTTTGCTCATGCTTTAACAACTTCTTGTTTTCTTTCTGAAGTTGTTTAATCTTTGCTTCTAGAGCTTCATGATTCTCATGTGACGATTCAACAACATCTAACATCTTTCTGTCATTGCTTCTCAACTGTTCAATCTCTGCTTGTTGCTGATTAATAATCTTCATCATGTCAGCAAGCTTCTGGTTAACTGCAGTCATTACATTACTATCTACAGTAACCTTAGGTGTTGAAGCTTCAGCAACAGGAATCTTTCCTTTCTTCAACTTCTTCAACACTCTATCCAGAGCATCATTGAAAGCATCAGTTGGTAATTCAGTATGTTCAGTAGTAGATGATGTCTTTTGTTTCTTTGCTGTTGGGGATGTGATGGGTGATTTAGAACTAGATGTTGCAGGCAATTTCTTTCCTGCAATAAGATTCTCAATATCTCTAGATCTTTTCTCCATTGGTTTCACAACTTTCTCTTTCTTCTTGTATAGTGGTTTCTTCTGTTTCTCTCCTGTCTTTGGCGATCCTACAAAATCTTCGGATCCCAATCCCAAACCTTCATCAGTCTCATCCAATGCAATAGGACTTTTTGTCCTTTGTCCTTCCACAGACTTGTTAAGACTTTCAGACTCACCAGCCACAATGGCCTTGGGCGTGGTGCTCTTTACAGTCTCATTATCCGAATCCCATCTTTCATCTTCCTGTGTCTCTTCAGAATCAACAGACACTTCATCAACTAAATGTAGACCCCTTTTGGCTACACTCTTCTTTCTTCTAGAAACCTTCTTTTGTGTGGGTTCAGCATCATCCTGTTTCTCTTTCCCTTTTCCAGTCTTGGCACCGACGTTCACTACTTGTCGCTTTCTCTTAGCAACAGGATCAACTGGACATAAAGGGTTATCTTCATCTGAATCACTGTTATCATGTCTAACTTCATTCTTTCCTGGATCTACATACCCTGGATTAATCAGATGACCAAATAGGTTCTTGTGTGGTGGTCTTTCATTCAATGGCACACCCTTATAACCCTTCATTCTAACAAGCGTGTTCAGGTTCATGTGATCTTGTACAACAATCTGGGTAGGATCTCTTCGCAATTTCTTATGCTTCTTATCTAATATCATCTGCAGGAATCTTGGATATAGCAGAAATTTCTTGTTCTTCAAACCTCTAAGTGGTTCCAGCATGTGTTCAAGTATCATACCAGATACATTGAACGGCTTGTTCAAGATTAGGGCAACCATCAAAGAGCTAATACTCTTTCTCATAACATAATACCCTCCACTCACTGATCCAAACACATGTAACATGACGTGAGCGAGATACTTGAACTGAGGGCATAGTTTCCCTTTGTGTAAAGAACCATCATTAATCGGTCCATTGTACTTCATTCGTAAGAAGCACTTTCTCTGTTCAATCCATGATAGTTCTCTTGGATTTGTCTTCTTATCTTGTAGCCTCAGTGCTTCTCTAATATTATCTTC
This sequence comes from Ambrosia trifida, assembly GCA_028751855.1. Taxonomy (NCBI): domain Eukaryota; kingdom Viridiplantae; phylum Streptophyta; class Magnoliopsida; order Asterales; family Asteraceae; genus Ambrosia; species Ambrosia trifida. Next base: position 51,309,757 of record CM054125.1, read on the forward strand.
AGAAACAATCACGAGCTCCCCCTGAATTGTACTTACAGCAGCAGATTCATTGTTCCAGTAATCCATCTTGGCATTCTTCCAAAACTCTTGTTGATGAACTTTATAAATGATGGCAGGGGTAGCAAGGGCAACTATCACACGACTTCTCTTCAAGAAATCTACAATGCCGGTGAATTCTTGGTGTTTCTTTAGATCTCCCATGAATGCACAGCAGTTGTGTGCTGGTTCAAATGGTAATTCTTCTATCTGTTCCTTTCAAGCTGCCTGTTCTGAAGATCTAGCGGGAACATCAGCACTTTCCTGTTCAGACATGATTAGACTACAAAACAAATCAAGAAAACACGTTAAAAACGGACAAAATAATCAAAACTTGAAATTTTTGAAATTTTTGATTTTGAAATTCTACATTCGACCGTTCGAGGGTACGAATGTGAAAATAAAGGTTCGAATGTGGAATCAAAGGTTCGAATGTGAAAATCAGTAGTTAAAATTGTACATTCGACCGTTTATTTACACTTTCGACCGTTTGAATATCTTCATTCGCCCAAAAAGTCACGTTCGACCGTTTGAATTTGGGCGAAAGAAGACTGTTCATCTTCTTCAATATCATATTTTGATTTGGATCGTTTTAACATGCCATTTTGATTTGAATACTATCTAATATGGCCGATTATTCTTTTCCAATCAACAATTCCAATTATTATCCATTGTTTATGTGTTTTCAATTAAAAACTAGGGTTCGACATTATTAATCAATCAATAAACCAATCTGTGTAATTTTAAACCTTGTTTTTTGTTTATTCTCCCCCTAAAACACTTAAACAATGAAACCTTATAAAAAATTGTAACAATTATCAGTTAATAATTGTGTTTTGATGTCAGTTAGGGTTCGGTCACTAATTCAATGATTATGATCTGTTTAGTGGATGATAACCTGCAAATGAGGAATCAAAATGATCAGCACAAAAATACGAACACAATGATATAATTTTTAATCCACGAGCAACAAGATCACTTTATCACAGAAATTTGAAAATTTTTGAATATGAGGGTCGAATGTGCAGATCAGGTATATATAGACTCCACATTCGACCAAACGACTAGGGCGAATGTGAAACTTTTTCCACCTTCGACCCTATTTAAAGGTTCGAATGTAGAAAAAAGGGTTCGAATGTGAAATTAACACATGAACACTCACATTCGACCGTTTGAAAGGTTCGAATGAGCAGTTAAAATTCCACCTTCGACCCATCGAAGGGGCGAATGAAAAATGGAATTTTTGAAATTTTTACCAAATCTCAAAATAGAGTCCCGTTCAAAATATTTTTCAACATTTAAGCATCCGACATTCATTATTTCTCATTTAAAGATGACAAAACTCAAATGGTCCATCAAGTTTTAGAAAATCATCATCAACCACCATCAGCTATCAAAAATAAGATAGAAATGTAAAATCTATTGGATTTTCTAAACTTTTTTGTTAATCACACCTAAAATCTTTTTGAGTTTTGTATTTTTGATGAGAAATGTAAAATGCAAAAATGTAAAGATAAAGCAATAAATGTTTTGTGATTTCTGGTAAGGGGATCATATCAGTTATTGAGAAATCTGATCACACCGTTGATCTTTTGATTTATTATCATTAAAGTCAATGTGTGATCTGGCAACTGTTGATATTGTGATCCACATAAACTCACATGCAGACTGTTGGGCAGTGCTTTAGACTGATACTATTATTTATAGTATAAACACAATTGTCTGTGGTTCCCACACACACGACATACTCCCGTATCAAGAAGTAAATGCACAAAGACTCATTGTAACGCGTGATTATGCTTTTGTCATCTGTAATTTACAGGGTATGAGGCACAGAGGTATACAGGTCAGCAAATCAATGCAACAAAGTAACTTGTGCACTCTACTAGGTTGAGGGTTGATATCAATCATGATTTGCATCAATGATTGGATACGATGCATTAGATAATCTTTGATTATCGTCATACATTGAAAGTTCCTCAATTCGGTAACTTTAGGATTTGGCTTTACAACTCTTTTATAAAGACACCCTGTCTGATTTAGGTCCATAATGACTTACAGCAGAAGATCAGAGAGGCAATCCCCAGATAACTAATAACATAACGACCCGAAACCTCCGAATTTTGTACAAATACCCTATCAAACGAAATTACGGTACTAAGACCATATGACCATGAGGAGTTCATCCACACATCAATTCGTGTGATATGTATGTATCAGGCACGCAGTAATAGGTCTACGAAGCCTATCAACACATCACACGGACGCAAACACACGCCTTATATTGCATTACATTTCTTTAGCATGTGTCAGATACCCACTGATGTATTATCATTTCCCCTTTTTCTCCTGGAAATCATTTTGGGTTTTTCTAATTTTTTATGGACTTTTTGACTTTTTCAATGTTTTTGGTTTTTCTGAAAATAAAATTTACCTAGAAATGTAAGACATATTTTTGGATTTTTGCGTTTTTCTGAAAAGCAATAAAAACTAAAAACTAAAAAGCGATAAACTGAGGTGGTGATTAGTCTTGTTTTTCTTTTATACCATTAGCTTTTAAAAGATATTCAAATCTTGATTTATCAAAAGCTTTGGTAAAAAGATCTGCACGTTGATAGTCAGTGTGGATTTTGACCATATCGATCAACTCTTTTGCGTAACAATCTCGGATTAAATGATATTTGATCCGGATATGTTTAGCTTTAGAGTGATTTACTAGTCTTTTGTTAATGCAATTGCGGCTTCATTATCACAGTAAATAGGGGTTTCAAGAAATTGCAAACCGTAGTCCACCATCTGTTGTTGTATCCAGAGAACTTGTGAGCAGCAGCTTGATGCTGAGACGTATTCTGCTTCACATGTGGATAAGGCAACCGCGGTTTGTTTCTTGCATTGCCAGGTCACGAGCCTGCTCCCCATAAACTGGCATCCAGCCGTTATGGATTTGCTGTCTTTGTCACAGCCACCCCAATCTGCATCACTAAAAGCGATTAGGTCAAAATTATCATCATTAGGGTACCAAAGTCCTCTCGACGGACAACCCTTCAGATATCCAAGGATACGTTTGACAGCTGCAAGATGACTCTGTTTCGCCTTCGATTGATAACGTGCACAGAGACATGTGGCAAACATTATATCTGGTCTGGAGGCGGTGAGGTACATCAGAGATCCGACGATTGCTCTGTATGTAAAAGGATCAGTTAGCTCCCCCTTAGCGTCAACACCAATCCCGTGATTAGGTTGTATCGGGGTATCCATCGGCTTTGAATCATCCATCTGGAATCGGCTCAAGACTTCAGAAACATATTTCGTCTGGTGAATAAAGATCCCCGTTGGTCTTTGGTCCACCTGCAAGCCTAGGAAAAACTGCATCTCTCCCATCGCACTCATTTCGAACTTTTCCTGCATAACACGTTCAAATTCTCTGCACAGAAGTTCGTTAGTAGAACCAAAAATAATGTCATCAACATAAATCTGCACCAGAAGCAAGTCATCCCCTATTCGTTTTGTGAACAGTGTGCAATCTACCAAACCTCGTTTAAATCCTTTGGACAGAAGATACGTGCTCAGCTCCTCATACCATTGCCTTGGAGCCTGGTGCAACCCATAGAGAGCTTTGTATAGAACGTAGACCTTATCCCGGTGAATAGGATCCTCAAAGCCTAGTGGTTGACCTACGTAAACTTCTTCCTTGACCACACCATAAAGAAACACGCTTTTAACGTCCATTTGATACATCATGAATTTCTTATAAGATGCGAACGCCAGAAACATGCGAATAGCTTCTAAACGTGTAACCGGTGCATAAATCTCGTTGTAATCGATTCCTTCAACTTGATGAAAGCCTTGTACGACCAATCGAGCTTTGTTCCTAACAATCACTCCTTTGTCATCTTTCTTACACTTGAACACCCATTTGGTTCCTATCTTTTTCCGTCCTGGAGGTAAATCTGTCAGTGTCCACACTCCGAGTTTCTGAAACTGTAATAACTCCTCCTATATAGCCTCTACCCAAGCGTCATCCAAAAGAGCGTCCTTGTATGTCCACGGCTCGACCTGCGAAACATAACAAGCAAAAGACTAGTTATTTTGAAAACCTGATTTTTGAATTTTGGCATATAAAGCAAGAGCGCCAAGGTTTTTTGGTGAGTTTGCATTCCTCAGTTGACCTCTCGTCATGACACTGCTACCAGGATCACCAATAACCTGCTCGATCGGGTGAATTCGATGTATCCGAGATTCCGGATAATCAGGTACTTGCACTCCCGTCTGAGTAGTTAAATTCTCTGTCGAATCCAGATCATTACCCAAGTTTGATGATGAAGCACCATTTGGATTTGGGTTCACTAGAGGTGTCTCTGTAGCAATATCTGGAACAACTTCACTTGTAACATCATCGTCATCTTCAGATTCCGATGAATTAAGTGTTGTGGATGCTTCCTGAAATACCCCTTCTTCAACTACAGGAGCATTGGTATCATTAGAAGCTGTTTGAGGGTTTACAGTGATCGGACGCACCAACGGTGATGTAACTGCGTTTTCACACTCATAATATAATTGTAATACAGCCTCTTCAACCAAGCTATCTAGATTGAATGATTCAAAGAAATCCTTGTAATCAAACATCCAGTCTGGACCGCTACCCTGTACATTCTGAGTATATCTTTGAACTTCAACATTAGCCCACTCCTCGACCTGACGAGTTCGCTTGTTGAAAACCCGTTTGAGCGGGGTTGCATATCCAACAAAGAATCCTTCTTCAGCCTTTGGTGCGAACTTCTCAGATGGGTTAAGCATTGTACACGGAGCTCCAAACGGTTCTAGATACTCTAAGTTTGGCTTTCGTCGATTCAACATCTCATAAGAATTTTGCCAAACTTCTTCACCGTTAAAACACGATTAAGAGTATAACAAGCTACGTAAATTGCTTCGTTCCAGAACATTACTGGAAGATTGGAATCCGCAAGCATTGTTCTTGCCGCTTCAATTAGAGTCCTGTTTTTGCGTTCTGCGACACCGTTCTGTTGAGGGGTATACAGAGCACTGTATTCATGATGAATTCCTTTGTCTTCACAAAGAGCATCCATTTGTGCGTTCTTAAACTCCGTCCCGTTATCACTCCTAATTCTCTTGATCTTGAGACCATAGACATTTTCCAATCGAGTGAACAGAACTTTCAAATTATGTAACGTGTCGCTCTTATGATGCAAGCACATAACCCATGAAAATCTAGAATAGTCATCTGTAACCACAAGACATTACAATTCACCAGCATGACTTTTACGCTTGACTGGTCCGAACAAGTCCATGTGCAAACGCTCAAGTGGTAGTTCAACGGAATTGACTTTCTTTGGTTTATGGGACTGCTTGTGCTGCTTTCCTTTCTTGCAACTCACACACTTGTCATTTAAATGAAAATGTTTAACATTCACACCTGTGACAAGTTCACTCTTCACCAAATGATTCATCTTTCGAAGGTGAATGTGTCCCATCCTCCTATGCCACATGATTGATTCTATTTCAGTAGCCTTGGAGAGGAAACACGTGAATTGGCCTTGTGTAGGCATAGCTTTTGACATGTCGAGAATGTACAAACTGTTCACTCTCGGTGCTTTTAGCATAGTCCACTCTTTTGGTAAAACAAAACCCGACTTGAGTATATAGCAAGATTTGTCATCAAAGAATACTGAAAACTGTTTATCACAAATCTGACTGACACTGAGCAGTTTATAATCAATTTGCTTCACGTATGAAATCTTCTCAAAACTCACTATCCCATTACTTACACTACCCTCCATGGTAATGTATCCACCCTTATTCTCGGCAAACGCTACATATGACCAGAAGATCCACTATCAACAATCCAAAGACTGCTCACAGGGCCAGCTGAAGCTCCCTGCACATATCAAGTAAAAGATTAGATTTTTCAGGGGACCTAAGCCTGCTTGGTCTTGGGTCTTTGAACTTTGAGTTTCAAAGATTCTTTCTCACAGACAGATTGATTTGAATTGATCTTTTTCTGATCAATTAAATCTTTTTTAGTTTCAGTTTTCACATTCTCATTCACTTGTGAAGATGAAGCACCTTGAGAACCCTTTGGTGACCAATACTGTTCCGAACGTTTCAAGATCCGGATTTGAGATTTTGGGGTCTCAATCGGATTCTTTACTTTGTCTTTAAAGGAAACTTTCTTGATTACCTTCTCTGATTTAACAGAGACAGGTCTAACTGTTGGTTTGATAGCAGGTTTTACAGGAACCTTTTTCTTGTCAACAGTTGTGTTCACCACCGGTTTCTTAAGGGGTTTTTCAATTGCTATCCGGTTACGACGGTTATATGTCATCTGACGATTTTCCCTCTTTTGAAAATATATGCTTTGATTATAAAAAGGTGCAGGTTGAGGGACAAGTCGTCTTTGAGGATAACAATGATTATCGACTGGACTCTGATATGTCTGCTTCATTTCCACCTCGTGCCTTTTGTGTCTAACATACGGGCAGTGAGCAAGTAAATGCCCTCTCTCCCCGCATTTATAACACGCACGGTATTCCTCAAAGTTGTTCTTGGCATTCGACTTGGCATATGTAGTGTTAGGATATTGATCATCCACACACTTCCTTCTAAGACTCTTAGGAGCTAGGTCCTTGAAGTAAGTCGGCTCAAGAAAACTATTAGCCTTATTCTTTGGCTTGATAAATTCTGTGACATGAACCTTCGGTTCTTTTGGAATATCCAAGTAAATTCTCTCTAAAACCTCTGGAGGTACATCATTTGTTCGCTCATGCTTTGGGAACCAAATGGTACTCTCCTACCAAATCTTCTCAATCTTTGAATAGTTGGCAAATTTGATTGGATATTCCTCGTCAGACATTATCTTATCGGATCCAATCATCTGATAGAAAATCTTGATGGGTTTGTCACTTTGATCATTCCTCTCAACAGGCTTAACTGATTGATTCGCTCGATGAGCGTTAGCCATGGGATGCACAATCTGAGACGGTGATACTGGTTCATTTGTAATTATGTGATTTTCAGCAGGAATATCACACACCTTCTCAGATTTGTCATCCTCAGAGTCGGAATCATCAGTTACAGCAACTGCACCTTCATTGTTTAATCCCAGAATAGGTCGAACATCAGAATTTGGGTCTCCCACACTGGAGGTGTTAGACTCATCATCCGATGTCGAGTCAGATTTAACTGAGCTCTCCGGTGTTATGGAATGCAGAGTATGATTTTCAAATAACACAGGAGATGGGACTGCCTTGTAGTTTGCACTACTAGACTGTGAAGGCTCCTCTATGATATGATCAACAATATATGCAATGTGCTTATAACTTTCAAGTTTCTTGTTGACCATTTCTGCAAAGCACTTGATGGTAGCCATTTCAAGTTTTGTGTTTTCCAAATCATTGATATAGTTGTTAATGGCTAATTGTTTCAAAGATAAAGTCTTTTTAAGTTCTGAAATGTCTTTCTTGTAATAATCAAGCACTCTGTTAAACTCTCGTGCCTCTTTCTGATATGATTGACAGTTGATCTTAGCACTCTCAAGCTGAACCCTGAGTTGCTTATTATCCTCTGTCAATCGATCGCATGCACCACAATACCTCTCACTATTCATATCAAGATTAGATTCAGAACTTACCTGCTTTGGAGGTTCTGTCATCGCCATCAGTGCAAAGTGTGCTTCCTTACCAGCAAAGAATTTAGAGTTGTCGATTCTGGTACAAGCATCATCTACCATGCACGATTTGCGTGTCATCAGAAATTCAGCTTTAGCAAGCAGTTGGTCGATATCATCATCTAGTGAGTTAACACTAGCTTCAGAATCAGAATCACTCTCCACATCAGAATAAGCTGAATCATACTCTTCTGGCACATCAGTAACAGAATCAAGAATCAAACCCGACTTCTTCTCTACACAATCATCACTTTCTTCACTCAACTCCTCGATTTTCACCTCAGACATCTTTTCAGTCACCAATTCTTCTTCAACACATACCGGCTCATCCAAATCCATTTTCTGTGCAACACACGCCACATTACCAGTGGTAATCTCCTCAACACCCAACTGCATACTCGTCTAATCAAATCCCTCATCTTTCTGTATCACCAATGCTTGGTTATGGTTATCTGATTGGGTTTGTGTGTTTGGTGTAGAAATAGGAATGATTGTTCGGTTTGGATTTTGTGGTGTTTGGTTTTGATTGTGGTTTTTCTAACAGTATTGTTTTGTGATGTGTTTTGGCGGTTTTGGTAGGTATTTTGTGATTGAAAGCTTGAAATATTTGGACTTTGATAGGATACCTGATTTTGGGTTTGACGGTTCTGATAGTTGGTGTTGAAAGGATTTATGTTCCCCTGCTGTGCTGGCTGTGTACATTCTCTCTTGAAGTGACCTTTCCCACCACAATTAAAACATGTCACTTTCGCTTTGTTGAAGCCATATGTGGTGTTTGGAGAAGTAGAAAGATCAGTTATGCCAGTCTTCTCAAAGAATTCAGTAGGGTATGATGGTGGGGTATAAGATGAAGTTTGAGCAAGGTAATTAATGGGGGCTTTGGGTGGTTCAACATGGCTAGAAACACACACAATGTGTGGAGCAACATTAGAACTGGAACTTGAACTAGCAAGAGATGAAGATGTACTACCAGGATATAGCTTTGGATTCTGAGGAACTTGAGCTCTCTTTGCCTTCCTCTTTTCTTCCATCTCTTTGTTTTCTAGCTTCTTGATAAACTCGTTGATGGTCCACTATTGGTACGCATCCTTCTCCTTAAGTACCTCGATGTGTTGATTCCAGTATGGTGGCAATGCATCAGCAAACTTGTCCACCAGCTTCGACATTGGTATGTTAATCTCATAGCTTGAAAGCTCAGTCAATAAGTGATAGTACCTTGGAATCAACTCCTTCAGCGTCTCATTTCCCATATAGCTGAAGTTCTCAAACTCTTTTCGTAACTCCTCCATCCTTAACTTTCTCGTCTTCTCATTCCCATCATGACGATTTCTTAACATGTCCCACAATTGTTTAGAAGTGATGCACGACCCAAACTGATGTAAGAGATCAGCGTTAATGGCCTGGGACAGTTAGGAAAATGCCTTCTTTTCCACAGCAAATTTCTTTTTCTCATCCTCAGCAAGACTTTCCAACGGAATCGGCTCACCCGTGTTCTCCAAGATCGGAGCAACATAGCCCTTAGCAATCATTTGCCAAGCTTCCGTTCCTTCTAATCCCATTCCCTCAAGATGAATCTTGAACTTGGTCTTCCATGTGTTGTAGTCTACCATTTCCATCAACTTTGGTGGACGGCTTCCACTACCCAAAGATAAGTCTTGAATAAGAGTCGAAATCGCGTTGGTAGTCTGAGAGTGTACCGCCGCTGCTGCTACTCCCCAGTAATCAGCCATCGGTTGTGATTGAGATTGTGCAACTTGTTGGGGCATAGAACTAGTCATCGCCATATAGTTAATCGGTTGGGATGGTTGACTAGACTTTTGAGTAGCTACTGACCTAGGATCCATGGTTGTTTGCTGTTGTGGTGTTGTATTAGGTCGTGGTGTTGTAGGAAAATTCTACATATCGCTCTGAAAATGATTAAACACGAAACAATTAGAAAAAATTCACAACAGTTTCTACGTTCGACCCTTTTTGAATGATCACGTGGTCCAATGTGCAAATTAGTCCACGTTCGACCGTTTGATAAAGTACGAATGTAGAAAACAACAGACTTAGTTCACTTTCGACCGTTTAGATCCAGGTTCGACCACCCGATTGGTCGAATGTACCAATTAAGGTCGAATGAACAACAACACACTAAAACTTTCTAGGTTCAACCAAATAAAACTCCATGTTCGGCCAAATAATCCCTGGTTCAACATAAAACTCTCAATTTCGACCAAATCTCCCTAGGTTCGACCTTTCATTTTGAAAAACGGTCATTCTTTGAAAATCAGTTATTTTGATCAAAAAATTTCAAATGTTGATGAAATTTGATGATCTAATGCAGGTTTTGCTTTGGATTGGATTTGGAACAAGTTTAACAAAGAGAATTTTGAGTTTTATCCATGAAAACAAGTTCAAATCAATCAATTTAGCACCAAATTCAGTTGTGCAATGAAAAATAGAAAGTTTTGATCAAAATTGGGTCCAAATCAGCTGTAATATTATCAATTTGTGGTTGTTTGATCCAAATGGCTCTGATACCACTTTGTATGCGCGTAGGATCGTCTAAACAACAAAGATAATGATCAAACAAGTTCAATTCAGGCGCGGAATCCCTGAATTGATCACAAAATGATAATAAAACTAGCAAAACGCAGAAATCATCATAAATATTATCATTTCATTCATTTAAATAAACAATTACACTTCAAAAAGATGTTTATAATGATTAAGCTTGGTTACAGACTCAATAATAACCCTAGGGAGAAACACACACTGGGAGGGAAAACAAAAACGATCAAAAGTTTACTTTCAAAAACTGATTCGCCCTTATATAGGCCTGCACATTCGCCCAATTGACTTGGTCGAATGTGCAGGTTCGACCGTTTAAGGTGGGCGAACCAAGACACATCTATCTACAGAACTTCCTTTGACCTCCCAGTGCACATACGACCGTCTGCTTCTACATTCGACCATCCATATATCCACATTCGACCGTTCGACAATAAACAAAACATTTTGTAATTCGCAATCCAATAACATTAGTCGCAATATGTGCATCTACAAAGGAAATGGTGGGCGAATGTTTAAGCTTAACTTCTTGGTACTGTGGAACACAGTTTTTGGTGAAATAACCAAATCCACCAAAGTTAACCAAAGATTTTTTATTAGTGTGGACAATGAAGATGAGATACAAACCATGAACTGGTGTTCATACCTGCTAGAATGCCTCAACAGAACAAAGGCCTGGTGGAAGGAAGATCAGTATAATGGGCCCATTGCCATGTTAAATGTAAGCATCTTTTTTTAGTAAAACGCATTTGTTATGTAACAAAACGCATTAACAATTTTCAAGTTTTTTTTTAAATAGGGTTGTTCATAATTGCAGGTTATTTACACCCATGAGTACAACAAAAGGCACAACCCTAAAATTGTGAAGACACCAGCAATCAGTTACATTACATCGATGTCATTGCGTGAAATGGAAGCTCATATGTATGATAATGGTCCTTTGACTGATATCGAGGAGGACAAGGATGATGCAGGAGATGAAGAGACTGAAAAGAGAAGTTCTGAAAAAGGTGTAAGTGAAACAGTGAAGGATGTCGTTGATGTTTTGGTGGGTCTGCATGAAGGGGAGTTAAACAACAATGAAAAAGAAACCAAGGTTGATGAGGAGGAGCCGGATTATGACGACCTAGACTGGAGAGATTTTGACATAGGGACTCAAACACAGCAGATGTTTGAATATTGTGCAACACCGCCACAGCTAAGCGGGGTTGAATGTGATAAAGAACAATTTGACGCAGCCATGAAAGCTAAGAAGGTATGTATGTCTATGTAGCCATAGTTTATATTTGTTTGTAAAACGCATTTGGAAAAAACTAAAACGCATTTGATGTTTTGATGGCAGGTTTGGATGAAAAAAATGTACAAGAACATTAAGGAGTATCTGGACATCCAAGAGGAAATGGATGATATGGTTTCACGGGCAAGAGAGAAGTATTTCTGGTCTAGGGAATTGATCGATAGGTGCCAGAAATGGGACGACATTTGAGGTAAGTCTTCGAAAAGAGACGATGTTGTTGAACCAAAAGATGCTGATGAAAATGTAGTCGGCCTAGAAGACAATCAAAGTTTTGGTGATTTAGGTGTGCAATTGGGTGGTGAGGATGATAGGATTATTGAAGAAGAACAGGCATCGGAGATGGTCCCATCCATGACCACAAAAACATTGGTAGGATACAACGATATGGGCATGGTCGGAAGAAGAAGGGTGGAGATCAAAGTGGACAGAATGAAAGTATGGCTGAACAGGTAAAACACATTTGTTTAAATCCTAAAACGCAAGTATTGTTATACTAACATTTTGTAAGTATTTGTAAAACGCATTTGAATAAAGCCTAAAACGCATTTGTTGTTTTTTATGACAGATTGTAAATCTTGAAGACAACACAGCAGTGGGTCTTGATGAAACTGTTTCAGGGCTTAAGAATGTTGATGAAAATGTTGTGGGGGAGTCAGCAAAGGTGGTGGAAGATAATGTTGATAAGGCAAGTGTTAATGAAGAATTAATTGAAGACTATGGTATAAGTGATACAGCACTTGCTATGATACAAACAATAGAGCCAGGTGTGTTTGGTATAAGGGAAGCAAACATTGGGGATGAACAACATGATGAAGTCGAAGACCAACTGAATTTGCCAGAAGTTCTAGCCAATGTGCCTTTTCTACAAGGAGAGCAGGAAAAGGATTTTGAAACAATAAAGGATCAAATCATTCGGAAAAAAAAGGAAAGGACAAGGTTGATGATGTTAATGCTGGTAGGCCAGTCAGAAAGAAGAATCCGTCTTGGGCTTTAAAATCTCCTTACATTGGGAAAAAGTATCACTCTTGGAGCCTCTAACAGAAGATGAAAAGAATATGGCAGAGTACATGATGGCGCCAACAAGGGAAAAAATGTAAGTGATATGTATGAGTTTAGATTATATTTTGTAAACAACTAATATTTCGTTTGTAACTTTCAGGAAAGTGGTATACAAATTGGATGTGGGGACATCGACATATAAGGCTATTCTTGAAAGTTTCTACCTCGGTATTTGGTTGCACACTAACACACTGGATGCATATACGTAGGTGCTCAATTATGAGGAGAAAAAAGTAAATGAAGGTGGAGTGTACAAGCTTTATTGCAGCACTACAATGATGGTAAAAAAATAAGAAGTATTACTTAAAACGCATTTTATTTAATTATAAAACGCACTTAATGAAAAGTATAAAACGCCTGTGTTAATGACAAAACGCATTTAGTTTTTTAATATGTTTTTTTTATTTGACTGGTTGTTTTTTTTTAATACAGCCAGCACACTACTACAAGCAAGGGGTTTGTGAACATGAAAGGGTGAAGGTTTTTAAAAGCAACTTGCAAGATATAATGCGGAAGTTCAATATCAAAGTTCTGGATGAATTTGACATCATTATAGTGTCGTTGCTAATAAATGGTCATTTCTATCTAATGTGCTTCGATATAAAGGATGGTTTCATTGAGTTAATTGACAACTCGAAGAATGAACCAAATTTTCAAGCAAGATATGGAGGGGTGCCCGAAGTCCTGGTATGTAAAATTAGTAATTAATGAATAAGAAAAAATATGTTATTGTGAATGACTTAACTTTGTCTTGTTTTATTGCCTGCAGAGACACACTTTCTACTTAACTATGAGAACATTGTGTGAGAGGAGCGTAGGAATCCAGAAGATTGAAGGGGGGAAAATACATAGGAGAGAAATGCCCTGGAGGACTGAGAATAACAAAGAAGACTGCGGTATATTCGCAATACGGCACATGGAAACGTATAAACGGAATAAGGTATGGAAAGCCGGTTTTGTTAATGAGTCGGAACTACAAAACAAGTAGCTAGTTTCGTTGAGGTTCAAGTATGTTGCAAAGTTGATACTTAGCGAGCACAACAGGGCAAGGGATGATGCTATCAAAGAAGCTCATAAGTTTAGCAAACGACCTTACAAGGATAAGATGCTTCAAAATGCTTACAACAAAATGCTGAAGACAGTAGATAGTGTGAGCTAAATGTTTTTAAAGTTTGTTATGTTTGATAATTTTGGAACTTTACAATGTTCACTTTTACATAATGTTGGACCTGACTTTTTGTATTAGATTAATGTTTTCAGTTGATGTGTTATGTAATGAACAAGTAGTAAAACGCATTCAAATAAATCATAAAACGCAGCTACTGTAATACAAATCTACTTAGCATGTGAAACTAAAACAAAACACATAAAACGCATTTTAAAACCATAAAACGCAGTTACATTATTCCTAATGACACATTAACATCATTAATGTATTTGATGAAAGTTTTCATTTGATGTATTTGATGAATGTTTTCAATGAGTAAAACGCATTCAATTTAATCATAAAACGCATCTAGTATACTAATATGTAGTTTGCAAGTGGTATTAAAACAAAATATATAAAACGCATTTTAAAAACCATAAAACGCACTTACATTATTCTTAATGACAAATTAAAACATCATTAACATCATTATTAAAAAACAAAACACAACCAAACACAAAAATACATTAACAAAAAAAAGCTAGAAAAGGTTTAAATTGATTTGAGAAACTTGATCTTCATCTCCATTGAGCACCTTAAAAGAGCAATGGATTTAGTAAGTTCCTCAACAAGATTCAAATCTCTTTGTTTTGAATCAATCATGAACATCAATGCCAATTCTTGAAGACTAGAATCTGACATTGTCTTGAGAATGTCACAAACTTCATCTTTCCTAGACAAGCCTTCATGAACATTCTACAAATCATTCATCAATACACTCTCTGAAGAATGATCCTTGATGATTTGTTCTTCAATCCTCTTAATAAAAAGGGATCTGCTAGAGGATGATGATGGAGAAGACGTTGTTGAAAAAATATATTTGTGGTGTAATTTCAAAATGTACATATTGATCTTGATATAGACACAATAATAGACAAGATGACAAAAAAAGAATCACATGGGGTACTATTCAAAACAGTTGGACCCTTCTGATTCTAACAAAAACCTAAAACGCATTCAATAGTTGTGTAAAACGCAAGTGTTATAAACAAACTTAAAATCATTTGCTTGGGGACAAAAAAAAACTAAAAAGGACAATACAGAATCACATGTTTAACTTTTTTGAGATAAATTTTGATAACAAATTATTTTATTTTGGGGATTAAATGTGTTGAGATGTGATAGAAAAAATTATAATAAAAATAGTATAATTGGTATAGGTGTAAAGATTATAAGTCTCTGTTAAAACTTAAAGGTTAATAAATGTAAAAAAATTATTCTATTTTGCAAGTTGGTATGATTTGATTGAGTTTGTATCAAAATTAAATACTGGTTATAATATTTAACTACAAAAATCACCACATAATTCATAAACTCTGTACATAAAAAAGCATCCAGTTAACATAACAAAATGCAAATAGTTCGATTGTAAAGAAAATCAAATGCAAGTTGTGTTGATGTGATTGATATCTAAATAGAATTAAATGAATAATTAGTATCTTCAACTACCATATCTTCACTTTATTACCCTAAAAATTCTCTATATAAAGTTGTGATAAAAACAGAGCACCTCACGGTTAAGAAAGAAACAAACACTATAACAAAAATGGAAAATAACATTGAGAATGCGATCAACAATATCCAAGTGAAGACAGTGATAATGGTTGATTCTTCAACTGAGGTAAGGAATGATATCAAGGCATCTTGTTCTGTTATGTGTGTTCAACAGGATGTACTCAGGCAGGCGAAAAAACCTTGATGTCCATGAAATGCTAATGCTACTTGGTGAACCAAAATCAAGCTTCAGGGATGAAGCTTTAGAGATGATCAAACAACAAGAAACTTTTGATGATTTAATCTATCACAGCTTGAAGAACACTGAAGAAACCATCTGGTCGAACATGGCAGATAAAAGGAAGGGGAGGGATGAGATTTTAAACAAAAAAGAATGAAACTTTTATGAAGGATGGGTGGATTTCATCATAGGGTAGTTTTTTGTTGTTGTTCTTAACTCTTGGTAGTGGGTTTTTCTTTTGGTTTTAAGGTAGAATGTTTAGTATGTTTTTATGATGTTTTTAACTGTGGTTGTTTAATGATGACGGTGGATAATGTATGTAAAAGCTTGACAAGCTTTTGTCAAAATGTTTGGTATAATGTATGAAATATATATGTTTGGTATTAATAAAACGCATTAAATATGATCATAAAACGCATTTATAAAATATATGTATGTATATATTTAAATCTGCAACTTTAGTAAAACGCATTTGAATGAAATATAAAACGCAGTTGGAAATCAGTAGGTTCTATGCAAAGTAGGTACAACATGCTAAAACGCAGTCATTAAAACTAAAACGCAAACATGAAAATCCTAAAAATCACTCCACATCCACTTGGTCTTTAACTTCCTGATGCTCAATTCCTTGGTCTTCTGCATTTTCATCTTCCTCAGTCTCATCTTGTAACAGTGTGTTTTTTAACTTGTGTTTCTGACGATCATGTCCTACCTCCCCACAAATGTTACATGTTCTTTTCCTTTTACCCATACGACTTATAGCTTTTTCTTTGTTGGATTTAATTCGCTTGTGTGAACCCCGACCTTTATTTTTTATACCATTTGGCAAATGGACAATAGTCTCCGTCGGCTTGTCATACCCGAGCAAACTAGAGTATCGATCGTACTTCTTTTGAGTTGGTCTACTAAACTGACGTTCGTCCACCTTGTTGATCATTTCTTTCATTTTCTCATTGACAAGCTTTAATTCCTCTAAGTCTGTTATCAAATTATTTGCAAGGTATTCACCGGCGAAAACAACTTCCCTAGCAATCTTTCTAGCTTCTTTGCTTTTGTCATCACCAAACTCATGTAACTCAAATGAATGGTTTATCTCATTCGGGACAACCTCTTTTGTCCACCTCTTCAAAATATATTTCTTGGGGAATCTTTGAATTCTAAATGACCGAAGAACTAGAAAAATATGCCTACATAGTAAACCATATTGTTCAAACCTTTTACACTTGCATAATGTAGTGACATCATCACCATCCTTCTTAAAAAGTACCTGTAAAAAATGTATAATCATGTATTAAAACGCATTTGAAACATTGTAAAACGCATGTATGTACATATATTGGATCATTACCTAAGGTAAAAAAATGGAAACGACTTAAACGCATTTAAAAAATCATAAAACGCACTTACCTCTAAAAAACCTTGCCCATATGCTTTCGGGTCATTCACAAAGAGTTTCAAAAATTCACCACACCTTTGTGTGTGAACAGGTACCAAACCATCAAAGGCAGCATAAATCTCCTCTTGTATATCAAGGAATATAGACCTCGTGAAAATTTGAGATGCTTCCTTCTCAATGGGAAAACTAGTCCAGAAATTAGGAATAGTGTGCCTTGAATCATGGTCGTTTTTCCTATGATTAAACCTTCGAGCTTCCGTTGAAGTCTCGAAACGGTTCAAAAACTCGACAAGCGTCAGCTGGGAATTCGCCGCTTGGAAAAAAATGATTCTCACTCTCGGATCTAGATGTTGTCCGCATTAGACCAGACATCGGTTCATCACGGTAATATGCGGGAATCCACATTGTTCTGAAGTTAAAGATATCCGTCAACCAAGTATTATCCATAAGCTTGAAATCAGTCATCACAAGATCCCATTCAAAATCAAATTTCTCAGGACCAATTGAGTCGGTCCAAACAATGTTACAAATTCGCCGTTTGAACTCATCATCGCTGCATAATGTGCCACCAACCTAAAAATAAAAAAAAATCATGAAAAATATAAAAACAGTAACACATGACTGTAAAACGCAAATATAACTGACAAAATGCCTTTATATAAATGTTATATTAACAAATTTTAAAACAGACAGTAAAACGCATGCATGCAAACAGTAAAACGCATTAAGACTTCATAATGTGCCACATGCACAACCTATGCCTGCTGGTATCAAATACCTTCTGAATTGCATTTTTCATTGCCGGATCTTGATCAGTGACCACAACTTTTGGTTTCTTGCCAAAAGATTTTACAAAAACTCCCAATAACCAGGTGTAAGATTCCGTTGTCTCAGAAGACAACAATCCAACCCCGAGACTTACATTTCTACAATGATTGTCAATTCCTGTAAAAGGAACAAAAACCATTTTGTACCTGTAAAAGGAAACATATGATAGTTTAGCATGTTAAAAATGATGATGAAGTTATTAAAGTAAGTTAAAAAAATGCACATACTTGTTTGTGTTAAAAGTTGCATCGAAAGATATAACATCGCCAAACTCCATGTAGTTCCTTTTACACAAAGCATCAGCCCAAAACAGACCAGTGAGGGCATTCTTAGCATCAACCGAGTACTCAAATGAATAATCAGGAAGATACTTTTTCTTGTCCTTCAACCTCGAAACTATCATGTCGGCGTCGTGCTCACCAATAAAAGAGTTCAACCCACCCTTAAAGTTCTTACAATCAACTGCAGTTGCACCAACATTCTCATGACCACCATATTTTGTCCTCATAACATTAAAAGCTTTAACAGGTCCCATGTTTAATGAAGACAATTCACATATCATTTCTTCCTGAATATGGGTAAGCTTTCTATTGCCTGCTAACAAGTGAATATCCTCAGACGAAACCAACGGATGATTATGTCCTTCTACAAATTCACATACCATAAACTCTTTTCCATTATCTGATCCAAATCTAATAAAAGCCTTACATCCTGTACGGATTGAAGGTCTTTTCCTTTGTTTAACTTTTTTATTGTCATTCACCGAACTTAATTTTTGTGGCTTCCCACCCTCTTTGTAACAAACAACATATTTGATACGAAGAACATTCATATGAACATATGAGGTACTCTTCCTAGATGTAAATCCAGAAGCCTTGGCATACTACTGATAAAACTCAAAAGCATGATCTATACTTGGGAAAACCATACCAACTTCTGGTTTCATTGAAGATGCAACAGCAGGTTTGTATATTGGAGTTTGATCATCAATTGGAACATCTTTGTTAGATAGATCTGGCATAAAACAACATGATAAAACACCATGAAAAGCCTTTTTATTTAATGTATTCATAGAACAACAAAAGGACCTCAAAACGCATGTTAAAACATAATAAAACGCATTCTGAAGGTTATCAATAACATAATACCACCAGTTACATCAAAACGCATGTTAAAAACATACTAAAACACATTCAGAAAGTTATCAATAACATAATACCACCAGTTACATCAAAACGCATGTTAATAATCCTAAAACGCAAATGATTATGTTCAAATCCATAAAAAACAGCAAAAATACCTTGCAACCTTCTGTGTTCAACCATGATATCAAATCTCTCACCAATATGTTCATCAGTATTGTTAACATCTTCATGTATAATATCTATATACAAAATTAAAAACTGATCGCTCAACCTCTGTTTCATCTCTGATTAATATGATATGCTAAAAAATTTCAAAACAGTAAAAACTAACCTTAAAAATTGAGATTATGAGGATCAACAACTTCATCTTCTTCATCAATTAAGAATTCAGGTTCATTGTTTAGATCTGGAAAACACAATTAAGAATAAGATCACGATTAAGTGAAACAATATAAACAGAGTACGTACCGAACATGATTATGAACTCAACAAATTGATTATGATTTTCGTAAAAATTTTGAACCAGTGATGCAAAGCGATTAAACTGTTTTGAATATGGTAAGAATTGATAATCGTATATTGTGGAATCAGTTATGAAATTTGAATTATTGTATTTCGATAAAACAAGGATTCACAATTATGATAATAATAACGTGATTAATTGATAGATGCAATTGACTATAATACCCCTTTCATCAAATATAATGTTATAACAGACAACTTCTACGTGGCATAATTTGGTGGCTTCCTACACTTTGTAGGTTAAGGGACTTTGTACCCTACACTTTAGTTGTTCTAGCATTATTTACCCACAGATAAGGAAACAAGACCTTATTAAATGCGATTAATTTCAGTAAACTTTTAAAAAACTCTATTTATTGATAATTTAATATTTGTTTTACAACGCTATTTACTACTTTTTGTATAACAACTTAATAAATTTAATTTCAAATTAATATCATGTAATGATCTTAGAATTCATAAACTAGGAAAATATGTTTACCTTAAAATATTAAAATATGTATATTGATTTATCATTGTGTCATACATGCGGCCTTAAACCTCGTAAACCATTATTATATAAATTCAATTTCGGTCATATTTCGATCATATATTTTTTCCGGTATACTATAGCAAGTAGTACAACAAAACCGGTGGAGCTCCCGCTAAACACAACATGCGAGACTGATTTCATTACGGCCTAAGGGCATTTTTTTCGACTCGTACATGGCACTTGAATTCTCAGGATTGGGACTGCAAGTGTGTGTGGTTTTAGGCAGAATAGGGCATAGAAGGAGAGATGGGTTTCATCGGAGAGGGTGATAAAGGAAGTGTAGGTGGATAATAATAGAATAAACAATTCAGAGAAAAATGGAACGTTGGATAAAGAAGTGACGGCCAAGATTTGAAGTTTTACTGTTAGCGTTGTGAATTGTTGTATATATAGAATAGAATAAGTATGCTAGCTTAAAACAAGTAATGCCAATCCACTATTATGTATAGGGCTGTAAACAAACCAAACGTGAAGTTCGTTTGTGTTCGTTCACAAACATGAACAGAGGCGACGTTCGTTTGTTTATGTTCGTGAACGTTCGGTAACGTGTTCGTTTATGTTTGTTTGTGTTAGATAGTTCATTAGGGTTTTTAATTTTTTATATTTAATTTAAGTACTTCAAATTTCTTAGTGGTACATTATTTAACATATATTAGTGTATCACATGTTAATAGTACTTTAACTATTTTGATTAACTGTTATTTTTGGTGGATTAAACGAAGATTTCAAGTTCAATATGATACCTTTGTGTTTTTATAAGACATTATGTGATCAAGATTATGTTACATATATTTGGGTAATTGGATTAGTATATTCTGGGTGGACAATGTTAGCGATGAAAAATGCTAATTTTTGAATTTAATGTGTTGGTTTGTGCTCGATTTTGTTCGGTAATGCCTATTTGTGTTCGTTTACGTTCATTTGTGTTCGTTTTTGTCCGACACCTAAGTTTAGCAAATAAATACAAATGAACGAAAACAAAAACTCGTTCGGTAAGTGTTCATGAACAGTTCGTGAACACATTATTTCCTTAACAAACGAACACGAACAAAAAATCCCGTTCGGCAAGTGTTCATGAACAGTTCACGGACACGTTAATTCTTTAACAAACGAACACGAACAAGGCCTTGTTCGTGTTCGTTTGGTTCGTTTACAACCCTAATTATGTAGTAGCATTCTTGTCTTGTCCAGCTTTGTTTCTTATTTCTATTGGCTTTAGCGACAACGTTTGGTACTAGTAATGACGACAAGTGTCGTCGCTAAAACCTTGTAGTGTCGTCGCTATTGTCACTTTTCGTTAGCAATGCTTAGTCGTCGCTAAAGCAGTTCGTCGCTTAGTCGTCGGTAAAGGTCCATTTTCGTGTGTACTAAACATAGCTTTAGTGTCGTTGCTAAAAGGTTTTTTTTTTTTTTTGCTTCTTTTCCTAGATTTTTCTGCTTCAACCCTGACATTTCAGTTTCAAACCTGCTCATTTCGAGTTTCGTGACACATCAAAACAAACATAAACATAAACATAAATATTAACATCAACAACGTGTTTAACCATAAATTCATTACAAGTCGTACGTCACAATCCAAATCGTTTTAACCACAAATTGTTTTACATCAACTCCACATCATCGCCGCTTTATCATCAGCGTCTTCATCATTGGCATCTTCATTTGGAAACTTGGCATAGTCTAAACTTGGGTTTGAAGCCAAATACTTGGTAAGTTCCTCTCGAACTTCGCATTTTTAAAGAAACTTTTAAAATAACCCTATTAAAATATCAAAATAAACCAAATTAACATAGTACCAACATTAACCCAATGGCAAACTACCAACATAATAAAACTACATTTATAACATTTATATGGCAAACATATACAACCAACATTTATCAAACTACCAAAGAATCAACATTAACCCAATCCGCAAACTACCAACATATTATAACTAAATTTACAACATTTATATACCAAACATGTACAACCAGGATTTACCAAACTACCAAAGCATTAACATTAACTAATCCGCAAACTACCAACATAATAAAACTAAACTTTACAGCATTTATATTGCAAACATATACGACCAACATTTACAAACTACCAAAGCATCAACATTAATCTAATCCGCAAACTACCAACATAATAAAACTAAATTTACAACATTTATGGCAAACATATACGACCAACATTTGCCAAACTACCGAAGCATCAACATTGACCCAACCCTCAAACTACCAACATAATAAAACTAAACTTACCACATTTATATGCCAAACATATACAACCAACATTTACCAAACTATCAAAGCACCAACATTAACCCATTCGCAAACTACTCACATTATAAATCTAAATTTACCAAACTACCAACCTAACGTGCATTAGTCGATCCTTATATAAGTTCTTAAACTAAATTAAGCTACTTTACCTTTGGATATTGTCGAGTTTGCGACTCCTCACCAAAGACACACGACGCTTTACTAGAAGAAAGTTTAGGCCAAATACCCCGAATGTGTCTGCGTCTTGAACCCATCACATTCCCGAAGATCCCAACATCATTCGGTCGTCAGGAACTACCACCTTCTTCACCAAAGTCTTGAATTGAAGTCGCATACTCTGCCACTAATGTGTTCTATATTTACAAAGATTATTTATTATATATATACACACACACACACATATATATATATATATATATATATATATATGGTAAATATACTTTAACAAATACTTACATATTATTTTTCAGCTTGCGGGTTGTCAAAGTTTCCAGCTTTATCAGTATGAGTTTTATAAAAGGTTTCTAGCCAGGTCATATCCTGTTAACATTAAAACTTAAATTAGACACTAAATGAACACTATTATATATATATATATATATATATCATTACACAAAACATAACCATTTTGAAATCTCGGCTAGCGTAGGAGCTCGTTCCGCCTCGGTAATTGTATTTCAAGTTCATATAGCATGCTGCGTTAGCTAAGGACCGTTCAATATGTCCCGGACTCAAGAAATGGCTTATAGTTTTCTGCCAGTTCTCATTAGGCATTTCACTAGGGACGGTGTTCCTTGCTCTAGCAACATCGGCATATCCTCCCGCTTTTTAAACTCGTTCTTAGCTTTGTTCTTGCGATCGTTGAACTGCCTTTGTAGCAGTTGTTATATTCCACCCTTAATATTATCGGCGTGAGCATCCCTTTCAACTTGAGCCAAATTGAACTTATGATACATATATACACAAATAAATAATACAATTGTAGTTAACAAAAAATGAATCAACAGAAAACATAAAAAATATACTTATCAATAAATAAGTTGCCCTTATGTGCCCTCCAAGCCATTCTTATCAGCCTTGTCAACATTTAGCCAGCCTTCTCTATCAAACGGTATTTTTCGCCACAAACCCACCTTACGGGTAATGTAGTAGCATTTTTTACCAACGGGATGAAATGTAGCCTCTGTATCAAAGTCAACGGTCAAAGGCCTCCCCCCTCTACTCTTCAACTCTCTATCGAGTTGAAGATTTTTGGCCTTCCCCTAGTCTTCTTTCTAAGAACAGCTGCAATTATATTTAAAAATTGTTAGTCATAATATTTTATAATAAATTAAGTAAGGATAGTAAAAAACTAATTTTAATAAGACTTACAATCTTGCAAACTAATTTTAATAAGACTTACGAACTTGTTGATGGTTCCTATTCTAGTTGAAACCACCCCCACCAGGTGGTTCATCCCCAGCCCCATCCCCTCCATGTCCAAGGCCCATCACATCTGTAACACCCCAACCGATGGCGGAAACATCGAGGTGTCACGTAAGAATGAGTATACAGTAGCACATGGTATTCAAGTTTTAATTGAAATTTATTTAAAGTAAAATATCCAAAATTGAAAATACATAACAAGTCTTGAATGGAATTCTAATACATCAAAAAGTCAAACAAAGCATAAACTTCAAATTGTCTCCTCATGCTAACTCTCTAGACTTCAATCATCATTATTTCCTGTTGAGTTGTAAAAATGGGGGGGGGGTCAACTAGAAGTTGGTGAGAATACATAAGCCATGTCAAGCAATTAAGTTTAAGAATAAAAGTTTAGCAATTCATATGTCTATCGTAAGTTTAAGTCTACATGAATAAACATGAAGTGTAGTATGCACATAATCAAACCTCCGACTAGTTTATGTAACACCCCAACCGATGGCGGAAACATCGGGATGTCACCTATTGATGATTGTTCAGTAGCTCATGGTAAATAATAAATTTCAATAATTGATTTAAATACATTACATACAATTGTTCTACAAGAATTTGTACATCAAAATGAATAATACTAGATACACATCCTCAAGCATTAACTCTAATCTTCAAGCAAGCTATAACCTGAAACATGTTAAGTTTGAAAATATTTTGGGTCAACAAAAGTTGGTGAGAATTACATAGGTTTTGATAATTGAATAAAACTTGTACAATTCAAGTGTCATGGCAAGTCTAGTCCATATGTGAAAACATACTAGAAGTAAATCGAGTGCATAATCAACCCTTGTGACTGTTATATTGTGGTACATCCCATACGCTCATGGTTCACTCGATTATGTTATACAATAACAATCACCCACGCTACCTTTGTAGGAGGCACGTATCCGGGTGGGATTGTCAGTCCAATAGATCTATCATTATATACCGTCGGCTGATCAATGTTAATGATTATGCTAGAATATTGTGCTTACCCTAGTCATGTTTAAGACATAATGCAACATAGGAAAACACATAGACACTTTTATGATTGAATTGCATATAGAATGATGTAACATGTTTCACCCCAAAAATGGTGATAAATAGAAAAGGGGCTATGTAAAACTCACCTTGATTATGTTGAGCTGGCTAGAATTAAACGGGTACCAACAAGGTATATTTGCACCTAATTTAAGAGTGATGTTTTAGTATTTACAATTATAGTATTTGGGCATGGTATATAAGTTTTGATTAATTTATTCTACTCTTATTTTTTATAGTATAAACGCTCTAATAGTTGTTTTGTCTAAAGTTTTCTAAATTTTATAGAGTGACATACTTTATACGTCATTTCTCTAAAAAAAAAATACATAATATAGGTTTTCCTTTACTAAGAAAGTTCTGAATGGCTGTCCGACTTTGTAAAATCGAAAGTATAATAACTTCATAAATATATTTGAAAACTATCTCTAATATTTTGGAAAGATAATACGACAATAGGAGTTTAGATTTAAATTATAAAACACAATAAAAAAACTTTCCTTAACATGATTATACAATGCTCAAAAGGATGTATTTTTTTTATGGGACACTTCATATTAAAAGCTTCTAATATATAGTAATATAGATCTTTGGCTCATATCTTAACATTCACCATTCCATAATTTCCATGGTGAACGTTAGACTAGATCCCCAAAAATAAAAATAAAGAATACTAAACAAAAGGAAAAATACCTTGAAATGGGTGTTCGGTTAATAACGAAGGTTTGGCCGGAGAAACTACCGTGGCGGTGACGAATGGATTCGAACACAGGAGTAGGTGATGGTGGTTGTAGGTGGTTTTCGGAAGTGGCGTATGACACCGTTGCTTCGGTCGGAGCTTGAACGCCGGTGAGCCTGGTGAGGTACGGTAGGAGCGTTTTTAACATAAATTGAGGGTGTAAAAATGTAAGCGCAAGTGTTCTGGTTCGAGAGGTGGCATATATTTATATTCAAACTTAGAACGCGTAGGTTTGACTAAGTGGTGAAAGACCCGTGATTTTTGGATCTAATTTCGTGTGATTTACGTGAAATCACACGAATTGAGGGTGGTTTTCGGAAGTGGCGTATGACACCGTTGCTTCGGTCGGAGCTTGAACGCCGGTGAGCCTGGTGAGGTACGGTAGGAGCGTTTTTAACATAAATTGAGGGTGTAAAAATGTAAGCGCAAGTGTTCTGGTTCGAGAGGTGGCATATATTTATATTCAAACTTAGAACGCGTAGGTTTGACTAAGTGGTGAAAGACCCGTGATTTTTGGATCTAATTTCGTGTGATTTACGTGAAATCACGAGTCAGACACATGAGGGGATGAGTCATACATGACTAATATACACACAAGGGCATTTAATTTGGTCAAAATCATGGTTCGGATATTTGCAGGTTGGTCGGAGATTGGCCGTGAATAGTGCCGAGATTTCAGGGAAGGGGAAAGGAAGGTTGGGCCGGGTTTGCAACTGGGCTTGGGTTTTGTCTGTTGGGCCAGATCTGGGTTCGGTTCAAGTGGTATGTTTTAGTTTGAAAGTTGTTTCGTGACTCACAAAGGAAAGATCAAAACCAAAGTTTTGTTATTTATGTTTCAAAGTTGATTTTTTTAAACAAAAATACTATTATCTATATATTTATAGATCAACGAGTTAGTTTTCAAAACTAAATGAAGTCATTAATTTCTTATAAAATTGGTATCTAATGTATGCAAATTCAAAACTGATTTTTTTTACGAAACCCTTTTTTTATTACTATTATGGATAAAATGGATATAAAATATACATGTGTATATGACAAGGTATTAAATGGATGGATTTCTAAGTTAATCAAGTTTAATAAATCTCGTTTATAGTATAGGTTTGTAAATAAAATTAAAGGTATCTGATTCAAAATAGTTAGGATAGAATTCAATGACGATAGGTTACGAATAAAATAAAGAAAACGGAACAAAAAAAATGAACTCAAAACTTTTATTAATTTTGTGAAAAAAAAAAACACGCGATGTTACAGTTTCCCCTACTTTTGGAAACTTCATCCCGAAGTTTATTGGAAACACAGGGTTGAAGGTGATTGGTTAGAAATTAGGACAAGTGTGGTTTGGGAAGTTTCGAGTTAAGGCACGACATAAATTTATAGGTAATAGAATAAACTGTTTCGAATAATTTGGGATAAGAGGTTTGATATGTGTGAGTTGTAAGGGTTGGATTAGGTGTGTCTTGAAATCGCAAGGAGAATAAGAGTCTTAAGTTTTAGGAATCCTAAAAGAAATGCATGAGCTGATGGACTATAGAAAGACTAAATGAACTACCCGGTAACTAGAGTTTATAATTGGTTATTTACCGAAAACCTTGATAGAATTTCACACTACCTTAACGTACGTGTAAATTCGTGATTACGTTCCGGACCGCAATCACCAATTTACCTTACATTAGGGTTTTGTGTCCTTCTATTACTCTAGACACACATGTAAGTAATGCAGAAATAATCATGTGGTTGAACCTTTGTATTTAATGAGTCCAACTGTTGAGCAGGAAAAAGACTCCTACCAGTTAGTGAGTAGGAACCTCTACCGATTGTTGAGCGGGTTCGTTAGCCTCCACCAGTCGTTGAGCAGGTTGTAGGGCCTCTCCCGACTGTTGAAAATGCATGATGACCTCTACCAATCGTTGAGTAGGTTATTTGATACTAACTGTTGAGCAAGTACTTCATCCTTTATCGGCTGTTTGATTAAATGTAGCATTTATTGCAAATTTGATAGTATGTTTATGTAATCAAGCATAGTATGTGAGTTGTAGTCGTATAGATTTAGATATTGATATAGCTATTAGTTCACATTCAAACAAGCATGCATCCAAGTGTTATGATCATACTAGATAAATGACTCTCATGTAAAAGACAAAAATTTCGATACTTGGATCAATAAGTGTCAATACATAGAATTTTTAGAAAGCAAATAACATCCCAAATGGTGGGGCTAGCTGCTAAATAGCTGAAGGGTCCCTAGCAGGATTATTTGGAGTAGCAAGGGCATTTGCAGCAGGAATTCGACAAACATTCACAAGATGCCCATACCTTTGGCAATTTGTACACTGACGACAGGGCACTTGGGTTGGGTGGTGATACTGACAGGTGTCACACTTAGGTTGGTTCCCGATATACTGTTTCTTGTTGGGTGGAGGAGTGGTATCTATTGCGAAATTCCTGGCCTTGCGCCTTCCATTGGTTGAGGACTCAGTTTTAATTTCAACAACAGGTTGGGGAGTATCCTTCGCAACAGTTTTCTTTTCCCCTTTCCGAGTCAGGGTTCCTACCATCACATGATTATCTGTTAGGGTGGCCGCCAAACGCTTTGCTTCCTCGAGAGTAGCAGGGTTCCTTCCCCACACCGTGTCCTGAATCTGCATGGGTAAGCCACCAATGTATTTTTCGATCATAATAGGCAAGGGGGCGACCTTGTGTGGTAGCAGTAGACTAAGTTTGTGAAAACGAGTGTTGTAGGCTAGGTTTTCTCCACTGTCTTGGGCAAGATCGTGAAACTCATCTTCCAACTTCTTGATTTCATTACGAGGGCAGAACTCCGCCTTCATAACGTCTTTAGCTTGTTCCCAAGTTAAGGCCAGTGCGACTTCTACTCCACGGGTACGCTTTTCCTCATTCCACCATGTGAGTGCTCGTTTTTGAAGAACACTCATGGCATAACGAACCTTAAGGTTATCGGGACACTCACTATTTATGAAAGTATTCTCGATACCCTCGAACCATTGAAGGAGACCAGTAGCTCCTTCATCCCCACTAAACTTAGGAGGATTGCAGGTATTAAAGTGTTTGAGGGTGCAGACTGGGTGACCATTCCCGTTTCCATTTCCGTTCCCTTTGTGATTCCCATTGCCATTTCCATTTCCATTACCGTTTCCATTCATTTGGATGACTTGAGCCAGCAAATTAGGAACCAGAGTTGCTATTTGTTGCTATCACACCCTCAAAATCCACTTGCGGAGTTTTACCGCGAGGCGCATGACAAACCAGGATCCAAGTCAACGATCACAATAAAACAATTCTAAATGAACATATGCAATTTCAAAAACATAGTTTAAAATCCCCAAATACAGCGGAAGCTTATTCTCAAAACATAATCCAAAAGTAAACCAAAATATTCATTGTTCGAAAACCATGCAACCCTAACTAGACGCCGTCTAGACGCGTGCGCCCTAGTTCCATAGTGCTACCTTAGCGACCTGAGAAAACATGTAAGAGTTACGTCAGCACAAAAATGCTGGTGAGTTCACAGGTTTGTAATTAAAGTACCAAGTTCAACCTGTCCATACTATATCAATTTGCAAACCAAAGTACGCTAGCTAGGCGTATGTTTTGTTACATCTACGATTGGAAAACCATTACTAACTCGCAAACCAGATGTTGTGCCCGAATAGTAAACCTGTTCCTGTTTGAGACAATATGCGCTCGCCCGGCCCTCCAAGCCGACGAGCGGGGTTGGTTACTCCCAATAGATCTATTCACATTTCCCCGTTGTGCTAACCCGCACATTCATGGTTTCCCCCGGGACTTCCAAAGATCGTATAGTAAACCATAGAAACCCATAGTATGACAGTTGTTACCAAAACATAAGTTTAACACATGTTTTCTCCCCCAAAAAGTGAAACCAGTTAAAAGAGGGGCCGTAAACTCACCTTAGGTTGCGTTACTTCATAATACGAATAAAATCAGCAAGCTATGCTAGCCCTGTAAGGTGGCGACCTAACATATGACAGTTACAAGTAATTAGACTAATAACCCGTAGGTTAGTTAGTCCCTAGATGTCCAGACCATCACCAAGTTCGTTTGAAAACACTGTGACTGTTAAATTAACCCAATGTACAAGACCCGACATCCCATTGGTGACCCGAGACTCCCCGTGTTATACTTGCACTCTCAAACATACAATCATGCAATCACACTTAACATACGTTAAAATCCAACAAGTTGTAGCACGTAGTTCAAGTATCTCATAAATAAGTCCGAGCACATGTTACCAAGTTATTAGGTATGTTACGGGGTTCCTAGCATGTTCCTAGGTGTCAAATCGGGTCTCGGAATGTCAAAATACACTTACAGCAGCAGTACAGGCGATTAGGAAAAGTCAACTAGCGATTGTGAAAGTCAACAGGCAATTAGGAAGGCTAATCGCCTATACTATAGGCGATTAGAGTCATGCGGTATGCAAATCATGAGTTTATAGGCGATTACGTCGTAAGGCATGCAATTCAGGGCTTAACTAGCAATTAGGATCGTAATCGCATGAAGTAAAGGCATTTAGACCCCTATTCGCCTATACTATAGGCGATTAGGGCATCCTATCAGGCGAATAGCCTCCTAATCGCCTATAGCATAGGCGATTAGGGTTGCTATTCGCCTTTAACCCAGCTGTTCCGGTTTTTCGCGCGTTTAACACACTCCAAATCAAATCCAGAACGTGTGTAAACATCAAATATCAATCAAACAACCATATCAAACATATTTCAATCAAAATCTTTCGTTTAACCTCGTTCTATTAGCCCTGCATGCAACCATGTATCCCAAAAACAATACACATAGCATGAAACATCACATTAACATGCATAACCGTAACCCTAATGAACAATTACTCAGGTCTCATCAACATGCTATCATCATCAATCTGTAACTACCTTAATATCATGCTAACAATCCTTCTTGAATCACAAAAACCCTATCTTTTAATTATAAACACACATACAACATGCATAATAACTAGAATCCAATTAACAATGATTATTAATGAATTTCAGAAGACACATACGTTTATAAACAGGTCTGGACCATTAGGGATTCAATAAAAACATTATTAAAGGTTGCATGAATGAAAACCACACCTTAGGTTTATGATAGATTGATGTAATAGGCTTGAAATCTTGTATTTTGATCCAAAATCGTGTTCCAGAGGTTGTGTGTGTGTTGGGACGAGTTGTGGGACGACTAGGGTTGTTATAATGAAGTTTAGCAGGTCAAGTATTGTATTTATAGTCGTTTTTAGTCGTCAGGTACGTTACAGGCGAGTATGCAGCAGCATCAGGCGAATAGGGTTGCTAATCGCCCTCCCTATAGGCGATTAGCCTGCTATTCGCCCCAAGACATGTCCCAGTCGCCTCCCTATTGGCGATTAGCCCTCCCTAATCGCCTATAGGGGTTGGTTCTGCGTATTTTGCGCGTTAAACCCCATTTTAACATATGTTAACACACTTTCACATACCGACAAGTCACATAATGATTGTAAACACATAATACTTGCAAACAAACACATTCACACTCGTTCACCAATTCTCGGGACTTGAGACTTGTATGTTCCCTATGCTCTGACGATTCTACGAATCGTCACCCCTTGTACACTTGGTTAAGGACTGACATCTAATGACCCTCTATACTAAACTAACAGTTCCCGAACCGTAACACGACTAAACTAACAGTTCCCGAACCGTAACACGACTCAACTAACCCAGTTAAGTATAATATACGCGTGACTCGCTAAGGTAGACTTTAATCTAGACAACGTTGTTAACCGGAATTTGCCGGGTGTCACATCATCCCCACGTTAAAAGAATTTTTGTCCCGAAAATTGCACAAGTACCAAAAGGAATAACAAAAGAAACAGACAAAAGATAGAAACCAAGAGAGAGATTTACCCGAGTTGTCACAGTTGCGCCATTTGTTGGGAAATGATCGCAGCCAGACACTTCTTTAAGTTGGACACATGGAAGACGTTATGTACGTTGCCGAGCTCCGTTGGTAAATCAAGACAATATGCCACCGGTCCAATCCGTTCCAGGATTGTAAATGGGCCGACATACCGAGGGTTGAGTTTGCCACGCTTCCCAAAGCGTATAACGCCCTTCCACGGTGAAACTTTCAGAAGTACTTTGTCATCAACTTGGAATTCCAATGGCCTGCGACGCTGATCGGCATAACTCTTTTGCCGGTCCCGTGCCGCTGCCAACCGGTTACGAATCTGTACGATCTTTTCCGAGGTTTCGTACACTAGCTCAGGCCCAGTGAGTTGACTCTTACCCACCTTAGCCCAACAAAGAGGAGACCGGCATTTCCGCCCGTACAGTGCCTCGAACGGAGCTGCCTTGATGCTCGTGTGGTAACTGTTGTTGTAAGAGAATTCTACTAACGGTAGGTGAGCTTCCAACCTTTGCCAAAATCGATCGCACATGCCCGCAGCATGTCTTCTAAGGTTTGAATCGTGCGTTCACTCTGACCGTCAGTCTGTGGGTGATAAGCTGTACTCATGTCTAGCTGGGTACCCAAAGCCTTGTGAAAAGACTTCCAGAAGTGAGAAGTAAAGTGGGAGTCACGATCCGAAATAATAGAAACCGGCACCCCGTGCTTAGAAACAACTTCCTTCAGATAAAGACGAGCCAAACGATCCATGGTGTCGGTCTCCTTAATAGCGAGAAAATGGGCTGATTTCGTCAACCGATCAACAATCACCCATATTTTATCATTCCCGCTCGGTGACTTAGGTAGTTGCATGACAAAATCCATTGTAATCCGTTCCCATTTCCACTCCGGAATTTCAGGTTGTTGCAAGAGACCTGACGGTTTCTGGTATTCCACCTTGACCTTAGCACAGGTCAAGCATTTGCTCACGTATGAGGCTATATCCGACCTCATGTTTGGCCACCAGTAAAGCACCTTTAGATCTTGGTACATCTTATCCGAACCAGGATGGATAGAGTACCTGGACTTGTGAGCCTCATCTAAGACAAGCTCCCGAAGTCCCCCGAATAAAGGAACCCATATGCGTTCTGCGAAGTAGTGCAGGCCATCAGGCCTTCGTTCGAGGTGCTTATCGGCACCGTGCATAGTCTCAGCTTTAAGGTTTTCCTCCTTCAAAGCTTCTAACTAAGCAGAACGGAGTTGGTCAGGTAGAGAGGAATGAATGGTGAGCTGCAACGCCCGAACGCGACGAGGATTAATTGATTCCTTCCTGCTCAAGGCGTCTGCTACTACATTCGCCTTGCCAGGATGGTACTTAATGGCGCAATCATAGTCGTTCAGGAGTTCAATCCAACGACGCTGTCGTATGTTCAAATGTTGTTGGTCGAAAATATGTTGAAGACTCTTGTGATCGGTGTAGATGGTGCATTTGGTACCGTACAAGTAATGTCTCCAAATTTTCAACGCGAAAACCACTGCACCCAACTCCAAGTCATGGGTGGTTTAGTTCCTCTCGTGCACCTTGAGTTGACGAGAAGCATACGCAATCACTTTCTCGCGTTGCATCAACACGCAACCGAGACCATGAATAGAAGCATCACAGTAAACGACGAAATCATCAGGGCCGTCAGGCAAGGACAAAATAGGAGCAGAACAGAGTTTAGACTTCAGTTTTTGAAATGCTGACTCTTGTGGTTCACCCCAGGCGAATTTTCTATCCTTCTGAGTAAGAGTGGTGAGGGGTTGAGCGATCTTTGAGAACCCCTTAATGAAACGACGATAATAGCCCGCAAGGCCTAGGAATTGCCGCACCTCAGTTGGCGTCTTTGGTGCTTCCCAGTCCTTGATCGCTTCGATCTTAGCTGGATCGACATGAATTCCTAGTTCATTAACCACATGTCCTAGGAACTGGACTTCGCGTAACCAAAAGTCACACTTTGAGAACATAGCGTAAAGTTGTTCCCGTCGCAAAAGTTCCAAAACCAAACGCAGGTGTTCCTCGTGTTCGGTCTTGTTCTTGGAGTAAATCAGGATGTCATCAATAATCACAATGACGAACTTGTCAAGATATGGTTTGCAAACACGGTTCATCAAATCCATGAAAACCGCCGGTGCGTTTGTGAGACCGAAAGGCATGACCAAGAACTCAAAATGGCCATAACGTGTACGAAAGGCAGTCTTTGCAACGTCAGCTTCCCTTACGCGCAACTGGTGATAACCGGACCTCAAATCAATCTTAGAGTAGTAGCTAGAACCCTGGAGTTGGTCGAATAGATCATCAATACGTGGAAGAGGATAATGGTTTTTGATGGTCACTTTGTTCAATTCTCTGTAATCCACACAGAATCGAAAACTTCCATCCTTCTTCTTAACGAACAGAATCGGGGCTCCCCAAGGGGAAGAACTTGGTCTGATAAAACCCTTGTCCAAGAGTTCCTGTAACTGACTGGACAATTCCTGCATCTCGGGAGGTGCAAGACGGTAGGGGGCCCGAGCAATAGGAGCTGCCCCCGGTACAAGATCAATACTGAACTCAACCTGACGATGGGGAGGAAGACCAGATAAGTCATCGGGAAATACATCAGGAAACTCGCGTACAACATGAATATCGTCGATCTTCTTCTCATCGGTAGAGGAAACAGATAAAAGTGCCAAAACGGCCGAATAACCCTTTCGAAGATACTTAAGGGCTTTCATGCTGGAGATGAGGTTTAGCGGAGCACCGCCCTTGATACCGTACACAGAAGGGAATTCTCCATCAGGGAGGGGAATCCGAATAATCTTGTCGTAACAAACGATCTCAGCGCGATACAAAGACAACCAATCCATGCCTACAACAACGTCAAAACTACCCAAAGGTACCGGCATAAGGTCGATGGGGAACGACAAACCCGACAACTCTAGTTGACACTCCCGAAGGATACAAGTAGCTTCAATCTTTTTACCGTCAGCCAACTCAATTACATACTTAGCCTCTAATGGTATGGGTACTACATCTAGCAGTCGACTAACTTCCATAGATATAAAACTTTTGTCGGCACCGGAATCAAATAAAATACTAACAGAGCGATTATTGAGAAGGAACGTACCGGTAACTGTGTCAGGATCCTGTCTAGCCTTTGCGGCTCCAATGACGAAGGCACGTGCGTTCCCTTCCACCGCCCCCGTTGTTCCCGTTACCGTTTCTATCCCTCACATCCCCGCCCTGCTTCAGTTTCGGGCACTCCTTCTTGTAATGCCCAGTCTCTCCACAGTTGTAACAACCCTGTTTCCCCGTAGTTCCTTGAGCAGTAGGAGCCGAGTTAGTAATTGGGGCCTGGGTCGATGGAAGTGTCGCCCGACAATCTTTAGCAAAATGCCCAAGTTGCTGACAGCGATGGCAACGATTACGGTCGCAGTCCCCCTGATGATGACGCCCACATTTGTTGCACTTAGGTAATCTCCCCGCATAACCACCCGGTTTGGTACCAGAAGAAGAAGAACCCCCGCTATCGAATCTCTTACCCTGTTGTGTTGGTGCTGGCACAAATCCTTTCCCCTCATTATCCCATTTACGCTTGTTATTCTCCGGGGCCTTGACAGTCGAACCCTTAGCAGGCAAGATACCCTCATTCACCTTCAAGTTTGTCATCCTGTGAGCCGATCGGACCACCTCTGAGTATGTAGGAAGATTCCCCGCAGCCACCAATCCTGCGATCTCTGGTACTAGCCCCGAGATATAGTGTTCAATCCTCCTGTATTCTGGCACATGCAGATCAGGACACAGCACCGCCAACTCATTACGCCTTACCGTATACTTTTCAATCTCTGACCCGGTCATCTTGAGGTTCCACACCTCGTGCTCTAGCTTCTGAACTTCTTCCCTTGGACAGTACTCTCGCTTCAGTAGTTGCACAAAATTTTCCCAAGGCATAGCATAAGCCTCCCCTATACCCATATTCTGGGTGATATTGTTCCACCAGGTCAAAGCAACATCCTGGAATAACGCAGCAGCATACTTGACTCGATCCTCTGGGAGACAGTTGCACATCAGAAACACTGCCTCCACCTTTTCCAGCCACCTGAGCAAGCTCACCGCACCCTCAGTGCCAGAGAATTCCTGGGGCTTACAGTCCTGAATCATCTTGTAGGTACACATAGGTGGGGGTGGATTAACAGGACCACCTGAAATGAAACGCTTGAGAAACCACGAAGGATGTAAACAAGGTTCACTGATGAGGCAAAAGTGGATGAATCACTTACCACTACCATTGTGCCCTAACTGAAAGGCAGCTTGCAGTAAGTTGTTCAGATCTTCTTGTGTTAGGTTTACACCTCCACGACCACCACCACCACGACCACCACCACGCCCACCAGCGCGGCCACCTCCACGTCCTCCTCGTACTCCAGACATGATTCTGACAGAAAGAACGAGAAAATTTCAGTTTCACAGCTAATGGTAACCACTAGCGTTCACAAGATCAAAGCTAGATCCAACCCAGGACTATCCATTCAAACCCAGAGCTCACTAGGGCTTTCATGCATTTCGGTTTATGATTTTGTGTGCACCCAAAATGATAAACCGCTCTACATGGTCCTCCAAGTGTTCTCCTAGTTCAAAGTTCAAATCACCGAACATAGACTCTTAGCTATACACCGTAATGCTACGGTAATTTATGGCAAGTGTTTATATTGGAGTATGAAAGGGAGATGTCCGAGCCTTGGACAAATCTCAAGAGTACACGATTTACTCCAATATACCACACTGCCTAGAAAGCAAGTAACCCAACCTAAGATAGAACGGATGATGTAACATAGGAAGGTCAGATGATTTAGAGACGCCCCGATAAGCCCATACGTAACCCACCGTAATGTTTAGTACTATGTGAGCGTCTAGTGTGTGCGACTCGGCTATAGACTAGACTCTACATGCAGTCCTAGTTCACTATAACCATTGGCTCTGATACCAATCTATCATACCCTCAAAATCCACTTGCGGAGTTTTACCGCGAGGCGCATGACAAACCAGGATCCAAGTCAACGATCACAATAAACAATTCTAAATGAACATATGCAATTTCAAAAACATAGTTTAAAATCCCCAAATACAGCGGAAGCTTATTCTCAAAACATAATCCAAAAGTAAACCAAAATATTCATTGTTTGAAAACCATGCAACCCTAACAAGACGCCATGCAGACGCGTGCGCCCTAGTTCCATAGTGCTACCTTAGCGACCTGAGAAAACATGTAAGAGTTACGTCAGCACAAAAATGCTGGTGAGTTCACAGGTTTGTAATTAAAGTACCAAGTTCAACCTTTCCATACTATATCAATTTGCAAACCAAAGTACGCTAGCTAGGCGTATGTTTTGTTACATCTACGATTGGAAAACCATTACTAACTCGCAAACCAGATGTTGTGCCCGAATAGTAAACCTGTTCCTGTTTGAGACAATATGCGCTCGCCCGGCCCTCCAAGCCGACGAGCGGGGTTGGTTACTCCCAATAGATCTATTCACATTTCCCCGTTGTGCTAACCCGCACATTCATGGTTTCCCCCGGGACTTCCAAAGATCGTATAGTAAACCATAGAAACCCATAGTATGACAGTTGTTACCAAAACATAAGTTTAACACATGTTTTCTCCCCCAAAAAGTGAAACCAGTTAAAAGAGGGGCCGTAAACTCACCTTAGGTTGCGTTACTTCGTAATACGAATAAAATCAGCAAGCTATGCTAGCCCCGTAAGGCGGCGACCTAACATATGACAGTTACAAGTAATTAGACTAATAACCCGTAGGTTAGTTAGTCCCTAGATGTCCATACCATCACCAAGTTCGTTTGAAAACACTGTGACTGTTAAATTAACCCAATGTACATGACTCGACATCCCATTGGTGACCCGAGACTCCCCGTGTTATACTTGCACTCTCAAACATACAATCATGCAATCATACTTAACATACGTTAAAATCCAACAAGTTGTAGCACGTAGTTCAAGTATCTCATAAATAAGTCCGAGCACATGTTACCAAGTTATTAGGTATGTTACGGGGTTCCTAGCATGTTCCTAGGTGTCAAATCGGGTCTCGGAATGTAAAAATACACTTACAGCAGCAGTACATGCGATTAGGAAAAGTCAACTAGCGATTATGAAAGTCAACAGGCAATTAGGAAGGCTAATCGCCTATACTATAGGCGATTAGAGTCATGCGGTATGCAAATCATGAGTTTATAGGCGATTACGTTGTAAGGCATGCAATTCAGGGCTTAACTAGCAATTAGGATTGTAATCGCATTAAGTAAAGGCATTTAGACCCCTATTCGCCTATACTATAGGCGATTAGGGCATCCTATCAGGCGAATAGCCTCCTAATCGCCTATAGCATAGGCGATTGGGTTGCTATTCGCCTTTAACCCAGCTGTTCCGGTTTTTCGCGCGTTTAACACTCCAAATCAAATCCAGAACGTGTGTAAACATCAAATATCAATCAAACAACCATATCAAACATATTTCAATCAAAATCTTTCGTTTAACCTCGTTCTATCAGCCCTGCATGCAACCATGTATCCCAAAAACAATACACATAGCATGAAACATCACATTAACATGCATAACCGTAACCCTAATGAACAATTACTCAGGTCTCATCAACATGCTATCATCATCAATCTGTAACTACCTTAATATCATGCTAACAATCCTTCTTGAATCACAAAAACCCTATCTTTTAATTATAAACACACATACAACATGCATAATAACTAGAATCCAATTAACAATGATTATTAATGAATTTCAGAAGACACATACGTTTATAAACAGGTCTGGACCAATAGGGATTCAATAAAAACATTATTAAAGGTTGCATGAATGAAAACCACACCTTAGGTTTATGATAGATTGATGTAATAGGCTTGAAATCTTGTATTTTGATCCAAAATCGTGTTCCAGAGGTTGTGTGTGTGTTGGGACGAGTTGTGGGACGACTAGGGTTGTTATAATGAAGTTTAGGAGGTCAAGTATTGTATTTATAGTCGTTTTTAGTCGTCAGGTACGTTACAGGCGAGTATGCAGCAGCATCAGGCGAATAGGGTTGCTAATCGCCCTCCCTATATGCGATTAGCCTGCTATTCGCCCCAAGACATGTCCCAGTCGCCTCCCTATAGGCGATTAGCCCTCCCTAATCGCCTATAGGGGTTGGTTCTGCGTATTTTGCGCGTTAAACCCCGTTTTAACATATGTTAACACACTTTCACATACCGACAAGTCACATAATGATTGTAAACACATAATACTTGCAAACAAACACATTCACACTCGTTCACCAATTCCCGGGACTCGAGACTTGTATGTTCCCTATGCTCTGACGATTCTACGAATCGTCACCCCTTGTACACTTGGTTAAGGACTGACATCTAATGACCCTCTATACTAAACTAACAGTTCCCGAACCGTAACACGACTAAACTAACAGTTCCCGAACCGTAACACGACTCAACTAACCCAGTTAAGTATAATATACGCGTGACTCGCTAAGGTAGACTTTAATCTAGACAACTAACCCACTGTTAAGGCGAGTGCTGCGACGTGGAGGCTTGATCTGTAAAAGACACAATGAATGTTCAATGAGACATGAAATGAATGAGGTAATATAAATGAATGTGATTATTTATCCATTAATTATAACGAATAAATGAAAACGTTGACTTATCAAAGATTCTAGATTCTAATAACATAGTGAAGACATGCTTTAGCCTATAAGTGAACCCTCATCCCGAGACTTCCCAGGT
Organism: Ambrosia trifida; assembly: GCA_028751855.1. NCBI lineage: Eukaryota > Viridiplantae > Streptophyta > Magnoliopsida > Asterales > Asteraceae > Ambrosia > Ambrosia trifida. The sequence continues at coordinate 51,349,011 of CM054125.1, forward strand.
AGGCATCCGGGTCCCTCGTCTGATTGGGATATATGCGCAATGCCAGCCTAGACAGAAAACTCAGAATACAGGCGTTCACCCTTCCAGATTGCACGTGTTCATTATTAAAATCTAGAGCTTCGACGGGATCTACAAGGTGGTTCAGGCTAAACCTGAGGATTTGTCCTATTAGTCTAAGAGTAGATCTTGTGATGGAGAGCAATCTTCTTGTAGGGCTAAAGTAGAGATAAGAAGTAGGAGGGAGATAGAGAATAACAAGTAAAAGGAGCAAATACTGGTTATAATCCTATGGTTATAGACTAGATTATTTTTCTAATAACCTAATTCCCTATAACCATGGCTCTGATACCAATCCGTAACACCCCAACCGATGGCGGAAACATCGGGATTTCACTTATTGATGATTGTTCAGTAGCTCATGGTAAATAATAAATTTCAATAATTGATTTAGATACATTACATACAATTGTTCTACAAGAATTTGTACATCAAAATGAATAATACTAGATACACATCCTCAAGCATTAACTCTAATCTTCAAGCAAGCTATAACCTGAAACATGTTAAGTTTGAAAATATTTTGGGTCAACAAAAGTTGGTGAGAATTACATAGGTTTTGATAATTGAATAAAACTTGTACAATTCAAGTGTCATGGCAAGTCTAGTCCATATGTGAAAACATACTAGAAGTAAATCGAGTGCATAATCAACCCTTGTGACTGTTATATTGTGGTACATCCCATAAGCTCATGGTTCACTCGATTATGTTATGCGATAACAATCACCCACGCTACCTTTGTAGGAGGCACGTATCCGGGTGGGATTTTCAGTCCAATAGATTTATCATTGTATACCGTCGGCTGATCAATGTTAATGATTATGCTAGAATATTGTGCTTACCCTAGTCATGTTTAAGACATAATGCAACATAGGAAAACACATAGATACTTTTATGATTGAATTGCATATAGAATGATGTAACATGTTTCACCCCAAAAATGGTGATAAATAGAAAAGGGGCTATGTAAAACTCACCTTGATTATGTTGAGCTGGCTAGAATTAAACGGGTACCAACAAGGTATATTTGCACCTAATTTAAGAGTGATGTTTTATTATTTAAAATTATAGTGTTTGGGCATAGTATATAAGTTTTGATTAATTTGTTCTACTCTTATTTTTTATAGTATAAACGCTCTAATAGTTGTTTTGTCTAAAGTTTTCTAAATTTTATAGAGTGACATAGTTTATACGTCATTTCTCTAAAAAAAAATACATAATATAGGTTTTCCTTTACTAAGAAAGTTCTGAATGGGTGTCTGACTTTGTAAAATCGAAAGTATAATAACTTCATAAATATATTTGAAAACTATCTCTAATATTTTGGAAAGATAATACGACAATAGGAGTTTAGATTTAAATTATAAAACAAAATAAAAAAACTTTCCTTAACATGATTATACAATGCTCAAAAGGATGTATTTTTTTTTTATGGGACACTTCATATTAAAAGCTTCTAATATATAGTAATATAGATCTTTGGCTCATATCTTAACATTCACCATTCCATAATTTCCATGGTGAACGTTAGACCAGATCCCCAAAAATAAAAATAAAGAATACTAAACAAAAGGAAAAATACCTTGAAATGGGTGTTCGGTTAATAACGAAGGTTTGGCCGGAGAAACTACCGTGGCGGTGACGAATGGATTCGAACACAGGAGTAGGTGATGGTGGTTGTAGGTGGTTTTCGGAAGTGGCGTATGACACCGTTGCTTCGGTCGAAGCTTGAACGCCGGTGAGCCTGGTGAGGTACGGTAGGAGCGTTTTTAACATAAATTGAGGGTGTAAAAATGTAAGCGCAAGTGTTCTGGTTCGAGAGGTGGCATATATTTATATTCAAACTTAGAACGCGTAGGTTTGACTAAGTGGTGAAAGACCCGTGATTTTTGGATCTAATTTCGTGTGATTTACGTGAAATCACGAGTCAGACACATGAGGGGATGAGTCATACATGACTAATATACACACAAAGGCATTTAATTTGGTCAAAATCATGGTTCAGATATTTGCAGGTTGGTCGGAGATTGGCCGTGAATAGTGCCGAGATTTCAAGGAAGGGGAAAGGAAGGTTGGGCCGGGTTTGCAACTGGGCTGGGGTTTTGTCTGTTGGGCCAGATCTGGGTTCGGTTCAAGTGGTATGTTTTAGTTTGAAAGTTGTTTCGTGACTCACAAAGGAAAGATCAAAACCAAAGTTTTTGTTACTTATATTTCAAAGTTGATTTTTTTTAAACAAAAATACTATTATCTATATATTTATAGATCAGCGAGTTAGTTTTTAAAACTAAATGAAGTCATTAATTTCTTATAAAATTGGTATCTAATGTATGCAAATTCAAAACTGCTTTTTTTTTTTTTACGAAACCCTTTTTTTATTACTATTATGGATAAAATGGAAATAAAATATACATGTGTATATGACAAGGTATTAAATGGATGGATTTCTAAGTTAATCAAGTTTAATAAATCTCGTTTATAGTATAGGTTTGTAAATAAAATTAAAGGTATCTGATTCAAAATAGTTAGGATAGAATTCAATGACGATAGGTTACGAATAAAATAAAGAAAACGGAACAAAAAAAATGAACTCAAAACTTTTATTAATTTTGTGAAAAAAAAACACGCGATGTTACAGTTTAGGTCGATCCCGTCATCCACGGTTCACCTTAATATCACGTTGGAACGATAACAATCACCCGCGCTCCCCATAAAAGATGGTCAACGAATCTAGGTGGGATTGTCAATCCAATAGATCTATTATTGAGTATCGCCGGCTTGGCCATAGCTAATGATTATGTATGTTGAAGTTTAAGTCTAACAGTAGTTGTCTAAGTCATGAGGCATTAAAGTTTACAACTAGACATGTATGTAGAATTGCTTAAGTATAATGTTGCAAGTATAAAGAATTGCATAAACATGGTTACGTAAACTCACCTTAGCAAAGTATTAAGTCTCGAGAAATAGAATATGTGTAGCCCAAAGTTGCCAAGTATTACCCTATGTATAAGGTAACAAATAAGTCTAAGTCTTTCTAGTCTACAAGTATTTTCTAGGGTTTCGAATTTGGGGATATGTATTCGTTTGATTAATAATTAAATTGTTTATTAAATAAAAGAAATTCGATAAATAAATAAACAAAAGTCTTTTTGTAAACTTTAGATTAAAGATGATCACATTATAAAGTTTTAAGTATGAAAATAATTTTTATAAAATTATTTTCTTAAAAATAGAATATTTAATCTATTTATTTCAATTTGTCAAAAAATAACTTTAATATCTAAAAATATTAAAATTAAAGAATTTTTAAATTAAAATTTGTAATTCTGTTCTAAATGGATAAATAATTTATATAAAATTCTGGTGCAAAAATATTGAAAAATGAATTGATTATTATTTATTTATGATTAAAATAACAAAAATCAATTAAAAATATTAAATAAATGATTTTTCAGAAATAAAAATAGAATAAACCTGTAATATTTATTTTATATAATAAATAAAAGATTTTTGAAAAACTAAAAATTGTATAATAAACTTTTCTATTAGTATAACATAAAATAATTTTTGTAGAATTTATAATGGAGTTTTAGTATTTTAAAACCATTTTTAAAATACTAGTGTATATATATAAATCTAAAAAGGAAAGAAAAAAATGTTTTGCTCAAGCTAGGATTCGAACCCGGGTCTGGGACCAGTTCGTGTTTAATATCACAAGTCTAGACCATCTGGTCTAGACCCTGAGAACGATTAATCTTAGTTAGAAATAATTATATAATTATGCTTGAAACACATTTAAAAAATTTATAAAAGAAAAGAATAAAAGCCGTGAAGTGTGGGACTCGAACCTTGGCCATCCGGCCGGTTCGTGTTTTAAGTGTAAGGGTCACACCAACTGATCTACAGATCAGTTGGTGATGATTTAGTTTCTGCAACAAATATATACACATGTCTGCAGAAGGTTTCTTCCCCAAATTAATACCTTCGAACCCTAGGTTATACAATAATCAGATTCAAACAACAATAACCTGATTAAACATAGGGTTATTGTTGTATGAATGCCGATGAACAAAACCATGTAATAACATTAGAACTTAGAGAGCTTAATCGTGATTATTGAGCGGTCAACAGAAATTCTGGTGCAAAAATATTGAAAAATGAATTGATTATTATTTATTTATGATTAAAATAACAAAAATCAATTAAAAATATTAAATAAATGATTTTTCAGAAATAAAAATAGAATAAACTTGTAATATTTATTTTATATAAAAAATAAAAGATTTTTGAAACTTAATATATAAATAATATATTAAGTTTGTTGTTTGTGTATGTTGAACCGGCCATGGGCTGTAGACCAGCTGGTTTGTTGTTTGTGTATGTTGAACCGGCCATGGGCTCGGGTTCGAATCCCGGCCCAGGCAATATTTTTTTGATAATTATTTACCATATATATATATAATATACTTATAGCATAGTATTAGGGGTCCAAATGTGTCATGAAACAATTTTAAAAGGACGATAAATGATGAAATTCGACGTTTTATTAATAATAATCGTAACATACAAGGAATTCAATGCGAAATGTTACAGTCTCCCCTACTTTTAGGAACTTCGTCCCGAAGTTGGAGTTGGAGAGTCTGGTGGGAAAAGATGTGGGTACTTAGACTTCATCTGGTCCTTGCGTTCCCAAGTGTACTCTGGACCTCGTTTAGATTCCCAACGAACCTTAACGATCGGAATGCGGCTGCGCTTGAGTTTCTTGACTCCAGTATCCACGATCCCAACGGGTTTCTCGATAATGTGCATAGTTTCATCGATTTGCACATCTTCAAGAGGGACATGGAGGTTCTCATCTGCTAAGCATTTCTTGAGATTCGAAACATGAAAGGTTGGGTGAACATTGCTTAACTCAGGTGGAAGATCAAGTTTGTAAGCCACTTTTCCAATCCTGTCAAGAACTTTGAATGGGCCTACGTATCGAGGAGCTAGTTTTCCCTTTCTACCGAAGCGAATCACTCCTTTCCAAGGGGATACCTTAAGAAGTACAAGGTCCCCGACTTGAAATTCCAAGGGCTTACGACGTTTATCAGCATAACTCTTCTGACGACTTCTAGCCTTAAGAAGATTATCCTGAATGAGTTGGATTTTATCTGTGGTTTCCTGGATCAGTTCGGGTCCAGTGATCTGGGCTTCACCAACCTCAGTCCAACAGACAGGTGAACGACATTTACGACCATAAAGTGCCTTGAAAGGAGCCATGTTAATGCTGGCATGATAACTGTTGTTGTATGAAAACTCGACCAAAGGAAGATGAGAATCCCATGCGCCACCAAAATCGATGACACATGCCTTGAGCACATCCTCAAGTGTCTGGATGGTCCGTTCGGTCTGACCATCTGTTTGAGGGTGATAAGCAGTACTCAGGTTTAACTTGGTACCCAAAGCGTCTTGTAAAGAATCCCAAAAGTGAGAGGTGAAACAACCATCACGATCAGAGATAATGTCCAAAGGTATACCATGACGACATATGATTTCACTTACGTACATCTTTGCTAACCTTTCTACAGAATACTTCTCACGAATAGGTAAGAAATGGGCTGACTTGGTCAAACGGTCGACGACTACCCAAATGCTGTCAAAACCTTTGGGTGTACGAGGGAGTTTAGTGATGAAGTCCATTGCTATGCTCTCCCATTTCCATACAGGAATTTCTGGTTGTTCAAGCATACCAGATGGTCGTTGATGTTCAGCCTTGACCTTTGAACAAGTAAGGAATTTTGCAACGAAAAGAGCGATATCTTTCTTCATACCAGGCCACCAATACGGATAACGAAGATCTTGGTACATCTTGTCAGCTCCAGGATGAATAGAATAACGAGACTTATGAGCCTCGTTCATAAGGAAGGTACGAAGATCATCACGGTCAGGAATCCAAAGTCGATTGAGAAAATAAAGTAGACCATCAGGTTTGGTTTCAAGTTGAGTCTCAGCACCACAAGACATTTCGTCATACATGTTACCTTGGGTGACTGAAGTATGTTGAGCCTGGAGGACACGATCCTGAAGATCAGTACGAACTCTCGCACAATGAAGTTTGATGCGCTCTTTACGACTGAGTGCGTCAGCCACAACATTCGCTTTGCCAGGATGGTAGCGAATCTCGCAATCATAGTCGTTAAGTAACTCCACCCAATGTCGTTGCCTCATGTTAAGATTTTTCTGGTCGAAGACATGTTGGAGGCTCTTGTGGTCCGTGAAAACCACACATTTGGTTCCATAAAGATAGTGTCTCCAAATCTTAAGAGCAAAGACGACAGCGCCCAACTCGAGATCATGGGTGGTATAATTCTTTTTGTGGGTCTTGAGTTGCCTAGACGCATAAGCAATAACCTTGCCTCGTTGCATGAGAACACAACCAAGACCTTGGTTTGATGCATCACAATAGACCACGAAGTCATCATTACCATCAGGTAGAGACAGGATAGGAGCTTCACAAAGTTTCAGCTTAAGAGTCTCAAATGCTTCCTCTTGTTTTGGTCCCCACTCATAAGGTTAACCCTTGTGAGTTAAGGAAGTGAGAGGAACAGCGATCTTAGAGATGTTGGCAATGAATCGACGATAATAACCAGCCAAACCAAGGAAAGAACGAACTTCTGTTGGAGTTTTAGGAACACTCCACTCTTTGACAGCTTCGATCTTCGCGGGATCAACATGAATTCCGTTCTCATCAATGACGTGCCCCAAAAATTGAACTTCCTTAAGCCAAAATTCGCATTTCGAGAACTTGGCATACAGTTGTTCTTTCTTTAGGAGACCCAAAATTGAGTGAAGATGCTGTTCGTGATCGGACTTCGATTTTGAGTAAATCAAAATGTCGTCGATGAAGACGATCACGAATTTGTCAAGGTAGTGTCTACAAACCCGATTCATTAGATCCATAAACACTGCGGGAGTGTTGGTCAATCTGTTAGGACAAAGAGGATTGGTGAAACCACTTTTGGAAACCTTAGTCTAATTCACTTCTGTCATTTTGGCTAAGTATAGAAGTACTGAAAAGAAAACAAAGAACTGCTGAAGAGAAGATTTGAGAAGTGCTGAAGAAGAAACTTCATCAGAAGTTCTGAAGTCCAAACCAGACAAGTTCACTTCAGAAGTACTGAAGACAAACTACTCATCAGTAGTTTGTCATTCATCAGCACTTAGCATCAGATATTTTCCACCGCCTTTTTGCATCAGTAGTTTATTGTTTATTATTACTTTTAGCTGTATTTGTTAGTTTCAATGTTGCAACTTGTGCAACTTTTTTCTGTTGTTTCTGTACTTGCTTTTTGGGCAAGATACATGTATGTAAACGTCTATAAATAGGAGGCTTCAACCTTCTATTTTAGACATTGATTTTAATAGAAAAATCCTTCAAACACTCTCACTGTTCTATTCCATTTCAGTATTTATTGTGAATCTGTCTAAGTATCTAATTCTCATTTACTGCTTGGATTCATAATAAATACTTGTCATTTATTAGTTTCAATCATCAAGGGGGAGTAATAACTCTTCCTTAGTATAAAAAGTGTTGCTTTAACTTATACATTCCGTTGTGCTTATAATCTGATTTACAAGGGCTTGCTAAACACTTAAGTGTCAAGATAGCAAGTTCTTACTTAGCAAAAAGAGCAAACTGATCCCAACAATTGGTATCAGAGCATTGGTTTATCTGATCACATATCAATCTAGCAAATTGAGAATCAGACACAAAGCTCTTATTGATACTCAATAAAAAGATCAAAGTTCACTTTTTATCAACATCCATCACTTAAAAGAGTCATCTGACAAATCTATACTCTTTAAAATGGATCCACATAATACTGGTTCTGCCACTAAACCTGCCATGCTTGTGAGAAATGAGTACAACATATGGCAAAAGAGAATGGCACATACCTTGTCACAAACCAACACAGGTTGTTGGAGATCTGTGATATATGGTCCTCACAAACCAGTAAATGTCAATCTTGAAACTAATGTTAAGGTCCCTAAGGACCCTAAAGAATATACAGATGATGATTTCCTAAAACTTGAGCTAGATGCTAAAGCATTCTCTATGTTGGCAATGGCTCTCCCAAATGAGATATACTCTGGCCTTTTACATTGTGAAAGTGCCAAAGAACTCTGGGATTGTCTTAAAGAACAGTTTGGAGGAACTGAAGAGGTGATTGCCAACACCAGAGAGATTTTAGCTCAACAATATGAGACATTTGCTCATATTAATGGGGAAACTTTAACTCAACAATTTGAAAGATTCTCCTCATTAATATCTGAGCTAATGTTAAATGGTCAGACCTATACAACAGTGTCTATGCTACATAGATTTTTAAGGTCTTTACCAGACAAATGGGAAACATACTCCATTGTCTTAAGATCCTCACCAGATTTTAGCTCCCTCACTCTTACAAAACTCCATGGGAGATTACTTACTTTTGAGAGAGAAATTGATCAAAAGAAGAAATTACAATCATCTGGTAAAACTGCTGATGACTACCTACCAGGTAGTACAGCACTTTTGGGACAAGATTCACCAACTTGTTCCTATGGATCTTATGACAATATTGACATAACAACTGGGATCTCATCAGAAAGATCTTTCCCAGGTTATGACAATAATGACCAAAGTCAAACTGCTGATAATCTATGTTTTATAATGGATGATTTGAAAAACTTTAGCAGTGATGACTTAGAAGAAATGGACATATTACACCAACTGGCCATGCTAAGCATTAAAACTAACAAGTTTTATAAAAGGTCAGGAAGGAAATTTCCAGGATTGACCAGTAATACAAAAATTGGTTTTGACAAATCTAAATTGAGATGTCACAAGTGTCAGAAGTTGGGACACTTTGCTAGAGAGTGTAGAAGCTCTAGCTTTAACCAATCACAATCTGGAAATAACTATAACCCCAATTATAATAGGAATAATGGAACTCAAGGGAGTGCTCATTTTGTACAGGCACAAGCTCCTCAACAGCAATACATGCCACAAGTACAATATGTTCAAGTGCCTGCTTAACAGATGCAGAGCCAACAATCAATCCCTCCCTTTCCAGCTGCTCAACATCCTCCACAGCCTCAACAACCCTCTCAACAAAGTCTTTTCACCTCAGGGTATGTTGACTGGAGCAGTCTCCCTTTTGACACCACAGAGTGCAATCCTGATGTAGACAACAAAGTGTTTGACATCAACTGGGGAGAACCAGACAATGGCAGAAAGAACTTTGCCTTAATGGCATTTGAAGGCAGTACTTCAAAATCTGCATTGTCACAGGTATCAAAAGAATCTTTGACAAAACTTTGCTAAAATTCTTGCAAAGAAACTTTTGCTCTCATAAGATAGACAAATGTGCACTTACAAGGTAAAGCCAATGATTTAGAAAGAAAATACACACAGATAAAATGTGATTTAGAAAGAAAACTGTGTGCTAAAACAAAAGAAGTTTCTAAATTAACTGACTCAGCTATTGAAACCCAAGCACAAATTAAAATCATGCTAAATGACCTGGGAGATGTCAGACAAGAGCTTGCTGACACCAGGATCACATGTGAAAAATGGGTGGAATCTTGTAAGGGGTATCAATTATTGCTAAACAAACAAAGTGCTTCAAATGTTAAGTTTGGCATAGGATACCATCATGTTGAAACACCAACAGATTTCTCTCCCAAAACTACTGAAGATGGGAGAAGAATTGTTTCAAATGAAACTTCTGAAGGGAAAGACTGCACATCTTTTCATGAAAACTTTCTAAACAGAAATCCTGGTATTTTCAAAGAAAGTACTTCAGAAGTATTAACAAAATCTAACAATGAGCCATCAGTAGTTTCATCTACATCAGGAGTTGAGACCCTGAAAACTACTGATGAGCAAAATCTTTACACTAATGTCAGAAATTTGCCTTTAGATCAAAAACAAAAGGCAAAAGAGTGTGAAATTTGTGGTCTGTTCAACCACAAAACTGAATTTTGTAGATACAGAAAAGGAATTCAGTTCAATCAAAAAATTAAACAACAGGTTGTGGGAAATCAAATCAGAAATGATTATGAAAGAATCTTTAAACCCAAGAAACAACAACCTGAAAACACCTTTTCTCAGAAAAAGATAAGATCTCAACCAAAATCTTTTTCTCAAAATTCTTTGTCAGTAGTTAGACCTGAATCATCAGCAGTTTCACAAACTGCTGAGATACAAAATCTAATGAACATGGTACAACTACTGATGACCAAGGTTGATGGTGGTCCTGACAAGGATACCACCATGGTTCTTAATGAAAAATCCATTGCCAAAAAGACATGGATTTCTCAACCTGGTCAAGAACAAACTGTAATTGTTCTCAAGAGCAAACCCAAAGCCAAACAGGCTTGGGTTCCTAGATCTAACTAATTTGCTTTTATGTGCAGAGAGTTTCCAGGGGCTTAAACAGCATATGGTATGTTGATAGTGGAGGCTCTATGCACATGACTGGATGCAGATACCTGATAAACAACTTTATCAGCCAAAGAGAAGGATCTGTATCCTTTGGGAACAATGCTAAGGGATATGTGCTAGGACATGGCGATGTCTCCTCTGGCAAAATACAGTTTGACAAGGTCAATCTGGTGGAAAACCTTGAATACAACTTGCTGAGTGTCTCACAAATGTGTGATAAAGGATACTCTTCCTTTTTCACAAAGACAGCATGAAAGATCATCTCACCAGAAGGCCAGAAGTTGATAGAGAAGATCATTGAAGATCATACTTTGCTGATTGCCAAAAGATGTGGCAATGTCTATGCAGTGGACATTGAGAAAGACAAAGTATTGAACAACACTACCTGTTTCTTCTAAAGGGCATCAACTTCAGAAACAGATCTCTGGCACAGGAGACTTGGCCATGTGAACTTTAAAACCATAAATAAAGTCACAAAAATGGGCTTGGTCAGAGGTCTACCTTTGAAAGTATACCAGTGTCAAGAACACTGTGTATCCTGTTTAAAGGGAAAACAGCATAAGTCCTCCTATAAGTCTATTGAAGAATCAAAAACAACTGCATGTCTTCAACTACTCCATATGGACTTATTTGGACCTGTCAAGACTATGAGCCTTGGTAAGAAGAAGTACTGCTTAGTCATCATTGATGACTACTCAAGATTCACATGGGTATTCTTCTTATTCTCCAAGGATGAGGCTGCTGAAATCATCAAGTTCTTCATTCTACAAGTAGAGAAACAATATTCTCTATCTGTCAAAACCATTAGAAGTGACAATGGGACAGAGTTCAGGAACAAAACTCTGGATGAATTCTGTTTGTCTAAAGGGATTATTAGACAATACAGTGTTCCCAGAACTCTTGAACAAAATGGTGTAGTAGAAAGGAAGAACAGAACATTGATAGAAGGAGCAAGAACAATGTTAGCTGATTCTGGACTGCCCTTGTACTTTTGGGCAGAAGCAGTTAACACATCATGTTATGTTCAGAATAGAGTTCTTGTGGTCAAGAGACATTCCAAGACTGCCTATGAAGTTCTTCATGGCATGAAGCCCCTTATCTCCTTTTTCAGGGCTTTTGGGTGTCAATGTTTCATCTTGAACATCAAGGAATCTATTTCAAAGTTTGCTGCCAAAGTTGACTCAGGTTACTTTCTTGGTTACTCTTCAACTAGAAAAGCCTACAAGGTTTTTAATTCTCACACCAGGATAGTAGAAGAAACATTGAATGTCAAGTTCAATGAGTCAAAACACACTCTTATTCCAGCACATCCTGCTGAACTCTTTGACCTTGACAACTTTCACTTTGGACCTGAAAAGAGTGTTACTCCTTCCAAACCTACTTATTATGGTGATCAAAGGTTTGAAGATGAGGATCCTACACCATGGACTCCTCAAACAGTCATTAAGTCAACTTCAACACCATCAGAAGTTTCACAAACTTCTGATCCAACAAATACTGAAGGCCAAACTCAAACATCTGCTTCAGCACCTGCAACTACTGAAGAAGCTAAAACTGCTGAACCGGATATTATAGACCTCAGTAGTTTGTTTGAAGAACATGAGCCACCTACACCTGTCAGTGGTTTACAACAACTGATTGAACACAGAGATCATCCACTTGATCAAGTCATGGGTGATATAGCTTCAGGTGTTCTCACCAGAAACCAGCTCTCCAACTTTTGCCTATTTTCAGCCTTTATCTCACAGTTGGAACCAAAGAAGTACCAGGAAGCCCTCAAAGACAATAACTGGGTGCAAGCTATGCAAGATGAACTGCTTCAGTTCAACAAGCAACAGGTCTGGGAAATCTGTCCTTTACCTCCAAACAAGCAACCAATTGGCACAAGATGGGTTTTCAGGAACAAACAAGATGAAGCTGGTATGATAATCAAGAACAAGGCAAGACTGGTAGTTCAAGGGTACTCTCAAGAAGAGGGAATTGACTATGATGAAACCTTTGCTCCAGTTGCAAGGCTTGAGGCCATCAGGTTATTTCTGGCCTATGCCATTTCCAACAAAATTAAAGTTTATCAAATGGATGTGAAAAATGCATTTTTGTATGGAAAAATAAAAGAGGAGGTGTATGTCTGTCAGCCACCTGGGTTTGAGGATCCTTCTCATCCTGAGTGGGTGTACAGACTAGACAAAGCTCTTTATGGGCTCAAACAGGCTCCAAGAGCCTGGTATGATACACTCTCCACCTTTTTACTCAAAAATAACTTTACAAGAGGTGCCATTGATAAAACTCTTTTCATTAAACATGTTGGAAATCATGTCTTACTTGTTCAAATTTATGTTGATGATATCATTTTTGGTTCAACAAACACAAAACTGTGTGATGATTTTAAAAAACTCATGCAATCAAAATTTGAGATGAGTACCATGGGAGAACTGCAGTACTTTCTAGGACTGCAGATCAAGCAATAAACAAATGGAACTTTTATACATCAATCAAAATATGTTAAAGAATTATTGAACAAATTTTCTTTAAATGACTGTAAATCATGTTCCACTCCCATGACACCAATCACACAAGTTGAACCTGATGATCAAGGAAAACAGGTTGATCAAACCATGTACAGATGCATGATAGGTTCCCTTTTATACTTAACTGCTTCTAGACCAGATATTATGTTTTCAACATGTGTCTGTGCTAGATATCAATCAGCACCAAGGGAATCACACCTTATAGCAGTCAAAAGAATTTTCAGATATCTGAAAGGAACTCCAACACTTGGAATTTGGTATCCTGCTTCAAGCAATACCAAGTTATCAGCTTTTTCAGATAGTGACTATGCAGGGTGTAAGATGACAAGAAAGTCAACATCTGGTGGTTGTCAATTCCTGGGTAACTGTCTAGTGTCATGGCAATCAAAGAAGCAAACATCTGTTGCAACTTCAACTGCTGAAGCTGAATACATTGCAGCTGCAAGTTGTACATCACAGATACAATGGCTCCAATATCAACTTCTTGATTATGGAATCAAAGAGACCAAGACACCTTTGTTTGTAGACAGCAAATCTGCCATTAGCATCATTCAAAATCCGGTACAATTCTCAAAAACCAAACATATTGAGATCAGGTACCATTTCATAAGAGATTGCTATGAAAAAGGCAAGATTGAGGTGAAGCATGTAGCAACAGCTAATCAAATAGCTGACATCTTCACAAAACCCCTTGACACATCAACATTTCAGAAGTTAGTATCCATGCTTGGGATGCTAAATTTGTAAGTGTTTATTTTATTATTTTGCAAATTTTCATTTTTCACTTACAAAAACAGACAAAAAGTCTGAAACAAAACTTCTGAAAAGAGAGAAAACTACTGATGAACAAAACATCAGTATGGGGATAAATTCTGAAAAGTGTGCAACTTCTGATAAAATAACCTTCAGAAGTTATGAATAAAAGTGTTTATAAAAACATTCCTCATCAGCTGTTAAAACTGCTGAAGAGGAAATGGGAACTACTGATGAAGTAATCCTTCATCAGCAGTTTTAGTCAAAAGGGCAAATCTGACTTTTCCCATCATCAGAGGTTTGACCTAATCAGTTTAAAACCTCTGATAAAAAGATTTTTAACCAAAGGCGGTTTAAAAACTTCTAATAAAGAAGATTCAAGCGGTTAAAACTTCTGATAAATACCTTTTCTCCACACTTATCCTTTCAAACTCAAAAATATCCCTCCTTCTCTCTCAAAAACTCTCTCAATAACCTAAACCTGCAAATCAACTGTTCGATCAAAACCCAAACCACATGGCTCTAGTTCTAAAGCAGGGACACAATCAAAGAGCCTTTCTTGAAAAACAAGAAGGCTGGTCCCAATACGATGAGATCATTGATCTTGTCGTAAAATCCCAATATTTTACTGCTCTCACAATAAACCCACCAATTCACACTGAAACTCTGAATGAGTTCTGGGCAAATGCTGAGACGGTGACGGCGGATGATGAAGTCATTTCCCTCAACTCAAGAATAAAAGGGAAACCACTGACCATCACACCGGCCACACTGGCAACAAGACTGGGTCTGGATGATGTAACTGCCCCTGACCATGTTGCTAATTCTGATATTCACCTAACCATGACAGAGTGTGGTTATCAAGGTACTCTCTCCCATGCTACAATCTTCAAAAAATATTTTGAACCAAAATACAAGCTTTTGTTTCATTATATTATTATGTGTTTGAGTCCAAAAACAGGGTCTTATGACCAGATGCCCTCCACTTTTCAACCAATATTTCATTCTATTGTGAATGAAACTAAATTCAGGGCATCAAAACTATTTTTTAATGAGTTGGTGTTACATCACAATAATACCAAGAAAAAGTTTTTGTTGTACCCAAGGTTCATTATGCAATGCATAATAGGGGAACTGGGTAATGAGGTGCTTGTGGGAAAAATTTCAACTTTAAATCCTTTAACATCACAAGCATACTCAAGGCATAACAAACCGGCTGCCTGGCCAGAAGATGATCAGGGAGAACAACAACAAGTCCCCCTGAGGCCCACATCTTCCAAACTCACACCACCAAAAGCCAAAAAGCCCAAGCCAACAAAGACAAAAACCCACCAACCCAAAAGAAAAGCTGTTCAGGAGGTTGAGATGCCTGAACATACTCATGAGCTGTCTGCTCTTCAAATAGGTGAGACTGAAACACCCTCTCAGTCTCATCCATCTCAAACCCCACCAAGAGCACCCATAACCATTTTATTCAAAATAAAAAGACTTAGAAAAACTATTGAAACACACTCTTCTTTTGAAACTGCTGAACAACAAATTTCACCTATTGCCCAAACTACTGAACCAACCCCACAATTTTCTGAACAAGAGGCAATAGAAATTGCCAAACTTCTCTCTGGGCTAAAAGAGAAGGTCCCATCTGATTATGTCAGTCCCCTACAACCACAACAAACAGGGGACATAACCACAACATCAGACATGGATGTGGACATCTCTAGCCCTATCCCAAGAGATGAGGGTGGACCAGAGTCTTTAAGCCCAATTTTAGAGACTCTTGGGGCATCTGAGGCTGCTACTACTCAGTTACCACCCAGTGGTGGATCTGAGGAAAGAGGTAACATAGCTAAGACCTCAGATGTGGCAACTACTTATGAAGGCTTAATGCCTGAAGTAGGAAATCCTCAGAACCAAGAACAAGAGGTTCATGAGAGAACTGAGTTGGGCTCAACTCATGATTTAACTGAGACAGTCCTCATTGAGGGCAACATCAGGGATTCAGATGATTCCATTAATTTGGATGATGTTTCACAAAAACAAACTACTAAATTGACGACACTTTATGAAGGTCCTGTTTCAGGGGTATCCAGGCTCAAGAAGCCAGTCACCCCTGCACAGGTTAAAGCCCACTCAATCCCTAAAACCCCTAGAGTGGCATCCTCTGTACAACATGAGGATCTCCCAAAAACACCCCCTTCACAACAAATGCATACCCAATTCCCTGGGCAAACAAGCATAGACCTGAACCAGCTATGTAGCCCAGAGTGTCCCCTGTACCACATGATGAACACTCTCATCAGAAATCACTTCCAAACATACACAGCTAACTTGGAGCTGTCTATCAAGAATCAATTTGGAGTGATCAAGACCAAGATGAATGATCTGTCCAACAAGATAGACTTCAACAGCAAAGAGATTGCTCATTTTCAAGGACAATTCTCCCAACCCTCACCTTCAAATGTTAAACTTGATGAATCCAAAAAGGGGGAGAAGATCAGGGAACCTAAGGAGTCATTCCAAGCCAGGATTAGGGCAAGAGTGGCCATCCTTGAAAGAGATCAAAAAGATCAGGCCAGGAAAGAAAAACTGGCCAAACAGTTTGGTGTCTTAGTAGAAGAGATTGAAGCAGCAGAAAAAGAAGATGAGACCCAAACATCTGAAGAATCCCTAAGGCACAATGAAGAAACTTCTGATGGCAAAAGTTCTGATGAAGAATCAGAAAGTACTGAAGACAATCCTTTAGTAGTTGACAAACCATCAGCAATTGTCAACCCATCAGAGGTTAACACTTCCAAAACTCAAACTGCTGACCCTTCCAGAACCACTGCTCCCATTCAACCAACATCTGATCCCATCAGGCCTACAACTGTTACAACAATGACTGTACTAAACCCTTCTCCTATCTCTCGATCAGCTGAATTATTAGAGAAGAGCTTAGTTGCAACCAACAAGAAGGCCAGAGAAGATCTGATTTGGAAAACTCTGGAAGAAAGGGATGATCTAGATTTAAGCCATGAACAAAAACTTCAGGCTTATGAAGCTGAACTACAAAGGCAGGCTAGCCTTGATGAGATTGCTGAACAAGATAAAAGACAGCAACTGGTGTCTTACATTACCAAGAACAGCAAGACTAAAGCCTATACACTCAAAGGACTCTCTATGCAAGAGCTGACAAGAAGAGCACAACTGCTTGCAGACAAAATGGCCACAAGCAAAGAAGGAAAGGCCAAGAGAGCCCAGATAATAGAAGAGTTAGTAGCAGAGGGCTATGGTTCAAAAGCCTCAGTATCCAGATGGAAAGAAGAAAGACTAATGGATACTTACAAGAAATACTTGGCTGCCAAGGCTGCAAATCCAGAGAAGTTCCAAACTGCTGATCCTTCAAGATCAGTAGTTAGAACTTCTGGTGTATCAAGAAGAAGACCTGCTACTCAGAGAAAGAAGACAGAGGACAATGTCAAAACTGACTTCAAAATGGTACTACTTGAAGGAAGTTCAATAGTCCATTCAGATTTAGACATTGAGGAGAAACCTCTGTTAACACAATTCAGGGATCCTTCCACTTTTGCCTACCAAATACAAAAGACCATCAAAGAAAAGATGCATACCAGAGTAGTGACTGAACACCATCTCCCAACTGTTCAGATGCCTGATATGCAACAACAACAAGGAAGAGACTCCCACCTGAGGTTAACTGAAACTGAAAGCATCCAACACTCAGGACCATCAACCCAAGGGACAAGTCTGGTTCCCTATTCTTCTGACTTTAACAAGTCAAAGATACCTATCATCAGATGGTCACTTACTGATAACAACTCAGTATTGTTGACAAGAAGAGACCTCTCAAGCAGGGCTTACAAGAAGATCAGTGATCTAAAGAAACTGTCAACACAAGACCTGCTCACAATTCAACATCTGGAACCACAGAGAGGATCTCTATCTGATGGTCAGTTAAACCAGCTCAAGAACACCATGTACAAAGAGATATGGAAGATTGTTCAAGACAGAAGAAAAACATAAGGAATTAGTAAGGTTTTGGCTTCATCAATCCAGGGGAGATTGTTAGGACAAAGAGGATTGGTGAAACCACTTTTGGAAACCTTAGTCTAATTCACTTCTGTCATTTTGGCTAAGTATAGAAGTACTGAAAAGAAAACAAAGAACTGCTGAAGAGAAGATTTGAGAACTGCTGAAGAAGAAACTTCATCAGAAGTTCTGAAGTCCAAACCAGACAAGTTCACTTCAGAAGTACTGAAGACAAACTACTCATCAGTAGTTTGTCATTCATCAGCACTTAGCATCAGATATTTTCCACCGCCTTTTTGCAAGTAGTTTATTGTTTATTATTACTTTTAGCTGTATTTGTTAGTTTCAATGTTGCAACTTGTGCAACTTGTTTCTGTTGTTTCTGTACTTGCTTTTTGGGCAAGATACATGTATGTAAACGTCTATAAATAGGAGGCTTCAACCTTCTATTTTAGACATTGATTTTAATAGAAAAATCCTTCAAACACTCTCACTGTTCTATTCCATTTCAGTATTTATTGTGAATCTGTCTAAGTATCTAATTCTCATTTACTGCTTGGATTCATAATAAATACTTGCCATTTATTAGTTTCAATCATCAAGGGGGAGTAATAACTCTTCCTTAGTATAAAAAGTGTTGCTTTAACTTATACATTCCGCTGTGCTTATAATCTGATTTACAAGGGCTTGCTAAACACTTAAGTGTCAAGATAGCAAGTTCTTACTTAGCAAAAAGAGCAAACTGATCCCAACACAATCCGAACGGCATGACCATGAATTCGTAATGACCATAACGTGTACGGAAGGCTGTCTTGGGAATATATTCATCGTGGACTCTAAGCTGATGATAACCAGAACGAAGATCAATCTTCGAGAAGTGGGTTTCTCCTTGAAGTTGATTGAAAAGATCGTCAATTCTAGGCAAGGGATAACGATTCTTGATGGTGAGTTTGTTGAGTTCGCGATAGTCGATACACATCCTGAGAGATCCATCTTTCTTCTTAACGAACAAAACAGGGGCTCCCCATGGAGAAGAACTGGGGTGAATGAAACCTTTATCAGAAAATTCCTGTAGTTGACTGGCAAGTTCTTGCATTTCAGAGGGTTCAAGACGATAAGGAGCTTTGGCGACAGGATTTGCACCAGGAACAAGATCGATCCTAAATTCCACTTGTCGAGCAGGAGGTAAACCAGGTAAATCCTCTGGAAAAACTTCAGGATAGTCCCGAATGATTGGGATGTCTTGGATACTTTTGCCCTTGTCTTTCTTTTCTATCACGTTAGCTAAGAAAGCCGTATACCCCTTTCGTAAGTATTTTTGAGCAGTAGTACAAGACATGAGCTTAAGCTCACCACAAGGCTTCTCACCATAGCTTTTCAAAATATCACCAGATTCGAATGGAATGCGAATGACTTTCTCAAAGCATAGGATTTCAGCACGATGGGTTGACAACCAATCCATGCCTACTATGACATGAAAGCTTCCAAGATGCATAGGAATGAGATCGATAGAGAAAGTATGTTCATCGAGGTTCAACACACAGTTATGAATAATAGAATCGATCGAGATAGACTTCCCATTAGCTACCTCTACCACTAAGGGTTCCTCTAGGTTAGTTTGGGGTAAGTTAAGTAAGGGTTCAAACTTTAGTGATACAAATGACTTATCAGCACCCAAATCAAATAATATGGATGCATAGTGGTTATTAACGAGAAACGTACCGTTAACTACCTCGTTGTTGTCGCGGGCCTGATTAGCATTGAGGTTGTAAGCGCGACCTCGAGCACCTTGGTTCTGGTTGCGGTTCTGGTTTTGGTTACAATTTTGGTTTTGGTTGCGGTTTTGGTTCTGGTTCTGGTTTCCAAGTCTAGGGCAAGCATCCCTATAATGTTCCGTACTTCCACATTCATAGCACTGGCCATGAACAGGCCTACCATTTTGAGCATTAGGAGCTGGATTATTTCTGGCAGGATTGTTTTGAGTGACAGGGGCTTGGCAAGCATTGGTATAGTGTCCATACCGCTTGTAGTTATTACATTGGCGGCATGGTCTGTCAGCAAGATGGTGGTATTGACAAGTGTTACAAAGAGGGTGGTTCCCGACATATCGTTTCTTGGCTGGGTTTTGCACTGCAGGTGGGGTGGTAGCAACCATGTAGTTCCTAGCCTTGCGCTTCCTGTTGGTTGAGGTCTCAGGCTTAACCTCAATAGCGGGCTGAGGAGTGTCTTTTGTAGCAGTCTTCTTGGTGTTCTTGCAAAAAAGAGTACCGTTCTTCACATGATTATCGGTGAGAGTAGCCGCCAGGCGTTTGGCTTCCTCCAATGTGGCAGGATTCCTTCCCCATACCGTGTCCTGGATTTGCATAGGTAGGCCACCGATATACTTCTCGATGGCTATAGGTAGGGGAGTAACTTTATGGGGCAACAGCAAACTGAGCTCGTGAAAGCGGGTATTATAAGCAAGGTTTTCCCCACTATCCTGAGCAAGGGTATGGAACTCGTCTTCCAGTTTCTTAACTTTGTTACGGGGACAGAACTCATCTTTCATAATCTCCTTGACTTGATCCCAGGTCATAGCAAGTGCAACTTCAGCTCCGCGGGTGCGCTTTTCCTCATTCCACCAAGTGAGTGCCTGTTTGTGAAGAACACTCATGGCATAACGGACCTTAAAGTTATCGGGACACTCACTGTTAATGAAGGTATTCTCAATACCCTCGAACAATTGTAGAAGCCCGTAGCTCCTTCTTCTCCATTGAACTTAGGGGGGTTACAGGTATTAAAGTGTTTCAGAGTGCAAGCTGGGAGACCATTCCCGTTTCCATTCCAGTTTCCATTATGGTTTCGATTGCCGTTTCCGTTGCCATTTCCGTTTCCATTTCCGTTTCCATTCATCTGGATGACTTGAGCCAGTAAGTTAGGAACCAGAGTCGCGATCTGTTGTGCCATTTGTTGAGAGATGATCGCAGCCAATTGAGCATCAACGCCATTGTTATTGTTGTTATTGTTGTTGTTGTGGTTAGCGTCGTGGTTATGGTTATGGTTGTTGCCACCTTCCTCATGGTTCTCACCATTGCTATTGCGAGTGCTGCGACGTGGAGGCATGATCTGTAAGAGACATAATGAAATGAATGAGATAATATAAGGAATGTAATCATTTGTTCATTAATTAAAACGAATAAACGAAAACGTTGACTTATCAAAGATTCTAGATTCTAATAACATAATGAAGACATGCTTTAGCCTATAAGTGAACACTCATCCCGAGAATTCCCAGGTAGGCATCCGGGTCCCTCGTCTGATTGGGATATATGCGCAATGCCAGCCTAGACAGAAGACTCAGAATACAGGCGTTCACCCTTCCAGATTGCACGTGTTCGTTATTAAAATCTAGAACTTCGACGAGATCTCAAGGTGGTTCAAGCTAAACCTGAGGATTTTGTCCTATTAATCTAATGGTGGATCAGGATTGCAGCAGACGAATAAGAGCAGTCACTTGTAAGGCTTAGGGTTGTATAAAGTGTAGGATAGGGATAAGATTAAGGAAGCAATTAGGGTTACAAGTAAGAGAAGCAAGTACTGTTTAAATCCCTAAGGTTGTAGTCTAGATTATTTTTCTCATAACCTAATTCCCTATAACCAAGGCTCTGATACCAATCTGTAACACCCCAACCGATGGCGGAAACATCGAGGTGTCACGTAAGAATGAGTATACAGTAGCACATTGTAACACCCCGTTACTAAGTACCCGAAATTATATATATAATCTATGATTAATTAACATAATTATCTAAAATTATAACTAAGCTAATCCGGCCCAATAGAAATCGGCCCAATATATTGAGTCCACCCGATAATAGGAGTCCAAAACATATTAGTCTATAACAATTGGACTCCATTTGCGAAAGCCCAACACCCGTTGGCCCATTTAACCTCCTCGGCCCACCAAATCTATACGGCCCAAACCAACACTTGTTTACATCTCAACCCAATTAGATACACATGGTTAGCCCCTTTTTTCTGCTGGAAACTCACGCAAGTTTGGCTGCTCAAGGAGCTATGCTGCTCATTAATTGCACATGCCTTCCCCTTATCCATATGATACATGCATCCACACCTAATACATCCACCTCCTTCATTCATGCACCCAACAAAACCCATGCAGACACTCAATCCCAACCTCAAACTCACGCATGCCTGCACAGCCATCCACATGTGCAACCTTATTATCATCTCATCATCATTATTCAATCATTATATATATATTCAAGTATCCATTCATACAATGCACTAAACAAATAGAAAGAATGAAGAATCAGAAAGAGAAATGGTGAGTTAAGAGAGTGAGAAGAGAGAGACGTAAGAGAGAGAGAGAGGGACACCAAGGTCCGATCGTCTTCTCCGGCCTGTTATCACCTCCGGTCCCGATCACCTCACCGGTAACCTCACAATCATACACCCGACCTATTATATCGACACTAGTTATCTTCTCCAACTGATTTCAAGCCCACATAGTTCAACCCGATAATGTTCCAGCTCCGACTAGCCACCCCGACAACCACCTTCACAATCGATACCCTTTTGTAACCATCAAGCCGGTCATCCCATGTGTGTGTGTATATATATATATATATTATATATGTGTGTGTATTCGTGTGGATGTATAATACACTTCTTTGTTAACCTAAGGCTGGTCGATCAAGTCACCTCCTCTTTCAATAGTGACGAGGAGTTAAACGTAAACCATATATCAAACCCGATCCCAGCACCATCCTTTTTCCGTTTGATAAGAAGCTAGATCGGTTATTCAGTTTGTATTCGTCTCGGATTCGAACTCGTTCTATACGTGGGACGACAATTAAGAAGGTTATGTTTTTATTATTATTATTATTATTATTATTATTATTATTATTATTATTATTATTATTATTATTATTATTATAAACGTGAAACGTGTGGGACAATATCAGTAACCTGAACAAATATTAAAAGTAACACAATAACACTAACTCAACAGCATTAAACCGGATATCTATATATTTATACACGAGAATATAAAAGAATATTATATTAAAGGATTGTCCCCACAGTTACCACGTGCATAAGCCTTGCACTCACTAATGTTTATAAAACATATTAGGTACAATATTTGGAGAATATACCGTTAAGAAATAGACTACAGAATGAGAAGAATATTATATAAGGTGAGTACATGACCTTCCCCTTTTTATTTATAAAGCTTTTGGGGCTGATTACATGATGTCCAGTCGTTATCAAAGTATTTTATATGGTTTATATTATAAAAGTGTTATCGAGTTGTTAATAGAATATCATCGAATCATGATCATGTTATAATTCGGTCGAATAGAAATCAAGTAGAATGGATCCATTCGGTATTACGGGAATATATTTTTCTGAACCAAGCAGAGGTTTGGAACCACAATAAGCATTTGTATGGTGCTTCATCGATAATATATTCCACCTTAGAATGACCGAACCATATAGAAAGAGTAGTATGTTTGTTAAACTTGAGTTATTATTATTAGTATGTCTAAAATCTCGGCATGTCTCACTAGTATGAAAATACTAACGTACTTTAAGCATGTGGCCAGGTATTTATACAAGATTATTAAAGAGACAGTTGACGAATAGAAGATCTGGATAAGAAGAGGATGCTATGGCTACATTTTATGTATTTCATTAGTATTGAAATTCAGTTTAATGTAATCATTACAATTAAACCTGTTAACGCTAATCCGCTGCGCCACCTGGGTCGTTACACACATGGTATTCAAGTTTTAATTGAAATTTATTTAAAGTAAAATATCCAAAATTGAAAATACATAACAAGTCTTGAATGGAATTCTAATACATCAAAAAGTCAAACAAAGCATAAACTTCAAATTGTCTCCTCATGCTAACTCTCTAGACTTCAATCATCATTATTTCCTGTTGAGTTGTAAAAATGGGGGGTCAACTAGAAGTTGGTGAGAATACATAAGCCATGTCAAGCAATTAAGTTTAAGAATAAAAGTTTAGCAATTCATATGTCTATCGTAATTTTAAGTCTACATGAATAAACATGAAGTGTAGTATGCACATAATCAAACCTCCGACTAGTTTAGGTCCATCCCGTCATCCACGGTTCACCTTAATATCACGTTGGAACGATAACAATCACCCGCGCTCCCCAAAAAAGATGGTCAACGAATCTAGGTGGGATTGTCAATCCAATAGATCTATTATTGAGTATCGCCGGCTTGGCCATAGCTAATGATTATGTATGTTGAAGTTTAAGTCTAACAGTAGTTGTCTAAGTCATGAGGCACTAAAGTTTACAACTAGACATGTATGTAGAATTGCTTAAGTATAATGTTGCAAGTATAAAGAATTGCATAAACATGGTTACGTAAACTCACCTTAGCAAAGTATTAAGTCTCGAGAAATAGAATATGTGTAGCCCAAAGTTGCCAAGTATTACCCTATGTATAAGGTAACAAATAAGTCTAAGTCTTTTTAGTCTACAAGTATTTTCTAGGGTTTCGAATTTAGGGATAAGTATTCGTTTGATTAATAATTAAATTGTTTATTAAATAAAAGAAATTCGATAAATAAATAATCAAAAGTCTTTTTGTAAACTTTAGATTAAAGATGGTCACATTATAAAGTCTTAAGTATGAAAATAATTTTTATAAAATTATTTTCTTAAAAATAGAATATTTAATCTATTTATTTCAATTTGTCAAAATATAACTTTAATATCTAAAAATATTAAAATTAAAGAACTTTTAAATAAAAATTTGTATTTCTATTCTAAATGGACAGATATAATTTATATAAAATTTTGGTGCAAAAATATTGAAAAATGAATTTATTATGATTTATTTATGATTAAAATAACAAAAATCAATTAAAAATATTAAATAAATGATTTTTCAGAAATAAAAATCATTTCTGGAATATTTAATGTTTTATAAACTCATAATAATTTTTGTGGAAATTTATATAATCGTTTTGATATTTTTATAGAATTTTATAATTATAATAGAATAAACTTGTAATATTTATTTTATATAATAAATAAAAGATTTTTGTAAAACTAAAAATTGTATAATAAACTATTCTATTAGTATAACATAAAATAATTTTTGTAGAATTTATAAAGGAGTTTTAGTATTTTAAAACCATTTTTAAAATACTAGTGTATATATATAAATCTAAAAAGGAAAGAAAAAAATGTTTTGCTCAAGCTAGGATTCGAACCCGGGTCTGGAACCGGTTCGTGTTTAATATCACAAGTCTAGAACATCTGGTCTAGACCCTGAGAACGATTAATCTTAGTTAGAAATAAGTATATAATTATGCTTGAAACACATTTAAAATCTTTATAAAAGAAAAGAATAAAAGCCGTGAAGTGTGGGACTCGAACCCTGGCCATCCGGCCGGTTCGTGTTTTAAGTGTAAGGGTCACACCAACTGATCTACAGATCAGTTGGTGATGATTTAGTTTCTGCAACAAATATATACACATGTCTGCAGAAGGTTTCTTCCCCAAATTAATACCTTCGAACCCTAGGTTATACAATAATCAGATTCAAACAACAATAACCCGATTAAACATAGGGTTATTGTTGTATGAATGCCGATGAACAAAACCATGTAATAACATTAGAACTTATAGAGCTTAATCGTGATTATTGAGCGGTCAACAGAAAAGTCAACACACGAGCAAAAAGCTTGAAAGGATGTTTTTTTATCAGAAATTGAAGATGAGGATGGTGATATCGACGAGTTTAGAGTGCTATGAGGTGTTCAATTTATAGTGGGAGGGCTCGGGTGATGCGAATTGGTAAGTTGACCCTATTAAACACGATGACGCGATAATTGACAAAAATTTGGAATGTTTAGATGTTAATTGGTCGTGTAATGGACGCGTCTTAGTCAACAAATTCATAGTTTACCATACTTCGAATCAAAAACGCGGTATTTGGGTTTGGATTTGAAGTGTGTTCATCGCAGTTGACTTCTCACAAGTCAACTGCACCTCTAAACTTAATATATAAATAATATAAATCAGGATTTGACCAAGTGAAGCTGTAGACCAGCTGGTTTGTTGTTTGTGTATGTTGAACCGGCCAAGGGCTCGGGTTCGAATCCCGGCCCAGGCAATATTTTTTTGATAATTATTTACCATATATATATAATATATACTTATAGCATAGTATTAGGGGTCCAAATGTGTCATGAAACATTTTTAAAAGGACGATAAATGATGAAATTTGACGTTTTATAAATAACAATCGTAACGTACAAGGAATTCAATGCGAAATGTTACAACATTGACCATAACATAAACAAGTACAAACCATAAAGAAAATATGTCCTGAAAAGTTACAAATTAATATAAATAACAAGTGTATCTCATAGATAAATAAGCACAACCATATAGAAAACATGTCCTGTGAAGTTACAAATACAAATAATAATTAGAACAAACAATGCCTCTCAAATACGTATTAATAAATATTAAAATATTTTTCTTTTAATCAGACTCCCTGTCAAATACTCCAGTTTGCCTCTCGGATGGTTCCGTGTCATAATCAGGATCATTCTTATCATAATCAGTCTCCCAATCAGACTCTTCATTGTCGCTAACTGTTGATGGGTCGACTTCAATTGCAGTCGCACCAACGGTAACATGAGAATGGATGTTTTGAAAATATTGGCTGAAGTCGATGACAAGTGGACTATTAGTTGAAGAGTTGTTATGAACGACATCAAGATCTTTGGCTAAGTCTTTGTCAGCATTTCGAACATTCTCGATGCGGCCATCATTCAACGATTGATCCTAAATCTTACGATGGTTAAAATTCTTGACGACCCACCTATGGTTATTGCTTTGGTATCCTTGGGAAGGTTCTTTGATGAACACTTTTTTGGCTTGTAAAGCGAATATGAGTTGATCTTCTATGTCCCATTCGCTTTCTATGCTAATACTTGTGATATTTTCTTCATATCTAACATCCCTTCGAGTAGCAACCCACTTGCACCGAAATGGGACAGTTGAATACCCATTGATATAACGCATCTCTATAAACTCTTCTAATATGACATAATTATTTATATAACCTACACATGTACAAATTTTATGTAGGAACATTACCTATGCATAGTATAACACATGTTTAGGAAAAAGTTGAAACCTTCAAAAAAATATTTGATTGCATTAATTTAATGGGTTTTGGTAAATATAACATAAGAAATACGATATAAAAAGTAAAAACTTCAAAAATATATGAACCTTTACTAATAAAAAGTAATTTTTAGGTTTTTTTTCGCACTTCTCGCACTAAAACCCTCTATTAAAATTAACCATATATAGGATTAAGATGCTATGAGAACAAGCCTGAGTTGAGAGAACTTGAGAACCATTTGGACCAATAGGATGATGCCATGTATTAAGCTTTTGTTTGTATTATATAAGGGTATTATGGTAAAAGACAATTAAGTAATATTAATTCCAAACATAAACATGATTAAAATAATATGGTGAGAAGGACTCTGTGCAGTCTTTTGGTGTTTATCCCAAGAGATCAGTATTCCAAGAAAATAATATCCTGCCCAAATGTTCACGAGTTATATATGTATAAACCATGCAGGTCATTGGGATCAAATAACCATCAGAGATCCTCATTTCTTCCCACCCAGTCAAAAAATGAGAGAAAACCCTAAACCAAATCACCATCAACGAGATATCTTCTCCGATGAAAATCTTCAAGATGTTAAGCATTTTTTTTCTAAAGCCTACAACCAATATCATCGATCCATCCTTTATCAGAAGCTACCCCTAGACAGTCCATGAACTTATCGGCGTCCCAAGCATAGGGAAAGGAAATTGCAGATGAAGAATGAGCTCAATAGTTGATGAGGTGCAATCTCCCATCCATGGCTCCAGTTTCTCATCAGATGAGGTCGGATCATCTCATGTGCCAAATCGTAACGCTCAGGAGCATTAGAGTTCCGACGAGGGTGAATGTAAGTTTTTTCTTAATGTGTATGTTTTTCTTCTCATGTAGCATAAAGCATTATACCCCAAATTCTTTTTATTTTTTTACCTTCATCTGTTTTACACCAGTATAGAGTCAACGTCTGAATGTTTTAATTGTGTATCCAAAGTTGGGTTTAGAAAGTTAATATGACCGACAGTCCCTTCCCTTTTTTTTGTAGACACTCAATGTTCCTACTGGTTTACACCAAATGGTACTCAATACTGGGCATCAATCGTACCTGATTGTGATAAACCGAAGGTGATGGCTACCTTTAGGTAGTGGAAAGATGTTGTAGAGGTCTATGAGTCATACGCCAAGAAGTGTGGGTTTTTTACTAGGATAGGAACTGTAAAAAGGCACAAAGGTAGAATAACCCATAGGTACCTCATGTGTTCTAAGGCTAGCAAACCACAACAGAGAACGAAATTTGATTCTATGGATGAGACATCTCTAAAGGTGTAACACCCCAACCGATGGCGGAAACATCGAGGTGTCACGTAGTGACGATTGTTCAAAAGCTCATGGTGCTAAAGTGTAAATATTTTATTCAATGCTTCAAGTTAAAATCACAGATATCATCAAGTACAAATACTATTCCACATGTTGTCTTGATTAAGTCTTTACTAAGTCCACATGTCCTACATGACATATCTCAACAATCAACCTGAAACATGTACGAAAATATTTTGTCAACATAAATAATGTTGGTGACAATACTCAGTTTGTATACGTTTAATATAAGTTTAAAGAAAATGATTTACAATTCATATGTCATGATTCATTCAAGGAAAATATGGAAAACACGTAAGCACACAATACGGGTCAAAATCAAACCTCTTATGTGACAAAGTTTAATACATTAACAATGACCTAGGACTTCCCACCACCATATGTACTTTCCACTAGGCGAGATGTCAATTCAAATAGCGTTATCCATTGTTAAAGTCGAGTTGTACGGAGTTAATGATTTCGTAATGATTGCAAGTATACTACGTTTATGTTTAAGCATAAAGCACAAGAATTCAATGCATAACACGTGTATGAATCGTATGTAAAAATGATTACGAATATGTGTAAGTGTAAGTTTCATAGGTGTACATGTTTCACCCCAAAAGTGTAAGAAAAACAAAAAGGGGATATGTATACTCACAGTTTTGCTAAGCACGATAAATCCAAACAGGAACTCAACCTATACGTATAAGAATACCAATGAGGGAAAAGACTTTAAAAGTCTAAAGCATCTAGAATCTAAGGCATTAGGGCTTTCTAGGCTTATGTAGGGAAAATGAAGTTTTACGATAATTCGAATTTAATAATAATTTTGTATTCAAAAAGTTTAACATGATTTAAGTTCAAGTGTATACATAAGAAATTCATTATTACTATTTATATATTCTGGATAAAAATATTCCAAGTAATTTATCCAAAGATTTTAGTAAATTCTTTTAACTAAAATATATAATAATAATTAAAGTTTATTACGCAAATGAATATAAATTACACAAATGAATCCAATGATAACAATTATAGTTTTCCAACTCAAGAATATTTCTATTTTATAAGAAAAAAATGTATATAAAACAGATTTTATAAATTATACATAATTAAATGATTTATTATGCCTAATAAAGTATAAATATGATTAAAAATACAAGATATAATGCAAAAATAATATTTTCACGAAAATAATTATTTTATGAAGTTGAATAATGAATATAATTTTTCCATAAATTTTTGCAATTTATTTGCATTTAAAGCTGATTTATTGATTTTAAATCATGTTTAAATGATTAAAAATAGGAAAATCAATAAAAACAAATGTTTTCTTAACTAATAATTTTTATTTTTGTTTCAAATGATTAGAAAATAATTCCCAAAAATTTTGAGCTTAAAATTGTGAAAAATGAATTTTTTTTAATCAATTAGTTATGATTAAAACAATTTAAATTAATAAAAATATGAAAATAAATTATTTTCCAGAAACTAAAAATATGATAATTTTCTATGAGGTGTCAAGATACGACACCTAAATTTTCATGATTTTTGAAGCAAAAATAAATTTTATATTAATATTATAATTTTTATGATTATAATAATGTATTAAAATAACAAATAACAATAAACAAAAAAAATTAAAAAAAAACAAAACTGAAAAGGGCACGCCTGGGTTCGAACCCGGATACATTGTTTGAACATCAACACACATAACCACTCCACCACAAGTCTGACTTGGTGAAGAAATTTAAATCAAAACATTTTTATATTATACAAACTTCATCTTCTTCCCCAAACCTCCTAAACGAAACCCTAACCCTAGATCAATATCAAAACATCTAATTCGATGTTGTTAGCCCTCGAATTCATAGGGCTTCTGATCAGAATCAAGTAATAACTAAAATGGCATATAAAGAATTGGCTTACAGGATCGATTCGGAGGATGATTGGTGAGGTCGACCGCAAGAAAAACAAAACCATGATTCAGAGGTGTTTAAAACGTCTCAAGGTGCAAAAGATAGAGGGTTATTTGTCGGCCAGAGGTACTAATTGCGATTATACAAACAATTTATAGTTATAACGCGTTTATGTAACGTTTGCTCATGATAAGCCCATGTCGACGGTTACCCTCCTTGAACCCGGTTATTGTGCGATTAAGACATGTTAATACACCCTTTTAATCTTGAAAACAGTTGATTATTAATGTAGAAACGCTAAATAATCAATAAGACGGTTTAAAAGTAGTAAAACCTTGTTGTTTGAACTTGCCGGAGTCGGCCGGAAGTTGGCCGGATTTTTGGCCGGAAAAGAGACCAAGAAGAGAGAGAGGGAAATGAGTTTTTAAACTTTCTTTAATTGGCAAGAATGGTCCCTCAAGTTAGTTTGTGTCAAATTTATTATGTTTTTCTTAACAAAAGCTTAAGAAAAATTAAGTTATATTAACCAAAAAACCTTAAAACATAAAAATTAAAATCCTCTTATTAACTTTACGCTATATACTTTATGTTTGTTTCCATTTTGAATTTAAATCTTAACATTTTCATGAAATTCCTTCGAAAGTGTACATACATTTAAAATAATATAAAACTATGTAAAGTTTAACATTAACCCTTAAAAGAGCAAAATTTTTTTGCCAACCTTCAACGAAACACGTTTACTTAACGACTCGTTATACGTATATGATTAATTCGAAGCACAAATTCAAACAAGGATGTACGATCAACAAAATTTAACGTTTTATTAAAACCCAAAAACAATCAAAGTGTGAGGACTAATAATGTAAATACAATAAAGCCTAGGAAACGTGCAATTGTCACAGTCTCCCCTACTTTGAGAAATTTCGTCTCGAAATTTATTTATAGGAAAACTATTAAATTTGTTTTGAAGGAATGGTTAAGATATTCCTAAAAAAAATATGGTTAGGAAAACACAAGGCTTGAGAAAATTAAAATTTGTCTGGCAAGCGTTTTAAAAACTAAAAGTTTTAATTAGCCTTACCCCAGGAAACGATTTTTGTTGGCATATGATAAATGGAAATATTGTTACGTTTTATGAGGTCAGGTTTAGGGAGAACAAAAAGTTTGAACTACGAAAGTATCATGTGCTCTTTTGTGGATTTGAAAGGTGATAGACATTAAGAGTTTCACAGGATCTTAGTAACACTAAATCATACTGATAAAGGTTGAGAGAGGTGTGATGATTAAGTTTGGATAATAGAGAGAGTCACTGCAATTGAGTCACTGACAAAGATTAGACATAATGGTAAGAACTTCACAGAGACTATCACCATACTCAAGGAATAGAGGTTGAAGTCAAACACAATGTTTAAGTTTAGGTTGAAACTAATACTCTAGACTAATGTCTAACTAGGGTTTGTTTTTTGTTTGATTCCCAGTCGCATTCCCGATACACCATTAGTGCTTATATATAGGGTGTACCGAAGCTAACCCACCTCACCTTTGATACTTTGAAAATGTACTGAAAATCTCTCCTAAAACCCTAATAGAATTTCACACCACCATAATGTACCTGTAAATTCGTGATTACGTTCCGGACCGTAATCGCCAATTTACCTTACATTGGGGTTTTATGTCTTTCTATGACACTAACTCAACACATTAAAACGACTGAAAGTTTGAAGACTATGCAAAAAGAGGGGTGTCATGTTTTACGCATAGCTAGGATATGATGAGGTCCTTCCCTTTGCCAGGTTCACCTCCTAAGCTAACCCATTCACCGCGTTAGACTACAAGACACTAGTCACACACTGTGACAGAGTAAGCATATGCTTAGTTTCCCTCAAGTCCAAAACACATTCCAATTTGAGAACTAGTTTTTCCTTGTAAGCTTTCATGTTAAAAGAATACTTAACACGTCAACATGAGCACGAACATGAACTTGGTTCATTAAGTCATGAGTGAAAGAAATCTTTCACACCTAAACTCTAATGTGAACATTAGTTTAGTTCGTCGATTCTCTGTGTCATTTGGTGTATCAAGTGTCCACAATCCAAATGTTTGCGCAAAGAGAAACTTACCCATGTTTAGTTCACTGATATGAATAACCTAACTAGCTAACGAAATATGAATCCAAGAATATGCAGGTATTACGATTGCTTATAAGTAAATCATATAATTAATGTTCACATATCACGTACTTTGGAAATAAGGTATCAACAAGGCATATGTAATCACGTGTCACCATATTGTATCCAACTAATTATAACATTCCTTTATATGTGCATGAAGATCATAACACAAATATACATATAGGTTGTTTATGTATAATCAAAATTCACGTAAGTTCTAGCTATGACATGAAGACTAAGGCATACAGAATCTATGCAAAAATAACAAACAACTTGCAATCTAGGTCAATCCTTATGTAACATCCTGATGAAACGATAACAAGTTAAGAATTTCCAACTATGAACATAAAGTACAAATTGATCTTGTCTAGTGGTTTGGAGTTTAAGAAAATATGTGAGTGTGGAAAGTGTTATGATCAAAGATCGAATTTAAAGTGAAGTTCAATTTCCAAAACTTTAAAAGAATGTCTAACACGCAAAATAAAATCAGATTTGTAGGTTTTAAGCAAATTCCTTGATTTCAAACATCGTAAATGACCATGTTAATTATTTTGAATAAGAAAAAAAAACAAATATTTTGGAAAATAAAACAAATGAAATCACTCCGCGTTAATATCAAGATGATGAAGCTGCTCCCAAAATGACCAACAAGACTCACGTCTTTTGGTTCAATTGCGGACTTTTACTTGGCACGCGCTGAAAGGTGGTTGTTTGGATAATATTTATTTGCTTTAAATGTGAAATGTTTGACGAATTCTAAACTACAAGTTACGTGAGTAATCTCAAAATATTTTATTACCACTAATCGTTAATGGTGGGTAGTTTGAAGAAATCATGAGTTGATAAAGTATTTTATAAGACTAATATTGAAATTGTCAAGGCATCCTTTTTGAGATCAGACTGTGTCCCTACACAAGTATTAGGCCAGGTATAGTATATTATGGTTGCATAAAATATGTACCAGATGAACGAGAAAATCCTTCCAATATTTGATAGTGAGGTGTTGGGCCCTTGGGATATAATAATGGGATATGGAGGATTGTTTGTATAAAGGGTTGTCGTACTAGTGCAATGTACTGAGTATGTGAAGTAAGTGTATATAAGTTTTGGTTAAATAGATGAGTTTTCTTTGCAATGGTTGATCTGAACATCCCAAAACATTATGTATCAAACACTAGGTTAAGGATGTTGGTAGAAATCCGTTTAGGATAGTAATGGTGTTGGGTTAACTCCTTCAGTATATCGACTAAGCCTCCCATGAAAAAGTCAACGAAAAGAATTTGAAAGTACAAGAAAAGAACAAACGATTATAAACTTGTGGGTTATTAGCACATTGACTAGACCAAATGAGTAAACTTTTATGTCGTCATGGAAAAACATCACAAAAAGCAATCATAAAGAATCACAAGTTTTGGGTTCACAATTGGTTTGACTAAGTATATTTACAAAAGTCAATAAACAACCATGAATAATCGTGGGAGGGAAAATGTAGCAAAGAGTAATAACGACAAAGGTTATGAGACGTCGGTATGATATTTTTCAAGAATCCAACGTAGAGGAATCATATGTTTACAAAAATACTTGGAATAAGAAATTTATACATTCGATTATTATGAAAACTGGAACTTAAATATAATTATAAATTGCAACATGAAACTCATGGGGTATAATGTATAAAGCAGTTCATTATGAAAACTAGGGATCAACGATGGAACGTAAAATATTCGATTGTTCCTGTCTAGTCATAAGACCCAACAAAAACTTTGACTGTTCAAAGAGTCAAACTCATATGGAGATTAATGAAGACGTGCTTTAGCCTATAAGTGGACACTCACTCCAGGAATCCCCAGGTAAGCATACAGATCTGTCGGTTGACTCGGATTTATGCGCTATGATTTGCCTATGCTAGAAAACCCAGTGTACAGGCATCCACCCTTCCAGATTGCACGTGTTCTCTCACATAGAGTTCAACACTTTGAAGGGATGAAAGATAAATGAAAAACGGGGTTAGGAAATTAAACCAAGAATATCTAACATGCTTCAAAATGTAGCTCTTTTCCCCAAGTGAAGTCATCCTTAAAGCCCATGATGAAGAAATAAAGAAATGGAAAGAGGTATGGGAAAGAATGAGAGGTGACAAAGGGGAAAGGTTAGGGGAGCAAATAAACAAATAAATACATGCAAGGTCAGATATATGTAACATCCCAAAAATCGCCAAATAATTTTTGGACAAAACGACTAGCTGGATTTTTGTGGAGTGGGTTCGTTGTCGAGTTCAACTTTTGCTAAACGGACTTAGAGGCCCGGTGATTGTTTTAAATTGAATCGTGGATGAGTTTTAACACGTAAATGTTATTTTAATGGAACACGAGGGACCCGGATGTCATTGTTGAACAATAATTTGGTAGCTTTGGGAGCAAGTTAATATCCTAATAAAGACCAAGGACTTGAATGTAATTTTAAATCATCATCATCTTATTTAACCCTACCATCGACATATCGTGCCGACTGCCACCCAATCATATCTTCCATTTCCGCAACGAGATCGCTTGATCATAACCACCATTTTCGTTTCTTTCTTGGAACATCCCATGCTCCAAAGAAAAACCAAGCATTCGCATGTCACTTGGTAATTTTAGTCCAAGGTGTGAATGTGGTTTGCAATACCAAATCATCTCGGTGTATTTAGTTCGTGTCGATCAATAACAAGTTCTAGGGAACCGGCCGAGAAGTAGATAAAACTAGCGTGAGACGAAAGCGGAGGTCTAAGATTGTGGTGGTTTGGAGACGATAGTGATCGGACTTGAATATCACCATGAGGTAACTCCGTTTGTATGTTTTCTATCACGACTCGTTTAAGGTTTTCATAAGGTTTCGTTGTGTTTGGTTTCGCTTGAGTATAGAACTGGTTATGATTTTGATGGCGATTGTTTAGTGTGGCGATGTTGTGGTGGCGAGATGTGACGGTGCAGATGGTGATGAAGTTGGTTTGGTCTCCGGTTGCCGCGTCGATATTTACTAAGCAAAGACTATCTTGGGTGAGTTTCGCTAATTTGTTACCGTAATTGGTTGTAGTTGCGGGTTGGTTTGGCCGTATGTGTGTTTGACAGAAACACAAATTAGGTCTTGCATGGGGTCACGATGGTTAAGGTATAAGAGATGGTTAACATGCTTGGAGTTTTGTAAATGGTTTGCAAGATGGTGAGATGTTGGCGTCTCTAGGGTCAAGGTGATTGTTTCTTGGTTTAAATTAAGGAATGAGAAACCATATTAGTGCATGGCAAACTAGGGGACTACATGGATAGTTGCTGACATATTTTGGCTGGTGTGTGTTCGTTCTATTTTTTTTTTAAATGATGATATGAGGATGATGGTAGAGGTTGTCAGGATGTTAGAATACGGGGTTCAATGGAGATGGATGATTAATGAGAAATTAGTCATGGGTTGATTGGTTATGTGTGGAAGCCATTCTATGTTTCACGTTTCCTTCACGCACCAGCTTTTAGTGGTACGAGCATTTTTGTAAGGTGAGTTTTTGTGTCCACTCTTTATTTAATATATTTTTTAAATATTTTGGGCTGACGTGCATGCTAAACCAATGTGATTATTTTTATGAAGTCACGAAAATATTTTTAGGAAGTTATAAATATTTTTGTGTACAAATGGAATTCATGTTGACAAATATATTATTTTGACATGAAACGTAAGTAGGCGGAATGCGCCTAATGTGAAGTTATAAATATTTTACGTACGAACGAAATCCATACTAATTCAAATATATATTTTTTCTAGGCTTACAATAAGAGTAGGTTATTATGTTTTTATACCTACATGTTTGAAGGCAACTAGAATAAAATATATATTCGGATAGTTGTATATGTTTATACGTATATAAAAATGAATGTACCTATATATATATATATATGTTAAAGTTATATGAGTTTCTATAAATATATAAACTGTGTTTGGCGACTACATGACCTTATAAACTGGGCCATGACAGAAGTGGGATATGCCTGCTCTGATCTAAGGTATTGGTTTTGTGTCATGGTTGTTGCTTAGTTTATGTTATACTTGTTTTATATATAATAGACTATGTTGAGAGCTACCTGATATGTCGAACTGGGCTATGACAGAAGTGGGATATGCCTACTCTGATCTCCGGTCTTGGTTTTGAGTCAGGAATGTTACGTAATACATATTATATGTATTCTTATAAACTGAGCTATGACAGAGATGGGATATGCCTGCTTTAAATCTCTAGCTTTAGTTTAGCTTACATAGACTGGATTGTACCTTGTGTTGATAAGCGGGATGCGCTTATTATATATAATTGGTAAGTGAAGTCTTGAGGTAAATAGGCATATTATGCCTATCCTAGACTTTTATTTTTGTTTTGCTTGGGGAAAAACAAATTAGCGGATTGCGTTTATTGTTAACTCTAAGGTTGAGGTATTTTGGTAAATCTTATTTTGACAAAATACTTGTTTATATAAATTTATAAAAACTTGAACTCACTCAGCGTAGCTGACTTTTGCATACACGTTAGATTGATTTCAGGTTAAAAGAGAGATGGAGACTGCTTGGCGATGCAAGAAGCTACCCGGCATAAGAAGGCATTTCTAGTCGAAGATGACATTTGTTTACACATGATAAACTTAAATTCGAGTTACAATTGAATAAATAATTTTCATGTGTTTTATAGATTCTATTCTAAATAATTTTCCGCTGCGTATACATACTTTTTCGAAGAAACATTTACTCATGTTTTGGTAAATTTAATAATGTTAACCCAACTGTTTGACACCGGTTTTGCGGGTCTTACAATATAGGTTCTGTATGTGCTTAAGGATCGATAAATCTACAAAGAAATGATCAAACAAGTTTGATTTAGGTGCGGAAACCCTAAACCAATCACAAAATGATAATCAATCAGATCAAAACAAACAAATCATCATTCAAAGCTTTTCTCATTAATAAACAACTCAATTACACGTTAATATGATCAAAACATTAAAGACACAACGTGAATTAAGCTTAACAAAACTCTAGAGAGACACACTGAAAATGGAGGGAACAATAATGACTGAAATTACATTCAAAAAATGAGCTTGACTTATTTATAGGCTGCACATTCGCCCATCACGTAGGTGCGAATGTGCACATTCGACCAAGCCAACCGGTCGAACCAAGCATATATAACAAACTAACTCTACATTCTCCTCATGTCTCTCCTTCGTATGATCTTTCTCCTTCGCACCCTTTAATATCTTCCTTCGCTCATCATCAAACTCCTTCGCCCATTCGACTCAAAACAAAACACATGTTTATTGTAAATCCAAAGCATTAGTCGCATAAATGCATCTACAAACTCCCCCTCGACTATTGCTTGGATTGTTTAAGTCTTCGTTCCTCATCCATTCTTTTGTTCATCAGCTTGATCCTCAAAAGTTTCTTTTCTTCCAACGTCATCACCTTCTCAAACACTTGCTTCGGCTTTTTCTTTTTCGCTTCAGTAACCTCTTGAGCTTTAACGAACTTGCCGAGCTTTTTATCATAGTCGCATCCGGCGTTGATATCATGAGCAAAACACAGAAATACCACTCTCTGGTATTTACTAGCTTGTTCAGCATCCTTAACATCGCTGAAAATAGGATTGTAATACAGCATTATGATGTCCTCATGTGAACAATTAACCAACCACATGGGATCGAAAATGTGTATTTTCTTGAAACTCTTTTCACCATCCTTCAAAACTATTACAGCTTCTGCAATCTTCCAATCATAGTACCACCAGATAAAGTTTTTAGCAAAATGTTGAGGAATCTGTAGCAATGGAATGTGCCTCAACACTTTTGGTGGTTTGTACTTTAAAGTCACCTTGGGCAAACCAGATATATCGTCAATGGTTTTCTTGTGAACAATCCTTTTTGGATACTGAGGTTCAAAGAGATTCCATTTCGTCCTGCTTTCTCTAGCCATCTTCTCAGCAAAGTAAGCAATCAGAATGATCTCCAGCTTCCTTTTCGGGTAGATCAGGAATCTGGTTATCAGCTACCAATTCTTCAACCGTTTTTCCAACCTGTTTCGCTAAACCTTCAAAGATCTCTTTTGACATTGCCGCCGAGACTTCACCATCTTCCAAATCTGGATCATCATACTCTAGTTTAAACACCCTGTCACGAGATTCAAAGATCTCAGAAAATCTGCTAGTCATGTCAATCGTCCAGACTCGATCAGTAAGCATCTGGCGATACATCTGTTTATCAGTTTCAGACATAGACTTCAGCTTTTCATTCCAGAAGATCGTATGATCATCCACTGATCCTCCAGGAGCTTTTGAACTAGATTCTTCTCCTTTTCCAGATTCTCTCCTCTCATATTTATATTTGTCTGTATCGTCATCATCATTGTCATCATCATCATCAGATGCAGAGCTGCTATCATCACCAGATTCATCATTTGAACCATCATCATCCTTCTTCTTTTTAGGAGCTTTACCAGCATCTTCATCAAGATCTTCATCATCCTCCTCATCATCGTCAGATAGTTCAAAATCAACCTGCTCCTCTTCAAGCTCTTTATCTTCTTCACCTTCTTTCAGCTGAGGAGCTCGAGAGTATAAATCTTTTATCAGATTATCCATGTTTTTGTTACTCTCTTTCAGTTTCTTATTTTCTCCTTTCAAGGCTATAATCCGTCTGGTGTTTCTCTGCTCATGTTTCAATAGCTTCTTATTATCCTTCTGCAACTTTTTAATCTTCTTTTTCAATTCCTCATTATTCTCATGTGATTTAACCACTACATCCAACATCTTTGAGTCTTTTTGTCTCAGTTGGGCAATCTCAGTCTGCTGCTTGTATATTAAATTCATCATTTCAGCAAGTCTCCGGTTAACAGTGTTCATCACATCACTATCTACTGTAACCTTTTTGGTGGAAACTTCAGCAACCTCTGGCAGTTTACCCTTCCTCATCTTCTTCACTACGTTATCTAATGCTTCGTTGAAGGCATCAACGGGTATATCAGCTCCCTATTCAGTACCTGAAGTATCTGTGGTTTTCTGCTTCTTTGAGGCTTGAGCAGCAACTGGAGATTTTGAGCTAGAAGCAGGTGGCCACTTCTTTCCTGCTATCAATGTTTCAATCTCTCTAGCTCTCTTCACTGCAGGCTTTACAACCTTCTATTTCTTCTTGAACTGGGGCTT
Source organism: Ambrosia trifida (assembly GCA_028751855.1). Lineage (NCBI taxonomy): Eukaryota > Viridiplantae > Streptophyta > Magnoliopsida > Asterales > Asteraceae > Ambrosia > Ambrosia trifida. The sequence continues at coordinate 51,388,679 of CM054125.1, forward strand.
CTTTGGTTTCTCCCCCTGAACTGGCGAACCAGGAAAGTCTCCTGCTCCCAGACCTAAACCCTCATCCTCTTCATCTAATCGAATAGGGCTATTCATTCTCTGCTCCTCTACAGATCTGTTCAAACTTGCAGACTCACCAGCCACAGTGGCCTTGGGTGTGGTAGTCTTCAAAGTTTCAGTCTCAGAATCCCAGTGTTCATCTTCCTGCGTCTCTTCAGAATCAATCGATGCCTCATCAACAATGTGCAATCCTTTCATAGCCATCGTCTTATTCCTTCTCGGTGTACTCTTCTTCTTGGCAGGTTCAGGAACAACCTCAATCCTTATCTCTTTCTCTTTTCCTTTCTTTGCTCCCACATTAACAACCTGTCGCTTTCGCTTAGCATCTAGATCAACAGGATGTAATGGATTGTCTTCGTCTGAATCACTGTTAGCATGTCTCACTAGACCTTTACCTGGATCCGTATAGTCAATCCTTTCCAAATGTCCAAATAAACGTCTAACAGGTGGACGTTCATTTACTGACAAGCCTTTATAAGCTTTCATTCTTGCCAGTGTATTTATGGACATATGTTCTTGAACTACGATGTGCTTCGGATCCCTTTTCAACTTTTTATATTTATGATCAAATACCATCTGAAGGAATCGAGGATACAGCAAAAACTTCAGATTCCTCGTGCCATTGACAGGTTCCAACAGATGTTCCATCAGCATCCCTGATACATTGAACGGTTTGTTCAATATCAATGCTACCATCATTGAGCTGATACTCTTTCTCATCAAATCATAGCCTCCAGCAGTTGAACCAAAGACGTGAATCAACACATGTGCCAAGTATTTGAATTGTGTACACAGCTTTCCCTTGTGCAACGACCCATCAGTAATCGGCCCATTGTATTTCATCCTTAGAAAGCACTTTCTTTGTTCCATAAAGCTAAGCTGTAACACCCCAACCGATGGCGGAAACATCGAGGTGTCACGTAAGAATGAGTATACAGTAGCACATGGTAATCAAATTTTAATTGAAATTAATTTAAAGTGCAAATATCCAAAAATGAAAATACATAATGAGTTTTAAGTGGAAATCTAATACATCACAAAAACCAAACAAGCATAGACTTCAGTTTGTCTTCTCATGTTAATACTCTAGTCTTCATGCATCATTATTTCCTGTTGAGTTGTAAAAATGGGGGGGGGGGGGGGTCAACTAGAAGTTGGTGAGAATACATAAGCCATGTCAAGCAAATAGTTCAAGTATAAAAGTTTAGCAATTCATATGTCTATCGTAAGTTTAAGTCTACATGAACAAACATGATATGTTGAATCGACATAATCAAACCTCCGACTAGTTTAGGTCCATCCCGTCATCCACGGTTCACCTTAATAATATGTTGGAACGATAACAATCACCCGCGCTCCCCATAAAAGATGGTCAACGAATCTAGGTGGGATTGTCAATCCAATAGATCTATTATTGAGTATCGCCGGCTTGGCCATAGCTAATGATTATGTAATGTTGAAACTCATTGAAACTGTTGTTGTTGTCTAAATCATGAGGCATTAAAGTTTACAACTAGACATGTATGTAGAATTGCTTAAGTATAATGTTGCAAGTATAAAGAATTGCATAAACATGGTTACGTAAACTCACCTTAGCAAAGTATTAAGTCTCGAGAAACGTATAAGTGTAGCCCCAAAGATTGCCAAGTATTACCCTATGTATAAGGTAACAAATAAGTCTAAGTCTATCTAGTCTACAAGTAATTTCTAGGGTTTCGAATTTGGGGATAAACATTTGTTGGATTAATAAATAAAATGTTTAATAAATAAGACAAATTTGATAATTAATTAAACAAAAGTCTTTTTGTAAAATTTAAATTAAAGATGGTCACAATATAAAGTTTTAAGTATAAAAATAATTTTTAATAAATTGTTTTCTTAAAAATAGAATATTAAATCTATTTATTACAAATTGTCAAAATATAACTTTAATATTTAAAAATATTAAATTTACAGAATTATTAATTTAAAAATTTGTATTTCTGTTACAAATAATCAGAAATACTTTATATAAATTTTTGGTGCAAAAATATTGAAAAATGAATTTATTATGATTTATTTATGATTAAAACTAACAAAAATTGATTAAAAATATTAAATAATTGATTTTTCAGAAATAAAAATCATTTCAGAAAAGTTTAATGTTATAAAAACTCAGAATAATTTTTGTGGAAATTTATATAATCGTTTTGATATTTTTATAGAATTTTATAAATAAAATAGAATAAACTTTAATTATTTATTATATATATTAAATAAATAAATTTTTGAAAACTAAAAGTTGTATGTTAAACTTTCCACTAGATTAACATAAAATAATTTTTGTAGAATTTATAAAAGAGTTTTAGTATTTTAAAATGAATTTTTTAAAAATACAAGGAATTATATATATAGATACTAAAATAAAAAGAATTGTTTGTTGATGCAATGGTTCGAACCCGGGCCCTTGGCCGGTTCGTTGATTTTAAATCACAATCCCAGACCAACTGGTCTGGACCCTGAGAACGAATAGATTTGATTTATAATTGATTATATCATATAAGTGAAACTGAATTTATATTCAATTAAAAAGAAAAGGTTAAAATCTGTTTTGTATGGGACTCGAACCCGCGCGTATAGAGTAACAAACATCAGACACAACCACTTGATCTAGATCAGTGGTTGTGTTTGATTCCAGTTTATTTAAATTATAAAATCATGTACTGAATCGTGTTCTTCCCCAAAATAAACGATCGAGCCCTAGAATTTTCAATTGATTGATTCACACAACAATAACCCAATTAATCAGAGGGTTATTGTTGTGTGAATGCCGATGATTAAAACCCACAAGAAAAAGGGCACTTACAATAACGAATTTGTGTAATTCGCTCGGTCAAAAGAAAAAGTCAACTTCGAACAAAAGACTCTTGAACGGCAGAATTAAACTAGAAATTGGGGATTGAGAGAGTGTTACCGGTGAGTTGGGAAGGATTTGTGATGTCCAATTTATAGTGTGAGGGTTTGGTTCGTTGAATTGGTAAGTTGACTCGCCATTGAATGTATTAGCGCGTATAATTGCATAAAATTGGTATGTTTGACCACCAATTAGTGTATAAAGGACGCGTATTAGATAGATAATCACGCAATCATACTATATCGAGATCACAGACGCGTCCAAGTGGTTAATTATGGCAGATTGATGTTTTAGTTGACTTTTCTAAGTCAACTATCATCATGTTGATTCACTATATATTTAAAATAGATTGGAGATATAACACAAAAGTCGTGTAGGCCAGATGGTTGAGCTGGTTGATGCTGTTGACCCGGCTGAGGGCTCGGGTTCGAATCCCGGCCCCAGCATAAATTTTTTGATAATTATTTCTAGTATATATGTATACTATATATATATATATAATATAGTATTAGGGGTCCAAATGCGTCACAAATAATTTTTAAAGAGGCGATAAATAATGAAACTTGACGTTTTATTCAAAATAATCGTAACGTACAAGTTTTAAATGCGTAATGTTACAGTCTCCCCTACTTTTAGGAACTTCGTCCCAAAGTTGGAGTTGGAGAGTCTGGTGGGAATAGATGTGGGTATTTAGACTTCATCTGGTCTTTACGTTCCCAAGTGAACTCTGGACCTCGTTTAGATTCCCAACGAACCTTAACGATCGGAATGCGGCTGCGCTTGAGTTTCTTGACTCTAATGTCTACAATCTCGATGGGTTTCTCGACAATGTGCATAGTTTCATCGATTTGAACATCTTCAAGAGGAACATGGAGGTTCTCATCTGCTAAGCATTTCTTGAGATTCGAAACATGAAAAGTTGGGTGAACATTGCTTAGCTCAGGTGGAAGATCAAGTTTGTAACCCACTTTTCCAATCCTGTCAAGAATTTTGAATGGGCCTACGTATCGAGGAGCTAGTTTTCCCTTTCTACCGAAGCGAATCACTCCTTTCCAAGGGGATACCTTAAGAAGTACAAGGTCCCCAACTTGAAATTCCAAGGGCTTACGACGTTTATCAGCATAGCTCTTCTGACGACTTCTAGCCTTGAGAAGATTATCCTGAATGAGTTGGATTTTATCTGTGGTTTCCTGAATCAGTTCGGGTCCTGTAATCTGGGCTTCACCAACCTCAGTCCAACAGACAGGTGAACGACATTTTCGACCATAGAGTGCCTCAAAAGGAGCCATGTTAATGCTGGCATGATAACTGTTGTTGTAAGAAAACTCGACCAAAGGAAGATGAGAATCCCATGCGCCACCAAAATCGATGACACATGCCCTGAGCATATCCTCAAGTTTATGGATGGTCCGTTCAGTCTGACCATCTGTTTGAGGGTGATAAGCAGTACTTAGGTTCAACTTGGTACCCAAAGCGTCTTGTAAAGAATCCCAAAAACGAGAGGTGAAACGACCATCACGATCAGAGATAATGTCCAAAGGTATACCATGACGACATACGATTTCACTTACGTACATCTTTGCCAACCTTTCCACGGAATACTTCTCACGAATAGGTAAGAAATGGGCTGATTTGGTCATACGATCGACTATTACCCAAATGCTGTCAAAACCTTTGGGTGTACGAGGGAGTTTAGTGATGAAGTCCATTGCTATGCTCTCCCATTTCCACATAGGAATTTCTGGTTGTTCGAGCATACCAGATGGTCGTTGATGTTCAGCCTTGACCTTATAACAAGTGAGGCATTTTGCAACGAAAAGAGCAATATCTTTCTTCATACCAGGCCACCAATAAGAATAACGAAGATCTTGGTACATTTTGTTAGCTCCAGGATGAATAGAATAACGAGACTTATGAGCCTCGTTCATAAGAAAGGTACGAAGATCATCACGGCCAGGAATCCAAAGTCGATTAAGAAAATAGAGTAGACCATCAGGTTTGGTTTCAAGTTGAGTCTCAGCACCACAAGACATTTCGTCGTACATGTTACCTTGGGTGACTGAAGTATGTTGAGCCTGGAGGATACGACCCTGAAGATCAGTACGAACTCTCGCACAATGAAGTTTGATACGCTCTTTACGACTGAGTGCGTCAGCCACAACATTCGCTTTGCCAGGATGGTAGCGAATTTCGCAATCATAGTCGTTAAGTAACTCAACCCAACGCCGTTATCTCATGTTAAGATTTTTCTGGTCGAAGACATGTTGGCGACTTTTGTGGTCCGTGAAAACCACACATTTGGTTCCATAAAGATAGTGTCTCCAAATCTTAAGAGCAAAGACGACAGCGCCCAATTCAAGATCATGGGTGGTATAATTCTTTTCGTGAGTCTTGAGTTGTCTAGGCGCATAAGCAATAACCTTGCTTCGTTGCATGAGAACACAACCAAGACCTTGATTTGATGCATCACAATAGACTATGAAGTCATCATTACCATCAGGGAGAGACAGGATAGGAGCTTCACGGAGTTTCAGCTTGAGAGTTTCAAATGCTTCCTCTTGCTTTGGTCCCCACTCATAGGGTTTACCCTTGTGAGTTAAGGCAGTGAGAGGAACAGCGATCTTAGAGAAGTTGGCAATGAATCGACGATAATAACCAGCCAAACCAAGGAAGGAACGGACTTCTGTTGGAGTTTTAGGAACACTCCAATTCTTCACAGCTTCGATCTTTGCAGGATCAACATGAATTCCGTTCATATCAATGACATGTCCCAAAAATTGAACTTCCTTAAGCCAAAATTCACATTTCGAGAATTTGGCATACAGTTGTTCTTTCTTTAGGAGACTTAAAATGGAGTGAAGATGTTGTTCGTGATCGGATTTTGATTTAGGTAAATCAATATGTCATCGATGAAGACGATCACGAATTTGTCGAGGTAGGGTCTACAAACCCGATTCATTAAATCCATAAACACCGCGAGAGCGTTGGTCAATCCAAATGGCATGACCATGAATTCATAATGACCATAACGTGTACGAAAGGCTGTCTTGGGAATATCATCATTGTGGACTCTAAGCTGATGATAACCAGATCGAAGATCAATCTTCGAGAAGTGGGTTGCTCCTTGAAGTTGATCGAAAAGATCGTCAATCCTAGGCAAGGGATAACAATTTTTGATGGTGAGTTTGTTGAGTTCGCGATAGTCGATACACATCCTGAGAGATCCATCTTTCTTCTTAACAAACAAGACAGGGGCTCCCCATGGAGAAGAACTGGGGCGAATGAAACCTTTATCAGAAAGTTCCTGTAGTTGACTAGCAAGTTCTTGCATCTCAGAGGGTGCAAGACGATAAGGAGCTTTGGCGACAGGATTTGCACCAGGAATAAGATCAATCCTAAATTCCACTTGTCGAGCAGGAGGAAAACCAGGTAAATCCTCTGGGAAGACTTCAGGATAGTCCCGAATGAATGGGATGTCTTGGATACTTTTGCCCTTGTCCTTCTTTTCTATCACGTTAGCTAAGAAAGCCGTATACCCCTTTCGTAAGTATTTTTGGGCAGTAGTACAAGACATGAGCTTAAGCTCGCCACAAGACTTCTCACCATAGATCTTCAAAATCTCACCAGATTCGAGAGGAATGCGAATGACTTTCTCAAAACATAGAATTTCAGCACGATGGGTTGACAACCAGTCCATGCCTACTATGACATCGAAACTTCCAAGATGCATAGAGATGAGATCAATAGAGAAAGAATGTTCGTCGAGGTTCAGCACACAGTTACGAATAACAGAATCGATCGAGATAGACTTCCCATTAGCTACCTCTACCACTAAAGGTTCCTCTAGGTTCGTTTGGGGTAAGTTAAGTAAGGGTTCAAACTTTAGTGATACAAATGACTTATCAGCTCCCGAATCAAATAATATGGATGCATAGTGGTTATTAACGAGAAACGTACCATTAACCACCTCGTTGTTGTCGCGGGCCTGGTTAGCATTGAGGTTGTAGGCGCGACCTCGAGCACCTTGGTTCTGGTTGCGGTTCTGGTTTTGGTTGCGGTTTTGGTTCTGGTTACGATTGGGGCAAGCATTGATATAGTGGTCTGGGCTGCCACACTCGTAGCACTGACCACGAGCAGGTCTGTTGTTTTGTTGGTTGGGAGCTGGGGTATTTCTGGCTGGGTTGTTTTGGGCAGCAAGGGCTTGGCAAGCATTGGTGTAGTGTCCATACCGCTTACAGTTATTACATTGGCGGCATGGTCAGCCAGGAAGATGGTGGTATTGACAAGTGTTGCAAAGAGGGTGGTTCCCGCCATACGGCTTCTTGGCTGGGTTTTGTGCTGCATGTGGAGTGGTAGCAACCATGTAGTTCCTAGCCTTGCGCTTCCTGTTGCTTGAGGTCTCAGGCTTAACTTCAATAGCGGGCTGAGGAGTGTCTTTTGCAGCAGTCTTCTTGGTGTTCTTGCGGAAAAGAGTACCGTTCTTCACATGATTATCGGTGAGAGTAGCCGCCAGACGTTTGGCTTCCTCCAAGGTGGCAGGATTCCTTCCCCATACTGTGTCCTGGATTTGCATGGGCAAGCCACCGATATACTTCTCAATGGCTATAGGCAAGGGAGTAACTTTATGGGGCAGTAACAAACTAAGCTCGTGAAAGCAGGTATTGTAAGCAAGGTTTTCCCCAATATCTTGAGCAAGGGTGTGGAACTCATCTTCTAGTTTCTTAACCTCGTTGCGGGGACAGAACTCATCTTTCATAACCTCTTTGACTTGATCCCAGGTCATAGCTAAAGCAGCTTCGGTTCCTCGAGTGCGCTTTTCCTCATTCCACCAAGTGAGTGCTCGTTTGTGAAGAACACTCATGGCGTAACGTACCTTAAAGTTATCGGGACACTCACTGTTAATGAAGGTATTCTCCATACCCTCGAACCATTGTAGAAGTCCCGTAGCTCCCTCTTCTCCACTGAACTTAGGGGGATTACAGGAATTAAAGTGCTTAAGAGTACAAGTTGGGAGACCATTCCCGTTCCCGTTGTGGTTTCCATTTCCGTTTCCGTTGCCGTTACCGTTCCCGTTGCCGTTACCGTTTCCGTTGCCGTTTCCGTTCATCTAGATGACTTGAGCTAATAAGTTAGGAACCAGAGTCGCGATTTGCTACGCCATTTGTTGAGAAATGATTGCAGCCAGTTGGGCATCAACACCATTGTTGTTATTGTTGTTGTGGTTAGCGTCGTGGTTATGGTTATGGTTGTCACCACCTTCCTCGTGGTTCTCACCATTGCTATTGCGAGTGATGCGACGTGGAGGCATGATCTGTAAGAGACACAATGAAATGAATGAGATTATATAAGGAATGTAATCATTTATTCATTAATTAAAACGAATAAACGAAAACGTTGACTTATCAAAGATTCTAGATTCTAATAACACAATGAAGACATGCTTTAGCCTATAAGTGAACACTCATCCCGAGAATTCCCAGGTAGGCATCCGGGTCCCTCGTCTGATTGGGATATATGCGCAATGCCAGCCAAGACAGAAGACTCAGAATACAGGCGTTCACCCTTCCAGATTGCACGTGTTCGTTATTAAAATCTAGAACTTCGACGAGATCTCAAGGTGGTTCAGGTTAAACCTGAGGATTTTGTCCTATTAATCTAATGGTGGATCAGGATTGCAGCAGACGAATGAGAGTAATCACTTGTAGGCTTAGGGTTGTATAAGGTATAGGATAGGGATAAGATTAGGGAAGCAATTAGGGTTACAAGTAAGAGAAGCAAGTACTGTTTAAGTCCCTAAGGTTATAGTCTAGATTATTTTCTAATAACCTAATTCCCTATAACCAAGGCTCTGATACCAATCTGTAACACCCCAACCGATGGCGGAAACATCGAGGTGTCACGTAAGAGTGAGTATACAGTAGCACATGGTAATCAAATTTTAATTGAAATTAATTTAAAGTGCAAATATCCAAAAATGAAAATACATAATGAGTTTTAAGTGGAAATCTAATACATCACAAAAACCAAACAAGCATAGACTTCAGTTTGTCTTCTCATGTTAATACTCTAGTCGCATCATTATTTCCTGTTGAGTTGTAAAAATGGGGGGGGGGGGGTCAACTAGAAGTTGGTGAGAATACATAAGCCATGTCAAGCAAATAGTTCAAGTATAAAAGTTTAGCAATTCATATGTCTATCGTAAGTTTAAGTCTACATGAATAAACATGATATGTTGAATCGACATAATCAAACCTCCGACTAGTTTAGGTCCATCCCGTCATCCACGGTTCACCTTAATAATATGTTGGAATGATAACAATCACCCGCGGTCCCCATAAAAGATGGTCAACGAATCTAGGTGGGATTGTCAATCCAATAGATATATTATTGAGTATCGTCGGCTTGGCCATAGCTAATGATTATGTAATGTTGAAACTCGTTGAAACTGTTGTTGTTGTCTAAATCATGAGGCATTAAAGTTTACAACTAGACATGTATGTAGAATTGCTTAAGTATAATGTTGCAAGTATAAAGAATTGCATAAACATGGTTACGTAAACTCACCTTAGCAAAGTATTAAGTCTCGAGAAAAGTATAAGTGTAGCCCCAAAGATTTCCAAGTATTACCCTATGTATAAGGTAACAAATAAGTCTAAGTCTATCTAGTCTACAAGTAATTTCTAGGGTTTCGAATTTGGGGATAAACATTTGTTTGATTAATAAATAAAATGTTTAATAAATAAGACAAATTTGAAAATTAATTAAACAAAAGTCTTTTTGTAAATTTTAAATTAAAGATGGTCACAATATAAAGTTTTAAGTATAAAAATAATTTTTAATAAATTGTTTTCTTAAAAATAGAATATTAAATCTATTTATTACAAATTGTCAAAATATAACTTTAATATTTAAAAATATTAAACTTACAGAATTATTAATTCAAAAATTGTATTTCTGTTCCAAATAATCAGAAATAATTTATATAAAATTTTGGTGCAAAAATATTGAAAAATGAATTTATTATGATCTATTTATGATTAAAACTAACAAAAATTGAATAAAAATATTAAATAATTGATTTTTCAGAAATAAAAATCATTTCAGAAAAGTTTAATGTTATAAAAACTCAGAATATATTTTGTGGAAATTTATATAATCGTTTTGATATTTTTATAGAATTTTAAAATAAAATAGAATAAACTTGAATTATTTATTATATATTAAATAAATAAATTTTTGAAAACTAAAAGTTGTATGTTAAACTTTTCCACTAGATTAACATAAAATAATTTTTGTAGAATTTATAAAAGAGTTTTAGTATTTTAAAATGATTTTTTTAAAAATACAAGGAATTATATATATAGATACTTAAATAAAAAGAATTGTTTGTTGATGCTATGGTTCGAACCCGGGCCCTTGGCCGGTTCATTGGTTTTAAATCACAAGCCCAGACCAACTGGTCTGGACCCTGAGAACGAATAGATTTGATTTATAATTGATTATATCATATAAGTGAAACTGAATTTATATTCAATTAAAAAGAAAAGGTTAAAATCTGTTTTGTATGGGACTCGAACCCGCGCGTATAGAGTAACAAACATCAGACACAACCACTTGATCTAGATCAGTGGTTGTGTTTAATTCCAATTTATTTAAATTATAAAATCTTGTACTGAATCGTGTTCTTCCCAAAAAATAAACGATCGAGCCCTAGAATTTTCAATTGATTGATTCACACAACAATAACCCAATTAATCAGAGGGTTATTGTTGTGTGAATGCCGATGATTAAAACCCACAAGAAAAAGGGCACTCACAATAACGAATTCGTGTAATTCGCTCGTTCAAAAGAAAAGGTCAACTTCGAACAAAAGACTCTTGAACGGCAGAATTAAACTAGAAATTGGGGATTGAGAGAGTGTTATCGGCGAGTTGGGAAGGATTTGTGATGTCCAATTTATAGTGTGAGGGTTTGGTTCGTTGAATTGGTAAGTTGACTCGCCATTGAATGTATTAGCGCGTATAATTGCATAAAATTGGTATGTTTGACCACCAATCAGTGTATAAAGGACGCATATTAGATAGATAATCACGCAATCATACTATATCGAGATCACAGACGCGTCCAAGTGGTGAATTATGGTAGATTGATGTTTCAGTTGACTTTTCTAAGTCAACTGTCATCATGCTGATTCACTATATATTTAAAATAGATAGGAGATATAACACAAAAGTCGTGTAGGCCAGATGGTTGAGCTGGTTGATGCTGTTGACCCGGCTGAGGGCTCGGGTTCGAATCCCGGCCCCAGCATAAATTTTTTGATAATTATTTCTAGTATATATGTATACTATATATATAATATAGTATTAGGGGTCCAAATGCGTCACAAATAATTTTTAAAGAGGCGATAAATAATGAAACTTGACGTTTTATTCAAAATAATCGCAACGTACAAGTTTTAAATGTGTAATGTTACATAAGCTCTCTGGGATCAGTCTTTTCATTTTGAAGATTCAAGGCTTCTCTGATATCCTTCTCTGATACAATGACCAATTGTCCTTGTATCTTGCTCGCCAAAGACGATTCACATTCCTAGAAATCCTTTTTCGCTTCAGTCCAAAACTCTTGTATCATGTCTCGGTAGATAATTGCAGGTGTAGCAATTGCATCTATCACCCGACTTCTCTTCAGAAACTCTATGATCTCTATGAACTCCGTATGCTTCTTAACTTCTCCAAGATACGCACAACAATTATGCGCATTCTCAAACGGTAAAAGCTCTTCAGTTCCTTTCTTGGCAGCCTGTGAAGATGATCCGGCTTGTTCAGTAGGCTTCCCTGTTCAGACATGGTTCAATCTGCAAAACAAAACAAGTGCACATATTAAAAATCGACAAAATATTCAAAGTTTGAAATTTTGGTATTTTAACTTCTCATTCGCCCATACGGAGGTGCGAATGAGATATTATAGGTGCGAATGTGAAAGTGTAAAGGTACGAATGTGAAATTTTATAAACAAAAGTTTCATTCGACCGTTTTAACTTCATTCGCCCAGGCAAACATCTCCTTCGCCCAAATTATTCACCTTCGACCATTCGAGATGGGCGAAAGAGACTGTTCTTATTTCAAATTTTCAATTCTGAAAATCAGTTGATTTTAACTTGTTATTTTGATTCAATTGGCAAGTAATAACACCGATTAAGGTTTCCAAACCAACAGTTTTATCAATTAAGCATTATATCAATGTTTTCTAATTAAAACTAGGGTTCGAATGAAAATGATGATCAAATGATCAAACTGATGTATTAGAATCCTTAGTTTTTGGATTTTCTCCCCCTAAAACACTGATAGAATGAATCCTAATCAACAATTTAAACAATGAACATGGTTTATATCAGTTTTGATTTCTAGGGCTCGAAACTGAAAATCAACGATTAAGAGATCAATTCTTGATGTTAACCTGTAAGAATTAGTGCCATATGATCAGCAAAACAAGACGAACACAATGGTATAAAGCAAAACAACAGGGCAACAAGTGGACTTCAGAGTAAAATTTTTGAAAAATTTTGATAATGGGTCGAATGAGACAGATCTGGTATATATAGGTATGCTCCTTCGCCCAATTACACCGGTCGAATGAAAAGCTTTTGGCTCCTTCGACCCTATTTAAAGGTTCGAATGAGGCAAAAGGGTTCGAATGTGTAAGTTATTCAAGAACACTCTCATTCGCCTAATGAAACTGTACGAAAGAACAACAAAAATTCCACGTTCGACCAAACGAATGGGCGAACGAAAACTGGAATTTTGACAAATTTTCCAAATCTCAAAAACGAGTCCTGTTCCAATTATTTTTCAACTTTTAAGCATCCAACATTCATATTTTCACATTTAAAAGATTACAAAGCTCAAATGGTTCATCAAGGTGTAGAAAATCGGCATCAACCACCATCAGCTATCAAAAATAAGATAGAAATGTAAAATCTTTTTGAATTTTCTAAAATTTATATTAAAACACACCTAAAATCTTTTTGAGTTTTGTAATTTTTGACGGAAAAATAAAATACAGAAATGTAAAGAGAAAAACAGTAAATGTTTTGGGATTTCCGGTAAAGGGATCATATCAGTTATTGAGAAATCTGGTCACACCGTTGATATTTTGATTTATTATCATTAAAGACAATGTGTAATCTGGCAACTGCTGATATTGTGATCCGCATAAACTCACATGCAGACTTTTGTGCAGTTCTTTAGACTGATACTATTATGTATAGTATCAACAAAATTGAGTGTGGTTCCCACGCACACGACATACTCCCGTATCAAGAAGTAAATGCACAAAGACTCATTGTAAAGCGTGATGATGCTTTCGTCGTCTGTAATTTACAAGGTATAATACACAGAGGTATACAGGTCAGCAAATTAATGCAGCAAAGTAACATGTGCACTTTACCAGGTTGAGGACTGATATTAATCATGATTTGCATCAGTGATTAATATGATGTAATAGATAATCATTGATCATCATAAAACATGAAAAGTTCCTCAATTCGGTAACTTTAGGATTTGGCATAAAGCTCTTTTATAAAGACACCCTATCTGATCTAGGTCCGTAATGACGTACAGCAGAAGATCAGAGAGGCTATCCCCAGACAACTAATAACATAACGACCCTAAACCTCCGAGTTTTGTACAAATACCCTATCAAACGAAATTACGGTACTAAGACCATATGCCAATGAGGAGTTCATCCACACCACAATGCGTTTGATATGTATGTATCAGGCACGCAGTAATAGGTCTACGAAGCCTATCAGCACATCGCACAGACTCAGACACACGCCCTATATAGCATTATATTTTTTAGAATGTGTCAGATCCCCACTGATGTACTATCATTTCCCCTTTTACTCCAGGAAATCATTTTTTGGTTTTTCTGATTTTTTTTATAAATTTTTGAATTTACTGTTCCCAAGGATAAGCTGGAGCATTTCAAATATGTGACTGCCCAGATATCGTTTGTTCACAGAAATCTGACGGCATTAATCTAAGGGAAGAAGATATAGCAGTCAGCAAAGAAATTTTCTAATTTTTTATGGATTTTGAAATTTTTCAATGTTTTTGGATTTTCGAATATTTTTGAAAAACAGTAAAAATTAAAGTAAAAAGCGATAAACTGAGGTGGTGATCAGTCTTGTTTTTCTTTAATACCATTTGCTTTTAAAAGATAATCAAATCTGGATTTGTCAAAAGCTTTGGTAAAAAGATCTGCACGTTGGTAATCAGTGTGGATTTTGACCATATCGATCAACTCTTTAGCATAACAATCGCGGATAAAATGGTATTTAATCCGGATATGTTTAGCCTTTGAGTGATTTACTAAGTCTTTTTTTAATGCGATTGCGGCTTCATTATCACAGTAAATAGGGGTTTTAAGAAATTGCAAACCGTAGTCCACCATCTGTTGTTGGATCCAAAGAACCTGTGAGCAGCAGCTCGATGCTGAAACGTATTCTGCTTCACATGTGGATAGTGCAACTGCGGTCTGTTTCTTGCATTGCCAGGTCACGAGCCTGCTCCCCATAAACTGGCATCCAGCCATTGTGGATTTGTTGTCTTTGTCACAGCCGCCCCAATCTGCATCACTAAAAGTGATTAGGTCAAAATTATCATCATGAGGGTACCAAAGTCCTTTCGATGGACAATCCTTCAGATATCTAAGGATACGCTTGACAGCTGCAAGATGACTTTGTTTCGGCTTCGACTGATATCGTGCACAAAGACATGTTGCAAACATTATATCCGGTCTAGAGGCAGTGAGATACATCAGAGATCCGACGATTGCTCTGTATGTAAATGGATCAGTCAGCTCCCCCTTAGCGTCAACTCCAATCCCGTGATTAGGTTGTATTGGGGTATCCATCGGCTTCGAATCTTCCATCTGGAATCGGCTCAAGACTTCAGAAACGTATTTGGTCTGGTGAATAAAGATCCCCGTTGGTCTTTGCTCCACCTGCAAGCCTAGGAAAAACTGCATTTCTCCCATTGCGCTCATCTCGAACTCTTCCTGCATAACTTTTTCAAATTCCCTGCACAGAAGTTCGTTAGTAGACCCGAATATAATATCATCAACATAAATTTGCACAAGAAGCAAGTCATCTCCTGCTCGTTTCGTGAACAATGTGCAATCTACCAATCCGCGTTTGAATCCTTTCGAGAGAAGATACGTGCTCAGCTCCTCATACCATTGTCTCGGAGCTTGGTGCAACCCGTAGAGAGCTTTGTTTAACACATAAACCTTATCCCGGTGAATAGGGTCCTCAAAGCCTGGTGGTTGACCTACGTAAACTTCCTCTATGACCACACCGTAAAGAAATGCGCTCTTTACATCCATCTGATACACCTTGAATTTCTTCCAGGATGCAAACGCCAGAAACATTCGTATAGCTTCCAAGCGTGCAACAGGTGCATAGATTTCATTGTAGTCGATTCCCTCAACTTGATGAAAACCTTGAACAACCAAACGAGCTTTGTTTCTCACTATAACTCCTCTATCATCCTTTTTACACTTAAAAACCCATTTGGTTCCTATCTTCTTTCTTCCCGGGGGCAAATCTGTTAGCGTCCAAACTCCAAGTTTCTGAAATTGCAACAACTCTTCTTGCATCGCTTCCACCCAAGCATCATCCAAAAGGGCGTCCTTGTACGTCCGCGGCTCGACCTGCGAAACATAACAAGCGAAAGACCAGTCATTTTGAAAACCAGATTTTTGTATTTTGCCATATAAAGCAAGGTTGCCAATATTCTCTGGTGCATGAGCATTCCTCAATTGCCCTCTTGTCATAACGCTGCTACCAGGATCACCAATAACCTGTTCAAGCGGGTGTATTCGATGTATCCGAGATTCCGGATAATCAGGTACTTGCACTCCCGTTTGAGTAGTCAAATTCTCTGTAGAAACCAGATCATTACCCACATTTGATGATGAAGCACCATTTAGATTTGGGTTCACTAGTGGTGTCACTGTAGCATTGTCCAGAATTGCTTCACTTGTAGCATCATCGTCTTCATCTTCTGATTCCGATGAATTAAGCGTTGTTGAAGCTTCTTGGAACACTTCTTCTTCCATCACAGGAGCAGTGGTATCATTAGAAGCCGCTTGAGGATTCACGGTGATCGGACGCACTAACGGTGAAGTCACTACGTTTTCGACCTCGTAATATAAACGGAGTACAGCTTCTTCAACCATGCTATCTAGGTTGAATGATTCAAAGAAATCTCTTTGTAATCAAACATCCAGTCTGGACCGCCTCCCTGTACATTCTGAGTGTATCTTTGTACTTCGACATTAGCCCACTCCTCGACTTTTCTAGTTCTTTTGTTGAATACCCGTTTGAGTGGGGTTGCATATCCAACAAAATAGCCTTCTTCAGCCTTTGGTGCGAACTTCTCAGAAGGATTAAGCATTGTACACGGAGCTCCAAACGGTTCTAGATACTCTAGATTCGGCTTTCGGCGGTTCAACAGCTCATAAGAAGTTTTGCCAAACTTCTTCACCATTAAAACACGATTTAGAGTATAACATGCTGCGTAAATTGTTTCGTTCCAGAACATTACTGGAAGATTTGAGTCCGCAAGCATTGTTCTCGCCGTTTCGATTAGAGTCCTGTTTTTATGTTCTGCGACACCGTTCTGTTGGGGTGTGTACGTCGCACTGTATTCGTGATGAATTCCCTTGTTTTGACAAAGATCATCCATCTGAGCATTCTTGAACTCCGTCCCATTATCACTCCTGATTCTTTTGATCTTTAGACCATAGATATTCTCCAGACGAGTGAACAGAACTTTCAGGTTGTCAAACGTGTCGCTTTTCTGGTGTAAGCACATAACCCATGAGAATCTTGAGTAATCATCAGTCACCACAAGACAGTACAATTCCCCAGCATGACTTTTACGCTTGACCGGACCAAATAAATCCATGTGCAAACGCTCAAGCGGTAGTTCAACGGAATTGACTTTCTTTGGTCTATGGGTTTGTTTGTGCTGCTTACCCTTTTTACAACTAATACACTTGTCATTCAAATGAAAATGTTTCACATTAACTCCTGTGACAAGTTCATTTTTCACCAACTGGTTCATCTTTCTCAAATAAATATGTCCCATTCTCCTCTGCCACATGATTGATTCTTTTTCTGTAGCCTTGGAGAGGAAACACGTGACTTGGCCATGGGTGGTCATAGCTTTGGACATATCGAGAATATACAAATTGTTTACTCTCGGTACCTTTAGCATCACCCACTCTTTTGGAAGTTCAAAACCCGGTTTCAGGATGTAGCAAGATTTGTCGTCAAAATAAACAGAGAATTGTTTATCACAGATTTGGCTGACACTGAGTAGATTGTAATCTATCTGCTTCACATAAGATATCCGCTCAAATGTCACTACCCCATTGCTAACACTACCCTCCATCGTAATGTAGCCTCCTTTATTCCCCGCAAACGCTACGTAATCTCCATTTATATTCTTGATATCAAAAAGTAGCGTGAGATCCCCTGTCATGTGTCCAGAAGCTCCACTGTCAACAATCCAGAGACTGCTAACAGGGCCAGCTGGAGCTCCCTGCACATATCAAGTAGAAAAGTTAGATTTTTCGGGGGACCCAAGCCTGTTTGGTCTTGGGTCTTTGAACTGATTGTTTCAAAGATTCACTTGTTTCACAAACATCTTGGGTTTTAACAACCTCTTTCTTTTCACACTCAACTTTTCCTTTTTCAGATTTCACATTCTGTGAAGTTGAAGCACCCTCAGACCCCTTTGATGACCAAGACTGTTCAGTACGTTTCAAGATCCGGATCTGAGATTTTGAGGTCTCAGCCGGTTTCTTTACTTCGTCCTTGAATGTTACCTTCTTGGTTACCTTCTTTGATTTAACAGAGACAGGTCCAACTACTGGTTTGACATTAGGTTTAGCATGAACCCTTTTGTTTTCAGCAGTTGTGTTCACCAATGGTTTCTTCAATGGTTTCTCAGTGGCTATTCGGTTGTGTTTATCATAAGTCATCGGACGATTTTCCCTCTTTTTGAAAAAACTGTTTTGGTTATAATAAGGTGCTGGCTGAGGGAAAAACCGTCTTTGTGGATAACTGTAATTATCAACCGGATAGTCATATCTTTGCTTCATCTCCACCTCGTGCCTCTTGTGTCGTACATACGGGTAGGTGGCAAGTAAATGTCCCCTTTCCCCGCACTTAAAACACGCACGGTACTCTTCATAGTTTTCCTTGATGTTCGACTTAGAATAACTGGCAATGGGATATTGATCAACCATGCACTGTCTTCTTAAACTCTCAATAGCTGGGTCCTTTGAGTAAGTCGGTTCAATAAAACTATTTGACTTGTCTGCTGGTTTAACGAATTGTGTGACATTGACCTTTGCGTCTTTAGAATTATCTGAATGAATTTTCTTTAAAATGGCTGGAGGAATATCATTGGTTCGTTCATGTTTTGGAAACCAAATTGTACTTTCCTGCCAGATCTTTTCAATTTTAGAATAGTTTACAAATTGAATCGGATATTCGTCATCAGACATAATCTTATCGGAGCCTTGCATCCGATAGAAAACTTTTACAGGTTTATCACACGATTCGTTGTTCACTTCATTTGATTTTTCAGTTTTATTTTCAATTTTCCTTTCAACATTTTTAGCAACATTCTTTTCAACTTTCTTAACCACATTCTTTTCAACATTCTTATCAACAGACTTCTCAGCTTTCTTAGCAACATTCTTTGCTGATTGATTCTTTCTGTGTGCATTAGCCATGGGATGGACAATCTGAGATGGTGAGACCGGTTCAGTAGTGATGATGTGATTTTCATCAGGAATATCACTCACTTTCTCAACAACCGTCTCAGACTGTTCATCTTCTTCATCAGAATCATCAGCAGCTACCACACCTTCATTGTTCCCCAGAACAGGTCTAACATCAGAATACGGGTCTCCGACACTGGATGTGTTGGACTCGTTATCTGATGTAGAGTCAGATTTGACTAAGCTCTCTTGTGCTATCGCATGCAAATTATGGTTTTCGAACAACACCGGAGATGGGACAGCTTTGTAGTTTACACTACTCGACTGTGAAGGTTCTTCTATGATGTGGTCAACTACATAAGCAATGTGCTTATAGCTCTCTAACTTTTTGTTCACTTTTTCAGCGAAGCACTTGATGGTTGCCATTTCTAACTTTGTATTTTCCATTTCATTTATATAGTTGTTAATGGCAAGTTGCTTTAAAGACAAAGTCGTTTTCAATTCAGAAACATCCTTTTTGTAACCATCAAGTACTTTGTTGAATTCTTTTGCTTCCTTTTGATAAGTTTGACAGTTTATTTTAGCACTCTCAAGTTGTACCTTGAGTTGCTTATTTTCTTCTGTCAATCTATCAAAATCAGAACATTTATCACAAACTTGAGATTTAGATTGAGATTCAGTACTTACCGGTTTAGGTGGTTCTGTCATTGCCATCAGTGCGAAATGAGCTTCCTTCCCTGCAAAGAATTTTGAGTAATCAATCTTTGTGCAGGCATCATTAACCATGCAAGACTTGCGGGTCATTAAGAAATCTGCTTCAGCTAGCAACTGATCGATGTCATTGTCTAGTGAGTTCACACTAGCTTCTGAGTCAGAATCACTTTCCATGTCTGAGTAAGCCGAATCATATTGCTCCCCAACATCTGTGACAGAATCAAGAATCATTCCAGACTTCTTGTCTTCACACTCATCATTCACATCCTCATTCAACTCTTCTATTTTCAACTCCGTCAACTTTTCTGTCACAAAATCTTCTTCAATCTCCACATGTTCATCTAAACTCATCTTTTGTGCCACACAAGCCACATTTCCTATAGTAATCTCTTCCACTCCTAATTGTATACCCGTCCAATCAAAACCTTCATCTTTTTGGATCACAAGTGCTTGGTTTTGATTTTCAGGTTGGGTTTGGGTTTGTGTGTTAGGTGTAGAGATGGGAATAATAGTTCGGTTTGAATTCTGTTGTGTTTGATTTTAAGATGTGGATTGTCTAGTATTGGTATTTTGTTGTGTGTTTTGACGGGTCTGGTAGTTGTTTTGAGGTTGAAAGCTAGAAATGTTGGGACTGTTGTATGATACCTGGTTTTGGTTTTGGTTCTGTCGGTTTTGGTAGCTTGAGTTGAACGGGTTTCGATTACCTTGTTGAGCCGGCTGTGTACACTCTCTCTTGAAATGACCCTTCTCACCACAATTAAAACATGTGACCTTGGCTTTGTTAAAGCCATAAGTGGTGTTTGGAGAAGTAGAAAGGTCAGTTCTCCCTGTTTTCTGGATAAAATCAGTGGCTCTTCTCATGATGCTAGCAAACGCCCACTGTATATCCATAAGCTCCATTTCCTCTTTGTCGATTTGTGCATAGTCCTCATTAGTTAGATTGTTGTTCCCAATCTGACTAGCAACTAAACCGTTGTATGATGCAACTATTGCAGATACTAATGCTACATGTTGTTGAGCAATCTCAACAGTAACATTGTTAAGGTTAGAAGTCTCTAACACAATCGGACTTTGGTTTGATTGTGTTTGAGTGATCTGCATTTGGTTCATGTGAGGATTATATGGTTGTTGTTGAGATTGGCTGGCAGTGTAACAGGCAGCTTGTTGCATAGGTGAAAAAGGTGGGATGAAATTAGATGTTTGATAAGATTGTGGTGTATATGATGAAGTTTGGGCAAGATAGTTGATTGGTGCTTTGGTGGGTTCAACAACATTAGATACACAAGCAATATGAGGTGCAACGTTTGAAGTAGAGCTGGAAGTAGAAAGGGAAGTAGATGTACCACTTACATACAACTCTGGGTTCTGTGGAATCTGTGCTCTCTTTGCTTTCCTCTTCTCCTCCATCTCTTTGTTCTCCAGTTTTTGTATGAACTCATTGATAGTCCAATACTGGTGTGCATCTTTTTCTTTCAACACTTCAATGTGTTGGTTCCAATATGGTGGTAAAGCATCAGCAAATTTATCCACCAGTTCAGACATAGGTATGCAAATCTCATAACTCGAGAGCTCTGTGAGCAAGTGGCAATACCTTGGAACCAATTCTTTTAAAGTCTCGTTACCCATGTAACTAAAATTTTCGAACTCTTTGCGAAGCTCTTCCATTCTCAGCTTCCTAGTCTTCTTGTTACCATCATGTCTGTTTCTCAGCATATCCCACAACTGTTTTGAAGAAGTACATGATCCGAACTGATGCAGCAAGTCAGTGTTGATTGCCTGAGATAATTAAGAAAACGCCTTTTCCTCGATCGCGAACTTCTTCTTCTCATCATCACTTAAGTTCTCCAATGGTATAGGTTCACCAGTGTTCTCCAGAATAGGAGCAACATAACCTTTCACTATCATCTGCCATGCCTCGGCTCCCTCTAAGCCTTGTCCTTCCACATGTATCTTGAACTTGGTCTTCCATGTGTTATAGTCAATCATATCCATGAGCTTTGGTGGACGATTTCCACTGCCTGATGATAGATCATGAATGAGTGTAGATATGGCATTGGTCGTCTGTGAGTGAACGGCAGCTGCTGCTACTCCCTAATAGTCGCCAATTGGTTGCTGTAATGGTTGCACAACTTGGTGAGGAGTAGAACTAGTCATAGCCATGTAGTTGATTGGCTGAGATGGTTGACTAGTCTTCTGGGCTGCAACTATCCATGGATCTCTGGTTGTTTGTTGCTGTGGTGCTGGATTAGGTCTTGGTGTAGTTGGAAAGTTCCACATCTTAACCTGAAAATGTTTAAACACGAAAAGATTAGAAAACTTTAAAACAGTTTACTCCTTCGTATGAGTCGAATGGTCGAATGAGAGAAAAAGTTATCCTTCGACCGTTTTCAAAGGTACGAATGTAAACTATAACAAACACAAATCTCCTTCGACCGTTTGTTCCCTCCTTCGACCGTTCGATTGGTCGAATGAAACTCTAATGGTCGAATGTACAACAATAAGCTATGAAACTCTACGTTCGACCACAAAATCAACACCTTCGACCAAAAATCCACTCGTTCGACCAAAAATCCACTCGTTCGACCAAAATTACTCACACATTCGACCGTTCTCTCTAGGTTCGACCCTGCTCTTTCAAAAACGGTTATTCTTTGAAAATCGGTTAATTTTGATCATGTTTATCAAATGTTGATAGATTTTGATGATTTTAATCAGGTTTTGATCCGGAATTGATTTGGAACAAGTTTATCAAAGAGAATTATCCATTTTAACCATGAAAACAAGTTCTAATCAATCAAAAACTCATCAAATCAGTTTGTTCTATGAAAACAGAAACTTTTTGACCAAAATTGGGTCCAAATCAACTGAGAAACTATCAATTTGTGATTGTTTGATCCAGAATGGCTCTGATACCACTTTGTATGTGCTTAAGGATCGATAAATCTACAAAGAAATGATCAAACAAGTTTGATTTAGGTGCGGAAACCCTAAACCAATCACAAAATGATAATCAATCAGATCAAAACAAACAAATCATCATTCAAATCTTTTCTCATTAATAAACAACTCAATTACACGTTAATATGATCAAAACATTAAAGACACAACGTGAATTAAGCTTAACAAAACTCTAGAGAGACACGCTGAAAATGGAGGGAACAATAATGACTGAAATTACATTCAAAAAATTAGTTTGACCTATTTATAGGCTGCACATTCGCCCATCACGTAGGTGCGAATGTGCACATTCGACCAAACCAACCGGTCGAACCAAGCATATATAACAAACTAACTCTACATTCGCCTCCTGTCTCTCCTTCGTATGATCTTTCTCCTTCGCACCCTTTAGTATCTTCCTTCGCCCATTCGACTCAAAACAAAACACATGTTTATTGTAAATCCAAAGCATTAGTCGCCTAAATGCATCTACAGGTTCCTAGTTATAGTCTAGGTCATTTACTAATAACCTAATTCCCTATAACCATAGCTTTGATACCAATCTGTAACACCCCAACCGATGGCGTAAACATTGAGGTGTCACGTAGTGACAATTGTTCAAAAGCTCATGGTACTAAAGTGTAAATATTTTATTCAATGCTACAAGTTAAAATTACAGATATCATCAAGTACAAATAC
The DNA here is from genome assembly GCA_028751855.1 of Ambrosia trifida. NCBI lineage: Eukaryota > Viridiplantae > Streptophyta > Magnoliopsida > Asterales > Asteraceae > Ambrosia > Ambrosia trifida. Next base: position 51,411,786 of record CM054125.1, read on the forward strand.
TATTCCACATGTTGTCTTGATTAAGTCTTTACTAAGTCCACATGTCCTACATGACATATCTCAACAATCAACCTGAAACATGTACGAAAATATTTTGTCAACATAAATAATGTTGGTGAGCATACTCAGTTTGTATACGTATAATATAAGTTTAAAGAAAATGATTTACAATTCATATGTCATGATTCATTCAAGGCAAATATGGAAAACACGTAAGCACACAATACGGGTCAAAATCAAACCTCTTATGTGACAAAGTTTAATACATTAACAATGACCTAGGACTTCCCACCACCATAGGTACTTTCCACTAGGCGAGTTGTCAATTCAAATAGCTCTATCCATTGTTAAAGTCGGCTTGTACGGAGTTAATGATTTCGTAATGATTGCAAGTATACTACGTTTATGTTTAAGCATAAAGCACAAGAATTCAATGCATAACACGTGTATGAATCGTATGTAAAAATGATTACGAATATGTGTAAGTGTAAGTTTCATAGGTGTACATGTTTCACCCCAAAAGTGTAAGAAAAACAAAAAGGGGATATGTATACTCACAGTTTTGCTAAGCGTGATAAACCCAAACAGGACTCGACACAAGATAAAACTTGGGAATATCGAAGAACTCAACCTATACGTATAAGAATACCAATGAGGGAAAAGACTTTAAAAGTCTAAAGCATCTAGAATCTAAGGGAGGCTTATTGTAACACCCCAACCGATGGAGGAAACATCGAGGTGTCACGTAGTGACGATTGTTCAATAGCTCATGGACTAGAAATGTAAATTTGAATACATTGAATTTAATAATTTATTACATTAAAAGAAATACAATAATTATGACTAGCAAACTAAACTAAGATACAGTAATCTCAATCTAAGTCTATGTTCCAAATGCTTGGAAGTAATCTCATAAGAACCTGAAACATGTACGAAAATGATTTGGTCAATACAAAATGTATTGGTGAGCATACCCTGTTTGAATAAATATAGTAGGAAAAGTGTTTAGCAATTCATGTGCAGTACCATTTGCAATTATGTAATAAGTAATATCCGTTCAAAATCAACCCTATGTAAAGAAAAGCAGATATATATAGTATGCGCTAGTAGTAATGTAATACATAGCAATGACAAGGACTCTCAACAGAGTCACAAGGGTATATACCATAGTACTATTCATTGAAATGCCAGGCCGCAACGGTTAATGATTTGACAAGTCATAGATACACGAAATGACACAAGCAAACACACATAAGAATTGCTATTTTAGTAAAAGGAAATAGAAACTTGATAGTAAGTACATGAGTCACCCCAAAATAGTAAAACGGTAAAAAGGGGAAAAGATATACTCACCTCTAGCAAGCAAAATGAATCCACTAATGAAGCGATCAATACAAAAGGAAACTCCAATGAATTCAACCTATATAAGTAGTATAAAGGTATTGAAATTTTGAATACTTAAAGTCGCATTCTAGGAAATTTATAGTATTTTTTTATTATATAATTATATCTAGGTTTTTTTTATATTATTCTACCAACCTTTAATTCCAACGTTCATAAGGTGTTGAAAAAAAAAACTAAAATGAAATAATACAAAGAATAAGATAGTGATGTTTCACAAAACAAAATGATTCATGCACTTTTTTTTTAGCATGGACTCCAATTTGAAATAATAATAATAATAATAATAATAATAATAATAATAATAATAATAATAATAATAATAATAATAATAATAATAATAATAATAATAATAAAAAAATAATAAATTGAGTAATGGTTGTTTGCACGTGGCCAACACATGATGAATTTGGTATAAGTTGATTTAAAACATAACAAACTAGAAAGAAAGAATTTATCATCTTCTTCATTATTATTAATAACAAAACAGGTTTTCGAAGAACTCATGTTTTCCATTTGGTTTATTTTATGAAGCTCTATGGGTGTCTTACAAGTGAGATAAATGTAACGGGAACTACGTTACCTCTGTGGTGATGAGAAAAACACTCATACATGAACGTTTATGGAGCCGGGTCTGAGATTCGAAGTACAAAGTGGAGGTGGTCTACGGTGATTTGTGGTGGCTGTGAAACCAATAATCGATGACAATATTCGAGGAGCAACGGCGGCTTCATGATTTGTTGCATCTGCCTGTGGTGAAACATCTAGTGCGACGGCGATAACCGAACAATAGTAAGAATATGATGGCTCATGGAAGTAAGTCGGATGGTTCGAGGAGTTGTGGTGTGGCGACCATCTTCCGCTATTTTCTTGGTGTATAGCCGATGGCTTTGCTTTTAGGTGAGTAACCTTAGGCGAGGATTAGAAAAAGGCTACGATGTTTGTGAGATTTATTTGTCAAATTAGTTTAAGTGAGCAAATGATTTTGGTGGTTTTAAAATGACATTCAATTGGTTGTAGGTTATTTGTTTAAAACCATTTAATGGCATTCCACACGCTAGCGGGTATGGATTCGGAAAGAACGACGGTTTCTTAGAAGTTGACAACCAGTTTCCATTTACGTTTTTTAGATTTAAAACTTGTATAGACTTTGTTACTACTACCCATTTTAAATCCTAATAAATATCATTTAAGATTTTGGAGTTTACAAAGTAGTAAATAAAATTCATTGATTTAAAGATGAACTTTTATAATCAATTCAATTTACGGGGACTCGAAGTGTAATTACAATAAAAAAACTAAGGGCTAAAATTGAAAACTTGCTAAAAGATGAGGGTGACGGATGTCACACTTATGTGGGGAAAATGAAGTTTTACGATAATTCGAATTTAATAATAATTTTGTATTCAAAAAGTTTAACATGATTTAAGTTCAAGTTATACATAAGAAATTAATTATTACTATTTATATATTCTGGATAAAAATATTCCAAGTAATTTATCCAAAGATTTTAGTAAATTCTTTTAACTAAAATATATAATAATAATTAAAGTTTATTACGCAAATGAATATAAATTACACAAATGAATCCAACGATAACACTTATAGTTTTCCAACTCAAGAATATTTCTGTTTTATAAGAAAAAAAATGTATATAAAACAGATTTTATAAATTATACATAATTAAATGATTTATTATGCCTAATAAAGCATAAATAGGATTAAAAATACAAGAGATAATCCAAAAATAATATTTTCACGAAAAGAATTATTTTATGATGTATAATAATGAATATAATTTTCCCATAAATTTTCTCAATTTATTTGCATTTAAAACTGATTTAATGATTTAAAATCATGTTTAAATGATTAAAAATAGGAAAATCAATAAAATAAATGTTTTCTTAACTAACAACTTTTATTTCGGTTTCAAATGATTAGAAAATAACTCCCAAAAAAATTTGAGCTTAAAATTATGAAAAATGAACTTTTAATCAATTAGTTATGATTAAAACAATTTAAATTAATAAAAATATGAAAATAAATTATTTTCCAAAAACTAAAAATATGATAATTTTCTATGAGGTGTTAAGATACTACACCTAAATTTTCATAATTTGTGAAGCAAAAATGAATTTTCTATGAATATTATAAGTTTTATGATTATAATAATGTATTAAAATAACAAATAACAATAACAATAAACAAAAAAAATAAAAAAAAAAAAAACGAAACTCAAAAGGGCACGCCTGGGTTCGAACCCGGGTACATTTTTTGAACATCAACACACATAACCACTCCACCACAAGTCTGACTTGGTGAAGAAACTTAAATCAAAACATATTTATATTATATACAAACTTCATCTTCTTCCCCAAACCTCCTAAACGAAACCCTAACCCTAGATCAATATCAAAACATCTAATTCGATGTTGTTAGCCCTCAAATTCATAGGGCTTCTGATCAGAATCAAGTAATAACTAAAATGGCATATAAAGAATTGGCTTACAGGATCGATTCGGATGATAATTGGTGAGGTCGACCACAAGAAAAACAAAACCATGATTCAGAGGTGTTTAACACGTCTCAAGGTGCAAAAGATAGAGGGTTATTTGTCAGCCAGAGGTCCTGATTGCGATTATACAAACAATTTATAGTTATAACGCGTTTATGTAACGTTTGCTCATGATAAGCCCATGTCGACGGTTACCCTCCTTGAACCCGGTTATTGTGCGATTAAGACATGTTAATAGACCCTTTTAATCTTGAAAACAGTTGATTATTAATGTAGAAACGTTAAATAATCATTAAGACGGTTTAAAAGTAGTAAAACCTTGTTGTTTGAACTTGCCGTAGTCGGCCGGAAGTTGGTCGGATTTTTGGCCGGAAAAGCGACCAAGAAGAGAGCGAGTGAAATGAGTTTTTATACTTTCTTTAATTGGCAAGAATGGTCCCTCAAGTTAGTTTGTGTCAAATTTATTATGTTTTTCTTAATAAAAGCTTAAGAAAAATTAAGTTATATAAACCAAAAAACCTTAAAGCATAAAAATTAAAATCCTCTTATTAACTTTACGCTATATACTTTATGTTTGTTTCCATTTTGAATTTAAATCTTAACATTTTCCTGAAATTCCTTCGAAAGTGTACATACATTTAAAATAACATAAAAATATGTAAAGTTTACCATTAACCCTTAAAAGAGCAATTTTTTTTTGCCAACGTTCAGCGAAACACGTTTACTTAGCGACTCGTTATACATATATGATTAATTCGAAGCACAAATTCAAACAAGGATGTACGATCAACAAAATTTAACGTTTTATTAAAACCCAAAAACAATCAAAGTGCGAGGACTAATAATGTAAATACAATAAAGCCAAGGAAACGTGCAATTGTCACAAAAGGTTAGGCATCAAACTTTCCATGTTTGCGACTGCAAGGCATGCATTAGCTCAAGTTCTGTGATGCAACCGCGTCATTGATGATTTATCACTTCGAGGAAGCACACAACCACATGCTTGTGCCCTCGTACAATAGAGATCTAACCAAACTAGGACAAAGGTTGGATTTGGCGACAAAGGAATTTATTCACTGGGTCAGCCTTAACAAAGTAAGGCCAACAGCCGCGCACACAATCCAGGTTAGTTTAAAAGGGGGCATCACAATGTCAAGGGTACCCTAGCGGACTTTAACAACTTTGCAAAGAGTATTCGAATGTTCATTGGTGATAGAGATTCTCAACTGATGATCGACAAGTTGAATGACAGAGTGAAGCATTTAACGAATTTCTCTTTCAAGTATAGTCTTGTAAATGGTGAGCTAAGGTATCTTTTCTGGGCTGAAGAGATATCTAAGATCAATTATCAAGCTTTTGGTGATGTCCTTGCATTTGATGCAACATACCAAACCAATAAGTAAGTTGTTGTACTAAACTCGATTATGATTCACATTTTTTTTTGGTTTCCATAGTTTTTTTAACATTTTTGTGTTTTAACCTATTCAAGTTCAATATGACATTCGTCCCCTTCACCGGGGTAGGCAAAAACAAATGGTGCTTTCCCTCCGTTGTCATTCGAAAAGCAATATGCTACGGTGTACTCTCAAACAATATTCAAGGAAGTTCGCAAGAAAATGCAGAAAGGGTTGTTGTACTGTTTTATCACCAAACAAGATGAAGTGGACGGTAATCAGGTGTACACTGTCACACACCCTTACAAGCAGATTGATGTGGTCAACGATTTTATGGTACACCACCCCCTTGATGATGTGAATTTTTTTATGCTTAACACTTGCAGTTTTTTATGTTCACGTTTATAACTATTTATTTGTTTTTTTTTTCTTTTTGAACCCCCCCCCCCCAATCCCAAATCCTCACAGGTGAAGGTTGATACTGCTAAGGAAACAACCACATGCTCATGCAGTGGATGGATCCGCATTGGATATCTGTGTCGCCATATTTTCTATGTTTTCAAATACACCAAAGTAGAGGCAATCCCAAAGAAGTACATACTTGATCACTGGAGCGCGCTCCCAAAATCTGTGTTTAGTATAAACTCTTGTAAGGGGGTTAATAAGAGCGACAACGCCGTTATGCGTAATGAGCTTTTTGAGATGTTTTCCCAGTGTGTTGATCAAGTAAGCTTACTCTCTGATCTTAAAGGTAGAAGGGACCTCATAATCAGACTCCTCATCGTTGAATGCGAGGAATCCATCAACAGTAGGCATAAAGGTCCTCTTACGTGCCTAAGATCCCCTCAGTAGCTTCTTCCTGGGCGGCTCTGGGTCTGTTGGGGCTAGTGCCGATGCCGGTGCTGGAGTTGGCACTGGTATTGGTGCTGGCGCTGGCGCTGGGGCTGGTGGAGCAGGTGGAGGGTGAGCTCACTCCCTAGGGGTATACATCTCACGTACCCCACCAGGAATCTTGCGAAAGGAGCAGAATGAGGGCACATGTGGCTCAACTGGTGGTGCTGCTGCGGGGTGGAGCCTCTAGTATGTCCTCGTCATCTTAGACTGGGTGATCTCCCTGTGCATCCAACTCCTAGACGTCCTCCTCCAGGTCAAAGACCAAGTAGTCGAGCTCCTCATCATTTGAGCTGTCGAGTACAACCAGAATGTCCTCCTCGTTGTCGGGTAAGATAACAAGGTCGATGCGTGGCACCATGATCCTGTAAACCAATAGCACATGTGGGTGTGAGTAATCATGCAACTTGATCACAAACTTATCTAAATGCAAATGCACGATGTGTCTGACATGGAACTTGCGGAGCGCATTGGGATGTGGGATATTTTTCCATCTCATGAAAACATTTCAAAAATCATTTATGTTATAGTTTGACTCAAAAAGAATCTCATTTCGCTATAACCTTGTGCTCTGATACCAACCTGTCACACCCCGCCAAGGCGGAAAGGCGAGATGTAACTTCGAAAGGTTTTCAAGCACACAAGTCATGGAAGCATCAAATTCATAATTCAGGAGATATATTAAAAGACGGTAGTGTTTAACATAAATAAACAAAACATTGTCATAAAACCATTGTTTAAAATGACATGTGTAAAACCATTCCCAAAACAAGGTTCACAAAATCCCCGAGATGCTCGTGTTCGACTCCAAGTTCCATATTTTCTCAACTAATTGCCTGATAAACATGCAATTAAAATATGTCAACAATTAAGTTGGGGAGGCCACGGGTTTTGAAATCTATATAAACCAAGGGTGACTGGATCATTGTCTAGCTAGGACAATAATCATCATGTGACTGTCATGAGCCCGTAACCAAACCTTAACGAATGTTGTGCCTCGCCCATTGTACACTAAAGACAGTGAATGTAAAGTGAAATACAAGCACTCTGTTGATATCTGTCATTTAGTTAGAGCGACTAACCAAGACTGGGGTTGTCAATCCAATAGATCTATTCCGGTGTTTCAAAGCTAAGTCCATAGCTAATGGTTACAGTATAATGTATGACACGAGGGCTTATGAGTACTCTGAACCTTTATGTCTCATGATCACATAATATTTAAAAATGTAGTTGAACTTGTACACATGTTTTCCCCCGAAAAAAGTATGAAAACAGTAAAAATGGGTCGTGGGAACTCACCTGATATCTGAATGCTAAGTCTGACTGAATCTGGTATGAAAATGTCTGAACAATGGTGCCCTAGATTCACATAAGGACAACTTAGGTCTATGTATTGTACAGTTTACCATGCAATTGCTCACCAGACTTGTACTTTTATGGACTGTGTGTTTTTGTATGACTGTTCATATATGGCACACACTGTATGTGTTGGAAAAGAACATTTTTGTTGTTATTTGTGGCTATGATTAACCATTTGTGGTAAAACTAATGTCTTGGTTTTCTTTATGTTATCATATGGCATATGTGTGTGGTCATTTGTATCCAAAAGTGGCACGTTGACATATATTTCGGCCATTTTGTATCAAAATAACACATTCATGTATTTTGCCCTTGTTAACACATACATTTTGGTCATTAACATAAGTTTTAAAGAAAGTCCTAGTGTTAAAGCTACTTAACATATGTTTTCGGTGTATTAATACATGTTTCCAAAATTACCTTTATGTATATATGTCAAACTTTAGTTCCAAAAATGATTGATATGGTCTCTAAACATGCCTATACACACACGCATATACTCGTGTGTATCTGTGTGAGTACGTGTGTCCATATATGTGTGTTTATACATGTAGATACATACCACATGTGTGTATACATATAAGTGTGTGTTCTTTATGAAATTCCTATAACATTTGAGTGCCATAATCGATTATTTTAAGCATGTTATTGTTACGTATGTGTGTGCGTGTGTTGGTAGGGGCCGGGTAAACCTCTCATGGGTAGAAACATGCATTAAAAGAAAACACAAGATAGTTTGTTTACATACCCCAACAATAAGCCTTAGAACAATGATTGGATCAATTTATAGCCAGTTTCTCCACTCTACAATCTCCAAACTCCAAGGAAATGACTCGTGTGGGCTGTGATGATGGTGTTCGAACGAGATATGAGTCGGGTGTGGGGATTTTGGGTTCGGCCGAGGGGTTCTCTAAGGGAAAGGAAGGTTATAAATGTGTTAATGTGTTTAGTATGTTTGTTGCAATCATTGGCCTCTTGCTTCATCTTTATAGCTGAGAGAGGCAGGGAAAAGAAAGCTTGGGATTGGCTTATTAACAAGGTAAGTTAACACACATGGGATCTAGTGTTTAAAAAGTTGGTTTCCTATCTTGTATAAGTGGTTGACCAATGTTTTTGGATGGTTTGTGTAGGGTGGCTTCTAGCCGATCATGGGGAAGGGACATGGATACAATGGGAAGGTCAACATGCATAGGGTTTCATTATGGGAAGATATAGGCATCCATGTTAGCGTATCTTCCAGATTTGAGTGTCTAGTGGATAAGCTTGGTGAGTAGATGATGAGTGTATGTATATATGCGATTGTTTGTATTGGTGTATAGGTGGATTGTTCATCAGAATACAAGCGTGTGTGTGTGTGTGTGTGAGGTGTGTGTGACTTGTGTAGTCTAGGAAGTGTCCAAAATCAATTCACACATGCTTCTTCTTGGGAATGTGTGAGCCGAAACACATAGGGAAATAACAAGGTGATTTTGGCAAGTCAACTTATGTAAGTTTGGGAGTATAGGGTGGCTTATGTTCCAATTGTGGCAATAGTCTTGGTTTTGTGTGATTGTGGGGTGTGTACATGTGCTTGTGTTCGATCGCATGTATGTATGTATATGGGAGAATGGTTCAACAATGTGATATCATGTATGTGTGTGGCATGTGTAGGGTTTTGTTATTATACCATCCATATTAACACTTCATGGGACATGTAAACACTTATATATATATATATAATGTTCATCTCGTGGTTTAATCTATGTTACCACTTGTGCCCATGTCTAGGCCGGTTGAATAATATATATGTGACATTGTGAATTATTATTGATGTCGTGTTATTCACATAGTGTTTTCTGTGTTAATTCCATTTTAACATATGTTGAATTGTTTAGTTCACTCATGGCTCATATGTTTTTTAGGGTGAAATCTATGAATGGTGAAATCTCATGATTTCTTGTGTTGGACATTCACAAAATGTCTTGTGAATGTACGGGGTTGCATGGGTAAATAGGCCTCTGTAATGGATTCCTGAACTATTATGGGCTTGCTAGATTCAGGGTGACACGTGTATTGTAATAAAATGTCTAGTGCATGAATGTAATTGACAAAATGGTGATTGGGTGTACGGATCTTGACCTGGAAATCTGGCGGGTGTCACAACATGTCTATCAACCCTTGGGGCGGCCTGAACACCTTTGCGTTACGCGCGTGATGCTGTGGTCTTTGTTGTGCCCACGTGCAACCCACTCACTTTTCATCTCCCTAATGGGTGTCTGCCCTGTTGCTGCCCTTGACCAGCTATGGCGTGGGGGTTGCGAGGTTTGTGATGGTGTTAGGATCTGAGTTTGTTTGTTTTGATTGTTTAACTAAATGATGGAAATAATGAAATGAAAGTAGAATGAAAGTGCAGCGGAATAATAAACTGTAAATCAAAACAAGAGAGTAAATGTTTTTAGATCGAATGCTTTCATTAACTCAAAGATTACAATCGTACAATTACTCCCCCTCAGCCTGATCACACAGTGTTTGTCAGAGAGAATGTTTTGTGTGTGATGCAATAGAACAGTACAAGCACTGTTCTATTTATAGACAGACTCAAAGCACTGATGACCTAGGCTGACGTCACCTAAGACAGTGACCTCTAACAGAATAACAAACATAAACATCTGCCTATTACAAACTACTGTTACATTGAAAACACTGATATTAAACAGCTGTTGAAGATAAACTCTGATGGTCTTGTATCCACTGCTGGAGCCTAAGTGCTGTTGGTTCCAGCAGTGCTTTGGTCTTCAGTACTTGTATCAGCAGTTGCTCTTCATCAGACCTTTGGTCAGCAGTTGTTCTTCATCAGTTGTTTCCTCAGCAGTTCTTTATATCAGCAGTTGTTGAGCAGTTGTTTGGATAGAACAGTAGTTAGGGTCAGCAGTCTTTTGGGAGAAGCAAGTTGTAAAGACTGTTTATTAAAGGATCAAACTGATAGCATGTTTTGGCTTTCTAATCATCTGTTCTTCTCCAGGTCAGCAGACCCAACAATCTCCCCCTAGAACAGATGATGCCAAAACTCAGCTTTATTTATTGATCTTTATTCCTCATCAGACTTTCTCTGATTTGACCTTTGAATTGTAGTTCAAAGTTCAGAGCAAATAAGTCTTCTTCATCTCTTTCTAGATCCAGATTTAGCAATGCTTGGTGATCTTCTGCACATAGGCTGTAAGCATCATCCATGCTGATCTTCTGAACCCTTCCATCTGACCTGAGCAATGTCAATTCGTGGTTGTCTTTGTTGACCTTCCACTTTAGAATTTTTGAGTCAGTGGATTTGCTGAGATGAACTTTTATTCTTGATGAGTTGGGTGAAGGAGGTCTTCCAATGAGTTCTCTGAGTTTCTCTGTTGTAGGATCAGAGAAATAATGTATTTGATTGAAGAGCCCTTCCTTGATGAATGTATCAGCAAACTTTCTTTGATCTTCCTCTGACATCTCCTTCTGCTTCTTGAACTGTCTACTTGCAGCAGCTGTGAGATCAGAGGTTTCAAGTAAGCTGTCAAGATTAAAAGTCTGTTGGGGTCTCTTCATCATTGGCTCATCAGTGTAAATTGGTTTTCTTGGAAGGCTGGGATCCTTCTTTCTATTTTCTTCCAGACTTTTGTAGGTTTCAACCAGCCTTAACTCAGACCATCTGGAAATAGACCTCATCTCCCCATAGTTGGCAGCTACAATCTCTTGCCTCATCCTTTTGAATTTCAAGGCTCTGACTGGGTCTCTGCCTTTTCCAAAATTAGGAGTGGAGACTTTAGCTTTGGGGTCTTTGGCCATTTCTTCAATTCTGAGTAGTTCTTCTCTCAAAGCATGAGTAGTCCAACCATTGAACTGCTTTTTGTTTGCTTTGTAAGGCTTGGTTGCCATTATCTGTTCAAGAAGAGATTCCCTTACCTCCTTTTCCAAATCAACACTGAGAGGCATGGAGGACATGGAATTGCTCAGGGTCTTAGCAAAATCTTCAATCCTTCTGAGTTTGCTAAGCTCTGCTGAATGGATGCCCTGAGCAGTCCTGTCATCCTTCCCTTTGCATTTCTCCCTGATGATGGCATCCACCTGCTCACCCTTGTATTTCAGATAAGTATCAATATTGAGGGGAACAGGGAAGTTTGGGAGAGATGGGAAGGATCTTTCAGATGGCTGTTCAGTATTGTAGAAGGATTGTAATTCCCCCTTGAGTAGATCAAGTTCAAGGGGATACTGAACAACCAATGGTGTAATGGTTGGTGGTGGTCTATGGGATTTGAACTTGGATGTATGTGGTGAGAATGATGTGATTGGAATAGCTGTGATGGGAGGAGTGGATTGGGCAGTTGAAATGGTGGTTGGTGATGTGTGTATATTTTCATCATGCACAACAAAGGTTGATTTTCTCTTCCTTGTGTACATGATTTTTGGTGAAGGTGATTTGGTAGCAGTGGTTGGATTAACATATGTTGGCCTTTTAGTAGAACCAGCAGATGTTGGGGTTTTGGCTGGTGATGTAGGTTTGGTGGTTGTTTGTTCAGGTGTATGTGTTGGTTTGGGTACAGTGGTTTCAGTGTTTTGGGTAGTTTCAGTGTTTTGGGTGACAGTGGTTTCAGTAGCAGTGGTTTTATCAACAGAGGTGTTCAACTTAGATGGTGGTTTTCTAACATGCTTGGCAGGTCTTTTCATCCTTTTAGAGGATCCCACATCTTCAGTTTCCCTTTGTTGTTTCTTTTTGAGTTTAATTAATGACTCTGCTTTAACTTCCAAAGTGTCAGCTCTTTTCTGTTTCTCTTGAGCAGCTTTTTCAGCTTCTATGTTTGCAGAGTCATCTACTGCTTTATTCTTCTCACTGGTTTGTTGTGGTGGTTGTTGTGGTGGTGCTGTTGTTGCTTGTTGTTGTTGTAGAGCTGATTTGGTAGACTCTGGTTTCTTGGCAGACTTGGCTTGGCCTTTTTGAGAAGGAGGACAACCAAAAGGATCTAGTTTTGGTAGCCTATCTCTGCCACTCTCCCCCTTTTTGGCATCATCAGCCGTGAAAGCATCATCATTTTCATCCCTGAGGATGGTGGTAGGGGCAGAGCCAGTAGTCTTCAGCAGGTGATCCTTGATGGCTTTGATATCAGCATGGGTATCTTTGTACCTTGCATCTACCATATTCCTGATCTCAGCCATGTAAGTTTCATGTGTCTGATCAGCCAATTTTCTGTGAGCTATGATGATGGGGGAAACTGATTTCCATAACTCATTGGCTATATCAGCTGTGGATGGTTGACTCTTGGAAAGATCTGCAATTGAGCTCAGTAGAAGCTTGACATCAGATTTGATGTCAGCAACAGAGGTTTCAATGACAGAAACTCTGTCCGTCAATTCTTGGTATTTTGACCCATCTCCTAAATTAATAGGATCATCTGAGTCCCTACCAGTGGTAGTTCTACCTGATTCAGGCCTAATAGGTGAATCAGATGCCCCTTTGTCTTGGTACTGGGGACTTCCAACTGTTTTTGGAGACACTATAGTGGCTTCAACAGTTGTTGCCTTCAAGGGAGTCTTAGCTATGTAATCACTGTCCTGATGTGAGACAATGGTCTCTACATCAGTAGTGGTTGCTCCACTTGAAAACTCACCTAGAGTTTCATTGAACTCAGGTGGTGTAACCTCCTCTTCTGTTTGTGGGATAGCAGATTGAATATTCTCAGGGCCAGTCACTTGTTGGAGTATACTCTCAGTGACAGGTGGAAGAGAGGAACTGGGATCTTCCTGAGATTTGTTAATTGCTTCAAACAGAGGTTGCATTGTTTGTGGGACATGTGATGGTGAGGGTGAAGGAGTAACAAGAGAATTAGCCCTGGGAGAGGGGCTTGTGAACATATGGTCAAGTGACTCAAATGTATCATGATGTGTGTCCCCTTGGCTTACAACATGATCCTTTTGAGAGGATTCATGAGGAGTTTGGTTAGGTGGAGGTATGTCCAACTGTTGTGAGGAAGTAACAACAGTGGTTTCAGGTTGCTTTTGTTGTGCAACAGAGGTTTCTTCTGGTACCTCATCATCCAGAAGCCTCATTTGTGGTTGAGTGGAGGTTTTTGTGGATGGATGTTTCATTTTGGAAGTGGCTGGTGTGGGTTTCACAGCACTGGATGTAGTGCCATGACCACCAGGAGCAGTGGGCTCAACAACAGAGGTTTTGACAACAGTTGTTGCCTTTGTCCTCTTTGTTTGTGTTTTGGAAACTTTTGACACTTTAGACACTTTTTCTTGGGTGCTTCCACCCAGCATTCTTGTGAAAGTTTCATCAGTTAAGCTTTTCATTTGCATAGCCTCACCCTTTTTGAAAACTTTTTCTGGTAAGACGTTTTGTAAGATTACACTAAGAATTCTTGGGTAAATAAGAAAAGCATTGTTTGACCCAGACTTGACTGCTTTCACATTTGATACCAAGTCCATGAACAATCCCTGGGAAAGATTGAAGTCAGAGTTTGACAACATAGCATAACCCAGATATTGCATCCTCAATGGAATTTCATTAAAGGATGTGGACTTAGCAGAGACACAAAGAAGAAGAGTATGGAAGAAAAATTTCATGACTGGAGGGAAAAACTTTTTGAAAAGAGTTGATCCAGTCATCTGACCATCATACCCTCTTTCTTGGAACTCAGTGTGAAGCTCTGTTTTAGTAAAGGAATCCTTAACTGCCAGGTCATTCAGTGTGAAGGTTGTGGATAGGATTTCAGGGGTAATGACGATACTGGTTTCTCCAATTTTGGAAATAATGGAGGTAGGCTTTTTGTCTTGTAGTAGAAACTCAGCATTCAACCAAAATTCTTGGAGTGTATCAAGATAAATGGGGGCGTTAGCGGTTAGGATGGGTAAGTATTTGGAGTTAAGGAAAATATCGATGGTGGAATGAAATGGAGTGTTGTCATCTGTTTTAATCTGATAGGGGAGACAGTTGTGTGTAGCTTTGGCTTGAAGATCCATTGTAATGGATTTCGAAGGTGAAAATGATTGAAGATTGATGAAGGGTTTGAGAATGAAGAAGGCGGTTTACAGTATTTTGAATACAATGAGACAGTGTAACATCTGTTGTGGTAAAACAGGGTTTTTATAGGCTCAATGAAACCGCTGATGTGGCCAAACCTCTGCTTATATGAGCAGACGTGGCAATCATCTGATGGATGTAACATCTGGTGGAGAACAGCTGTTTTTGGTAAACAACTGATACAAACAGCTGATGGATCCAACTGTTGTGTTTTTTTTTTTTTTTAGATATTATATATATATATATATATATATATATATATATAGGCGGACAGTTGTTTTATCTGAACAGATGTTCTGAAACAGATTTTTCAACTAACAGTTGTTTTATCTGATCAGATGTTTTGAAACAGACTTTTCAACCAACAGTGGATATGAATGAAACAGTGGTTGTTTTATCTGAACAGATGTTATAAACAGATTTTTCAACCAAACAGCTATTTAAAAAATTGATTTTCTGAAACATTTTATTATGATTTATAGAAAATTTATTTGTTTAATCCATGTTTAACATACCAATTCTGGAAATCAGATTTGTAAAGGTAGATGTGTCTAAAGCTTTTGTTAACACATCTGCCAACTGATCCTCTGTTGGAACATGGTGTAAAGAAATCAAACCTTTTTCATAGCTGTCTCTGACAAAATGATGTCTTATGTCAATGTGCTTGGTAGTGGAATGAGAAACTGGATTCTTGATGATATTTTCAGCAGCTTGGCTGTCCAACATGAGTGGAGTCCTAAGTGCAGTTATCCCAAAATCCAGTAGTTGATTTTGTAGCCACATGAGTTGGGCTGTACAGCTTGCAGCAGCAATGTATTCAGCTTCGGCTGTTGAAGTTGAAACAGCTGCCTGCTTTTTGCTTTGCCATGAAACTAAGGCATTCCCTAGAAATTGGCACCCTCCTGAAGTGGATTTTCTTGTGGTGTGACAGCCAGCAAAGTCACTATCTGAATAACCTGAAAGCTCAATGTTTCCATTAGCAGGATACCAGATACCAAGTGTGGGAGCACCTTTGAGGTATCTGAATATCCTTTTCACAGCAATAAGGTTTGACTTTCTGGGTGAAGCCTGGGATCTGGCACAGACACAGGTAGCAAACATAATGTCTGGCCTAGATGCAGTTAGGTACAATAAAGACCCAATCATACATCTGTAATGTGTTTGATCAACCAGTTCATCCTTGTCATCAATAGTGAGCAGCTTGACTGTACTCATGGGTGTGCTACATGGCTTACAATCATTCATCTCAAATCTGGTTAATAAGTTCTTTACATATTTGTTTTGGTGAATGAATGTGCCATTTTGCAGTTGTTTCACTTGAAGACCAAGGAAACACTGAAGCTCACCCATAGCACTCATCTCAAACTCTGCTGTCATGAGTTTTCTGAACTCTTCACACATTTGGTTACATGTGGATCCAAAAATGATGTCATCCACATATATTTGAACAATCATTAAGTGTTTCCCTTTCCATTTAAGAAATAAAGTTTTGTCAATTTTACCTCTTGTGAAGCCAATGGATAAGAGAAATGTGGAAAGAGTTTCATACCAGGCCCTTGGTGCTTGTTTGAGTCCATACAAAGCTTTGTTGAGCTTGTAGACATAGTCAGGATGGAATGTGTCTTCAAAACCAGGTGGCTGACATACATAGACTTCCTCCTGAATTTTGCCATAAAGGAAAGCACATTTGATGTCCATCTGATACACCTTTATGTTGTGGTTGACAGCAAAGGCTAAAAAGAGTCTGATGGCCTCTAGTCTAGCTACAGGAGCAAAGGTCTCATCATAATCTATTCCTTCTTCTTGTCTGAAGCCTTGAACCACAAGCCTGGCTTTATTCTTGACAACAATACCCCTTTCATCAGTCTTGTTTTTGAAGACCCACTTTGTTCCTATAGGACAAACATCCTTAGGAAGTGGTACAAGCTCCCATACTTGTTGTCTTTTGAATTGAAGGAGTTCTTCTTGCATGGCTTCTACCCAACTGTTGTCTTTCAGTGCCTCTTGGTACTTGACAGGTTGTGTGAGGGATAAGAAACCTGCAAAAAGACAGATATTTGAGGATTGGCTTCTTGTGAGCACACCCTCTCTGATGTTGCCAATGATCTGGTCTGGTGGATGAGCTCTTAAGTAAATAAGATCTCCTTGATATGGAACAATGGCATTTTGAGGTGATGGACAGAGGTTTGGTGACTCTGTTGGTGTAACATCTGTTGGTACTTCTGTAGTGCCATCAGATGTTTGGAATGGTAATGGAGGAATGGGTCCAAGTGGTGTGAAACTTGACTGACTTTTGTCAACAGATGATTGACTTTTGTCAGCAGATGATAGGTCAGTGATTGTGAGGGGTGAGGCAGTGGTTTGAGGATAGGACTGGCCAACAGTGGTTGACACAGCTGTGGCAGAGTTTTGACAACTGTTTTGAACAGCTGCTTCCTCTGAGGCAGAATAGACTTTATAGTGACTGGGGATCACAACATCTGTTCTGTAATCTTGCTGTGGAGACTGTGGAATACCTGCATTGTTAGTTTTAACAGTGATATCTTCAAATTTGAATTTATCTAAATCAAATAATTCAGCAGGGTTTGCAGGGATTTTTAGAGATGAAAGTTCATTGAACTTTATATTCAGAGTTTCTTCTATTGTCTTAGTCCTTGTGTTAAACACTTTGTAGGCCTTAGCAGTAGAAGAATATCCCAGAAAATAACCACAGTCTACTTTGGCTGCAAATTTTGAAATGGAATCTTTGAGATTTAAAATGAAACATGGGCAGCCAAAGATTTTGAAAAATGAGATTAATGGTTTGATTTTGAACAAAATTTCATAAGCAGTTTTTTGATGTCTGGGGTTGATCAAAACTCTGTTTTGAACATAGCAAGCAGTGTTTATAGCTTCTGCCCAAAAGGACAGTGGCAAACCAGAATCTGCTAGCATGGTTCTTGCAGCTTCTATAAGAGTTCTATTTTTCCTCTCAACTACCCCATTTTGTTCTGGTGTTCTTGGGATGCTGAACTGCCTCACAATCCCTTTTGACACACAGAAGTCATCCAACTCCTTATTTTTAAACTCTGTTCCATTGTCACTCCTGAAGACTTTTACTGGCAAGTCATATTGCTTTTCAACTTTGGTGACAAAGTCCTTCAATATACCTGCAGTCTCATCCTTAGAATGTAAAAAGTAAGTCCATGTAAACCTAGAAAAATCATCAACTATGACAAGACAAAATCTCTTTCTTCTTAGACTCATGATTTTAACAGGGCCAAACAAGTCCATGTGCAACAGTTGTAAACACTGACTAGTTTTGGACTCATCAATGGATTTGTAAGAGCTTTTATGTTGTTTCCCTTTTAAGCAAGAAACAAAATGCTCATCACATTTAAATTCTTTTGATGGTAAACCTCTGACAAGGCTTTGTTTGGAGAGTGTGTTGATAGTATTAAGGTTGGTGTGACCCAATCTCCTATGCCACACTTCTGTCTCCTTAGTGGAGGCAGCAGAAAACAGACAGACATTTGCCATAGGATTGTCCTTTAACATATCAACAACATACACATTGCCACTTCTATGAGCAACAAGCTGTGCTTTGCTCTCAGCAATAATGGTATCAATCTTTTTCACCACTTCTGGCCCAATAATCTTACAAGTTTTCTTTGTGAAAAATGAGCCATAACCTTTGTCACTCATTTGGGAAACACTCAGAAGATTAAACTTGAGATTATCAATAAGATTGACATTTTCAAACTTGAGTTTTCCAGCCTGTACAGTCCCTGAACCCAACACCTTACCTTTAGAATCATTACCAAAGGATATATCACCCCCTCCATGAGCCAAGAAGTCCAGAAGTAGGGCTCTACATCCTGTCATGTGCCTGGAACCTCCACTATCTACATACCAAAGACTATCTAAACAAGCAGAAGCTCCCTGCACATCAGTAAATGATTAGTTTTGGTGAGTGTCCAAAGCCAAGTTGGCTTTGGATGGGTCCTCAGACCTTTCAGACTCAAGCTTTGGAAGGTGATCAGTGGTTTGGACCAATTTCTGAATTAAGGTCAACAACTGCTGCTGACCATTTGCCAGTGCTTGGATGTCAACACTTGGGGCAGCAGTTGTTTGATCACTTCCTGACAGATGATAATACCCATATGGATTTCTGTTCACTCTTGGTTTAGAGGGTCTTTTTGGCTCCTCATAAACATGTGGCAGACTGTGACATGGAGGTTGACCATAACCTCTTGGGTATTTGCTTGTGGGTGGAGCATCTGTTACTTGGACATCTCTAGAAGCAGATGTTTCAAGCCTTTTTGTAACAGATGTTTGGACAGGGGTGAAAGTCTGTTTGGGCTTTCCTTTTGGAGTACTAACCACAGGGTTTGCAAGAGTATTAGCTTTGTATTCTTGTATTTTTACATCAAAATTTTTGAGATACAAGCACTCTTTGGTCTTGTGATTCTTTTTCCCACATATTGAGCATGTGGCTTTGGAATCACATTCACTTGTTCCTTTGTTAATATCATATGCTTTTAGAAGAAAACAGTTTTTGGTGACATGATTCATCTTTTCACAGAAATCACAGAACAAGTTAACAGTCTTTTCTTTCTTCTTCCCCTTTTCAGTCTTCTTTTCAGCAGATGTTTGAGCATCTGCTGGAGGATCTTTCAGGGGAATGACTTTTGCCAAGGGAATGACCCTTGCCTGAGGAGCTGTCTTTCCCTCAGGAGTTTTAAAATCTACAGGTTTATAATTCTCAAGAGTATCACACTCATCAGACCAAGTAGGTTTAAATTCATACTTTTCAAGTTCAGCAAAAGATGAGGAACCTTCTGGTTTTTCAAGAACAATTTTCTTACCATTTGGTTCAGTGATTTTAATCTCTTGACCCTGCAGGTTTGTTGGTACTATCTCAACAGACTTTTGACTCTTAGTGTCAGTGTTTTCAAAAGCTGGAGCAGTGGTTGCAAAACCAAAGCCAAACTTCACATGACTTTTGGTTTGTTTGTTGAGTAGCATCTCAAATCCTCTACATGATTCCACCCATTTTTTACATTCAACTTGGGTGGACTCAAGCTCACTTTTACAACTTTGATATTTTGTTATCATAGTTTGGAGCTGGTCTTTGGTTATAGTTGCTTCATGTTTTAAACTGCTAATTTCAGACTCTTTTGTAGTTAAACTTGTTTTCAAATCTTTTGTGAGTTTTTCAAATTTAACTTCATCATCCAAAATTTTCTTTCTAAGGTTTTCATTCACCTCTTTGATGTTAGCAAATGCTATTACACATTTGTCAGAACACAACTCTTTAAGAATTTGAGGAGATACCTTAGCAGCAGCCATCAAAGCACAATCACACTTGCACTCACAATCATCAGATGCACCCCAGGGATCTGAGAGATTCACAACCTCTTCTTCAGGTTTTTCACCTGTAACAGCTTCACTAACAATATCATCAGTCACAACATCAGATTCAGTTACCACTTCCTCAGATTCAATCTCATCTACCATAGCCATGAAACAAAAATTTTCTGGTTCATTTTCAGCTTTGGCAACTAGTGCAAAATTCTCATCTGTTAGCTCATCAGGTAGACTGCTCCAATCAACAAAGCCTTGTGTAAAGAAGCTCTGTTGACTGGTCTCTGCAGGAGCAGAGGATGGAGCAACAGTCGTTTGCACAGGTGTTTGAGCAACAGGTGTTTGCACATAGTGAATCTGAGGAACAGTGGTTTGGACATACTGGACAGGAACAGTGTTTGAGGACTGTGCAAAATGGGCAGTGTTTTTCACATTAGGTCCAGGGGTATTATAGGAATTCTGATAAGTGTTGGTCTGTGGTCTTTGATTTGGATAGGTTATCATAGGTGTACCATGTTGACCCCTACATTCCCTAGCAAAATGACCAAACCTATGACATTTATAACACTTGATCTTTGATTTATCCAACCCAACCTTAGATCTGCCAGTCAACCCTGGAAACCTTCTCCCAGTTTTCTTGTAAAAATTATTAGTTCTTACACTGAGAAGGGCCAATTGGTGCATAATGTCCATTTCTTCCAAATCATCAGGGTCAAAGTATTTCAGGTCATCATACTCAAAGGATATATTGTCAGATGCCTGTATATCACCACCACTTGCTGTGAAAGCATAGTTTGGTGAGTAAGAATCAGAGTTAAAACCTGAGTTAAAACCTGAAGTTATGTCAATAAAATGATCATAACTCTGATCCTTTGTGTTTCCAGGCACCTCATCATGACCCAAAAGTGCTGTATTCCCAAACACATAGTCATCAGACACTTTTCCAGAGTCCTGGAGCTTCTTTTTCTGGTTAAGCTCTCTTTCATAAGTCAAGAGCTTACCATGAAGCTGGGTCAGTGATAGGTCTTTAAATCCTATTGAGTTTCTCATTACAATAGCAATAGTGTCCCATTTGTCTGGTAATGATCTTAAAAATCTATGGTTCAAAGTTGAATGAGGGTAAGTAAGACCAACCAATTTTAGTTCACTTATTAAGCAATTAAATCTCTCAAACTGTTGAGTTAATGACTCTCCTTTGACATGACTGAATGTTTCATATTGTTGGTTAAGTATTTCACGGTTGTTTTCAATAACCTCCTCAGTCCCACCAAACTGTTCTTTCAGTGCATCCCACAACTCCTTTGCACTGTTACAGTGTAACAACCCAGCATATATATCATTGGGTAGAGCCATGGCCACAATACTGAAGGCCTTAGCATCTAGCTCAATTTTCTGAAAATCCTGGTCGGAGTAGTTTTCAAGTTTCTTTGGCTCAAACACTTTGGGATCTTCAGTACTCGGCACAGTCGGAACATGTGGTCCGAAGATAACCGACTTCCAACACCCAGTGTTTTGTTGAGCTAGAACATGGCTCATCCGACGTTGCCAGATATTGTATTCAGATCTGACAAGCATCGGTGGCTTGTTGTTCGTGCCAGTGTTATGTGGATCGTGATTGATAGAAGCCATTCTCTGATTTTTCAAAAAAAACAAAGTCTGTTTAACAACGGTTGAAGCGAAATTAAACTATTACTCTGTTTTCAATCTAACTGACAAACGATATCAATAATTGTGAGCTGATTATTAAATTGATTTGTTAGATCGAATTTAATTGACCAAGCTCTGATACCAATTGTTAGGATCTGAGTTTGTTTGTTTTGATTGTTTAACTAAATGATGGAAATAATGAAATGAAAGTAGAATGAAAGTGCAGCGGAATAATAAACTGTAAATCAAAACAAGAGAGTAAATGTTTTTAGATCGAATGCTTTCATTAACTCAAAGATTACAATCGTACAATTACTCCCCCTCAGCCTGATCACACAGTGTTTGTCAGAGAGAATGTTTTGTGTGTGATGCAATAGAACAGTACAAGCACTGTTCTATTTATAGACAGACTCAAAGCACTGATGACCTAGGCTGACGTCACCTAAGACAGTGACCTCTAACAGAATAACAAACATAAACATTTGCCTATTACAAACTACTGTTACATTGAAAACACTGATATTAAACAGCTGTTGAAGATAAACTCTGATGGTCTTGTATCCACTGCTGGAGCCTA
This sequence comes from Ambrosia trifida, assembly GCA_028751855.1. Taxonomy (NCBI): domain Eukaryota; kingdom Viridiplantae; phylum Streptophyta; class Magnoliopsida; order Asterales; family Asteraceae; genus Ambrosia; species Ambrosia trifida. The sequence goes on from CM054125.1 coordinate 51,433,949, forward strand.
AGTGCTGTTGGTTCCAGCAGTGCTTTGGTCTTCAGTACTTGTATCAGCAGTTGCTCTTCATCAGACCTTTGGTCAGCAGTTGTTCTTCATCAGTTGTTTCCTCAGCAGTTCTTTATATCAGCAGTTGTTGAGCAGTTGTTTGGATAGAACAGTAGTTAGGGTCAGCAGTCTTTTGGGAGAAGCAAGTTGTAAAGACTGTTTATTAAAGGATCAAACTGATAGCATGTTTTGGCTTTCTAATCATCTGTTCTTCTCCAGGTCAGCAGACCCAACAGATGGGTATGCATAATGCGACACTGCCGGATGTAGGGGTTGCAAGGGGTATGCATCATGTGCTATCGCCTTGCCCCTGTTTCTGGTTTGTTGCGTGGAAACAATTGCATTGTGCGATGATGGAGGCCCTTGGACACCCCCCACTACAAATGGTGAGTTCACCGGCAAAGGGTGTTCATTACAGTAATGTTCCCCCATCTGGTTACGATCCCATACTTGAACCAGCTTCCGCTTCCTCTCATTCCGTGGGAATTTGTGCGACATTTTTTTTTATTTCTCCATTGTCATATTATGCAAAAAATCAAAGAACAAAATTTACGCAACGCACAAATTAAGTATACAAGTGTAGAGGATTATTTACCTGTTAGTTGTTTTTGGCAAAGCAAAGTTTGGGCATGCAAGGGGTTGATCAATACTTGGCTATACAAAATAAAATCTTTACTGTTTTGTACAACATGCATTTTAAGTATATGTTGACTAAAAAATAAAGCACGGTAAAGGCGTAAAGCCATGTGATACTTCACCATCTTTTGTTTTTTTACATACCTTTTTCATACATCAATGTATTGAAAAAAAATGATTTTGATCCGGCTTGCTTATGAAAAAAAAATATTTCATAGCTACTTTTTTTGTTTTCATTGGCTTCTAACTCACACATATCGATGTAAAATATAAGCACGACTTTTTTTGTACGTCTATGTAAAAAAAACATCCACTATACCTGTATCATGTATCGTAACAATTCAGGGTCGCTCTAAAAAAATACCAATTAATTATAAATAAACCATTGCTTAGGTAACTCGCAACGGTGGTGGTAGGGACAAATAAGCGATGCGGTATTCTAGCAAATCGGTAGCTGGGGTCATAGTTAAGCATATGCACCCACGTATCGATAACTGAGTCATACAACCGTTCACCGATCACCAATGAATGCAGGTACGGCGTTTTGGCACGCAACCCGTGGTGAACCTCAAACATGACGTAACTGTAACTTACAAAATGGGGGAGGTTTTGTTAGGTTTTCCTATTTACACAAGTGTAAAAAACTAGAAGATGACACATGACAAGGGCACTTATAGATAATGCTCTTTGGGGTCAATTTCGGGCGACACGCTACCCCTTACAACGCACTCTTGCTTCCCGAACCACCTTCAAAAAAAAATTTGCCCTCCTACAAACAATGCAAAATATAATTTAAATTGAAGTGGTGATAGTAATTAATTGTTTATAATAAAAAAAATATTAAAAAAAAAAGCTAACTCATGTTGTGTTCTATGTTTTAGCACTTTGCCCATTACCATTTCTTGACTCCAGCCATGGTATGTTCCATGAGGGCTATTTTATCAGTATACTTAACGAGGAATTCCTAAACCGCCTTCTCCCTTTCAGTGTTTATAATGTCGATTTTTGCATCATTGTATAGCCAGACAGGCAACCTAGTAGCCAGACTCCTTGACGTCCTTCGACGCGCAATTGGCTTATTTGGATTTACATAAAGGACGACAGGGCCTTGGTCGCTGGAAACAAAACCAGATTCTGTCGATGTCGGCAAGCCAGACGCTACGGGGCTGCCGTCCATAAATGAATCAGTCAACCCAAATTATATTGGTGTAAGAGCTCAATGAAGGTTTTTTTTTTTTGTCTTTTTGCAAAAATTGCAGGAAAACATACCGCATTTAGCCCCCGCATCCTCCACATTCAGGCCACATAGTGCCTCTGACAAGCGAACGTTCTCCCCTGCAGCCGCCTCACCCGTTCGCATCCGGTTTCTTGTGTTAGACCCAAGCTAAAACTCGACTGGCTATAATCAGTGGGGATTTTATCTTCCATACACTTCACGTTCTTATCAACAGCACGCGGTGACGTAAGCTGTGTCAGGCCAAGGCTAAAACTTGGTTGGCTCGGTCCACTAGCCGATTCAGCTGAGGGTCAATAGGTTAGCAACTAAAAAAAATCAAAGAAAATACAAACCTTATTTTGTAAAATATTTTTTTTCTTGAAAATATACATACATGTCAGTTTTTTTGTCCCAGATTGTTGGCAGACCGAACTTCTTCCTATGCGCATCCATTTCTTCAGCAATTGATTTCGGTTTTTTTGACCCGGTCCCTGACCCAAGAGCTAACGGCGACCCAACAACCGGACTTTCAGGCATCTCTTTCTCAACGGGCTCCTCTATTTTATTCGCCGCTTCACCGCTGACTGTATCATTCTTGCCCTCAGATGATGCTCTCTCACCCGCTGGTCCATCTGTTTTATTCGTCGCTTCACTGGTGATTGTACCTTTTCAACCCCCATACTCAACCCCGCAGACGCAGCGTCCCCACCACACTGGGCACCCCTAGGCGCAAACTTAGTGAATAACCAGTTGCCCTCGTCTTCTCACTCGGACATATCGCAACTGATGCTGCCCCTACATCCCCTAATGCAATAACCTCCTCATCTGTTCCACAGTCAGACATCAATATAAAACAATTTACTAAACAAAATAACATAAAATAACCATGTAGGATCGTTTTCGGACAACCCGGCTATCACGAGCTGGTTCGTCAAGAGTACGGAATCCTCTAGACGACGTTTGGATAACAAAAATGCCAATAAACACACGCACGAGTTATCAAAACATACACAAAGACGAGTTGTTCAGATCTGGTTTTCAATGATAAATATTATATTAAACAGAGCTCGAGTGTTACAAATACAATCCGATCATCAAAACACCAAGTTTTCTCTCTCAAATGAACAAATGAACAACTCTTCTGATTAGGACAAGGAGTGCACCTATTTATTGGCCCAGCTAGTCAACCCAGGTCCATTGGGCGACTAGCAATTCGACACACGAGTATAATTCATACTCGACTGGAAAACCACACGACTCGCCTTGAAAACCACACGACTAGAAAAGCTAGTCGTGAATAATCTTCATACTCATATGATTTCCTAGAAAAATGCCCTTAATCATATTTACAAGACACAAACAACTCGATTAACCTAGCCAATGACCAATAACGACCCATCACTAGCTAGGGGCATACAAATAATGCACTTACAGTCTCCCCCTTGGACCTAGCTAGTGATTTACAGACTTAACCTATCACCTAGCTGGGGACACACATGAAGTGTATTAACATACTCACCCTTGGACCTAGCTGGTTAATACAATCTTCGAGTCTTCAAATCTTCAAATCAGGTATTCTTTAACATAAGGATAACACCACATTGTACTAACTCCTGAAGACTTGAATACTTTCTGATTTTGAGCTGGTGTCATGACTTTATGAGATCTCGTCTTGGTCTTCGATTTGCTTCGCTAACTTAGGAGGAATCAAGTAATCTCCATTGTTATGATTGACAATTATGTGACGAAGACGGAGATCAACATCATCTTCACTTTCATTTCTTGATTCTCATCTTCTTCAGCTTCGATTGCTGGAGCTCTACCACGATCTGGATTCTCTGAAGATGGAATATCAAGTTCTACCTGTTCAGGATGATTTTGTTGTTCAGGTTTGGATCTTGTTTAGCTTCAAGCTTTGTCGTTTGAATCAGGATATGCCCACTCATTGTGTTTGATCGTGTGGAAAAATTAATAAAAACTGCACACAAACTACAACTTGTATTAAATACGATAAATAATCCGGAATCAATCAAATTCTTGAAGTATATCATATGATGAACTTTCAAGATTTGTCCATTTTGACTATTGTTTGGAGAGACTAATCGTTCTCCCTGAACATTTGAATCTTTTCAAATTTCACCCTGAACTTTCACACTTGACAATTTGTGACCCTAAAAGTGATATTTCACCCTTGAATTTTGTAAAATTTAGATTTTATTTGTGTTTCAGCTTCGGATCTGAGATTCCAATTGAAGAATACTTGTATTCCAACATCGGTCCATCAAAAATAAAGACAAAAGAAAAATCTTTTTGGATTTTCTAATAAATTGTAAAAATCATAGAACTGGAAATTTTAAACTCATCACGTGCATATTTCTGTAAGTTTCATCTGTTAGGGAATCATATCAGTGCACGTACTAAGCTGGAGCCCTCCCTTTTGTTCAGTTTATAGCTAAATTACCAATAAGCATCCTACAACAACTGCCAGTATTTTTGTCCACCTAAACCCAAAATCAGATTTTATCACTAGACACTTTAAATACGTTAAGGTAATGATTAATACTAATTAAATGGTGTTCCCCGCACACGCGATACATTCTCGTATCAAGACATGCACAAAGCTTCCTTGTAACCGGTGAATAAGTTGTTGTCATCCGTATTTACAAGGAATGGACTCAATGGTGATCAAGTCTACATGAACGATGCAACAAAGAGACTAGTGAGATCCAGACCAGGGTTCAAGTCAGATACCGTTAAAATGATTTATCAGTACAATGCTTTAGGCATATGTTTTGTTACCTTAGAGCAAATTCTTAATGAGAATTAGGTTTTGGCATTTTGAATATTTTTACTCTTATAGGATTCCCGGACGTCTCCTTATTAGAATTTATTCTATTTTTTTGTTTTTGTTTTTGTTTTTGTTTTTCTTTTTCTTTTTCTTTTTCTTTTTCTTTTGTTTGGACTTGACATAGAGGTGCCTCAGTTCGGCTACGAACCCAACGTACGATACGTCTACCATTCATTTATTCTGACAGACGTCCAGTTCACCCCGGATGTACCAACCTCTTAAAGACCAGAAACCTCAGATTTTGGCATTCTATCAAACGAGATTTCAGTACTAAGACCATATGCCAACGCGACATTGATCCACACAATTTTCAGTCGATTTAGTTTATATCATCGTACCAAACTTTGAAATGATTTGGAGCCTACTGAAACATCATTGTAGAGGCTTCTTATCGTTTCTAGTCTTTTATAATTTTAAGAGAGGTTCAGATAGCCCACTGATGTACTGCCATCTTCCCTATTTCTCCACATGAAAACTCGATTTTTGTTTTTCTGAAGTCTTTGGGTTTTTGAATTTTTCTGATGTTTCTGTATTTTCTGATTTTTCTCCCCCTAAAAATCTATAAAGTTATGAAAAGACAATCTTTTTGGATTTTTCAAAATTTTGAAGACAAATATTTACAAAAACTGATTTTCCGATGTGGTTTACTCAGATTTTCCCAAAACCCATTTACCATTTAAAGGTAGTAAAATTTGATAAAAATTTTGACACATTGGTAGTCAGTGTGGACTTTGGTAATCCCCGACTCTTTAGTGATCACTATGGCAGTCTCATATTCAACAAGAATGGGAGTGTTAAGAAATTTCAAATCGTAGTTACTCATTTGTTGGTGTGTCCAAAGAACCTGGAAACAACAGCTAGATGCAGCTACTGATTCGGCTTCGCTAGTTGAGATGGCAACAAACGTCTCCTCCCAAGCTTGGACATCCACCCGTTGTAGAGTTCACATTGATTTTGCAAACACCATAGACAGAATCAATAAAGGTAACTAGATCAATCTTATCGTCATTAGGGTACCATAAACCTTTGGTCAGAAACCCTTTAGATAATGAAAGAATCGTTTACAACAACCACGCGATCCACTATTATTGCATTTTTCACACCCGTTTGTAAAGTCGAAACACTGGGTCATGAATTAAAATCCCATTGGAAATTATTCTTTCTTAATTTATTTTCTTCTCTCTACTTTCTTCTTCTCTTTATTTGCTAAGCCGATCCCCTCCTTTGATTAGAAAATGTTTCATATCCTCCAAAGATATTCTATTCAATTTACCAGAGTGATACGTCACTTCTTTTGTGCTAGGATGCCCCACTGCCAACTATCCAATGACTACTGGTAGTTCCTCCTGAAACACCCTACACACTCATTCAAAGATTAGTTCGGGAGGGGGACCCAGGCCTTGACCATCTTTGGTCGACCTAGGTCATTAATCATAGGTAGCTCCATCCATCTACCATGATGGGTAGGTGTTTTATCATCAACAACAGTTGATGTAGATGGTGCTAATGAAGCAGATAAACCCACGGATGGTGCTTCAGCTGCTTTTGGCTTCCAAGTTTGGTCATGCTTAGCCTTTACAGGTTTTTGCTTGATAGGTGTGTGTGGTACCTGAGGCTTCGCCATTGGGTTAGCTGGTGGCTTTGCCCTTTGGATAGCTTTTGGACCTTCTTCTGAGCCTTGGGTTTTGCAACCTTAAGTGGAGCCTTTGAGCTTGATGCTTGGACAGCTTTAGGCTTTGAAACATCAACAACAACCTTTTATTTCTTTTTCAAATTCTTTGCTGTCACCTAAACATTCTGTTTTAACTTGTTGTTTAGGTGACTTGTATCTTTGGTTGTTGTATCTTGGAGGTTCAAATGTTTTGCCCTTAAATTTTCTCGGATAAGGACAAGTAGCAATCAAATGTCCAACCTCGTTACATTCATAGCATGACCTCCACTCCTCATAGTACTGAGGTTCATATCATGACTGTCTCGAGCTAATATGAGAATATCTAGGGCTACAACTTCTTTGTGAGCTTCTAAATCGGAGGTACTTGGATATGAATCATAATCAGATGATCTTGGTGAAAAATTTCTTTGAAGATTTTGATAAGAATGTCTCGACTAATTAGTACCTTTCGATTTGACGGGCTTAATTTCTTTGATCTTGGGACCCTTTTGGTTTTTCCCAAACCAATTCTTTTGATTTACATGTTTGGTGGGTTTGTGTTCAACTTTTTTCTTTTGATAAATAAGTTTTCTGATTTGAGCTTCGGTAACTGGTATTTCCTTAAAAACATGCTTAATTAAGGTTTGATCAACATTTTTAATGGGAACTCTTTATAAGAAAACAATTTGTCATATCCCACCAACATGTATAGCCCTTCCATGCCTTCAGGAAACTGAAAGTGCTTCTTTTCAGTTTCCTGGGATTTTTTATCATAATCCTCAAGGTCCACCTCTGGTACAGTCTTTGGTTTCAATTTCACTTTCTATCTATATACATAAGGGTATCATAACCAAGTCCTTGATTTTCCATTTGTAGAGGCTGGTTCTCACGATCAATATCATTTTTGTCCACACACAAACTTTGCCAATTTGAAACCATCTAGCTTATTTTTGGCCTTTTCATAATCAGATCTTGCTTGCGTTAATTCTTTCTTTATTTCCTCAAGAGTTTTAGAAAGCTCATAATTTTCCTTCTTTAAAATTTCATTTAAGTTTTTAAAATCCATTTCATTTGCTCTCAAAACTTCATTCGCGGTTACGCAATTAGCAAGATCACAAGTAAGATTCTATTGGTTTTCAGACAGCCATTCAATCTTACCTTGGAGCTTGGCACCGTTAGAACATACGAACCTGGAAGATCAATTTGCAATAGAGTCAGTTTTGTGCGTGACTTGAACTCCAACTTCTTGGTTTTGATCATCAGCATCTTCCTCTTCTAATTCACTCATTCTAGAAGTTGAACAATTTGCATCAGTTCTATTGGTTTCTTCAGAACTCACTAGATGATGACTCACTATCTGCATCTGCACTCTCTTATGAGATTTGAACATTCTCTGATGCTTCTTCCAATTCTACAGTCTCTATTCGTTGAGAAAAACACGCTATTTTCCCTTTATCACCTCCCATTTGTTGCGTTTTTCGGTCAACACCTTTCTCAGTGTGCATAACAATACACTCACAACATCCGTGTTTGCAGGGATAGAGTGAATTGCAGGAGCAACTGAAACCACAACTATTTCATGATTATTTTGAATATTGTTAAGTTGTCTGATTTGATTCGGTTGACTTTAACAAGCATCTAACGTTGAGATCCTCTCCAGATGGGCCCACGGATTACATCCGGAAATCCCCTGTTGTCGTTGTTAAACTGGTTGGGTGTTCATTGAAGACGCGAAAACCCATGGTTTGGTTGCATTTGCCATTACGAAAGTCTAGTGAAAAAGTCAACTCTGGTTAACAAAAGGTAAACTTCGGTCAAAGACGGTCACACGAACGGGTTTTTTTTGAGAAGTCAAACTTGGTCAACGGAAGTCAAACTCTAGTAAATTGGGATTTTTTTAGGAGACTATGATTGCTAGTCGTGTCAATGTGGCAAGAGTAAAAAAGCTAGTCGTGTCACTGTAGCACGATTAAGAAAGCCAGACGTGTCATTGTAGCATAAATGAGGCGACTACGAAAGCTAGTCGTGTCACTATAGGTCGTTATAGGTCGTTGGCTAGGTTAATTTCACACATTGCCCTAATTTTCTCAGATAGGGACAATTAGCAATCAAATTTCCAACCTCGTTACATTCATAGCATGACCTCCACTCCTCATAGTACTGAGGTTCACACCGTGACTGTCTCGAGCTAATCTGAGAATATCCGGGGCTACAGCTTCCTTGTGAGCTTCTAAATCGAGAGGTACTTGGATATGAATCATAAGCAGATGCCCAAGCCTATGGGGGCGACTAGCAGTACGTCAGGCGACTATGAATCATAGTCGCCTTATATTCAGACGATTATCATAATATTCGGCCACAAAACCACATGACTAGCAAGGCTAGTCGTATGAAACCAATCATAGTCGCCTATCAGTTCCTAAACACCATAAAAACACACAATTTACATATAAACGTTCACAAAATAACATACGAACACCTATACTAGGCTAAGGACATCTAGAATACATGTACTTAAAAACTGATTTATCACCTCATTCAATTCAGCCACTACATCATCCACTACCCAAAGATTTTGCCATCTTAGTCGGCGGATCATCCCCTAACAACAGTACCTTCACTACTCCTCATTTAACTGCACCACCTGAACATCTTCGAGATACTTCGAAGCTAACATACACAAACTTGTCTCAACAACCAGCTTTACTCGCTTCAAGTCATCCACATTCCCTCACGCAACTTGCAGCTCCACCTGTTTGCATAAAAAATAAAATTAATAATGCAATGATGTAACTAACCACTTGAAAACAACTAATACAGAAAATATGTGTCATACGGCATAACTCAATGTCATTAGTTTCACACCTTTCGCCGCCTACAACGCCAATTTTTACTGCTTTCCTTGGCCCCAGGCCGAACCCCCCCCCCCCCCTTCTTAATCTCATGTTCCTAACTCCGAGCAAGAAAATCCAACGACCAGTAATGCATTGCCCGCACTTCAGCTTTTGTATTCATCCCTTCGATCACAATGTTGTCTACGTATAGCAACTACCAAAAATAAAAAACATGGGTTAACAGAAACTTTAAAAAAATTAAACAAACATTTCATCAATTTACATAATTGCAAAAAAGGTTTCTATTGAAAACTAATTGTTATAGACATACCATCAACAAAGTTGACGGCCCTATGAAGGTAGAACGGGGGTCATTTCTTCGCCATTTAGTCTTACACGTCAACAAAGACTGTACCATGAACTCACACTAGTCTATGCTTTCAAACTTTGTTTCATCGGTAAAGCACTTTGGGATATTGTCCTTGCAAAGACCATTTGGGGTAGAAGATATCATAGTGGTAATAAACAACATAATGAAATCAACCTTGAAGATGAACATATCCTCATATTCATCAGCCTTGATATTCTTCGCAATCGACGACGGTGGAACATAATCCTTAGCGGGGTAGCGATCACGCAAAATCTGTATCTTCGGGTGTAAAGTGTCATGATCCGTCAGTGTATTGAACTTCACGCCGCCACGCAGAATACCTAACAATTGTTTCACTAAAGCGGCGTCTACTGCCACTTTTTGCTGCCTAAATCGCATGGTCATTGTCCCTAGGTGGAAAGCATCCACGACATAGTGACCTAGTTTTACCGGAATCCCATTCATAACAAAACCCAACAGTTAACCAAAACCCATCTGATGGACCGCATTCTTCTGTCTGTTGCTTGATTTTGACACGCCGACACACAGTTGCCGAGGGATGAATGTGTCTTCAAGCTACTCCAACTGTTCTTGGTTTGTACCTTCGTTACTTTCTTGCATGGGGGCTCTTTCTTTACATGACTATCACCTGCTTCAAAGTCTGAGTCCATTTCCTTCATCTTCAATTTTTTCTGTCACCGGGTAGCGCTCTTGCACGAGTATTCTCCGTTGATGAAATCACATGAACGGGTTTCCTGCTGCCATCCCTAGTACGACATATCCACCGGCGTCCGATGTTTGAACACCTGCGTAAAGTTGAGCATGGGGTCATATGAACAACAAGGTGCAATGTGCAAAAACCAGGGGCAATCACACGCTGCAACATTCAACATATTATATAACTTCCCATACCAAAGGTTAAGCTTACTGCATCACCAACGTCCAAAAGTGTTAAATGCTTCCTCTTAGAACTTTTGGTGCCAGCAACCATGCTGAAATCATTTACACAGGTGTAAAAAATTTATATATATTAATAGTAATAACAACAAAAAAAATGCTAAATACAAAATCCAACAGTTTTTTATAACAAAAAATTATGCAGGTGTAAAAAACACCGGGTGTTAGGATCTGAGTTTGATTGTTTTGATTTGTTTTAAGTAGAATGAGAAATGAATGAAGTGAATATATATGGTAAGTGCAGCGGAATAATAAACTATAATCAAAACAAAAGGAATAAATGTTTTCTTAATCGAATGCTTTCATTATATTGAAAGATTACAATCAATTACAAGTACTCCCCCTCAGCCTGATCACTCTGTGATTGTTTGTCTGAGAGAATGTTGTGTGTGACCAATAGAACAGTACAAGCATTGTTCTATTTATAGACAAATCTAAACCACTGGTGACCTGGGCTGACGTCACCTAAGATAGTGACCTCTAACAGAATAACAACATAAAACATCTGCCCTATACAAACTACTGTTATATTACAAAACACTGTAAGGTAAACTACTGTTGAGGAAAACTCTGATGGTCTTGTATCATCTGTTGAAGCCTAAGTGTTGTTGGCTCCAACAGACCTTTAGTCTTCAGCACTTGATCAGCAGTTGTTCTCTATCAGACCTTTGGTCAGCAGTTGTTCTCTATCCGTTGTTATTCAGCAGTCCTTTGTAGCAGCAGTTGTTTGGGTGGATCAGTTGTTAGGGTCAACAGTCTTTTCGGAAGAGTATGTTGTAAAGGCTGTTTGTTTATGTGGATCAACTGTTAGTATATTTTGGCTTTTCAATCATCTGTTCTTCTTCAGGTCAGCAGACCCAACAATCTCCCCCTAGAACAGATGATGCCAAAACTAGACTTTATTTGATCTTTATTCCTCATCAGACTTTCTCTGATTTGACCTTTGAATTGTAACTCAAAGTTCAAAGAGTAGAGGTCTTCTGTATCTCTTTCAAGCTCAAGGTTCAGCAGTGTTTGGAGGTCATCTGCACACAGCCTATATGCATCATCCATGCTTAGCTTTTGAGCTTCTCCATCTGATCTGAGCAAAGTCAATTCATGAGTGTCTTTGTTGACCTTCCATTTTTTCCATTTTAGAATTTTAGGATGAGTTTGGTGATGGAGGTCTCCCAATGAGTTCTCTGAGTTTTTCAGTAATGGGATCTGAGAAAAAATGTACTTGATTGAAGAGGCCCTCCTTTATATAAGTATCAGCAAACTTCTTCTAATCCTCTTCAGACATTTCTTTCTTTTTCTTGAATTGTCTTCTAGTAGCAGCTGATAGATCAGAAGTATCAAGTAGGCTGTCTAATGTAAAAGCCTGTTGAGGTCTCTTCATCAGTGGTTCATCAGAGTAGATAGGTTTTCTGGGAAAGTTAGGGTCTTTCTTCCTGTTTTCTTCCAGTTTCTTGTAAGTTTCAACCAACCTCAGCTCTGACCATCTTGCAACAGACTTCATCTCCCCATAGTCAGCAGCCACAATTTCTTGTCTCATTCTTTTGAATTTCAAGGCTCTGGCTGGATCTCTACCTTTACTGAAATCAAGGGCAGAGACCTTAGCTAGGGGATTCTTGGTCATCTCTTCAATTCTTAAGAGTTCTTCTTTGAGAGCATGAGTGGTCCAGCCTGCAAACTGTTTTTTGTTTGCTTTATAAGGCATGGTTGCCAAGATCTGTTCAAGAAGTGATTCCCTAACCTCCCTTTCCATGTCACTGCTGAGAGGCATGGTAGACATGGAGTTGCTCAGGGTCTTAGCAAAATCTTCAATCCTTCTCAATTTGCTAAGCTCTGCTGAATGGATGCCCTGAGCAGTCCTGTCATCTTTCCCTTTGCATTTCTCTTTTGTGATGGCATCTGCCGGTTCAACCTTGTATTTTAGATATGTGTCTATGTTTAGGGGAACAGGAAAATGTGGAAGAGAAGGGAAAGATCTTTCATATGGCTTGTCAGCATTATAGAAGGATTGCATTTCCCCCTTGAGTAGATCAAGTTCAAGGGGATACTGAACAACCAATGGTGTGATGGTTGGTGGTGGTCTATGGGATGCGAATTGTGATGTGTGTGGTGTGAATGATGAAAGTGGAATGACAGATATGGGTGTAGATTGTGGGGTTGAAGTAGTAGGTGGTGATGTGTGAATGTTTTCATCCTGTACAACAAAGGTAGATTTTCTCTTCCTTCTGTACAAGATTTTTGGTGATGGTGGTGTAGAGGCAGTGGTTGTGTTAACATCTGTTGGCACTTTTGTAGAACTAGCAGATGTTTGGGATTTAGGTGGTGAAGTGTTTGTGGGTGGTGTTTTGGTTTAGGATGGTTCATGTGTGGTTATGATGGCAAGTTCAGTGGATGGTGTGATGGTTGTGGGTTCAGTTGTTTTGGTGGCAGCAGATGTTTGAGGAACAGATGTTTTAGCAGCAGCAGTTTTAGTAGCATTTCTGGATGGTAAAGGTCTGATGTGTTTGGAAGCAGTTTTCTTTCTCTTAGAGGACCCCACATCCTCTACTTCCTGCTGTTGCTCCTTCTGTCTTTGTACCAGGGCATCTGCTTTGCACTCCAAAGTGTCAACCTCTTTTGCTTTTCATCAGCAGCTTTTTCAGCTTCTTCATTAGCAGAGGTGTCCACTTCTTTAGCTTTGCTGGTTTGGACATTGGATTGTTGTTGTTGTGGTGCTGTTTAGGTAGACCCTGGTTTATTGGCAGACATTGATTGACCTTTTTGTGAAGGTGGACAACCGAAGGGATCTAGCTTTGCCAATCTATCTCTACCACTCTCCCCCTTTTTGGCATCATCAGCTGTGAAGTCATCATCATCTTCATCTCTAAGAATTGTGGTAGGGGCAGAGCCAGTGGTCTTCAGCAGATGGTCTTTAATGGCTTGAATGTCAGCATGGGTATCTTTGTACCTAGCATCTACCATATTTCTGATCTCAGCCATGTAGGTTTCATGAGTCTGATCTGCTAGTTTTCTTTTAGCTATGATGTAACACCCCAACCGATGGCGGAAACATCGGGATGTCACGTATTGATGATTGTTCAGTAGCTCATGGTAAATAATAAATTTCAATAAATGATTTAAATAAATTACATACAATTGTTCTAAGAATTTGTACATCAAAATGAAAATAACAAGCTACGCATCTTCAAGCATTAACTCTAATCTTCGAGCATGTTATAACCTGAAACATGTTAAGTTTGAAAATATTTTGGGTCAACAAAAGTTGGTGAGAATTACATAGGTTTTGATAATCGAATATAAAATGTTGTGCAATTCATGTGTCATGGCAAGTCTAGTCCATATGTGAAAACATACTAGAAGTAAATCGAGTGCATAATCAACCCTTGTGACTGTTATAATGTGGTACATCCCATACGCTCATGGTTCACTCGAATATGTTATGCGATAACAAACACCCACGCTACCTTTGTAGGAGGCACGTATCCGGGTGGGATTGTCAGTCCAATAGATCTATCATTGTATACCGTCGGCTGATCAATGTTAATGATTATGCTAGAATATTGTGCTTACCCTAGTCATGTTTAAGACATAATGCAACATAGAAAAACACATAGACACTTTATGATTGAATTGCATATTGAATGTTGTAACATGTTTCACCCCAAAAATGGTGATAAATAGAAAAGGGGCTATGTAAAACTCACCTTGATCGCGACTAGCTTGCAAGAAAAGAATGAGAATCTATGAAGTGTGCTTGAACCTAAGTAAATTAAGAATGATGATTTAGTGTTTATTAATGTTATTTTATATATGATAGTGTTTACGCAAGATGTGTGACTTCTAATTTATATATTGAATGTTATAAACAATGATTTTTAATTAAAGATATAGTGAAATTTTCTTTTGAAAACTAGTAACTAGATATTAAGTCGACGTAGGCATATTTGATGGAAAAATTTATTGGAAGATGATTACTAATTTATGATATTGATAATACATATTCATTATGAGTTAACAATTTACTAAAAATAAATCAAATTAGTTTAAGATACGTAGTGTTATGTATTAGGTTGTGCACTTTAAAAAAAAACTAACAAATAAATAAATAACAACATTCATACTAAGTTTTGGGTTGAAATAATTAGTTATGGTACGTGGTTTATTAAAACAATACTTCGAGTAATATTTGCATGACTAAACTTTCCATTAACAACAAAGAATTCATCTTCTCCATAGTACATATGCAGGTGGTTAGAAGAACCATATTTTGTTCAATTAAGTTTAATTTGGACTCAATGTTTGAATGTGCATTAACTAAAATGTAGCTAGAGGATGAAACATAAGCGTTACCATGCATGAAAAGAAATGTTCCGACTGGAGTGTGGCCTTCGAAGTCGGTCTAAACAAGCAGCAATGGAGGGCGTTGTTTGTGGACAGCGTCATTCGTGATACCGTGTAGCACGAAGGAGACCGGGAACCATGCGTACTGGTATCATCGTAACGGGTAGTTTTGTATGATATGACCAATAGGTTTTAGAGATCGTCTCATCCGCATCTCTTCGAACCGATTTGTCACAGCTAGATTTTTAATATAGTATGCATGAAAATATTGGATTTCTACAATGGTGATGGCACTGTAAGGACATATATATCAATGGGTTTAGTATGACTTCGGAATACCTCTCAATTTCGAGATCATGGTTTTCATTTAAATAGAAGTCATGCACGTCCAAATAAATGCCAATAATGACTGATAAAAGCTCGGACGCAAATGATGGCGAAAATCCCGATAAGTTAAAAGGAAACACTTAATGATAACTTTTATTCCTTTCATATAATTTGTAGATTTTAAAGAAATATAAAAATAGTAGATTAGTAGTTTACCATATCTAATATTAAAACTTCATTCAAATTTATTTTATTTTTAAATTGATGATAAGTGTAAAACCGTTCATTCCCATTTAATCTAATTAAATAAAGAAGTATATTTCTTTTCAAAACAAATATTGACATTCAAAATAATAATGACTATTATTATTAAATAAAAATGTCGTTAAGAGAATTATTCGGTATAAGACAAATAATAAATGAATTATCGTACTCTAGTGTTTTAGAAAAAAAATTTCGGGTATTAAAATTCTATCCCAAATATTACGTTAACTTTTGGTTGGTGAGATGTTCAAATTTTTGGATTATTATCACTCTAGGTTCTTAAAAGTATACATGAATTATTTAGAGAGAGAAAATTCGCGAATGTTACAGTCTCCCCTACTTTTAGAAACTTCGTCCCGAAGTTTATTGAAAACACAGGGTTGAAGGTGATTGGATAGAAATTAGGACAAGTGTGATCTGGAGAATTTTGTGTTAAGGCATGACATGAATAGAATAATCTTGTTTCAAATAATTTGGATAAGAGGGTAGGATTAAGTGTGTCTTGAAATTGCAATAAGAATCATAAGTTTTAGGAGTCCCATAAGAAATGAGTCGATGAACTATTGAGAGAATAAATGAACTACTAGGCAACTAAGGTTCATAGTTGGTCAACTACCAAAAACCTTGATAGAATTTCACACTACCTTAACGTACCTGTAAATTCATGATTACGTTCCGGACCGCAATCACCAATTTACCTTACGTTAGGGTTTTGTGTCCTTCTATGACTCTAAACACACATGTAAGTAATGCCAAAATAACATTGTGATTGAATCTTTGTATCAATGAGTCTAATAAATCTTTGTATCAATTTACATGTATAATGTATCCAAAGATGAGTCCAACTGTTGAGCAGGAAAAAGACTTCTACCAGTCAGTGAGTAGGAACCTCTACCGATTGTTGAGCAGGTGCGATAGCCTCTACCAGTCGTTGAGCAGGTTATTAGAACCTCTACCGACTGTTGAGCAGGCATGATGACCTCTACCAATCGTTGAGCAGGTTATTAGAACCTCTACCGACTGTTGAGCAGGCATGATGACCTCTACCAATCGTTGAGCAGGTTATTAAATACTCTACTAACTGTTGAGCAAGTACTTCATCCTCTACCAGTTGCTTGATTAAGTGTAACAATTGTTTTTTTTGGCTTAACACATAAGTTGCAAATTGATAATACATACATGTAAGCAAGTTTGTAAATGCATCAAATATCGAGTATAGCATGCGAGTTGTAACAGAGTTGCCCTAGACAAGGTTAATGACTCTAGGTGTGTTTATAGCAAATTGTTCAGGTAGATAATCAAATCCTCATGTATAACTAATATTCAAGTTTTGATGCAACGAACAATTAAGTTTTCAATAGTGTGGTTATCGTGGAGATTAAGTTCATGTTCGAGGAGGTAAAGGATGTAAATTTGGATTTTGAGAGATGATGAAAACTCAAAGTAAAATCAAAGTTGTGAAAAATGGTGAATGTGTAGGTGGTTGATAAAGGGTTTAATTTATAGGGTTTCAAAAAGACGCAAGTAGTAAGGTGATCATGCAGAATAATCGTGGGGTTTGAATAAATAGTTAGATACAAGCGTACGAGAAAACGTGATTGTGGTATTTGCCAAAAATTTGTAATAGTTCAAACAAATTTAAAATAAATAGGTGTCAATGGAAAAATTGTAGAGTAAATTTTGTTCTTGTGGATGGAAAGATTTTATTTTCAAAATTGGTTTTGTATATAAAGCAAAAGTCTTTAAATTGTACAACTAAATTGATTTAGATCAAAATATTTTGAAGAGTCATAGGTTTTAAACACGATGTCGGATTTCAAAAATCAAGAATTTGTTCAGACGTTTGTATAATAGGTTTCGGGTAATCCATAAAAGAAGTCATTCTTAATAGATTAAAACATTTTCATTGTAAATTATCTGTTACGCCAGTAAATTGTTCAATAAAAATTTGAAATTTAGCAAATAAGTTTGTGGAAATAAAAGACTCTTTTTTTTTTATCTCCTATACACAGTTTATAAGGTTACAGTTTAAATAAGGATTTTAAAATCTCGAATGTGATAAAATTTTATGGTTGATGGTATCTTCAAAATACACATAAATAAAATGTAAGGGGGGTGAGTTTAAAATAAAATTGGTCAGAAACATCAAAGATAATAGATTTAAAATATGTAACATGATGTAAAGGGAAACATGTGATTTGGGTTAGATGTTAAAAATAATTAGACTTATAAGTTTGTAAAATGAATTAGGATTGTGAAACCCAAAAATGATTCATGAAGTTTAAGCTAATGAGGGAATTATATAAGAAGGAAATATATTTGAATTCTAAAAATTTTGAGATTCAACACTTAGATTTTATACGGGAGTGAGGGGGTATAAATGAAAATGAAACACAAAGATTGTAAATATCTAACCCCGAATAAACGAAAATGTTGGCTTATCAAAACAGATCAGGTCTAAGCCCAACGAATTTGCCCTAATAATCTAGAAGTACATTAGGATTGTACCAAGTAAGTGAAAGAGAGTAGGCAAGACCAAGTTAGGCTAAGAATAAGGATGAGGATAGGGAAAGAGATAAGGATAAGGTAGAGCTACAAGTAATTGAAGCAAGTACTGGTTAAAGTCCTAAGGTTATAGACTAGATTATTTTTCTAATAACCTAATTCCCTATAACCATGGCTCTGATACCAATCTGTAACACCCCAACCGATGGCGGAAACATCGGGATGTCACGTATTGATGATTGTTCAGTAGCTCATGGTAAATAATAAATTTCAATAAATGATTTAAATAAATTACATACAATTGTTCTAAGAATTTGTACATCAAAATGAAAATAACAAGCTACGCATCTTCAAGCATTAACTCTAATCTTCGAGCATGTTATAACCTGAAACATGTTAAGTTTGAAAATATTTTGGGTCAACAAAAGTTGGTGAGAATTACATAGGTTTTGATAATCGAATATAAAATGTTGTGCAATTCATGTGTCATGGCAAGTCTAGTCCATATGTGAAAACATACTAGAAGTAAATCGAGTGCATAATCAACCCTTGTGACTATTATAATGTGGTACATCCCATACGCTCATGGTTCACTCGAATATGTTATGCGATAACAAACACCCACGCTACCTTTGTAGGAGGCACGTATCCGGGTGGGATTGTCAGTCCAATAGATCTATCATTGTATACCGTCGGCTGATCAATGTTAATGATTATGCTAGAATATTGTGCTTACCCTAGTCATGTTTAAGACATAATGCAACATAGAAAAACACATAGACACTTTATGATTGAATTGCATATTGAATGTTGTAACATGTTTCACCCCAAAAATGGTGATAAATAGAAAAGGGGCTATGTAAAACTCACCTTGATCGCGACTAGCTTGCAAGAAAAGAATGAGAATCTATGAAGTGTGCTTGAACCTAAGTAAATTAAGAATGATGATTTAGTGTTTATTAATGTTATTTTATATATGATAGTGTTTACGCAAGATGTGTGACTTCTAATTTATATATTGAATGTTATAAACAATGATTTTTAATTAAAGATATAGTGAAATTTTCTTTTGAAAACTAGTAACTAGATATTAAGTCGACGTAGGCATATTTGATGGAAAAATTTATTGGAAGATGATTACTAATTTATGATATTGATAATACATATTCATTATGAGTTAACAATTTACTAAAAATAAATCAAATTAGTTTAAGATACGTAGTGTTATGTATTAGGTTGTGCACTTTAAAAAAAAACTAACAAATAAATAAATAACAACATTCATACTAAGTTTTGGGTTGAAATAATTAGTTATGGTACGTGGTTTATTAAAACAATACTTCGAGTAATATTTGCATGACTAAACTTTCCATTAACAACAAAGAATTCATCTTCTCCATAGTACATATGCAGGTGGTTAGAAGAACCATATTTTGTTCAATTAAGTTTAATTTGGACTCAATGTTTGAATGTGCATTAACTAAAATGTAGCTAGAGGATGAAACATAAGCGTTACCATGCATGAAAAGAAATGTTCCGACTGGAGTGTGGCCTTCGAAGTCGGTCTAAACAAGCAGCAATGGAGGGCGTTGTTTGTGGACAGCGTCATTCGTGATACCGTGTAGCACGAAGGAGACCGGGAACCATGCGTACTGGTATCATCGTAACGGGTAGTTTTGTATGATATGACCAATAGGTTTTAGAGATCGTCTCATCCGCATCTCTTCGAACCGATTTGTCACAGCTAGATTTTTAATATAGTATGCATGAAAATATTGGATTTCTACAATGGTGATGGCACTGTAAGGACATATATATCAATGGGTTTAGTATGACTTCGGAATACCTCTCAATTTCGAGATCATGGTTTTCATTTAAATAGAAGTCATGCACGTCCAAATAAATGCCAATAATGACTGATAAAAGCTCGGACGCAAATGATGGCGAAAATCCCGATAAGTTAAAAGGAAACACTTAATGATAACTTTTATTCCTTTCATATAATTTGTAGATTTTAAAGAAATATAAAAATAGTAGATTAGTAGTTTACCATATCTAATATTAAAACTTCATTCAAATTTATTTTATTTTTAAATTGATGATAAGTGTAAAACCGTTCATTCCCATTTAATCTAATTAAATAAAGAAGTATATTTCTTTTCAAAACAAATATTGACATTCAAAATAATAATGACTATTATTATTAAATAAAAATGTCGTTAAGAGAATTATTCGGTATAAGACAAATAATAAATGAATTATCGTACTCTAGTGTTTTAGAAAAAAAATTTCGGGTATTAAAATTCTATCCCAAATATTACGTTAACTTTTGGTTGGTGAGATGTTCAAATTTTTGGATTATTATCACTCTAGGTTCTTAAAAGTATACATGAATTATTTAGAGAGAGAAAATTCGCGAATGTTACAGTCTCCCCTACTTTTAGAAACTTCGTCCCGAAGTTTATTGAAAACACAGGGTTGAAGGTGATTGGATAGAAATTAGGACAAGTGTGATCTGGAGAATTTTGTGTTAAGGCATGACATGAATAGAATAATCTTGTTTCAAATAATTTGGATAAGAGGGTAGGATTAAGTGTGTCTTGAAATTGCAATAAGAATCATAAGTTTTAGGAGTCCCATAAGAAATGAGTCGATGAACTATTGAGAGAATAAATGAACTACTAGGCAACTAAGGTTCATAGTTGGTCAACTACCAAAAACCTTGATAGAATTTCACACTACCTTAACGTACCTGTAAATTCATGATTACGTTCCGGACCGCAATCACCAATTTACCTTACGTTAGGGTTTTGTGTCCTTCTATGACTCTAAACACACATGTAAGTAATGCCAAAATAACATTGTGATTGAATCTTTGTATCAATGAGTCTAATAAATCTTTGTATCAATTTACATGTATAATGTATCCAAAGATGAGTCCAACTGTTGAGCAGGAAAAAGACTTCTACCAGTCAGTGAGTAGGAACCTCTACCGATTGTTGAGCAGGTGCGATAGCCTCTACCAGTCGTTGAGCAGGTTATTAGAACCTCTACCGACTGTTGAGCAGGCATGATGACCTCTACCAATCGTTGAGCAGGTTATTAGAACCTCTACCGACTGTTGAGCAGGCATGATGACCTCTACCAATCGTTGAGCAGGTTATTAAATACTCTACTAACTGTTGAGCAAGTACTTCATCCTCTACCAGTTGCTTGATTAAGTGTAACAATTGTTTTTTTTGGCTTAACACATAAGTTGCAAATTGATAATACATACATGTAAGCAAGTTTGTAAATGCATCAAATATCGAGTATAGCATGCGAGTTGTAACAGAGTTGCCCTAGACAAGGTTAATGACTCTAGGTGTGTTTATAGCAAATTGTTCAGGTAGATAATCAAATCCTCATGTATAACTAATATTCAAGTTTTGATGCAACGAACAATTAAGTTTTCAATAGTGTGGTTATCGTGGAGATTAAGTTCATGTTCGAGGAGGTAAAGGATGTAAATTTGGATTTTGAGAGATGATGAAAACTCAAAGTAAAATCAAAGTTGTGAAAAATGGTGAATGTGTAGGTGGTTGATAAAGGGTTTAATTTATAGGGTTTCAAAAAGACGCAAGTAGTAAGGTGATCATGCAGAATAATCGTGGGGTTTGAATAAATAGTTAGATACAAGCGTACGAGAAAACGTGATTGTGGTATTTGCCAAAAATTTGTAATAGTTCAAACAAATTTAAAATAAATAGGTGTCAATGGAAAAATTGTAGAGTAAATTTTGTTCTTGTGGATGGAAAGATTTTATTTTCAAAATTGGTTTTGTATATAAAGCAAAAGTCTTTAAATTGTACAACTAAATTGATTTAGATCAAAATATTTTGAAGAGTCATAGGTTTTAAACACGATGTCGGATTTCAAAAATCAAGAATTTGTTCAGACGTTTGTATAATAGGTTTCGGGTAATCCATAAAAGAAGTCATTCTTAATAGATTAAAACATTTTCATTGTAAATTATCTGTTACGCCAGTAAATTGTTCAATAAAAATTTGAAATTTAGCAAATAAGTTTGTGGAAATAAAAGACTCTTTTTTTTTTATCTCCTATACACAGTTTATAAGGTTACAGTTTAAATAAGGATTTTAAAATCTCGAATGTGATAAAATTTTATGGTTGATGGTATCTTCAAAATACACATAAATAAAATGTAAGGGGGGTGAGTTTAAAATAAAATTGGTCAGAAACATCAAAGATAATAGATTTAAAATATGTAACATGATGTAAAGGGAAACATGTGATTTGGGTTAGATGTTAAAAATAATTAGACTTATAAGTTTGTAAAATGAATTAGGATTGTGAAACCCAAAAATGATTCATGAAGTTTAAGCTAATGAGGGAATTATATAAGAAGGAAATATATTTGAATTCTAAAAATTTTGAGATTCAACACTTAGATTTTATACGGGAGTGAGGGGGTATAAATGAAAATGAAACACAAAGATTGTAAATATCTAACCCCGAATAAACGAAAATGTTGGCTTATCAAAACAGATCAGGTCTAAGCCCAACGAATTTGCCCTAATAATCTAGAAGTACATTAGGATTGTACCAAGTAAGTGAAAGAGAGTAGGCAAGACCAAGTTAGGCTAAGAATAAGGATGAGGATAGGGAAAGAGATAAGGATAAGGTAGAGCTACAAGTAATTGAAGCAAGTACTGGTTAAAGTCCTAAGGTTATAGACTAGATTATTTTTCTAATAACCTAATTCCCTATAACCATGGCTCTGATACCAATCTGTAACACCCCAACCGATGGCGGAAACATCGGGATGTCACGTATTGATGATTGTTCAGTAGCTCATGGTAAATAATAAATTTCAATAAATGATTTAAATAAATTACATACAATTGTTCTAAGAATTTGTACATCAAAATGAAAATAACAAGCTACGCATCTTCAAGCATTAACTCTAATCTTCGAGCATGTTATAACCTGAAACATGTTAAGTTTGAAAATATTTTGGGTCAACAAAAGTTGGTGAGAATTACATAGGTTTTGATAATCGAATATAAAATGTTGTGCAATTCATGTGTCATGGCAAGTCTAGTCCATATGTGAAAACATACTAGAAGTAAATCGAGTGCATAATCAACCCTTGTGACTATTATAATGTGGTACATCCCATACGCTCATGGTTCACTCGAATATGTTATGCGATAACAAACACCCACGCTACCTTTGTAGGAGGCACGTATCCGGGTGGGATTGTCAGTCCAATAGATCTATCATTGTATACCGTCGGCTGATCAATGTTAATGATTATGCTAGAATATTGTGCTTACCCTAGTCATGTTTAAGACATAATGCAACATAGAAAAACACATAGACACTTTATGATTGAATTGCATATTGAATGTTGTAACATGTTTCACCCCAAAAATGGTGATAAATAGAAAAGGGGCTATGTAAAACTCACCTTGATCGCGACTAGCTTGCAAGAAAAGAATGAGAATCTATGAAGTGTGCTTGAACCTAAGTAAATTAAGAATGATGATTTAGTGTTTATTAATGTTATTTTATATATGATAGTGTTTACGCAAGATGTGTGACTTCTAATTTATATATTGAATGTTATAAACAATGATTTTTAATTAAAGATATAGTGAAATTTTCTTTTGAAAACTAGTAACTAGATATTAAGTCGACGTAGGCATATTTGATGGAAAAATTTATTGGAAGATGATTACTAATTTATGATATTGATAATACATATTCATTATGAGTTAACAATTTACTAAAAATAAATCAAATTAGTTTAAGATACGTAGTGTTATGTATTAGGTTGTGCACTTTAAAAAAAAACTAACAAATAAATAAATAACAACATTCATACTAAGTTTTGGGTTGAAATAATTAGTTATGGTACGTGGTTTATTAAAACAATACTTCGAGTAATATTTGCATGACTAAACTTTCCATTAACAACAAAGAATTCATCTTCTCCATAGTACATATGCAGGTGGTTAGAAGAACCATATTTTGTTCAATTAAGTTTAATTTGGACTCAATGTTTGAATGTGCATTAACTAAAATGTAGCTAGAGGATGAAACATAAGCGTTACCATGCATGAAAAGAAATGTTCCGACTGGAGTGTGGCCTTCGAAGTCGGTCTAAACAAGCAGCAATGGAGGGCGTTGTTTGTGGACAGCGTCATTCGTGATACCGTGTAGCACGAAGGAGACCGGGAACCATGCGTACTGGTATCATCGTAACGGGTAGTTTTGTATGATATGACCAATAGGTTTTAGAGATCGTCTCATCCGCATCTCTTCGAACCGATTTGTCACAGCTAGATTTTTAATATAGTATGCATGAAAATATTGGATTTCTACAATGGTGATGGCACTGTAAGGACATATATATCAATGGGTTTAGTATGACTTCGGAATACCTCTCAATTTCGAGATCATGGTTTTCATTTAAATAGAAGTCATGCACGTCCAAATAAATGCCAATAATGACTGATAAAAGCTCGGACGCAAATGATGGCGAAAATCCCGATAAGTTAAAAGGAAACACTTAATGATAACTTTTATTCCTTTCATATAATTTGTAGATTTTAAAGAAATATAAAAATAGTAGATTAGTAGTTTACCATATCTAATATTAAAACTTCATTCAAATTTATTTTATTTTTAAATTGATGATAAGTGTAAAACCGATCATTCCCATTTAATCTAATTAAATAAAGAAGTATATTTCTTTTCAAAACAAATATTGACATTCAAAATAATAATGACTATTATTATTAAATAAAAATGTCGTTAAGAGAATTATTCGGTATAAGACAAATAATAAATGAATTATCGTACTCTAGTGTTTTAGAAAAAAAATTTCGGGTATTAAAATTCTATCCCAAATATTACGTTAACTTTTGGTTGGTGAGATGTTCAAATTTTTGGATTATTATCACTCTAGGTTCTTAAAAGTATACATGAATTATTTAGAGAGAGAAAATTCGCGAATGTTACATATGATGATGGGAGAAACAGATTTCCATAGCTCACTAGCAATATCAGTTGTGGATGGTTGACTCTTGGTGAGAGTAGCCAGTGATCCCAATATTGTCTTGATATCTGATTTGATATCAGCAACAGAGATTTCAATGGACTATACTCTGGCCGTCAATTCTTGGTATTTTAACTCATCACCTAAGTTAATAGGATCATCTGAATTCCTACCAGTGGTAGTTGTAACTGGTTCAGTCATAGGAGGTGAGTCCAAAGGATGAGAACCAGATGCCCTTTTTTCTTGGTTCTGGGAACTTCCAACTGATTTTGGGGACACTATAGTGGCCTCATCAGTTGTTGCCTTCAAGGGAGTCTTAGTTATGTAACCAATGTTCTGTTGTGAGACAATGGTCTCTACATCAGTAGTGACTGCTCCACTTGAAAACTCACCTAGAGTTTCATTGAACTCTAGGGGTGTAACCTCCTCTTCTGTTTGTGGGATGGCTGATTGATTTTCCTCAGTCCTAGTCACTTGTGGAGGTATACTCTCATTAATAGGTGAAGGAGAGAAACTGGGATTTTCCTGAGTTTTCTCAATAGCCTCAAACAGAGGTTGCATGGTTTGAGGAACATGTGTTGGTGAAGGTGGAGGAGTAAAAAAGAGAATTTGCCCTGGGAGAGGGGCTTGTGAACATATGGCCAAGTGACTCAAATGTATCATGATGTGTTTCCCCTTGGCTTACAACATGATCCTTTTGTGAGGATGCATGAGGAGTTTGGTCAGGTTGAGATATATCCAACTGTTGTGAGGAACTAACAACAGTGGTTTCTTGTTGCTTTTATGTTGCAACAGGGTTTTCCTCTGGTATCTCATCTTCCAGAAGTCCCCTTTTTGGTTTAGTGGTGGTTTTTGTGGATGGACGTTTTCTTTTGTTGGTGGCTGGTGTGGGTTTTCACAGCACTGGATGTAGTGCCATGATCACCAGGAGCAGTGGGTTCAACAACAGAGGTTTGGACAACAGTTGTTGTCTTAGTCCTCTTTGTTTGTGTTTTGGAAACTTTTGACACTTTTAATACTTTTTCTTGGGTGGTTGAACCCAGCCTTCTTGTAAAAGTTTCATCAGTTAGACTCTTCATTTGAATAGACTCACCCTTTTTAAAATCTTTTTCAAGTAAAACCTTTTGAAGGATTACACTCAAAATTCTTGGGTATATCAGAAAAGCATTATTAGACCCAGACTTTATAGCTTTCACATTTGATACTAAGTCCATAAACAGTCCCTGGGATAGATTGAAGTCAGAATCTGACAACATAGCATAGCCCAAGTACTGAATCCTCAATGGGATTTCATTAAAGGAAGTGGACTTAGCAGAGACACAGAGAAGGAGGGTATGAAAGAAAAATTTCATGACTGATGGGAAAAACTTTTTGAAAAGGGTTGACCCAGTCATTTGTGCATCATAACCTCTTTCCTGAAACTCTGTGTGAAGCTCTGCCTTAGAGAAAGAGTCTTTACCTGACAGGTCATTGAGTGAGAAGGTTGTGGATATCAGTTCAGGGGTAATGACAATACTTGTTTCTCCAACTTTTGAGATAATGGATGTAGGCTTTTTGTCAAGAAGAAGAAACTCAGCATTCACCTAAAATTCTTGGAGGGTATCAAGATATATAGGAGCATCAGCGGTTAGGATTGTCAGGTATTTGGATTGTAAGATGATGTCGATGGTGAAATGGAATGGAGTGTTTTCATATGTTTTTACCAGATATGGGAGATAATTGTGGGTGGCTTTAGCTTGAAGATCCATTGTAATGGATTCCGAGTGTGAGAGTAAGTGGAATTGGAGTAAGGGTTTGAGGATGAAGAAGGTGGTTTCAGTATTTTGAATACAATGAGACAGTGTAACGACTGTTGTGGTAAAACAGGGGTTTTATAGGCTCTGGTGAAACCGATGATGTGGCCAAAACTCTGCTTTTAAGAGCAGACGTGGCAAACATCTGATGGCTAAACATCTGGTGGTAGACAGCGGTTGCCAAAGATCTGATGCAAACAGGGTTTTTTTAAATATAGATAGATATATGTATAGGGGAAAAATCCGGTACAAATAACTTTTTTGGTAAGAACTGTGAGAATCAAAGGAGGGTATTTTTTTTTTAATTTTTTTTTTCAAAAAATTTTTTCCCATATTGTTAAACATGTATTATAGTATTGAAAACTAAAAAAAAAAAAAAATTGGTGTAGAGTAATTACGTGTAGAGTAATTACATAATTACTCTAGTGTAAACTAATGTATTTACCTTAATGACGTAATTACACTAAAAAAAATTTTTTTTTAAATTTTTTTTTGTATTATTCATCTAGAAAGAATGTTTAAGCACATGGGAAAAAAAATTCTAAAAAAAAAATAAATTTTTTTTACCCCCTTTGATTCTCACAGTACTTACAAAAAACTATATGTATTTGATCTTTACTCTAGATGTATATATGTATATATATATATATAGATAATGAAACAGTTGTTTTATCTGATCAGAGGTTTGAAACAGATTTTTCAACCAAGCAGTGGTTGTTTTATCTAATCAGATGTTTGAAACAGATTTTTCAACTTAACAGTGGATAGAATGGATGAAACAGTGGTTGTTTTATCCTTAACAGATTTTTCAACCAAAAAGCTATTTTTAAGGATGGATTTTGATTTTCTGAAACATTTTAATGTTTTTATTTAAAACATTTGTGTTGTTTAATCCATGTTTAGCATACCAATTCTAGAAATCAGATTTGTAAAGGTAGATGTGTCAAAAGCTTTTGTCAACACATCTGCCAACTGATCCTCTGTTGGAACATGGTGCAGAGAAATCAAACCTTTTTCATAGCTATCTCTGACAAAATGATGTCTGATGTCTATGTGCTTTGTGGTTGGGTGAGAAACTGGATTCTTGATGATATTTTCAGCAGCTTGACTGTCCAACATGAGTGGAGTCTTTAGTGCAGTTATCCCAAAATCCAGCAATTGATTTTGAAGCCAGATGAGTTGGGCTGTACAGCTTGCAGCAGCAATGTATTCAGCCTCAGCTGTTGAAGTTGAAACAGCTGATTGCTTTTTGCTTTGCCAAGATACTAAGGCATTCCCTAGAAACTGGCACCCTCCTAATGTAGACTTCCATGTGGTGTGGCAGCCAGCAAAATCACTATCTGAATAACCTGAAAGCTCAATGTTTCCATTAGCAGGATACCAGATACCAAGTGTGGGAGCACCTTTTAGGTATCTGAATATCCTTTTCACAGCAATAAGGTTTGATTTTTTGGGTGAAGCATGGGATCTTGCACATACACAAGTGGCAAACATAATGTCTGGCCTAGATGCAGTTAAGTACAATAAAGACCCAATCATGCATCTGTAATGTGTTTGGTCAACCAGTTCATCCTTGTCATCAATAGTGAGTAGCTTGACTGTACTCATGGGTGTACTACATGGCTTACAGTCATTCATCTCAAATCTAGTTAACAAATTTTTCACATATTTATTTTGATGAATGAATGTTCCATTTTGCAGCTGCTTCACTTGGAGACCAAGGAAACACTGAAGTTCACCCATAGCACTCATTTCAAACTCTGCTGTCATGAGTTCCCTAAACTCTTCACACATTTTGTTACATGTGGATCCAAAAATGATGTCATCCACATATATTTGAACAATCATTAAATCTTTCCCTCTCCATTTCAAAAATAAGGTTTTATCAATTTTACCTCTTGTGAAACCAATGGATAAGAGAAAGGTGGAAAGAGTTTCATACCAGGCCCTAGGTGCTTGCTTGAGTCCATACAAAGCTTTATTTAGCTTGTAGACATGATCAGGATGGAAAGTGTCTTCAAAACCAAGTGGTTGACATACATAGACCTCCTCCTGAATTTTGCCATATAGGAAGGCACATTTGATGTCCATCTGATACACCTTGATGTTGTGGTTGATAGCAAAGGCTAGAAAGAGTCTGATAGCTTCTAACCTTGCTACAGGAGCAAAGGTTTCATCATAGTTTATTCCTTCTTCTTGTCTGAAGCCTTGAACCACAAGCCGGGCTTTATTCTTGACAACTATACCCCTTTCATCAGTTTTGTTTTTGAAGACCCACTTTGTACCTATTGGACAAACATCCTTAGGCAGTGGTACAAGTTCCCATACTTATTGTCTTTTAAACTGAAGGAGCTCTTCTTGCATAGCTTCTACCCAACTGTTGTCTTTTAGTGCCTCTTGGTACTTGACAGGTTGTGTGAGAGATAGAAAACCTGCAAAAAGACAGATATTAGAGGATTGGCTTCTTGTTAGCACACCCTCTCTGATGTTGCCACTGATTTGATCTGGTGGATGAGCTCTTAGGTAGATTAGATCTCCCTGTTATGGTATGATGGCATTTTGAGGTAAAGGACGGAGGTTTGGTGACTCTGTTGATGTAACATCTGTTTGCACTTCTGTAGTGCCATCAGATGTTTGAAATGGAAATGGGGGAATGGGTCCAAGTGGTGTAAAACTAGACTGACTTTTGTCAACAGATGATTGAGCAGTGGATGTGAAGGGTGAAGCAGTGGTTTGACGGTAAGACTGGCCAATAGTGGCTGACTCAGCTGTGACAGAGTTTTGACAGTTGTTTTGAACAGCTGCTTCCTCTGATGCAGAATAGATTTTATAGTGACTTGGGATCACAACATCTTTTCTGTAATCTTGTTGTGGAGATTGTGGAGTACCTGCATTGTTAGTTTTGACAGTAATATCTTCAAATTTGAATTTATCTAAATCAAACAACTCAGCAGGATTTGCTGGTGATATACGTTAGATTACACATATAAAAGTCCCAATTTAACTCCCATTTATATATGTTTTTGGCCTTATACATGATGAATTGGTACTTATTTGGAATCTTTATGATTACAAGTCTTAAACAAGGATTTCGGCCCTTTATCAAGAGAACTTTTGCGCAGCAGCTGTTCGGATCGTTTTTACCCCTTCTAAAACCCAAAATCCGACTTCGACTTTCAAATAAGAATTGTTCTACGCTCCGAGAGCTTTCCAGGCATATAAAGAACACCTCCTAACGATTTTTCTACGATTTTATATGCAATTTTAAAGATCGTGCTGTCGTGCTGTTCTCTGTGAGCGGCCGCTCACTCTCTCCGAGCGGCCGCTCGCCATCCTGAACACCTCTAGAAGCTTCTAGAAGCCCTACGTCAGCTTTGCCCACTTGTCTGTAAAGTGAGCGGCCGCTCCAAGCCTCCGAGCGGCCGCTCACAGGGCCTGTTTAGCTATAAAACTCCCATTCAGCCTCTGTTCAAAGTATTGGGTTTTGGGGAGGCGATTTTAGGCGATTTCTGGACCAAAGGAGCTGCTGGAAGGCCGTTTAACAAGCTCGGGAATCCATCCGATCCATCCTTCATCATCCAATCCATCTCTTAGCAATCTTATGGTTTGATCCTTTGAGCTTTCTTAGATCCAAATATGATTTTGTTTGCTATATTGATGTTATTTTAGTTAATCGTACGCCTACGGGCAAGAACATTAGTATTAGTTAGTAGTTAAAACAATCGTTTGTGTGAAATCAAGTTTTGTATAAATTTGGCGTTTTTCATGTTTGAACCTTGATGATCATAGCGCAACCTTGTTTCATTGTTGATAGATTTGTAGTTGTGTTCGGATGACTTTGATGATTATCGAATGTGTTAGGCGGATTACTTGTTGAAGAAACCGTCCGTTTAATCGTTCGGTAGTAAACTAGTTAACTTGTTAATAAAGTTTACACCATGAAACTGTAACCGGGTATTGGTTTGGTTAAGGTCACTCGGATAATGATTATAAATGTTTACCGGCACATAAAAGAGTTTAAAAAGCTTAATGGTGTTGTTACTAATCTTTGACACGGTTAATGATCTTTGTTAGTTATTTTAGTGAAAATGGCGATCTTAGTAGATTTGTGTTCAAAGTTAGTAAAATGGAATAGGTTGTGAAATGCTCTACTTTATGCTAGTTTCGGTGGTCGTATTGTGTATTCGATATTGCTTTCCTTAACTAGTGCGGTTGAGGACTCCCGAAAGGTGATACTAACCTATCTTTAAAGATTTTCATGAGATCATATCAGTTGCGCGCTAATAAACGACTTGAGGTGGTTAACGTGTGTTTTCGTGTTAGCTTTCCGTATAGTTGTCATGTTAGGATGCCCGAAAGGGAAACTAACTGTCGGAAAATGGGAATGTTGATCGCGCCTTTATTTCTTATATAGATGACATGCTAGGATTGGCGTATTATAGTTTATATAGTTATATTTTCTATTTGGAGTCGTACTTAAGTTATTTACATGTGTTAGAATTAATTTAGCTACAAACAAACTCAACTTATCTTTTCCTACTGGTAAATCGGGGACAGAGTTTTAGTACTATTGCTCCGCGCGCGTCCATGGATCGATATCTGGTTCTTACCTGTACGTTACTACATATATGACAGGGTACACTTGCCCTATTGTGTGTGTTTTAATATTAAGGTCTAAACCATTTTTATAAATATTAAAGCAAAACGTGTGTTTATTCATTGTAAAATTATGTGTATATCCGCACACGTCAGCTGGGATTTTTAGGGATGAAAGTTCATTGAACTTTACATTCAGAGTTTCTTCTATTGTCCTGGTCCTTGTGTTAAACACTTTATAGGCCTTGGCAGTAGAAGAATATCCCAGAAAGTATCCACAATCTACTTTGGCTGCAAATTTTGAAATTGAATCTTTGAGATTTAAAATGAAACATGGGCAGCCAAAGATTTTGAAAAATGAGATTAATGGTTTGATTTTGAACAAAATTTCATAAGCAGTCTTTTGATGTCTTGGGTTGATCAAAACTCTGTTTTGAACATAGCAAGCAGTGTTTACAACTTCTGCCCAGAAGGACAGTGGCAAACTAGAATCTGCTAGCATGGTTCTTGCAGCTTCAATAAGAGTTCTATTTTTCCTCTCAACCACCCCATTTTGCTCTGGTGTTCTTGGGATGTTGTACGGCCTCATAATCCCTTTTGACACACAGAAGTCATCCAACTCCTTATTTTTAAACTCTGTTCCATTATCACTTCTAAAGATTTTTACTGGCAAGTCATATTGTTTTTCAACTTTGGTGACAAAGTCCTTCAAGATACCTGCAGTCTCATCCTTAGAGTGTAAAAAGTAAGTCCATGTAAACCTATAAAAATCATCAACTATGACAAGACAAAATCTTTTTCTTCTTAGACTCGTGATTTTAACAGGGCCAAACAAGTCCATGTGCAACAATTGTAGACATTGACTTGTTTTGGACTCATCAATGGATTTGTAAGAGCTTTTATGTTGTTTTCCTTTTAAACAAGAAACACAATGCTCATCACATTTGAATTCTTTTGATGGTAAACCTCTAACAAGGCTTTGTTTGGAGAGTGTGTTGATAGTTTGAAGGTTGGTATGACCCAGTCTCCTATGCCACAATTCTGTTTCGTTCGTGGAGGCAGCAGAAAACAAACAGACATTTGCCATAGGATTGTCCTTCAACATATAAACTACATACACATTGTCACTTCTATGAGCAACAAGTTGTGCTTTGCTCTCAACAATGATGGTATCAATCTTTTTCACCACTTCTGGCCCAATAATCTTACAAGTTTTCTTAGTGAAGAATGAGCCATAACCTTTGTTACTCATTTGTGAAACACTAAGAAGATTAAATTTAAGATTATCAATAAGATTGACATTTTCAAACTTGAGTTTCCCAGCCTGAACAGTCCCTGAACCCAACACCTTACCTTTTGAATCATTACCAAAGGATATATCACCCCCTCCATGAGCTAAGAAGTCGGGCTCTACATCCTGTCATGTGCCTGGAGCCTCCACTATCTACATACCAAAGACTATCTAAACAAGCAGAAGCTCCCAGCACAGCAGTAATGAATTAGTTTTGGTGAGTGTCCAAAGCCAAGTTGGCTTTGGATGGGTCCACAGACTTTTCAGTCTCAAGCTTGGGAAGGTGATCAGTGGTTTGAACTAGTTTTTGAATCAAGTTCAACAATTGTTGCTGACCATTTTCAAGTGCTTGAATGTCAACACTTGGGGCAACAGTTGTTTGATCACTTCCAGACAAATGATAATACCCATAGGGATTTCTGTTCACTCTTGGTTTAGAAGGTCTTTTTGGTTCCTCAGAAACATGTGACAGATTATGACATGGTGGTTGTCCATATCCTCTTGGGTACTTGCTTGTGGATGGAGCATCTATTACTTGGACATCCCTGGGAGCAGATGTTTCAAGACTTTTGGTAACAGATGTTTGGACTGGTGTAAAAGTCTGTTTGGGCTTTCCTTTTGAAGTACTCACCACCTGACTTGTAAGAGTTTTAGCCTTGTACTCTTGTATTTTGACATCAAAATTTTTGAGATACAGACACTCTTTGGTTTTGTGATTCTTTTTACCACATATTGAACATGTGGCCTTGGGATCACATGCACTTGTTCCTTTGTTTATATCATATGCTTTTAGAAGAAAAGAGTTTTTAGTAACATGATTCTTCTTTTCACAGAAATCACAGAACAAGTGGACAGACTTTTCTTTCTTTTTCCCTTTTTCAACCTTCTTTTCAACAGATGTTTGAGCATCTGCTAGAAGGTTTTTTAAGGGAATGACCTTTGCCTGTGGTGTTGTCTTCCCCTCAGGAGTTTTGAAATCAGCTGGTTTAAAGTTCTCAAGAGTACCACACTCATCAGACCAAGTTGGTTTAAATTCATAATTTTCAAGTTCAGTGAATGATGAGGAGCCTTCTGGTTTTTCTAGAACAATTTTCTTACCATTAGGTTCAGTGATTTTAATCTCTTGACCCTTCAAATTAGTTGGTACTACCTCAACTAACTTTTGATCCCTTTTGTCAGTGTTTTCAAAAGATGGAGCAGTGGTTTCAAAACCAAAACCAAACTTCACATGACTTTTGGTTTGTTTGTTGAGTAGCATTTCAAAACCTCTACATGATTCCACCCATTTCTGACATTCAACTTGGGTGGACTCAAGCTCACTTTTGCAACTCTGATATTTAGTTATCATAGTTTGGAGCTGGTCTTTGGTTATAGTTGCTTCATGTTTTAAGCTGCTTATTTCAGATTCTTTTTCAGTTAAATTTGTTTTTAACTCTTTTGAAAGTTTCTCAAATTTAACTTCATCATCTAAAATTTTCTTTCTAAGGTTTTCATTCACCTCTTTGATGTTAGCAAATGCTATTACACATTTGTCAGAACACAAATCTTTAAGAATTTGAGGAGATACCTTAGCAGCAGCCATCAATGCACAATCACACTTGCACTCACAATCATCAGATGCACCCCAGGGATCTGAGAGATTCACAACCTCTTCTTCAGGTTTTTCACCTGCAACTACTTCATCAACAACATCATCAGTCACAACTACAAATTCAGTCACCACCTCCTCAAATTCAACTTCTTCTACCATAGCCATGAAACAAAAATTTTCTGATTCATTTTCAGCTTTGGCAACTAATGCAAAATTTTCATCTGTCAACTCATCTGGTAGACTGCTCCAATCAACAAAGCCTTGTGTGAAGAAACTCTGTTGACTGGTCTCTGTAGGAGCAGAGGGTGAAGCAGCAGTCATTGGCACAGGTGCCTGAGCAACAGGTGTTTGCACATAGTGAATCTGAGGAACAATGGTTTGGACAAACTGGACAGGAACTGTGTTGAGGACTGTGCAAAATGAGCAGTGTTTTGCACATTAGATCCAGGGGTATTATAGGAATTTTGATAAGTGTTGGTCTGGGGCCTTTGATTTGGATAGGTAATCATAGGTGTACCATGTTGACTCCTACATTCCCTAGCAAAATGACTAAGTCTATGACATTTATAACACTTTATCTTTGATTTATCCAACCCCACCTTTGATCTGCCAGTTAACCCTGGAAACCTTCTCCCAGTTTTCTTGTAAAAATTGTTAGTTCTTACACTGAGAAGGGCCAATTGGTGCATAATGTCCATTTCTTCCAAATCATCAGGGTCAAAGTATTTCAGGTCATCATACTCAAAGGATATGTTATCAGATGCCTGGATATCACCACCACTTGCTGTAAAAGCATAGTTTGGTGAATAAGAATCAGAGTTAAAACCTGAGTTAAAACCTGAAGTTATGTCAATGAAATGATCATAACTCTGATCCTTACTATTTCCAGGCACCTCATCATGACCCAAAAGTGCTGCATTACTAAATACATAGTCATCAGACACTTTTCCAGAGTCCTGGAGCTTCTTTTTCTGGTTAAGCTCTCTCTCATAGGTAAAGAGCTTACCATGAAGCTGGGTCAGTGATAGGTCCTTGAATCCAATTGAGTTTCTCATAACTATAGAAATAGTGTCCCCTTTATCTGGTAAAGATCTTAAAAACCTATGGTTCAAAGTTGAATGAGGGTAAGTTAGACCAACTAGTTTTAGTTCACTAATGAGACAGTTAAACCTCTCAAATTGTTGAGTTAATGACTCTCCCTTAACGTGACTGAATGTTTCATATTGTTGGTTAAGTATTTCACGATTGTTTTCAATAACCTCTTTAGTCCCACCAAATTGTTCTTTCAGTACATCCCACAACTCCTTTGCACTGTTACAGTGTAACAGCCCAGCATATATATCATTGGGTAGAGCCATGGCCACTATACTGAAGGCCTTAGCATCTAACTCAATTTTCTGAAAATCCTGGTCGGAGTAGTTTTCAAGTGTCTTAGGCTCCTGAACCTTGGGATCTTCAGTACTCGGCACCATCGGAACATGTGGTCCGAAGATAACCGACTTCCAACACCCAGTGTTCTGTTGAGCTAGAACATGGCTCATCCGACGTTGCCAGATATTGTATTCAGATCTGACAAGCATCGGTGGCTTGTTGTTCGTGCCAGTGTTGTGTGGATCGTGATTGATTGAAGCCATTCTCTGATTTTTTCGAAAACAAAGTCTGTTTACAAACGGTTGAATCGAAAATAAACTATTACTCTGTTTTCAATCCGACAAACAAACGATATCAATTGTTAGGATCTGAGTTTGATTGTTTTGATTTGTTTTAAGTAGAATGAGAAATGAATTAAGCGAATATATATGGAAAGTGCAGCGGAATAATAAACTATAATCAAAACAAAAGGAATAAATGTTTTCTTAATCGAATGCTTTCATTATATTGAAAAATTACAATCAATTACAAGTACTCCCCCTCAGCCTGATCACTCTGTGATTGTTTGTCTGAGAGAATGTTGTGTGTGACCAATAGAACAGTACAAGCACTGTTCTATTTATAGACAAATCTAAACCACTGGTGACTTGGGCTGACGTCACCTAAGATAGTGACCTCTAACAGAATAACAACATAAAACATCTGCCCTATACAAACTACTGTTATATTACAAAACACTGTAAGGTAAACTACTGTTGAGGAAAACTCTGATGGTCTTGTATCATCTGTTGGAGCCTAAGTGTTGTTGGCTCTAACAGACCTTTAGTCTTCAGCACTTGATCAGCAGTTGTTCTCTATCAGACCTTTGGTCAGCAGTTGTTCTCTATCAGTTGTTATCCAGCAGCCCTTTGTAGCAGCAGTTGTCATAGCAGTTGTTTGGGTGGATCAGTTGTTAGGGTCAACAGTCTTTTCGGAAGAGTATGTTGTAAAGGCTGTTTATTTATGTGAATCAACTGTTAGTATATTTTGGCTTTTCAATCATCTATTCTTCTTCAGGTCGGCAGACCCAACACCGGGTTTGAAGAAAAACAAACCCCACATAACACAAAAAAACGTACCTCCAAAATCCCAAAATGCAGAAGTTAATCGGCAAACCCTTTGAAAATCAATGTCAACATACAACCCACGGACAAACGACAGCCATCAATTATACCACACGATTACAGGCCCAATTTCAACTAATAAAAAACAATCATGAAATGGTAACCAAACTATTGAATTCGTGGAATACAACCGTAATGTAAATTAAGATAAATGATATAAAATGAGAATTAGGTAAGAAAACCGTTACTTACATTTTTCTTCACGAGTATGCAAAACAAAATCGTCCACCGGCCAACTGTTTTCTATGTGAATCGCAACCTAGATGTAATATTATAGAAAAAATAAACGATCTCAAGGCTTTGTAGATGTTTACGAAGGGTGGAGGGAAGAAGGTTACTGAAACAAAAAAAATGGGAAAGAAGTTTTTTTTAGGGTTATTTGAATTTTAATCTTGAGAGTGGAAGTTGAAGTGATGGTATGATGTTTTGTCAGGCGGGAAAGAGAAAAAAGGAGAGAGATGATCTTTGATTTTACCTTATTACCCTTGGTTAATATTATATTAATTTGTTAACCAAATAAAATAATGGGGGGTACAAAAAGACAAAAAAACATATGTGGCTTAATAAGAACCGTTTGATGATTAAAAATCAAAGGATGTGATTGGTTTCTATTGTTCTTTCAACTCAAAGGTAGTGTTGGCCAGTTGTCGGTGTTGTCGCCAGAGCCAACGGTTGGTTGTCAGTCATCTTCATCCTCCACATATGTATGTCTCTCTCTCTCTCTCTCTCTCTCTCTCTCTATCCCTCTCTTTATCCCTCTCCCTCTCCCTCACTCTCTCTCTCTCTCTCTCTTTCTCTCTCTCTCTCCAGAAGAGTATGGTTACCAGATCAATATTTGAAAGAAAAAGATAATTAGGATATTAAATCAAGATGAGTGGCTTACAATTTTACATGGCCCCCCAGCAATTAACACCCCCTTCTTCTATTTCAACCCCCCCCCCCCCAAAAGCGCCTCGCTTTGGCCAAAGCGGGGCGCTTGGGGTCAAATCAAAAGAGGTGGCTACGAGGTTGCAGGTAAAGCTGAATTTTTTGATGTTTTGGGTTGTTTTTTGATGTTTTGAAGTGTATTTTTTATTTTTTATTTTTATTTATTTAATAAAATATTGATATTGAAATCTAGAAAGGGGAAAGACACGGTAAGGCGAAACCAAGTCTTAGAGAGTACACTCATTCGAACAAGGTCTGCAGGAGTATTATTAATAAAAGAGAGTATGTGATGAACAGTAGATTCAGGAAGCTGTGAAATCTGATCCATCTCTACGCTTAATTTCATGAGCTATCTACAAAAACATGATTATAAGAATTATACAAACAGTGACAAAACATTATTATTTATTTATTTAATTATTGTAAAAAAATTAAAATAATTTTAAAAAAAAGGTTAAAAACAAAGTAATAACCCTAATTAAACTATCATTAATAACTCTAAAAGTGTTTATCTTATTTTTTTATTCATTACTTCCGGGAAAGATACAACATTAATTTTCGTTATCCTTTAAAATCTCTAATATACCTTTCTAGATTCTACCCTAAATGAAAATTCAGTACTTCCGGGAAAGATACAACATTAATCTTCGTTTATCCTTTATCATCTCTAAGAATTTAATTCCTAACAACTGTTCACCGCCGTTAAGCTTAAGAAAAATAAAATGCGTAAATAATCGTTAAGTGAGGTGAATTATTATCATTGATTACATCTTTTGACCTAAAGTACTAATGTGACCAGTCATTGCTCTCTTCCCAAAGTACTAATGAAGATCTTGATCTACAATATTTGAAAATTATCATTTCTTAACATGTTTGGTAACAAGGAGGAACAATTTCTTCTTTTGTTCTACAATATTTGTTAGTTGTTAATGTTGTTATAGTTTTTCTACTTTTAGAAAGGTTTGAGAGAGAATATTGTTGTTCTCGAATCTCAGTTAGTCTGAAAGGTTACTAAAATGTGAAGACCTTGATCTTCGAATGCGGTATGCACGTTAAATTTCATTAAATAAGTGAAAAAGACGAATTGATCAAACTTTGTAGAGGCCTATGTTCTACGGGAGGCAAGTTGGCAATCAAGGGATCCGCTTGGAGTCTAAATCTTCGCGTGTCATCTTGGTCACACTCATGTTGCAACATTCTTCTCGTGCATGTTAGGGTCCGAAATTTCAGGGCTTGTTAGTGGGTTTTTCCAAGACTTCATCCTTGTGCTTTGTAAGGGATTTACGAGGAATGGGTTGAAGGTGTGTGTTGCAA
Source organism: Ambrosia trifida (assembly GCA_028751855.1). Classification (NCBI taxonomy): domain Eukaryota; kingdom Viridiplantae; phylum Streptophyta; class Magnoliopsida; order Asterales; family Asteraceae; genus Ambrosia; species Ambrosia trifida. Next base: position 51,473,043 of record CM054125.1, read on the forward strand.
ATATAATAATAATAATAATAATAATAATAATAATAATAATAATAATAATGTAATAAGTTATGGTTTCAAACGGTGGTTTGGTTGTTTTATGAAGGTTTGATCGATATCATCCATACAGAGTTCGTTGTACTGGTTGCGGAAAGAAATCAATAGTCAGACCGGCACAATTTTCATCTTATAAAAGAAAATAAACACAATCATGCAACCCATGATCAGAGCTTTAAGTTGTGATAAACAAAGATAATAGGAAGAAGATCAGAATTTCAAGTTCCCGCTAACCTCTGCGCCATCATCGACTACAGCAAACCAACGATCTTCCTCCACGGCACTACTAATAGGCCTCTCTTTATATCATGGTACGATTTAAGGTTCCAATTTTGTTTTGTGTTGCTTTTTAATAGTAAGTTTTGTGTTTATCAAACCCTTATGTCTAATATTAGGATATCGTTTAGCTCCATGTTTGAATTACGGATCTCGTTGTCGCTACGGTTAGTTAATACCATGGATCAGAGAGATTTTGCTAATAAAACTCATATCTCAAGCCGGTGCAAGTTATGTTGGAGCAATGATTGAGATGAATATTGTATCTGTTTTGAGGGTGTAATGATGATGATGGTTTTGATTTGACAAACGATTTATGAAACTATCAAGAATCGAAAATTAGTAAATCGATTTATGAAACTATCAAGAATCGGAAATTAGTAAATTTATTCAACCAATCTTTGACAAGATTTAATTTACTTCCATAAAATAAATAAAATAACAATAATAAAATCAAATGCAATATCAAACAATGAAAGCCCCAAAAAACACATATTACACATACTACTGATCCAAAGGCAAACAAAGTTTAAAGGCTGAACACGAGTATAATCAAACAAGGGTTCCTCTTGTTGGTTTAAACTTCTTGTTTGAAAAGAAATAGCACAAGTCTTTCTTTAATGCTTTTTATAATTCTTTAGAACAAAATACTTTGCATGTCTAATTGATACCATGAACTTCCGGACTCTGTTTTCCGCGTTTCGATACATTTTAATTGATCGGATGTGACTTCTGAAAACCACCAACAATCAATTAAACATTCCGAAACGCGTCAAACAAAGCCCGGAAGTCCAGCATGTCGATTAGACATGTAAAAATTGTATTTTGAAAAAATATGGGTATCGATTGTATGGTCCGAGCAGCACGTACAATGATTTATAAAAGTTGTACAAACTCGGATGTTTCTACCACAAAACACAAACGAGCAATAAACGACCCGAAACGTGTAACATCACACAATTTTATATATATATATATATATATATATATATATATATATATATATATATATATATATATAGAACTCCCTCGTTTATTCATCCGATTCATGTTTACATTATCTTTCCCATCCATTTTATTAATTTTTTTGTTTAAATAATGACTTATAATCAATATTAAGTTGGATTTTATTAAAAATTCTTATTTAAAAACGTTAAAAAAATGTTTGTCTGAGCCAGGATTCGAACTCGAGTCCCTGACGGGCTAAACCTTAACCACACCACACAAACCACTACACCATTTGGTGTTTTGTGATGTTAATTAAAACCAATTAAACTTAAACTCTTTCAAGGTCCCTTAGTCAAACCTGAAAAGTCAAACGTAGTCTCTTAGTCAAGTCAAGTCAAAGTGTTAGTAAATATGGTCTCCTAGTCAAGTCAAAGTGTTAGTAAATATGGTCTTCTAGTCAAGTCAAAGTTGTTCCTAAATTCTAGCCTAGTCAAAGTAGTCCCTAATTACAACTCCAATTTTTACACTATAAATACAATAGCCTACCATTCAAGTCTTTATAACATTCAATAAAAAAAAAAATTATTATCTCATCTCCCACATACTAAAGTTTTCATCCATCATTATCTCCTCTAGCTAGTTCCGAGTTTTCCAAGGCATTATTACTAAGTGTTTGCACGCTCAAGAAAACTCACGAACTCATTAAGCACCTAAGGTGAGTTTACATAGCCCTTTTTCACTATTTTGGGGTGAAACATGTTACATTTTCAATTGCAATTCAACATAAGTGTCTATGTGTTATTCTATGTTGCGTTATGTCTTAAACATTACTATGGTAAGCACAATTATTCTAGCATAATCATTAACTCCGTACAAGCCGACGGTATACAATGATAGATCTATTGGACTGACAACCCCACCCGGATACGTTACCTCCAGTATGGGTAGCGTGGGTGATTGTTATCGCAACCAAAAACGAGTGAACCATATGCGTATGGGATGGACCACAATATTCTAGTCACAAGGTTTGATTATGCACACGATTTACCGGGTAGTATTGTTTTCACATATGGACTAGACTTGCCATGACACTCGAATTGTACAAATTTTATTCAACATTCAAACCTATGTAATTCTCACCAACTTTTGTTGACCCAAAATATTTTCAAACTTAACATGTTTCAGGTTATAGCTTTGCTTGAAGACTAGAGTTAATGCTTGAGGATGCATATTTAGTATTTCTCATGTGATGTGTAAATTCTTGTAGAACAATTGTATGTAATTTATTTAAATCAATTATTGAAATGTATTATTTACCATGAGCTACTGAACAATCGTCAATACGTGACATCTCGATGTTTCCGCCATCGGTTGGGGTGTTACAAAACGCCTCAAATGAATATTTTTTTTGGATTGGAAACAACTTAAAAGAATTAAAAATGAATTGAAAATATTTTTTTATCAATAACAAATATTTATAACGAATTAAAACAATTTTTTTTAAAAAAAAAAAGCCTAAAGCTTGGCTATGGTCAAAGCCAGGCGCGCTGTGGTCTAATCAAGCCTGTCAAGCGCCTGGCTTTGACCATAACCAGGCACTTTAGGCTTTTTTTTTTAAATAAATTTGTTTTAATTCGTTATAAATATTTTTTTATTGATTAAAAAATATTTTTAAATCTTTTAAGTTGTTTCCAATCCAAAAAAAATCGTTTGAGGCGTTTTGGGTTGTTTATTGCTCGTTTGTGTTTTTTTGGTAGAAACATCCGTGTTTGTACAACTTTCATAAAGCATTGTACATGGTGCTCGGACTATACAGTCGATACCCATGTTATTTCAAAATACAATTTTTGCATGTCTAATCGACATGCTAGACTTCCGGGCTCTGTTTGACGCGTTTCGGAATGTTTAATTGATTGTTGGTGGTTATACTCGCGTTTGATTATACTCGTATTCAGCCTTTAAACTTCGTTTGTGTTTTTTGATAGAAAGGAACTGGGTTGCAAATATAATAATAATAATGTAAATAATAATAATAATAATAATAATAATAATAATAATAATAATAATAATGGTTTCACAATACAAATTTTGCATGTCTAATTGATCGGATGTGTCTTATGAAAACCAGCAACGAGCACCCGCTTGAGATATGAGTTTAATTAGCTTAAAATTAGATTCAAAATCTGGTTAATGCTCAAAGAAGTCAACTTTTGATTTTTTCAAGATACTTGAAACAAGGTATAGATATGAAGAACATGCAATGAGATGATTTCATACAAGATTCTGATACCAAAGACACCCCAATCGGGTAGGAAGGAAGTTGTTGTCGGAGAGATATCTGTCAACGATTAAGGTAACCTGAAGCAACATATAAAACCTGTCTGGATTCTTTCATGGAGAATTCCTATGGAAGTTGCTATAATAGTTAAACAACTGTTCATGGAGAATTCCTATGGAAGTTTCTATAATAGTAAATAGTCATCATTTTCTTCTTCTACTTTCTTTCTCTTGATATTCACACTTGCTTTTGTGATCTCTGATCTTCTTCCTATTATCTTGTTTATCACAACTTAAAGCTCTGATCATTGGTCGCATGATTATAATCAAACAACGAACTCTGAAGTGGGTCACTATTCATATATAAAGAACATTAAAAAGTCGTAGAACTTGAGCAATGTACGAAAATCATTACATCCACACATTCCCTCAACACAAGCTTTGTCATCAGAGTATCTGTCAACTATGAAGGCAACCTGAAACAACGAACTCTGAAGTGGGTCATTATTCATATATAAAGAACATTAAAAAGTCACTATTCAACGAAATTTATTCACTCACATTGACATTGAACACTTTATAAGCAGCAATATTCTTTATATATGAATAGTGACCCATTAGAAAGATTAAAAAGTCACTATTCAACGATGAAGTTGTTGTCGGAGAGATATCTGTCAATGATGAAGGAAACCTGAAACAACATATATAACCTGTCTGTTTTTGCTTTATATATGGCATGATGACATCATAAGCAAAAGGTAGACCACACCACTAGACCACTGCTCATTTTCAAAACAACTACTGTTCATGCAAGCAAGTAATATTCAGTTGTTGGACATGGTGTGAGGATGCATAGTACAAAATTGTTTTTCGCAAACGCCTGACTAACCTTTCCACGAAATTCAAACGAATGAAAATATTCCTTCATGGAGAATTCCTATGGAAGTTGTTATAATAGTTAAACAACTGTTCATGCAAGCAAGTAATATTCAGTTGTTGGACATTGTGTGAGGATGCATAGTACAAAATTCGATTATAATTCTAAAGAGAAGACTGAGTACAAGCATATTGCTTAATACATATGAATATGCTCATTGCATAATTGTAGAATGAGTTTAATTTCCATGAAAATGGATCTTCGGATGGCTGGTAGCTCTAGGAAGAAGCTTAAGCAACGCTACGCACAATTTTAGGTAAGAACATTGTAGATGATGATGATAATAATTAGATTCTGATTGCACCGAATCTAGTCTTCATGTAAGTCTACATGGTTAATTATCTATACATTCCATGGGTTTGTGTCCAATGCAAGGATCTTTGAATGCGGTATGCGCATTAAATTTCATTAAATTAAAGTTTCTTTCTTTATTTACTACTTGCAGCTGAGATTGATTGATTGTTACGCTTGACAACCATTGTAAAGTTGAGAAAGTTGATTTTAGGTAAGAACATTGTGGATGATAATGATGATGATAACTTCTATTCAGATTCTAATTGCATCGAATCTAGTCTTCAGATTATGATCGTATTGTATGGTGTATCGGAATGTTATAAACCTGAAACTAATAAGTTACATTATTATCATTATTATTATTATTATTATTATTATTATTATTATTTACATTATTATTATACAATAACAATGACAGACTCTTTACTTGAGAAGAAGAATGAACAACGGTGTAATTGGAATTGGAATTAATGTTAGGAATTGGAGTGGACAAACCGAGGCCTAAGGTAAATCTGTTTGGTGATGCTAAACCTAGAGAGGTTTTGCTTCAAGGGAAAGGTGTGATTATCGGAAGATTTATTTTAGGAATTGTTTTGAAAATATAGTTTCTGATCAAATGATCCATAAATGAACAGTTGTTTGGAATGTTCGTGATCATTACAGGAGTGGAACGATCATCCATTGGTATAGAATAAATAATAATATTGTGTGTGGGGTGGGTGTTGGTGGTGTGGGTTTTTATAATATGTCTAAATAGTGATGGATGAATCATGGGGATAAACCATTCGGAACAGTAATGATCGCTTTACAATGCCGAAAACAACTATCAACAATCCGGTTTATAATTCAAAGGAACTAGGTTGCAAAGGAACTTCAGGTCAGCCAAACGTTTGTCAAAAGAATTTTGTACTATGCATTCTCACACAATGTCCAACAACTGAATTTTACTTGTTTGCATGAACAGTTGTTTGGAATTGTTTGGTGATCTAGAACCAGGTCACACCTGTACTAAGTTTAATGTCGGAGAAGAAAAAATTACATACTTGAAATCAATGGGAGGTTAAACAAAATCGTCTAATTTTCATCCGTTTGCTAGCGTCGATCTGACTGTTGAATTCTTTCCGCAACCAGTTTAACGAACTCTGTATGAGTTGCTTGTTAGCGCCGATCCGACTGTTGATTTCTTTCCATTTTTACAATAATTATATTAAAAAAACCACTACAAAACAGCAAAAAAAACCACGATCCGATTGTTGAATTATTTCCGCAACCAGTACAATGAACTCTGTATGGGTTGATTGTTAGCGCCGATCCGACTGTTGATTTAAAGGTTGAACACGAGTATAATCAAACTATCAAGAATCGGAAATTAGTAAAAAAACTGTTCATGCAAGCCAGTAAAATTCAGTTGTTGGACATTGTGATCGGGTACGGAACAAAAATTGTTGTCGGAGAGATATCTGTCAACGATAAAGGCAACCTGAAACAACTTATAAAACCCGTCTGGATTCCTTCATGGAGAATTCGGTAACTTCAGTTCAGCCAGACGTTTGTTAAAAGAACATACTTGAAATCAATGGGAAGGTAAACAAACTCGTCTAATTTTCATCCGTTTGTTAGCGCCGATCCGACTGTTGATTTATTTTTGCAACCAGTACAACGAACTCTGTATGGGTTGTTTTTTCCATTTTTAAAACAGTAATGGAAGAATGTTTCCCTCCTTATTCGAATTATGGATTTCGTTGTCGCTAAGGTTAGTGGATACCATGGATCAGAGAGTTTTAAAGTTAATAAAACTCATATCTCAAGTCGATGCAAGTTGGTGGTTATTATTTGTTTTTTAAATTTTTTATTTTTTTACAATAATTATATTAAAAAAATTAAAAAAAAACAATTCAAAACACCAAAAAATGAACCAAAATAAATCTCTGATCCGAAGCGCCTCGCTTTGGCCATAGCGAGGCGCTTCGGATTTAAAATTTCAGTTTTTTCCTGACCTCGTACTGACGTCGTTGAAAAGTAAGCCAAGCGCCTCGCTTTGGCCAAAGCGAGGCGCTTTAAGGGATGGAAATAGAACCAGGGGTTTTTATTATAACCACCCTTTTACATTGGTTATCTTGGTTCTTAACTTTTTTTTTCTTATTTTCACCTCTATATCTATATATATATATATATATATATATATATATATAATTTCTCTTTAGATAATATGTGTTTCTGATTTTGCTTGTTCTTACTGAGTAGTTTGTTCCATATTGGTTAGTTCAAATATGTACTTTCAAGATAAAACTCACCAAAGTATATACTCTCAATCTTTAAAACATATATTGCATCACAACATTATCCATCTTTTCATGATGTTAACGTGTTATTATTAGTAGTATGCAAGTATGTTAATGCATCGGAACATACATATGAGAAAGTATACGGTACGTATCTACATTAACGTGAGAAGTGTAGGAAGCCATCAGGGAATGACACCCGGAAACCGTAGTTAAGTTTACCTAACCTAAAACTGGTTGATTAAAAGGGTAAGTTAGTCATTTTATTGTTTCATTAATCTCTAATCCAATCACAGTTCAATTCACGTTTCAATTATAATCGACAATAATTCAGATTCAATTCATGATCGATTAACTATTTTCGATTGACGATCGATTCAATTAACAATACTTTTATACGATTTTTATGATGCTCTGTTTTTTTTCATTCGATCAACAATTTTTTTTTAACGATTGTTTACGAGGATGATCGTATGATTGACTTAGTTTTACATTTTGATTATATGTTGTTAATCAAAATCAAGGATTATGGATGTATTGTGTGATACCCCGCAATTTCATGTTCTACTTAACTAGGGTTAGCTAGTTAAGTCACACGTCGCACAGTTAATTCAATGCATTCTACTTAACTAGGGTTAGCTAGTTAAGTCACACGTCGCACAGTTATAGGGTAATAACTGCATGAAGTGGTAATTCGAGGAATTACCAGACTATATACATGATTAGTGAACCTCGGACGTTGGTGAACAAAGAAGTTTAATAATTGTGAGTTAACTGATTGAGATTGATTGCAATTACGTGCTTCTGTGATACGCTGTGAAAATATGTGCAAACCGTATGTGATTACGTGAACTTAAATCGGATACTTTAATAAAAATCGTTAAAGGTGGACCATTAGGTTGATTAGGGTCTTAACACATGGGGTTGCACTTGTTACGGTCCGAAATAACGAAAGCGTCAAAGGAAAACACGTCAGGAGACGAAACGGGCCACCCGCGCGCGCCGAGGGCCTGTGAGCGGGCGCTCACAGAGTCCGAGCGGGCGCTCGAAGAAGCCTGACGAGTCTTAACCGACTTACACACCTATTTAAGCATCCTTAACCCCCATGCAACCCCTAAACTCAACCCTAATCGCCCCTTTACTGCCCCACACGAAATATTAACCCTAAAACTCCTGCTAAGGCTCAAGATCATCAATTGGGAAGCTACAAAGGCGCACGGTTGATCAAATCGAAGGGCTAAGGGTATAACCTTTGATTCCTTACACTTTTATCTTATGTTTTTGTTATAAAAATCATGTAACAAAGTTTGTCCAGGTCTGAAAGTTTTTAATAATCATTAAAACATGAAGCTTTTGAAGATTAAACGGATTAAACATGATAATAAACGATTAGTAACATCATAGGATACTTGTTGCGCAAGTTATTGATGTTTTGGTCTTTAAAGTTGTGATCTTTGCATGATTGGTAGTAGAATCTGATCAAAATAAGTATTAGGGATGTTTGGTAATGATGATTGATGTTTGTTGATTGTTTTTATGCACACGGTAGTCGATTAAAGTATGATTTAGGCGAAACTAAAATCTGGACAGAATGATTTGACGAACTTGTAGGAGCTGTAACACGACCTTAACATGATGATTTTGGTATTTTCTTTGCGTGGTTGAATCAAACTTGGTCTTAGCTTTTCATAATGGGTAAAATCAAGTGTTTTGGACGTCGGTTGAGTTGTTTTTGGAATTTTCATTGAAAATAGGTCAGCTCAGAATTTCGGGTATCAAACTGAGTCAACTTTGAAACATCATAACTCAAGTTTTATAAAGAGTTGGATTGTGAAATTTTTACAGAAGATTAATATTGGAGTAATATGAGTTTTCCAAGTGGATTCATCCCGTTTGGATGAATACACAATTTTTGGGAATTTATCTACCAAACTGACCTGTTAGGAAGGTTTTCTGAACATAGCTGAATTAGACGAATTTTAATTATTTTTGTGTTTGGATTTAAGACAAAACAAAAATAGGTATTGTTGAGTGAATCCCAAAGAAAATTCAGTAAAAATTTGGGAGGTTAACTCACTGATTTACTATTTTAAATAAATTCGTTTTGATGGCGCACAATCTGTCCTGAGAACACAGATTGTGTATTATGTGCTTATGTGATTAATTGAGGTCTTAGGTGGTATGGAATTGACGTGTAACTGAAGTACACTTGTTTGAGACACGTACGGAATGTAGAAACTAATTATAACCAACACATTCACCAACGAGTCCGTAGGGTTTACTATTGCATGTAGAATCACTAGGCGTCACATACACACTTTTGAACGTTTAAACGCCTTGGACAAACGGGTTATATGGTGTAATGGTATTACACATATACTTACTTAGTGATATATGTAATAGGGAGTCGGTAGCACACCCTACTTTGGGATTTGGATTTACTTGCTTGCATACTAAGGTGAGTTTCACTACTCTTTTTCTCAAAAGCATGCGTCTCGGGGAGACAACTTACTTACTGTACTAGTCCATGTTTGGGACTACTATTTTTATCTCGGGTTTTTGGATGGGTTGATTCCTGGGAGGAATCGGACCTTGCTAGTTTCACACTCTGTGTCCTTGATGAACTAAACTACACTCTATCACGGAAGTCCTTCACTATTTACCGAATGAGTTGCCGGGTGGCAAGCGGGTTACTAGTTGATAGCGCTATTAGGTTTGACAAACCTCACACCGTGCTGGGAGCCGGGCGTGAACTACGACCTTAGATTTTATCATTGTTGATAGGCAATGATGGGAGGCAAAAACCAGCTCGCGGGGCGAGTGCATCGTTCAAATAGCAATTCGGTATATGTTTGTTTAGTTATCATGAATGGGTTAGCTACCCTTGGCATACGCTGAACTAGTGGTACTTGGTTCTTGGTTTTGGTTGTTGATTACTACTTTTGGGTTTGGGAAAACCTAACTACTGTTTCTTGGTTTGGGAAACCTACACTTTTACTTACCTTACTTTGTGAACTCACCAACTTTATGTTGACACACGATAGCGTGCTTTTGCAGGTCTCTAGGTTCGGAGCACGATAGGACATGCATCATTGTGTCATGGGTTGTGAACATTATTTAACTTATACTTTACTTTGCATTCAACGGTTTTATTTTGGGCGCGTTGTTTTGCGCATGAACTTAAATGGTTATGTTTGAATTACGCTTCCGCAACTTAACTGAACTTTTTGGTAAACACTAAACGTGATTTTCAATAACGAACTAAATGGTTTGGGCATTTAGAGTCGTTCTTATGACTTATGGCTATGGGATCCTGGTATGTCATGCGCCTCGCGGTATAAACCCCGCAGTGGAAATTTGAGGGTGTGACATATTGTACAGACAGAAAGATGTAGTGGATGGAATTTTGATTTCAGCAATATGATGAAGAAGAAGATACATAATGTGTGTTTTGTAGTAAAGACCAAACGCACGCATGGGGTTCAATTATATGCATCAAACGCACGTATAGTGGTTTAAATGCACTCATCCAAAAAATCAAACGCACACATGCATTCTATGAAAACAATCTAGAATAGCTCAAACAAATGATGAGTGCGTTTAAATATGCACTTGAAGAATTAATATATGTGTTTGAATTAATATCTGGGGTTATGATTAACGTTGAGTGCCTTTGAAGAATTAATGTGTGCGTTTGAATTATCTTTGAACAAATTTAAGCGTGTGTTTTAGTTTATTCAAACAAACTATGAATGCGTTTATATATTCACTTATAACAAATTGTGCACCTTATCCAAAACCAATGTTTATCTGCATCTTATCACAAGCATGGTTGTGCTTAGAAATGAGCATGGTTATGCTTTTGGTTTTATGATTTCTAAAGTGCGTTTCAAAATCACAAGCATGGTTGTGCTTGGGTGTGGCATGATCGTGCTTATTCACACGCATGGTTGTGCTTAGGAATGAGCATGGTTATGCTTTTGGTTTTATGATTTCTAACGTGCGTTTCAAAATGCTGAATGTGCGCTTGTTTGTCACATTCCAAATAATTTTAAACGCACATTGCATATAGAACACATATGTACGTGCGTTTAACACACTCTCTTATCGTCATCTTCTTCCTTTTCTTTTGCAACTTCTATTAACCTAATTGTTTTAGGTTTAATCCTTCTTCTTGAAATAAAATCGAAAGTATTTCACAACTATAACGAGCGTTTATTCATTACGTTGTTTGCTTTATCGTTTTTAGTATGATACTCTGTTTTATGATTTTTAGAATGAATCATTGTTCTTACATTTTCATTCAGTGGAATCGACTTTTATTTGTGTTTTTTGATTGTGTTTAATCTTACGAAATGTTTTAATCGATTTGAAATTGTTTGAATTGAAGTTTCGATTTGAAATCATTTTGATTGAAATTTCGATTTGAAATCCTTCAAAAAAAACTTTTGGATGTTTTTTCCCTAATTTACCCCTGGTTTGTTTAAGCCAACCATAATTAAGATTGTTACTTACCATCGTGTTACCGCCTAAATCTAATAGTTAGGATTCCTTTTTACGTTTCTCACGTTAAGGTTGATATGTACGTTATCTCTTCCCCATACATATTATGAGGGATTGCTTGTTCTCTTTAACATTATGAGATAACTAATGCTAAATGGATTATTGTGTGCTTATTTCTCACAATGATAGCATATCATATATATTGTGTGTTTTGTTAACTATCATCGAACTATCACATTATCATCATCATCATACTCAGTTAATCCCACCTATACCTCTATCCCTAAGAATAGAGAGGCTGCTTCCAGTGAGACCCTCGGCTCGATGTGGTTTGGTATCAAGCCTTGGACATAAGGCACAGAACACTTAGCAATCGGGACAAACCCGATCGGTGCATGTACCCCTTTGTCTTTTGGCTATCAACGCCACCTCATGATGCATGATTAACCGCCCGTCGTTTTTAACGTTATTTTCACGAAATTAGTAAAATAACGTTAAAACTAGTGCAACTTTACTTTTTTCCCCCGAGAGCCACACATATCTACTATCTACTATAATATATAAATAAAAGTTGTTGTGGGACACCTGCCACATTGTGAGGGCTATTTGGCTTTTTTTTCCCGCTCATTATGTTAGGGTTTTACTTCGGGTCACGCACTTCATTCTATCGCATCAGATCTAGCCATTTTAACTAAACCCTAAATCGACCGCTTCTTCCTAATCGGGTCTTCAGACTGAAACTTGGATTCTATCTTCATCGCTGAATCTTCTTTTCTGATTTAAACAGGTTCCTTTATCATCAGCACATCTCCACATCGTCTTCATATGTTGATTTCATCTTTTGATATTGAAGTTGTTCAAGTATTAGGGTATATGTCGCTACATCGCTTTCATATGTTGATTCAACTTTTTATAAGTGATTTTGATTTCAGTGTTGTGGCTCTGTGGTAGTAATTTTTGCAGGTTATTTTTGTCATGATGGTTGGTCAGCCTAATCGTAAGTCTTCTCCTTCCTTTCCTCTCTACACATGGATTTGGTAATCTATAAAATGATAGATCTGATTTTACGCTTCATCTTCATCTTATTCAAATAGTCATTTTAGCATTTTAATTTTATGTATTAGGTTGTCATACCAAAATAATGTGAAAGCATTATATATTTGTAAATGCAATGGTAAATGTCTATCAAAGAATTCCCTTTTCAACTTTACACCTGTAAAACAAATATTTACATATTTTATTGTTTTTATAAACCACTGAAGAGTCATTGATTTGAATTTGGTAATTTTAATATTGTATGTTCATCTGTTTTATTCTGTGCAGACATATATGAGAAGCTTACAATTGCCTTTTCAAATGCCTTTTAGGACCTTAAAATTAGCAATGGTTTTATTGAAGGTGTGGTTCAGGTAATCAGTTTGGACATGTTTCTAACAAAACGAATTACTTAATTTGTATTCTGAAAAAACAATTTTTACAGTATAGTTATAAATGGTGCAAGCAATTAGTACTTATAATAAATCAATTTTAGTTTCATCTAAAATCCAGGTACCTAATTGGCTTTCAGTATCTTTTTGCATTGGCCACTTAGACTAATGGGTGTGGATATGCAGACACCCCCGTCTGACACCCTCTCTGCCCCGTCCCCGTCCCCGTCTCGCACACCGCCCCTACCCATGTCTCTGTCTCTCACTCTCGAGACATAAGGGACGGCCAATAACATCACTCTTGCATTCAATGTGGCCAATCAAGTTGCATGTTCTCCATGTCATGGATGGAGCACACCGCCCCCACCCATGTCTCCCTCCTTGATATTTGATCCCGACTAACACTTTTTCCTACGTGGAGGGTTTTCTCCCGTCTCCACACCCATAAGCCTTATCAATGAGGTTATCCAAATTTCATCCTTAATATGTTTGTTACAATTTAACTCTTTTGTACATCATCTTGCCAGGTTGATTCATTTTTTGCATGATGACATCTCAAAAGGTTTGATTCATTTGTACAAGGTTATGCCTTTTCTTTTGCTTTGTTGGTAACACATATCAATCCAAGACGATACTAGAACATATGCTTTAAACACACTTTCATAATATGCACATACCAAACTACCCACCATTAATTTATCTTGGCCCATCATTTTTGTATCTTTTCCTGAGTGTAAAATGTTGTTCGATACATGAACCAAACGTTTCATGGCAAAAGTTGGCAATGGCTGCAGGTTTAGTTATTATGAGCCTATAGTTATAGGTGATGTAAAGAATAATGTTCTACTGATGAGTAATGGTAAGTAGTCCATTATTGTTTTTAATTTTAGGTAAATGTTAGTTTTTAAAATAGTTGTGGCTAATATTCTTACAAGCTTTCAACCCTTCATGCACCATCCAATAAGTCCATCCACGAAATGGTAGGAGTAGATTGTCAAATAGCAAGAATGTGACATCTACTACATAGTTTGTTAAAATGTTCTTAATTTACGTTTTTTGTTTGTAGTTAGTGTATCACAAGTAACTGGCTTGGGCTCATAGGACTAACACAAATAGATTATAAAGGACTGGTATAACTTCTTCTGATGCGTTGTTTCCAGTATGGTTGTTTCAGGCTTTCATGTACAACATTATTTAATGTTGTTTACGTGCAAAATATAAATATAAAAACCGTATTTTTACAACATTATTTAAGTTCAAAAAAAGTATCATGATCATTATTTGGAGTTCGAACTATCTCATAATGTTGTTTACAAGGTGGTAAAATTGGCGGGTCAACGGGCGGGTAAATGGGTTAAAGAATGTATTTTCAGAGTGGGTCAAGCCGACCCACAATTATACTTTATCTATCTTTTCATATTTTTAACTTTATTGAAAAATATGATTGTATAAACTTTATTCTCACAAAAATAATATATTTTGTTTTAAGGTGTCTATGATCAATGGTGGGATTAACTGAGTATGATGATGATGATGATGATGATGATGATGTAGTAGTAGTAGATGATCAATGGATTAAGGTGGTTTGCCATCACAAATGGTAGATCTAGGTGATGAGTCAGTTGCAAGACAATGTGGCATTTATTTGCAACCTGAACTATCTCATATTGTTGGTTGCAAGTTATAGAGTTTGTAAAATGGGTCGGTCAAATGAGTGGATAAATGGGTTAAACAAGGTTTTTTTGGTGCAGGTAAAGCCAACACTTAATATGATTGTAACATTTTATCTTCACAAAATAATATTTTATTGTGAGTTTTAGTGGTGAAAGAGAGAATATAATGGTTTTAGGTGTGTACAGTTGATCAATGGATTAAGGTGGTTCGTCATCTGAGTTAGCCACTTCGTCTTGCACCCAATTCATCACATGGATCCGTCATCTGAGATGCCTGAACCATTTTAAGGCTTTCCACTTCGTCTTGCACCAAATTAATCACCTGGATCCGTCATCTGAGATGCCGAAACCATCTAAAGGCTTTGATTAACTACGGTACACACTTAAAACCATTCTACAATGGCAAAAAAAAACCTCAAACAGCTATATAAGGGTATTTTTGGCATTTGAAAGTCTTTCAATAGGCTTCATGGTCTGAACCACTAATGTTAATTTGATGCTCAATAACGACAATGTAACATGTGACACCATACAAGAAGGTGAGAAGAGTGATGTTACTAAGGTCTGCAACCTGGTTGATCTAAGCTAAAATGGTGCGACTTTTGTTCCTAATAGTTGATTTGGGGTTGATAATTGCTCCAGAATATTAATTTGGGGTTAAATTTGTGCATGTTAATTTGGGGTTCATAATTGCTCCACCCACATGAAGACCATGTAGTTTTGACCAAACCATGTAATAGATAGCTTAAATAAAATATATATATGTTTGTAACTTTTGTTATTAATTTATTTTCATAACTTAGTGAATGGAAATTGTTGTAGTTTATGCTTTTGTACTAAATAAGTATCTTCACGAAGCAAAGAATAATCGAGTCTGTATATTAACATGTAATGGTTGTGTTAAACAAGTATTTTCATGAAGCTATGAATAATTTCTTCTGTATATAAATATGAATTTATCAATTCTTTTTTATGAATTTATCAATTCTTTTTTTGTCATGACTAGAAACAAGTGTCAAGGACAATCTTTATCCGAGGTATGTTGTATTGTTTAAGGTAAAAAACAAAGGGTTTAAATTTTAAAATCTTAATTCTACATAAGACTGTAAAGTTACTAATAGAGCAATAAATGTTGGATATAAAGAGGTATTTGAGAATTAGTGATGTAATATTGTAAGTTTTCATTTTAGAATGTTGTATTTATAAATGTGTTTATTAAGCATTTAAGGGACTGTATGGGGGAGCCGGTTCTTTCTTTGGGGGAGCCGGGTTCAATTCCCACAGGATGCATGTGATGGATACCCCCACCCTTGTGGTGAGGTAGGTGGTTGGGAAGTGATGGAGAGACCCTTGATCCTTGTGGTCATGGGTTCGACTCCTGATCCCTCCAGGTTTTACCGGTTCACTACCGTCGTGCCTTCGGACGGGTTTGTGGGCCGGGTTTTCCCTGGAACAGGAGACGGGTGGGCCGAAGGGCTCTGTCCGTACGGACTAGAGGCCGTCTGGGGCCCCTTTCGGCCATTGGGGGCCGCATACAAAGTACCCGGCAATACTTTAGTTGATCGTTCAAAAAAAAAAGAATGGTGTATTTATAAATGTGTTTATTAAGCATTTAAGGGATTGTTTGGTTAATTAAGTGCTGAATTATTAAGAAGTGTGAATGGTTAAGTGTTGAATCATTAAGTGTTGTTTTGTTGGACCTCTAAATGGTTAGTCTTCTTATTCCACATTGGTAGGGGAAGTAAGGGCCTATTTGGTAGCCTCTTAATAAGGCTTTGAATCATTCAGCTCTGATTGGTTCAACATTTAGACTGTTTGTTTCAACATAAAAAAGGCTCTGAACGAAATGGTTAAAAGTTGAACCATTCAGACTTGGTGCATAGCTGAACCATTTAGTACTTAATCATTCAGAGCCTCTTAACCATTCAGACCTCTTAATGATTCAGCACTTAATCAACCAAACAGCCCCTAAAAAAGGATTCATTCAGTGCTTAATCATTCAGCAACATCTCAAGTCTTAATGGTTTAGCCTTAACCATTTCATTCAGATGCTGAAACAAACGCGCTGAATGAACTGAATGCTGAATCATTCAGCGCTGAATGATTAAGAGGCTCATTAAATCAGAGGCTCATTAAAGAGCCTTACCAAACAACCCCTAAAAGACTATACATTCTCTTATCATGGTTGTAAGCTTTCATTGTTAAGATTTGTATTTATAATTATGTTTGTAATATCAATACATTTCTTAAAACTTTCTTATTTATTTTAATTTTTAGTGCTACCCGTGTCATACACGGGTTCTAACCTAGTATACATTATATGTGCACACCGTAAGTGGGGCGTCATCGAACTATCACAAAACCATGAAAAATATTCCCCTGGGTCAGGGACTGGTGTTCCCATCTAGGGCCTATTTTCCCCACTCCACTCCGTGTCCTCTTTACTCCCAATATTTCCCAGAAATCTTCCCGGTAGTGTGTTAAAACCTGACGAGCAAAGACGACCTATGTGCTAGCGTACCTCTAATTTTGGAATACAACCTCAAATATGACCATGCCATAGGTCCGAAAAAATCCAACCACATAAGGAAACAATGCTTGGGATAGAAACATATATGTGAATAAGCAACTACAAAATCAACTATGAAATCTCTATTATATCATCAAGTTTTTCCTTATTGTGTTAGAGAAATCAAACAACTTAAACAATATCAACATCCCACCGCATTACAAAGTAATGTTTTGAGGTGCCATCGCCTAACCTAACATAGCATGACCTATCTTATGAAAGCAACAACTGATCAAGATATGTCACCGTAATCATGCCCTTGTCCCGTAGTTTACTCAACCATGTATATGTTGTTAAAGAGAACAAAAGCGTTTGTTAACGTAATGATTTATCCATTAGGATTGAAAACTCAAACCATTGATTGGTGATCAACCCAACCCAAATATATACTTTTACTAAACAATAACAAGTATTAGTCTGTGTTAATAAACAAAAAGCACACCTTCTACAACTGCTACATGATAAAAATCAAGATTTGACAAAAGGATCATACCTTAGCTTCACTTATGTAATGGTCAACAAAAGTCAACACTGAGAGGATCACCAAAGGTCCTTGCATGAGCAAGAACCTCCTGAAAAGTGATGAAACCGGTTCGAATCCCTCAATATGATGGTGCGACCGATTATTCTTGAAACGAACTTCATAAACAAATGACAATCGCCACAAACTCTGATGTTCTTTAAAATTCTAACGGGTTGCCTTCCTTCGGGTTTCTTCATCAACCCGTATGCAAGAGCTAATTTCTCACTATGATAGCATATTGATTCAAGCTTTTCATCATCACCAACATCATGCAATACTAGATTCTTGTTTGGAGTAAATCCGGCTTTTAATAACTTTCTTATAATCCTGTTTAATTCGCGATAAATAGCTTCTGACTCTGGATGAGCTCGATCTTCCGACACAAATTTATGCACTTTTCCATCGATTTCCACCCAACTAAATGCAGCAAATTTTTTGATCTTGTTACTGTTCATAACAGATCTCATGGCTGCCACATCTTTCCATCTTCCATTCGCAGCATACATATTGGAAAGAGTGATATACGGTTCAGCATTGTTCGGTTCCAACTCGAATAGTTGTTTTGCTGCCATTTCTCCATGTTCAATGTCACCGTTAAGTTTACAAACCGACAACAGGGATGACCAAATGAGACTATCCGGTTTGTAAGGCATACCCTTTATCGTTTCAAAGGCTCTTTCTACACAACCTGAACGACCAAGAAGATTGATGAGACACGCGTAATGATCTGAAGTCGGTATGATCCCATGTTGGTTTGTCATTGAATGAAAATATTGTTCTCCCCTTTCAGTAAGTCCTTCATGTATACACGCAGAAAGAACTCCAACAAAGGTAATGCTATCTGGTTTTAAACCATCATTCAACATTTCTTCATAAAGTGTTAGCGCCTCTAAATCCTTACCGTTTTGCGCATACCCTAAAATCATGGAATTCCATGAAACCGTTGATTTAGCAAGTATTGTGTCAAAAATCTTCCGGGCTTCAGTCGGTTCACCACATTTAGAATACATATCAACAAGAGCGCTCGACACAAGTGTATCATCATCAACTCCCATGTGAACCGACTTTCCATGAATTGTCTGACCATAAAACAAAGAAGCCAACCGCGCACAAGAACTAACCACGCTTGAAATAGTAAATTTGTCCGGCTTCACATTCGTCATTAACATATCATTAAACAACATTAATGCGTCCTCTTCCTTCCCATTTTGTACATGACCCACAATCATCGTCGTCCAAGAAATGACATCCTTTTTCTCAATCTCGGCAAAAAGCTCCTGTGCCTCGCCTATTCGCCCCATTTGAAAAAACGCACCAAGAACATTCGAAACCGTTACCACATCCGGTTTAACATTAGACAACTTCATTTCAGAAAACAACTCTATACACTTTTCTACCAACCCATTCTTCAAATAACCCGAAATCATCAAATTCCAAGAAACCACATTCTTATCACGCATTCGATCAAACAACCAACGCGCAGCATCAATCTCCCCACATTTAGCATACAAGTCAGTCAAAGCATTACAAACAAAACCACTAAACATCAAACCACAAACCAAAACCTTCCCATGAACTTCCTTCCCTCGCCGCAAATCCAAAGCCCGTGAACACGCATTCAACACACTCACATAACTATGCCCAGTAGCCTCAACTCCCTCCTTCTGCATTCTAACAAACACTTCCAAAGCCTCACTCACACGACCTCTTGTCCCTAAACCCGCAATCACAGTATTATAAGATACAGAATCTTTACACGGGATACTTTTAAACAACCCCAGCAAGTCATCCACAGACCCCATTTTCGAATAAGCTTTTAACATTGCGTTATAAGTGAATATGTCTCTTTGAGGCATTTTATCGAACAGGTTGCGTGCATCCAAAAGTTTGCCGGAATTTGCGTACACATGAAGGAGACGGTTGTGGATAAAGGTGGTTGTGGGTTCGAACAGATTGTTGTCCATGTGGGTTTGTAAGCGTTTGGCTTGATGGGTGTCATTGAGTCGAACACAGTCAAGAACAAGACGAGTGTATGCTTCTGGGTTGACATGAGTGTGTCGGTATAGAGAATCAACAGCTTGTTTAAGGTTGTGTTTTGGATTCATATTTGCAGTGGTTATTTATTTGTGATCCATTCCAATTTAGTAGCTGTTTAGCTTATTAACGGATATTAGCGGTCTTGAGTCTTGGTTCAACCAACGTTAATGAACCGTTGTTAAACAGGTTCAAACGGTTGATATGGCGTAATTTCAAAACAGGGTTGTAAACCAGTCGAGTCAGGGTGGGTTCGAACTCAAGCTCGAAACCAAACGGGGCAGCTCAACTCGATTCGAGCACAAGCTCAAAGTTGAATGAGCTTAAGAACGAGCCGAGCCGAGCTCGGCTCGATTAAAAAATTAGTTTGACTTGTTTCAAATCGAGTTTTTTTAGCTATTTTTTTCAAGCTTCTTTCGAGAAAGCTACGGACTGAGCTGCAAGTCGCGAGCTTTTAAAACAACTCTATTTCAAAATACCATTTAGAGTGAGTGATAGATGTAAGAGTGCATCAGCCTAGAGGTTTCATTCTGCCACCTCAGCGTCAAATATACGTCACGTCAAAAGGTAACTAAATAAAGTCCCCCTAGATAACTACTAAAAAATAGAATAAAACCCCCTTAATCATTACCAATTCATTTCTTTATTTATTATTTTTTTTATTTAAATTTAACAAAAATACATAAAAATCAAATACATAATATTACAAAAAATTACATAACCTTAAAAAAATTACATAAAATTAAAAAAAAAAATAGTTTAGGTTTTTTTGTATATTTAAATGTTATTTATTAAAAAAAAAAAAAAAAAAAAAAAAAAAAAAAAAAAAAAAAACCCTTTAATATCACCATATCCCCATTCTCTTTTCCCCCCAACCCTACCATCACCACCTCCACCTCAACCACCACACCACCATCGTAACCATCACCACTACCGTCCGTAACCCTCACCACCACCGTCCTCCTCCTCTTCTTTTTTTCCCCTTCCTCTTCCCTCATTATTTTTCCTCTTTTCAACAGACCAAAAAAAACGGCAACACCACCATCACCATCACCATCACCACCTTCCACCTCTTCTTCCTCAATAAATACAAAAAAAGAATCAAAATAGAGGCCCCCACCTGCACCCCGTTTGCCTTTGTTATTAAAGTGGCGATGGGGAATGACGCCCCTCCAATGGCGTTCGGGAAACAGGGAGGGGTGCTATTATTGAGGAAAAACTTATGTGAAGGAAGCGCTATTATTGCACTGTGTAGCCTAAAAATCACTACACTTTGTTTCTCATTTTTAATTAAATAATATTTTTATACTTTTATCATTATTTGTTTTCTCTCCTCCACTCACAACAACTATTAAAAATATTAAAAAGTTATATAGGGTGAATAATGTCTTACCAAATTTGTTGATGTATGATAACATTTTCTCTTTTTACCATTAAAAATATTAAAAAGTAGGCTCAAGCGGAAGCGAAACAAACGCAACCAAATTTGCAGCAATAAAGAAATATAATGTAGTTCAATCAAGGTGACCAACATTCACAAGTTACAACTAGAGTCTATCTTTTATTAGGAGCATGTAGCTCATTAATCTCATAAGTCACAAATTGTGATTTATGACTTTTCCCTTCATCCTTTTCACAACATAAATTCTTCCATAAGTTCATTTTTCAAACAATTACCCAAACACTTTTGTTTTAATTTTTAACTTATTGAATAAGTCATAAGTTAAAAAGAGGGGAAAATGGACAACCAAACACCCTTTAGGATCTCACATAATACAATTACATTATAGATATGTAGAACAAGATTAAGTTGGCTACTTAATCAACAAGTTAAATAAGTGGACATAATAACCTAATTAGAGCCTACGAACCTAACATATTTGAGATTAGGTATTTGCTTATCAATAAACATTATTATTCTTGATTTTTTATCAATAAATAAATAAATAATTATCGCCAAAACATTTTCATTTTTCTAACAGGATGATACAACCACCATCCTCCTCTGACCTTTCTTCCTTCTTGACGGTTCTTAGCCAACCACCGTCCTCCCACCTCTGTAACTACCCCCAACCACCGTCCTCCTCCTCCTCTGATAGAATGAAGAAGAAACTAAGAGAGGAATTCAATCAAATCAAGCTGTTTATTATTGATTATCAAAGGGTTATTTATACAACTTGACTTAACAACTTTTCCCTCCAACTATAACAGCTAATAACTACCTTTCAAACTATCAAACTATGACAATTCTAGTCCCTCTATTACTACAAAGTAGCTAAACAGGACTAGTACATTTCTAATCGTAACAATACTTCCCCCCTATTAAAATTCTTGTCCTCGAGAATTGAATTGAGGAAACCTCAACTGAAAATCATCCAAAAATTCCCAAGTAGCTACTGTAACAGGGAGGTCTTTCCAGTGAACAAGAACAGCAGCAGTTATCTTATTGCCTCTCTTTATTAACTTCTTATCAATGATGGCCCTAGGTTGAAACCTGAATCTTGGCTCTTCAGGTAATGGAATGACTTCATGATGGGGTCCAAGAGCAGCTTTTAGAAGTGACACATGGAAAGTTGAATGTATTTGAGAGGAAGCTGGTAAATCCAGTTTATATGCCACCTGTCCAATCTTCTCAATGACTAAGAATGGACCATAATATTTTGGACCCAGTTTGTGTTGGTTATGCCCCTTCATTGATCTTTGAACATAAGGGTGTAATTTGACAAAAACCTAGTCTCCCACATTGAACTGCCTTTCTGTCCTTCTTTTACCAGCAGACTGTTTCATTTGGTTCTTAGCTCTAGCCAGTGAATTCTTGAGGTTCACAATCTTGAGCTCTCTTTCTCTGAATAGTTGCTCCAAAGATTCAATCTTAGTGTCATTAGGAATATAGGGAATGTGTAAAGGTGGTTGCACTCCATAAAGAGCTTCAAAGGGTGACATTTTAATTGCAGAGTGCCATGATGTATTGTACCACCATTCTGCAAGTGTTAACCACTTAGGCCACTGTAGGGGAGTGTCCATCGCCATACATCTCAAATAAGACTCCAGGCATCTGTTTAATACCTCCGTTTGACCATCAATTTGAGGATGGTAGGCTGAGGAATAAGCCAGATCAACCCCTTGCAGCTTCATGAAATCCTTCCAAAAATGGCTTAAAAAGAGAGGATCCCTATCTGATACAATAGTGGTAGGACAACCATGGAGCTTGAACACATTATCAAAAACCAGTTGAGCCACTTGATTAGCAGAGAAAGGGTGTTTTAAACTCATAAAATGAGCAAATTTGGTGAACCTGTCAACCACTACCAGAATGGTATCTTTTCCAAAGGCTGCTGGTAATCCACTGATAAAGTCCATTGAAATATCAGAGAATATGGATCTTGGAGTAAGTAAGGGTTGCAGTAAGCCAGGAGAAGCAACCCTTTCATATTTTGATCTTTGACATACCATACACCTCTTGATAAAATCTTTCACATCTTGATCACATTTTTTCCAATAGAACATACTCTTTAACTTGTGAATAGTTGGAACATAACCTGAATGACCCCCAACAGGAGAAGAATGACAGAAATCCAATACTTGTTGCCTCAGGTCAGGACTCGCAGAAATGACCAATTTACCCTTCCTTCTTAAAACATGATTTTCCCAAGATATATGCTTCACCTCTTGCCCCTGCTGTATTTTTTGAATGATTTCTTGCAATTTAGGATATTGTTGCCACCCCTCTTGTATTTTTGGCCATAACACAGGGTCTACAGAACTCATACTCATATGAAATAAGGCTATGCCATCCATTCTAGACAATGCATCAGCTACAGAGTTTTCAGCCCCTTTTTTATACTATATAGCATAGTCATAACCTATCAACTTAGCCAGCCATTTCTGTTGGAGAGGTGTGTTAATTTTTTGCTCCAGTAGATACTTCAAGCTTCTTTGGTCTGTTCTGATAATGAACCTTTTGACTATAAGGTAATGGTGCCATGATTGGACTGCCATCAATATAGCCAAGAGTTCCTTCTCATACACAGACATATGAGCTTGTTTACCAGAAATGCCCTTACTAATAAAGGCCAATAGGTGTCCATCCTGCATTAGAACAGCCCCTAATCCCTTGGCTGAAGCATCAGTCTCAACTACAAAGGGTTTAGAAAAATTGGGAAGTACTAAAACAGGAGAGGATGTCAAGGCTAACTTTAGTTGATCAAAAGCAATTTGAGCCTCATCATTCCACTTAAAAGCTTCTTTCTTTAAAAGATTGGTTAAAGGTTTAGCTATGCCTCCAAAAGACGTGATAAACCTCCTATAATAGCCTGCTAGGCCTAAAAAAACCCCTTAACTGTTTCACTGTTGTGGGTACTGGCCATTCTTTAATTGTTGTGATCTTAGAAGGATCAGTAGCTACTCCCTCAGCATTGATCACATGACCAAGATACTCTACTTGAGGACCAGCAAAAGAGCACTTAGATCTTTTTGCTACCAATGTATTATCTCTCAACAATTGCAATACCATTTCCAGATCCTTGACATGTTGTTCCAATGTAGCACTATACACCAGAATGTCATCAAAAAAGACTAAGACACACTTCCTTAATAAGGGCTTAAAGGTAGTGTTCATTAGTGACTGGAAGGTAGCAGGTGCATTAGTAAGTCCAAAAGGTAAAACCATGAACTCATAATGACCTTGATGTGTTCTAAAGGCTATCTTAAACACATCATCAGGGTGCATTCAGATCTGATGGTAACCATATCTCAAGTCCAGCTTTGAAAAGACTGAACTACCCCCTAGTTCATCTAACAACTCATCAATCAAAGGAATAGGGAAGCTGTTTTTCACAGTTGCCTCATTCAACCTTCTATAATCCACACACATCCTATAGGTACCATCCTTCTTCTTCACTAATACCACAGGAGCTGCAAAAGAGCTAACACTCTCTCTAATAACACCAGAATCTAAAAGTTCCTGAGCCTCAGGGATGTTTCTTGGTCTTAATACCCTTACAGGATAACCAATGTCAGGGTTAATGGCTCTTAAAAATAGGCTCACAACATACTCATCAGGAATATTAACCTTGGTAAGACCCAAATCAAACTCTTTACAAACATCTTCCAATGATCTAGTTTGTCTTATTGCAGCTAAAGCACCCATAGCATCTTGTACCAACACATCAGCAAATCTTGATGAAATAAAATTCTTGTATTCAGACCAAGGCATACCTTCAATTGAACCATTTCTTGACTTGACAAAAGACTGATGCCACAACAGGGCTGCATCTTCTAGGTGAACCACAACATACTTGACTTTCAATCTATCAGGTGTATCATCAATTGCAAAATAATGCTCAGCCATTCACAACCATCCCTCAACATTTGTCCCATTGGACTTTGGAAAAATCCAATTTGGTCAAACGTTGACTATTCTTGTAAGATGATTGTTCTTCATCACCTTCATTTCCTGAACTTGCTCTGTATTGATTGTTAAAGGGATCACCATTATTATTTTGTAAAATCTTGAGAACTTCTAGATAACTGAGTTCTGATGTCATTCACAACCTCAGTGTTCTTAGCCAATTCACTCATATTCTGACCAGTGACTTTTTCTAAACGAGCCAAAGTCGAATCATGTTCTTGGATCTTTTGTTCAATTGATTGGTTTTGGGTTGACATTATCGAGAAAAACAGAGTAATTGTTGCAGAAAAGAAAAAAATAAGCTCAAATGGGTGAAAGAAACTAAGGATTGGTCTAACAGGCTCAAAACAGGGTAAGAAATGAAGGAATATGTTTTTCAGTGTGACACCCGGCATGTTTGGCTTAAACATATTAGTAACATCTAAGTCTACCTTAGCGAGAAACGTTTATAAACATACTTAACTAGGTTAGTTGAGTCGGGTCAAGTTAGGATTGTCCAGGGTGCAATGATCTGGAGGATCATTCGGAGTCGTTTTGGTAATACACTAGTACCGGGTTCCGTTGTTGGTGACATTACATGAACTAATTAAGTATATGTGTAGATTATGGATCGTGTGGTGGATTACATACATAGATGTGTTTAAATGATGTGTAAACGATTATCTATGCTTAAATATGTTAAATATAGACTAAGGATGCATGCTTATGTGTTAAGATGTGTTAGAATGCGTTAAACACGACAAACTGGAAAATTCGTTAAAAATGAATTCTGGTTCGACCACTTCGAGTGGTCGAAGGAGAACATTTGTTTGGTTCGACCCTTTGTAAATGGGCGAACCTGGGGTGTGGAATTGAAAGAATTCCTTTCGACCAGGACAGGGCTCATTCGACCCTGTGAAAGGGTCGAAGGAGGCCACCTTCGACCATTGATATGGGGCGAAGGAGGATTAGTATAAATACCAAACTTTGTCATTTTTCATCATTTCACAAACCCTAACCGTCCCATTACACTCTCAAACGATCTTAATCACTAAGGAAGGAGTTTTTGCTCTTCTTTTTCATAATCTAACCTATCTACAACATCTAAACAAGAATCCAATGTGTGTTCTTAATCCTAAACCTTTTTAAAAGCATTTTTAATTCGTTTTCATCTAACCCTAATTGTCCGGATCTGTTCTAAGGGTGTTTTTATGATTAAAAACCTTTTAAACATCTTTCTAAATCAAAACATTATCATTTGACATAGGTTTTCATGATGATGAACATATGTAAATTGTGTATTATGTGGTGTTATGTGTTGTTCAATGATTTACTGCTGTATCTATGACAGAAACATGATATAGGATTGTTATTGATGCTAGATTATTGTTGTTTAGGGTTAGGATTGGATAAATGATGATATTATGGGTATTTGGGGGTTTTAACGAATCTAGACTTGATGCATGATATTTATGATCAATAGAACTAATAGGGAAAGATCGAACACTCGACAAACTGAGCATTTTAAGTTAAATACAGATCGATTTCAAAAGTTTCCAAATTGGATAAATAATCCATGCATGATAGTGACGTTTCCATAATTTTTACCATTTTGGGAAAGGGCTGAAATGGACGTATTATTGGGGGAAATCGATGGGGTTTTGTAGGGATAAGTTATTCATGCTTGACTGCTGTGTTTGATGATGTTTCGAGTCGTTTTGAATGTGTTTGAAGCGTTTTTAGGAAAATTTGCACAACAGGGGCGAACCTGGACTCCTTCGACCGATCGAAGGTGCGAAGGAGAGAATCCAGGGTCGAACCTGGGTTTTGTTTGGGCGAACGTGGTAAAACGGGCGAAGGAGTTTGTGCAGCTGTTGAGAGGTGAGTATTGTCCGAGAGAGGAGATACAGAAGTTAGAGCATGAGGTCTGGAGCTACAAGATGGTTGGGTCTGAGATTTAAGAGTACACTGTGAGGAGGAATGAGCTGGCGGTGTTGTGCCCTGATTTGCACACACCCGAGTACAGGAGGATCAAGCACTACGTGTCTGGACTGGTGCCGGAGATTGCTGGATTGGTGGCTGCTGGGAATCTTCCCACTATTGCTGAAGTTGTCCGATCAGCTCATCGGATGACTAACCTGAAGGTGGCAGAAGGTGCTTTGCCTCCTAAGGGTGCTGCTGTGAAGGTTACTGAAGGGAACAAGAGGAAGTGGGATAATGTGGGAAAGAGTGTTGTGCCAGCTCAGCCGGCAAAGAAGTTTGATTCATCTGGGTCTTCTTCTGGGCAGAAGACGGGTGGGTATGTTAGGAAGCATCCCAAGTGCAACAAGTGTGGTTTTCACCATTCTAGGGGTTGTGACAGGGCTCGTTGTCATCGGTGCCATCAGTTGGGGCACCATGCTAAGGATTGCAGGGTGGCACTCACCCCAACTCAGAATCCTGCGGCTACTCCTACTCCTGCTCCTGCTCCTGCTGCTCAGGGGACTCAGGGGAGGCAGGGGTGTTATAACTGTGGTGATGCGGGACACTTCAAGCGTGAATGTCCTAAACTGAAGCAGGGCGATAATGGGAGGGGCGGGGAACGGTAACGGGAACAACGGCGGCAGAGGCAGGACTGCACGTGCTTTCGTCATTGGATCTGCGGAGGCTAGGCAGGATCCAGACACAGTTACCGGTACGTTCCTTCTTAATGATCGCTATGTTTCTGTCTTGTTTGATTCTGGTGCCGATAAGAGTTTCGTATCTTTGGCCATTAGTCGATTGCTAGATATAGTACCCACACCTTTAGAGGCTAAGTACTTAATAGAATTGGCTGATGGTAAGAAAATCGAAGCGACACACACCCTTAGGGAATGTCGCTTGGAACTGTCGGGTTTGTCCTTCCCCATTGACCTTATGCCGGTACCCCTGGGTAGTTCTGATGTCGTGGTCGGCATGGATTGGTTATCGTTGTATCGTGCGGAAATCGTTTGTTTCGACAAGGTTATTCGGATCCCTCTCCCTGATGGAGAGATTCTTTCGGTTCGTGGCGAGAAAAGCGGTGCTCCGCTGAGTATCATTTCTAGCATGAAAGCCCGTAAGTACCTTCGGAAGGGCTGTTCGGCCATTCTGGCGCTTGTTAACGTTCCTACTGACGATGAGAAGAAGATCGAGGATATTCCGGTGGTTCGTGACTTTCCTGATGTGTTTCCTGATGATTTACCTGGTCTTCCTCCCCATCGTCAGGTTGAGTTTGGTATTGATCTCACTCCGGGCGCAGCTCCTATTGCCCGAGCTCCGTATCGTCTTGCACCTCCCGAGATGCAAGAGTTGTCCAGCCAGTTACAGGAACTCTTGGAAAAGGGTTTCATCCGACCGAGTTCTTCCCCGTGGGGAGCTCCTATTTTGTTGGTGAAGAAGAAGGATGGAAGTCTTCGCATGTGTATTGATTATCGTGAGCTGAACAAAGTGACCATCAAGAATCGTTATCCTCTTCCTCGCATTGATGATCTCTTTGACCAGCTTCAGGGCTCCAGCTACTATTCGAAGATTGATTTGCGGTCCGGTTATCACCAGTTGCGCGTCAGGGAAGCTGACATTCAGAAGACTGCTTTTCGCACTCGTTATGGCCATTTTGAGTTCTTGGTCATGCCTTTTGGTCTCACTAACGCACCGGCGGTGTTCACGGATTTAATGAACCGCGTTTGCAAACCTTACCTTGATAAGTTCGTCATCGTGTTCATTGACGATATTCTGATTTACTCCAAGAACAAGGAGGATCATGAGGAACATCTACGGTTGGTCTTGGAACTTTTGAGACAGGAGCAGTTGTATGCTAAGTTCTCAAAGTATGATTTTTGGTTACGTGAAGTTCAATTCCTAGGACATGTGGTGAATGAACTGGGAATTCATGTCGATCCGGCTAAGATCGCAGCTATTAAAGATTGGGAAGCACCAAAGACGCCATCTGAGGTGCGGCAATTCCTAGGTCTTGCGGGTTATTATCGTCGTTTCATTGAGGGATTTTCGAAGATCGCTCAACCCCTCACTACTCTCATCCAGAAGGACCGAAAGTTCGACTGGGGTGAACCGCAGGAATCAGCATTTCAGATGCTGAAGCTTAAACTTTGTTCTGCACCTATCTTATCCTTACCAGAGGGTACGGATGACTTCGTTGTGTACTGTGACACTTCTATTCGTGGTCTCGGTTGCGTGTTGATGCAACGCGGGAAGGTTATTGCTTATGCTTCTCGTCAACTCAAAGTTCATGAGAAGAACTACACTACTCATGACTTAGAACTGGGTGCGGTGGTCTTCGCGTTGAAAATCTGGAGACATTACTTGTACGGTACCAAGTGTGAAGTATATACCGATCACAAGAGTCTTCAGCATATTTTCGACCAGAAGGTGTTGAACATGCGGCAGCGTCGCTGGGTTGAACTCCTGAACGATTATGACTGTGCTATCAAATACCATCCTGGCAAGGCGAACGTTGTGGCGGACGCCTTGAGCAGGAAGGAGTCTGTGAATCCTCGTCGTGTCCGAGCCTTACAACTCACCATTCATTCGTCGTTGCCTGACCGAATCCGTTCTGCACAGTTGGAAGCCTTAAAGGAGGAGAACCTTAAGGCTGAGACTATGCACAGTGCTGACAAGCATCTTGAGCTCAGAACTGATGGCTTACACTATTTTGCGGGACGTGTTTGGGTCCCATTGTTCGGGGGATTACACGAGCTTGTTTTGGATGAAGCTCACAAATCCCGGTATTCTATTCACCCTGGCTCCGATAAGATGTATCAGGATTTGAAGATACTTTATTGGTGGCCAAACATGAAAGCTGATATAGCTTCTTACGTCAGCAAATGTTTGACTTGTGCTAAAGTCAATGTGGAGTATCAGAGGCCGTCTGGTCTCCTGCAACAACCAGAGGTTCCGGAATGGAAGTGGGAGCGAATCACGATGGATTTTGTCACCAAGCTGCCAAGGTCACCTAGTGGTTATGATATGATCTGGGTGATTGTTGACCGGTTGACAAAATCGGCACGTTTCATACCTATTAAGGAAACTGATGGACTCGAGCGGTTGGCTCGACTTTACCTTAAGTGTAACATTTCGCATTTAATAATTGTACATTACGGAATTAAAACGACAAGTTTTATTATTTTTGGTGATATTTTGAACCCTTATACAAAGACAATTATTCACACACACACACATATATATATATATAAAAGTTTATAATAATAATAATAATAATAATAATAATAATAATAATAATAGTAACAATAATAATAACCTATAAACCGTAACTGATTTATTGATTTGTTTACCCAACCCAATTCTGAGCCCAAACCAAGTGTCCGGCCCAACACAAACTGGCCCAACCCCCTTCCACCCCTCACCTTGACCGTTTTTAATCAAAAAAAAAAAATAAAGGTCCAGCCGGGTTTCGAACCGGAGACCCTTCACACCACACAACACGCGAACTAACCAGCTGCTCCACATCCTTTAGTTGGTATTAATCCAACTTTAAATATATTTAAACATTTTGTCTTCCTTTCCTTCTTCCTTGTGGACGAGCAGCAGCAGATATGGATATGGGTTTCTTTTTTTTTTTACCAACTTGATTTCCTTATTTCACGCGTTTTTGACTAGATTAACACGGAATCAAAAATTTTCGGCCCTTTCATGACTAGGAAGCACGTTGATTGTCGATTGATTGATAATCAATCAACCATTTACGCGTATTACATTCAAAGGTGGTCAACAATTGCCATTTCGAGCATACGGATCATTACACTATAAACTAAACACTCTCGAACCTACTACACTCGCCGAACTTTCTCTCTTCACCTCCAATTTCTGGGTTAAACCATCTTTCAAAGCTTTTGATCGCATAGTTGACTTTTCTGTTGACTGATTGTTAAACACGAATTAAGCCTTGTAAGTTCTTCTTTTTTGATGGGTTATGATCATCGGCCATTACACAACAATAACCCTATGATCAATTGGGTTATTGTTGTGTAAATCAGGGTATTGGTAAATCTAGGGTTCTTCCATGATGATTTGGGGAAGAAGACTCAGTTGACTGTTAAGATAAAAACTTTCGAAACAATATTCAACACCAACTGATCAACAGATCAGTTGGTTGGCCTCCTTTCACAAAGACATGAACCGGCCAGATGGCCAGGTTCGAGTCCCACAAGCACCAGCCTTTTTTTTAAAAAAGCTTAACTTATATATATATATATATTCATTTATATATTTAAAATTCATTTTAAAATACCAAAACCCTTTTATAAATTCTACAAAAATTATATTATGTTAATCTGATGAAAAAGTTCAACACCCAATTTTTAGTTTTCAAAAATTTATTTATTTAATATATATAATAAATAAATCAAGTTTATTCCATTTTATTTATAAAAATCTATAAAAATATCAAAACGATCTTATTAATTTCCACAAAAATTATTCTAGGTTTTCATAACAATAAACTTTTCTGAAATGATTTTTAATTCAGAAAAATCATTTATTTTATATTTTTAACCAATTTTTGTTAGTTTTAATCATAATTAAATCATAATAAATTCAACTTTTGATATTTTTGCACCAAAATTTTATACAATTTATTTCTAAATATTTAGAACAGTAATATGATTTTTAAAATAATAATTCTTTAATTTTAATATTTTTAAATATTAAAGTTAAATATTGGCAATTTCTAATAAATAGATTTAATAATCTATTTTAAAGAAAATAATTTTATAAAAATTATTTTCATACTTCAAAAACATTATTGTGATCATCTTGAATTTAATTTTCCTAAAAAGATTTTTGGTTATTTATTTACTAAATTTCTCTCAATTGGCGAATATTTTTAATATTAATCAAACGAGCAATTATCCCCAATTCGAAGCCCTAGAAACTTATACATTTGTAGATTTGATAGACTTAGACATATTTATTACTTTATTATAGGGTGATACTTGATACATTTGGGCAACACAATTATCCAAATTTCTCAACAGATATAACATTTTACCAAGGTGAGTTTAGCCCCTTTTATTTATCACCATTTTTGGGGTGAAACATGTCATAACATCATTTATGCAATTCAATCATCAATGTGTCTATGTGTTTTCTATGTTGCATTATGTCTTGAGCATGATTAGAGTAAGCACCATTCTAGCATAATCATTAACTCCGTACAAGCCGACGGTATACATTGATAGATCTATTGGACTGACAATCCCACCCGGATACGTGCCTCCTGCAAAGGTAGCGTGGGTGTTTGTTATCGTATAACATATTCAAGTGGACCATGAGCGTATGGGATGTATCATATTATAACAGTCATCAGGGTTGGTTATGCACTCGATTTATTTCTAGTATGTTCTCACATATGGACTAGATTGACATGACACATGAATTGCACATCATTTTTATTCAATTATCAAAAACCTATGTAATTCTCACCAACTTTTGTTGACCCAAAATATTTTCAAACTTAACATGTTTCAGGTTCTATTTGCTTGAAGATTTGAATTGATGCTTGAAGATATGTGTATAGTTTTATTCAATTTGATGTACAAGTTCTAGAACAATTGTATGTAATTCATTTAAATCATTTAATGGAATTTATTATTCACCATGAGCTACTGAACAATCATCAATACGTGACATCCCGATGTTTCCGCCATCGGTTGGGGTGTTACATTAAGGAGGTGGTTGCTCGGCACGGGGTGCCTGTCTCTATTATCTCTGATCGTGATTCTCGTTTTGCTCCGCGTTTCTGGAAGGCTCTGCACAAGGCTTTGGGTACTCAGTTGGATATGAGTACAGCTTATCATCCGCAAACTGATAGACAAAGTGAGCAGACGATTCAAACCTTGGAAGACATGCTCCGGGCATTTGTTATCGATTTTGGCAAAAGTTGGGAGACCCACCTGCCATTAGTGGAGTTCTCCTACAACAACAGCTATCACTCTAGTATCAAGGCAGCTCCGTTCGAGGCTCTTTACGGACGGAAATGTCGACCACCACTTTGTTGGGCCGAGGTGGGCGACAGCCAGCTCACTGGTCTGGAACTTGTGTACGAAACTTCGGAGAAAATCGTACAGATTCGTCATCGTTTGGCTGCTGCACGGGATTGTCAGAAGAGTTATGCCGATCGCCGTCGAAAACCTTTGGAGTTTCAGGTTGGGGACAGGGTACTTCTGAAAGTTTCACCATGGAAGGGCGTCATACGCTTCGGAAAGCGTGGCAAGCTTAACCCTCGATATGTCGGAGCATTCGCAATCCTGGATCGGATTGGACCGGTGGCATACAGACTTGACTTACCGGCGGAGTTCGGTAGTGTGCACAACGTCTTCCATGTGTCTAACTTAAAGAAGTGTTTGGCTGATGAATCTCTCATTGTACCACTGGAAGAGATCAAGGTTGATGATCGTCTTCGCATTGTGGAGGAACCTGTCGAGATTCTCGACTACAAGATTCGTAGCCTTCTTCGGAGTAAAATCCGCATCGTCAAAGTCCGTTGGAACTCGAATCGTGGACCGGAGCTCACATGGGAACGGGAGGATCAGATGAAAGCTAAATATCCTCATCTTTTTCCAAAACGCGCGTTTGAATCAAGGCATGTTACTGCTGAAGCGGAATGAATCTCGGGTCGATATTCCTTTCAACGTGAGGATGATGTGACATCCAGTAATTTTCTTTTCGTTTTGTTCTTTTAGTTTCTTTCTTTTTGGGGCTTTGCGCAATTTTCGGGACGAAAATTCTTTCAACGTGGGGATGATGTGACACCCAGCATGTTTGGCTTAAACATATTAGTAACATCTAAGTCTACCTTAGCGAGAAACATTTATAAACAGACTTAACTAGGTTAGTTGAGTCGGGTCAAGTTAGGATTGTCCAGGGTGCAATGATCTGGAGGATCATTGGAAGTCGTTTTGGTAATACACTAGTACCGGGTTCCGTTGTTGGTGACATTACATGAACTAATTAAGTATATGTGTAGATTATGGGTCGTGTGGTGGATTACATACATAGATGTGTTTAAATGATGTGTAAACGATTATCTATGCTTAAATATGTTAAATATAGACTAAGGATGCATGCTTATGTGTTAAGATGTGTTAGAATGCGTTAAACACGACAAACTGGAAAATTAGTTAAAAATGAATTCTGGTTCGACCACTTCGAGTGGTCGAAGGAGAACATTTGTTTGGTTCGACCCTTTGTAAATGGGCGAACCTGGGGTGTGGAATTGAAAGAATTCATTTCGACCAGGACAGGGCTCATTCGACCCTGTGAAAGGGTCGAAGGAGGCCACCTTCGACCATTGATATGGGGCGAAGGAGGATTAGTATAAATACCAAACTTTATCATTTTTCATCATTTCACAAACCCTAACCGTCCCAAAACACTCTCAAACGATCTTAATCACTAAGGAAGGAGTTTTTGCTCTTCTTTTTCATAATCTAACCTATCTACAACATCTAAACAAGAATCCAAGGTGTGTTCTTAATCCTAAACCTTTTTAAAAGCATTTTTAATTCGTTTTCATCTAACCCTAATTGTCCGGATCTGTTCTAAGGGTGTTTTTATGATTAAAAACCTTTTAAACATCTTTCTAAATCAAAACATTATCATTTGATATAGGTTTTCATGATGATAAACATATGTAAATTGTGTATTATGTGGTGTTATGTGTTGTTCAATGATTTGCTGCTGTATCTATGATAGAAACATGATATAGGATTGTTATTGATGCTAGATTATTGTTGTTTAGGGTTAGGATTGGATAAATGATGATATTATGGGTATTTGGGGGTTTTAACGAATCTAGACTTGATGCATGATATTTATGATCAATAGAACTAGTAGGGAAAGATCGAACACTCGACAAACTGAGCATTTTAAGTTGAATACGGATCGATTTCAAAAGTTTCCAAATTGGGTAAATAATCCATGCATGATAGTGACGTTTCCATAATTTTTACCATTTTGGGAAAGGGCTGAAATGGACGTATTATTGGGGGAAATCGATGGGGTTTTGTAGGGATAAGTTATTCATGCTTGACTGCTGTGTTTGATGATGTTTCGAGTTGTTTTGAATGTGTTTGAAGAGTTTTTAGGAAAATTTGCACAACAGGGGTGAACCTGGACTCCTTCGACCGATCGAAGGTGCGAAGGAGAGAATCCAGGGTCGAACCTGGGTTTTGTTTGGGCGAACGTGGTAAAACGGGCGAAGGAGGCATCAAACGGTCGAACGAAATGTAAAACGGGCGAAGGAGACTGAAAACGGGCGAAGGAGACTTAAACTGACTGGTTCGACCGTTCTGATGCAGAAATGAGATTTTTGATACAAACTAAGTGTTTTATGCTTGAACCTTGTGTGTAATCTATGTGTACTTGATTAGTTAGGGTAATGGGTCACCAACGGGATGTCGGGTCGGTCTAATGTGTCGGTTAAACATTCAAACACGTTTTAAAACATACTTAGTTACGATCTGGACAATCGGGGACTAGATAACCTTATGGTTATTAGTCGGAACACTTATGTGAACATTTTGATAGATCTCCGGTAGAGGGATTATCAAGGGCTTAACATCTTTACTTATAACCAAAGAACGCTATCTAAGGTGAGTTCACGGCCCCACTTTTACTGCTTTAACTTTTGGGGGAGAAAACATGCGCTAAACTATTTTGGTAACATATGTCAT
This sequence comes from Ambrosia trifida, assembly GCA_028751855.1. Classification (NCBI taxonomy): domain Eukaryota; kingdom Viridiplantae; phylum Streptophyta; class Magnoliopsida; order Asterales; family Asteraceae; genus Ambrosia; species Ambrosia trifida. The sequence continues at coordinate 51,508,929 of CM054125.1, forward strand.
ACTATGGTTTTTAACTTTGTATTGCTATACGATCTTCGGAAGTCCCGGGGGAAACCATGAATGTGCGGGGATGCACAACGGGGGAAATGTGGATAGATCTATTGGGCGTGACCTGCCCCACTCGTCGGCTTGGAGGGTCGGGCGGGTGCATGTTGTCTCGAACAGGAACATTGGTATCATGCTGAACATTCGGGCTGCTTAAACATGCTAAACATTGCTAAACGTGTCTAGTAATGGTTTCCAATCGTAGTAGTAATAAAACATACGCCTAGCTAGCGTACTTGGTAACATTGATATAGTATGGACATGGTAACATTTTGGTAACATATTGAACAAACCTGTGAACTCACCAGCATTATATGTTGACATCTTTTTGGCATGTTTTTCTCAGGTCGCTAAAGTAGCAACAAATGGATCTAGGCGCACGGGTATGCATTGGCGTCTAGGCTTAGTTGCATGTTTTGAAATAAAGTGTTTTGAATACTTTGGAATACTTTTGTAGCTGATTAAATTCTTCTTAAATGCTTCCGCTTATAAAAATCGTTGTTTATGGTTTCATGTTTTTCATATAGAGTTGTTTATTGTGATCGTTGACTTGGATCCTGGTTTGTCATGCGCCTCGCGATAAAACTCCGCAAGTGGTAATTTGAGGGTGTGACATTCAGGCACAAAAATGGTTAAAAATGGCGGATTAAGGTGGTGGAGATGACGAATTTGTGGTGGTGGTGACGACGGTTTATGGTGATGATTGGTGGTTGTAGGTGACGGTTATGGTAGTTATGGTGGAACAAAACGGTTTTAATCACAGTTGTCCAAGGAGTGAACAGCTCTGATGCCACTTGATAGAATGAAGAAGAAACTAAGAGAGGAATTCAATCAAATCAAGCTGTTTATTATTGATTATCAAAGGGTTATTTATACAACTTGACTTAACAACTTTTCCCTCCAACTATAACAGCTAATAACTACCTTTCAAACTATCAAACTATGACAATTCTAGTCCCTCTATTATTACAAAGTAGCTAAACATGACTAATACATTTCTAATCGTAACATCCTCCCACCCCTATAGCCAACATGTCCTTCAACTCCCACCCCCCAAAGCCACCCTGTTACCACCATTCCCTTCACCTCCGTCGCCATCTCCTCCTCCCACCAACCAAAACCACCCCTGGCACCACCATCCACACCATCCCTCTGACCTCTCTTCATCCTACGCCTGACAAAACTCACCTCTGTAACCCAACGGCTATATTTCAAAACTCATACGCCTGACAACCTCCTACGCCTGATAACTTTCCTCTTCATACGCCTGAACCACCACTTCCTCATGCGTGTGACCGCCCTATCCTCCTGCGGCACCACCATCTCCTACACCTTCCTACCACCGCCTCACTGTCCTGCCCATTTCTCTAGCCCAGTATTATTATAATTAGGCTTTATAATAATAGGTGTGTTGTTTGTAGAGGACTTTAGATGGTTAAAGGGCAAGGAATGTGAAGACAAAAAAATGTAGAGGTTGAATCCCAATGTTAAAAGTTGATAATATATTCGTTTCATGGATCAACTATCCCCTCTCTTTTTCTTTACATTATTCATATATTTGACTAGTTATCCCCTTTTCACTTGTTTGTTTGCTTTATTGAGTTATCCGCATTTCATTTTATTTCTTGCCACTTTAAGGTAGTTGCGGTTATTGGGTAGGAGGTGAGAAATTGTTGGTTGCTCCCCCCTCTACTTTCCTGTTTCCTACGGGGAGTTCTAAGTCATTGTTTATAATGCCCCACCCCGTCTTGAGTAGGGGTTCCTTGAATTTTTTCTTGATTTTTGTTTGGGTCGGTGTGGATGTGCTTATGGCTCCTAATAAAAGGGATCGAAATGTAAACTGGGAGGTTCGAGCTCTAGCTCAAGCAGTGGTCTTAGAGCATGCCCCTTCAAGCATTTCCATGAGTGTAAGAATGGTAAACCAGGGTTTTCGGGGTTTTTCCGCCTTGTCGAGCACATGCAGAGTCTGCATTTCAAGACAGAAAGTCGAAAGGCGTCCCTGAGAGATGCAATATCTCAAGACTTGGACCTTTTTACGGATGTAGGGGCGCCCTTAAAGATGGGGCCAAATGGCTACGTGGGAGGTGCATGGTGATGCATGCTCTTAGCAAAAGGTGTAATCACGACGCTGATGATGTCTTCTCCTTCTCTGTGGATACAGGGGATGTGGAAGATTTCATTGTGGGGATTCAGAAACCTCACTATGTGGCTGCAGATATGGAATCGGGTCCTTCAGGAGGTGTTGTCGGGGATCTATCCCTCCTAGAACCAGGGGCGGGGCCGTTGTGCCAGTGAGGACGCTGGGCTCCTTAAGGGGGTGGATTGTAACGATCCCACATCGGTTGGGCAGGAGAACTAACACTTCCTTATAAGAGGTGGGATACCTTCCCTATCGTGACACGTTTTGGCGTGCGAAGGATGTATGCTTTTGTGGCGTCGCGGGCTCAGTCTTGGAACCTTCAAGACCACATCCTACGAAATAGTGGGGTTGTTGGCGTGGACTTGGACTATATACAGGCCCTTTAAAGGCTAAATGACTATCTCCCAGGTTTTGATATTGGCGGTTTTTCTAACAAGGACCCCCCTAAAGCCTTAGAAAACTTTGGCGAATGCCCTGTTTGGCGAAATCGCTCAGAGCCTGGGTGAAGTTTTTGTTATGTCCCCCACCAGAGGGCAGTTATTGAATGCTTGCAAGGCCCCACGCCCAAGATGTCCTAATTGTTATCCCGATCGAAGGTTTGGGCCAGAGCATGTCTGCTATGGAATACAGGTCCATTCTTAAATATCGTTTGATGATCCCCATGTACCAGGAGGATGAAATCTGTCCGATTTGCCGTAAGGCCTGCCTGGATGAATACGGGGAACATGCGGTTCACTGCAAGGAGCTACCCGGGTTCAAATATCTGCATGATTGGGTTCGAGACGTTCTGTGGGACATCTTAAGACGTGCTGGGATCTCAACCAAGAAGGAGGCCCCTGTGAACTTCCTCTTGGATCCCGCAGAAGGGAGATCCATCTTGCGTCCAACAGATCTCCTTGTGTTTGGGTGGGCCGGGGGGAAGCTTGCTTGTGTTTGACCTGACAGGTGTATCTCCTCTAGTTGGGTTGAGGAATAGTGGGTTTGTAACAGGGCAAGTGGTGCAGAAAGTAGAGACAAAAAAAGGTAGAAAAACATGCTAAAGCCTACGAAGAGAACCAACATGTTTTCGTACCCCCTAGCTTTTGATACATTTGGCTCATTGGCACCGGAGGCCACTTGTTTCCTGACTAGGGTCCAACGAGTTATTCATAGTAGTGTCTCGGCTTCAAGTGGGCAATGTTACGTTTTTAGTCGGTTAGGGTTTGCTATTCAGAAAGGGGTAGCGACGCAGCTTGTTGTCCGCCTTCCCGCTATCTTGATGTAATTTGTAATGGCTTTTATTTAACTAAAAAGAATTATCATGTAAACTAGTTATTAGTTTTATTTTTTCAACGGCGATATATATTATTTTTCTTGACTTCCAAACTCTTGAATGATCATTTGGTGGCGTTGGGCCCCAACGTTGAATCCCACAAACAGCCGCGTGAACATCGATATACCCGACTCAATCAAAACCCACAACAATACCCTTTCCAAAAAAATAAATAAAACCAAAAACAAACAAAAGAATCCGTCTGCATCGTTTACCCTTTCCAACAACAATACTCGTCTCCTCTCAACTGTAAAGCAAACCTCAAATTAAAAAAAAAAAAAAAAAAAAAAAACACATACATCATTCATTCTTCATACTAAAGCGAAGCATCTCTCCAATTTCCCCCTCTTCCTTTTTCAATATTATTTATTATTATTACAACTTTTATATAAAATAAAAAAGAACCCAATCCTCTACCTCTAAACTTGATCATCATCATCATCATCATCATCAACCAATTCACTAATATTATTATGCCAACAGAGACCACCAACTTATCCGACCCATTTGCCCAACCGGGTCTGGATCTAACGGACACAGAGCTCCGGGAAACAGCGTACGAGGTATTTGTGGGGGCGTGTCGGAGCTCGGGAGGGGGAAGGCCGTTGACTTACGTGTCGCAGTCGTCGGGGAGGTCGTCGGATAAAACGTCGTCGTTGGCGTCGTTGCAGAGGTCGTTGACGTTGACTAATGCTAGTAAGGTGAAGAAGGCCTTGGGTATTAAGGGTAAGAAGAAGGAGAAGGAGAGGGGTGCAGAGGGTAATGGGTCGGTTAATGGACCGGCTACTGTTGGAGAGTTGATGAGGGTTCAGATGAGGATTGGTGAACAGGTTGATTCTAGGGTTAGACGTGCTCTGTTGAGAATTGCTGCTGCACAGGTATTATTATTAATATATTTTTTTTTATTTTTTATTTTAAGCTGGTTTTGATTGTTATTAAATTAAATTGTTTGTTTTTGTGTGTGTGTGTGGGGGGGGGGGGGGGGGGGGGGGGGGGTTGGTAGCTGGTTTGGATTGTTGTTAAGTTAATTGGAGTAAATTGCAAGCCGAAATTTATCATTTGAGCAACACCTGCTTTAAATTGTCAAGATTTGTGCTTGTGAAGAACACTAGGACTTAATTGCAAACAATATTTGCAACATAAGCGCATGATTGGTGACTTAATTTCTCAGTGTTTTCATATTTTTTGGTGATTTTTTAGCCACTTTGAATTTTGATTGTTATTTGTTCTTAAGTTAATTTGCATTAAATCACAATCTTTTATTCAACATTTTAGCAAAACTTGCAGTAAGTAAGTTGTCAAGATATGTGCTTGCGAAGATCAATAGGCTTTAGTTATAAATTTATAATCAGGTTAACTGTTAAAACTTATAAAGATTAGGGTTTTGTAGAGTTGCAAAGAACACGTGATTGGTGACCTAAGTTTTTGACTGTTTCTCTACTGTTTGTGACTTTCTGGTTAGTTTTGATTGTTCTTAAGTTAATTTACACTAAATCATAATCTTGTATTCAACGTTTTTGCAATTCTTGCATCAAATTATGAGATTGTGCTTGTGAAGATTAGTAGGCCCTAATTACAAACAATTTGCAGCTTGGCAGGCGAATTGAGTCAGTCATTCTACCCGTAGAATTCTTACAGCAACTTAAAGCTTCTGATTTCCAAACACAGCGAGAATATGAGATATGGCAGAGAAGGCACATGAAAGTACTTGAGGCTGGACTATTACTCCACCCTAAAGTACCTCTTGACAGAAAAGACCCAGCAGCTCAACAGCTCCGGCAGATCATCCGCGGGGCCCGCGAAAAACTCATCGAGACCGGGAGGCATAGTGAAGCGGTTCAAACTCTACGGAACGTTACTACGCAGCTTGCTTGTCGATCAGATGATGATTATGCCCCTGACATGTGTCATTGGGCAGATGGGGCCCCATTGAATCTTCGGCTCTACCAAGTTCTTCTTGAAGCTCTTTTTGATGTTGAAGAGCCAACATCCATGATTGAAGAGGTCGATGAGGTGTTGGAACTCATTAAGAAGACCTGGGGTATTTTGGGAATTGACCAAAGGTTTCATAATCTTTGTTTTTCTTGGGTTTTATTTAACCATTATGTATCCACGGGTCAAGTTGAGAATGATTTTCTTTTTGCTGCTGATAACTTATTGCAAGAAGTTAAAAAAGACGCAAAGTCAACTTTGGATTCAGCATATTCCAAGGTTTTGTGTTTGACAATGAACTCAATGCTGGAGTGGGCCGAAAGAGGGCTTTTAGCTTACCATGAGTCGTTTTACAGGGGTAATATTGACGTAATGCAAAGTATTCTCTCTCTTGGTTTGTCTGCGGCCAACATATTGGCCGAAGAAAATCCTCATGAGAACGGTAGAAGGACAATCAATGATATTGCAAATGCCAAAGTTGACACTTATATCAGGTCATCCATGCGCAAGGCTTTTAGTCAGGTAAGTTTTGACTTTTTGCATCAATACGATAATCTTAATATTTGAATAAAACGGAGGTTGTACGCACTAATATTTGCATACATGGCACATGAGTCAAATTTTATATTATGTTCTTCTATAGAAACTCATTCTTCAATTCAATTTATTTAATACAGGAGAGCGAGAAAGTCCGCATAAGCAGGAAGTCGGCCAAAAGTCAACTAAATCATCTTCCAGCACTATGTATGCTTGCACAAGATGTTACCGACCTGGCATTTACCGAAAAGGAGATATACAGTCCAATATTACAAACATGGCATCCTCTTGCAGTTGGTGTTGCAGTAGCAACTCTCCATTCTTGTTTTGGACAAGAGGTTCAAAAGTTTGTTTCCGGGATCAAAGAGTTGACTCCTGATGTCATACAAGTGTTAATAGCAGCCGATAAGTTGGAAAAAGATTTAGTACAGATGGCGGTGGAAGATTCAGTCAACAGTGATGATGGTGGAAAGTCAATTATTCAAGAGATGACTCCTTATGAAGCTGAAGCCGTAATAGTAGAATTGGTCAAATCTTGGATAAAGACTCGAGTTGGTAGACTTGAAGAATGGGTTGATAGAAATTTGCAGCAAGAGGTATTCTTCTCACCCCTTGTTTTACTCTGTCGTATTGCTTCTTTATCTGAAGCAATGGTGGCAAAATGGGTGGGTTGAGCATGTTACAAAAGGGTAGTTAGTTATACTGGTCCTGGAGAACCTTTTTTTTTGTCTAATTTTAAAATCTGTCTTAAAAAAATTCCAAAATCAGTTGAAATAATAATCTTCATAACTATTTAAAATAATACTCTGGCCAATATAATAAGATACAAATAGGGTGTTTCTATCTAGTATAACTAATTAATTTGGGATCTCAATGTATTTTGTACTGAATGATCAATACAGCAGTATTTTCTATGCTGTTAATGCACAACATGCATTCCCTCACTTATTTGCATTTATAGGTGTGGAACCCAAAAGCAAACAAAGAACGGTTTGCTCCTTCGGCAGTGGAGGTTCTAAGAACTATTGATGAAACGTTGGAAGCATTCTTTTTGTTGCCAATACCAATGCATCCTGATTTACTTCCCGAACTAATGAGCAGTCTTGATAAATGCCTCCAAGATTACATATTAAAGGCAAAGGCGGGTTGTGGTAAGTAGAATATGGACTTGTCGATCATAGATAGTCTAGAGGAAGGGAACGGCTGAGACGGATAACGGGTCAAAATGGGCCGGGTTGACTCAAAAGCACCTTTTTTTTGGCATGTTTGAATTTTTTGTTTTCAAGTAGTGTTTAAAAAGTTATTATAGCTATAATAATATGATACTTTGAATCAAATGATTTAGGAGGTCAGGGCGACTTTCAACCCATTTGACTCGGTTCATTTTTCGCTTAAGTTTCAGATTTTACCCTCTTGATTTGCATTATGCTTGACATCTAATGGGTCAAAATGTCAAATGGGTAAAGTGAGAAACTTTACCAATAAATGAGGCGAGTCAAACGGGCTGTTTGTCACCAGCAATAGTTATGATAATCCATTTTTCTTTTATTTTCTTGAAAATAACTTACTATTCCTCTTATATATAGGATCTCGAAGTTCTTTCCTTCCAATATTGCCGCCTTTGACCCGGTGTAAAGGCGGGTCAAAACTCAATGGTGTATTCAAGAAAAAAGATCGATCACAAATGCTTCGAAGGAGGAATTCTCAACTGAACACTATAGACGACAATGATCCCTATGATATACCACAGTTGTGTGTTCGTGCCAATACTTTTCATCACATCAGAAAAGATTTAGAAGTATTAGAAAAAAGGACGGTTGCCCACCTAAAAAGTATCGGAATTCGTGATGGTATCATAGATAGCTCAAGAAAAAACTTCGAGTTATCTTTGGCTTCTTGTGTAGAAGCGATTCAACAAGTATGTGAAGCAGTTGCATACAAAATCATATTTGAAGAGTTAAAGCATGCATTTTGGGACAATTTATACGTCGGAGACACGCCATCTTCAAGAATTGAGCCTTTTCTGCAGGAGCTGGAACGGAATCTTGAAGTTGTAGCAGTAACAGTACAAGATAACACAGTCCGAACTCGTTTGATCACAAACATAATGAGAGCTTCATTCGAAGGCTTTTTGTTGGTTTTGCTTGCTGGTGGGCCTTCTCGTAATTTCACTCTAGAAGATTCTTCAATCATACAAGAAGATTTTCGGTTTCTTATGGATTTGTTTTGGTCGAATGGCGATGGATTACCTCGCGAATTGATAGGAAAACATTCAGTCACTGTCAAAGGTGTGCTACCCCTTTTCTCCATTGATACTGGCAGCCTTATTGAGAAATTTAAATCTTTAATGTTGACTGATAGTCATGGTTCATCCACCAAATCAAGACTTCCTTTGCCTTCAACACCTGACCAGTGGGGCCCGAACGAACCAAACACGATCTTGAGAGTGTTGTGCCATCGTAACGACAAGGCAGCTACCACCTTCCTAAAGAAAAACTACAATCTCCCTAAGAAGCTTTGAGATTGATTGTGTATATGGTTATAACTTAAGTGTGTACAGAATATGATCATCATCAAATTCATGATATGGAGCTTCGTCGATTGTCCATCCGAGCGTAGTGACGAGTGGTTTTCGAGTTTATTTATTTTTGAGAAGTTTTTGGTGCTATCTTTTTTTGTGGATTGGTTATGTGAGGTGATATGAGATGAAACCTATATGTAACGTTTTGCTAATATGTAATGTATAGAAATGAAGCAATATAGTGAATTTGTTTTTCTAAAGAAACATATGAAGTTATTTGATCATTTATTATTTGATGGTTATCATGCTTGCTTCAACACAAACATCTGCCTTCATGTCAAAAACATCAAACATAAACATAACCCGCACACTTAAAAACTAAAATTGTGTAACTCGGCCAAGATACATTTAACTTATTTATTTAAATGTGTTAAATGGGTTGACAGGTAGTAATTAAGTTGTAAACATGTTAATTAGCTTGATGGTTTGTAAAAATGAGTCAAAACAGGTTAGCGAGTCGTTTTGTTTACTTAAACGGATTAAACATGTACATGTCAACATGACCCATACTTGTTTATTGAACGGTATAGATATGAAAATTCAAAGCCTTATTTGTTGATCCGTTATTTCACGTAACCTTGGCGGCTTTTTTTTAGGGAATATCAACTTTTTTTTTTTGTCCAAGTTCTTTAAGAGGTTGTTTGGGATTGAGTTTGAAAACAACTTATTGACTTTTCCAAGAAGCCAATCAGTCAATAAGCTGTTTGTGTAACCCAAAAGCGCTTTCTGTTTTGACTTTTAAGGATGAAAAAGTTGTTTTTGAAAAGTTAGAAATCCTGGCTTTTGGCTTTTGACTTTTGGAAAAAAATTACAAATTTACCACCCATACAACCAATATTCACAATAAGTAAGCGAAACACTTAAAAAAATACAATCTATTGACTTTTTGACGTTTCTCATCCGAAAAGCTAATCCAAACACTTTTTTTAAAACTCTTTTTCAAAAAGTCATAAGCCAATAAACACTTTTGACCAAAAGCACTTTTACATTTCCAAACACAATCCCAAACACCCTCTAATAGGGGATGAAAGGGTAGGGATGGCAATGTGTGTTTGTTGGGAAATTACATGTCGGATATCGGGTATACCCATTATTTTATCAAAAAATATCCGTTAGAATTTCAAATAGTAAAAACTCATGAGTATCGGGTATATCAGTTATTTTACCAAAACATACAACAAGCTACATATATCTTCACCATCATAATATGTCTCAAATAACTAAAAAAGATAAACTTCATAGTATATAAATCTCAAAAAAGACACACTTACTATATATAAGGAAAAAAAATATTGTAGATAAATTGTATTGGATATTTTAGCAGGTAATCGGGTATACAAATATCGGGTAATTGGGTATTGCTGCATACCAAATCCGTACCTGAAAATAAAAACATAATTTTAAATCCGTACCCATCAGGTTTCGGGTATACCTATCGGGTTTGTATTTGTTTGTCGTCCCTACGAAAGGGTATGTCCGAATAAATTGATTTAAGAATACAAAACTCTTATAACTACATAAGACTTACACAATGAAGTATAATTACTTTTTTCGGATATCGGAAATACCTGAGTTTTTCTAATATTGATATACAGTTTCGAAATTTCTGACATTTCGGGTATACCCGTCCCATTTTTTTTTTTTTTTCAAATTTTTGGTTTTAGGTTTTTTTCCCACACCCTTATTCGTAAGTTGCTCAACATTAGCAACTTGGTTTTCAGAATTTTAAGCTCTTTAATAGTATCAACTTACCTTTGGTAGTAATTTGTCCTAAATCATTTTTTATAGTAAGTGTTCTCATTGTTAGTGCACTTCGTGTATGTCCCTAGCTAGTGATTGGTCCGTAATAGTTGTAGGCATGATTGTATAGTGTTTTAGATGTTATCGGGTTGCATTATGAGATTCATACATGTACCCCCCACATGTATGAGTGATAAGTGTGCAAGATAGGGAGGCCGGAGGTGTATGAGTTCTACTATAAATACCCCATGCCTTAGTCATTTTGTAACTTTTGCCAAACTTTTGCTCATTCCAATACAAGTGCAATCCTTTGTGTGTGTGCTCTCATATTATTATTATTATTATTATTATTATTATTATTATTATTATTATTATTATTATTATTATTATTACTACTATTATTATTATTATTATTATTATTATTATTATTATCTTATCCTTAAACACTCATCTATAATAACTAACCGGATCGTTGATTCCGTTCTTGATCCGATACACGCGCGATATTCGAATCTTGTGTCGATCCTACACTCATCCGTAGAAACACATATTCACCGCTGAACACTTTGTTTTCTTTATTTACTTGCATTAGTATCAAGTTAAGTCTTCATCGGTACAAACTTAAGCATGTCAGTTACTTCAAAATTACTACTTGTCCTTGGTAGCAAGTTGTTCATTATCATTAACGGTATTTTCCCATGTAAGCATTAAATTCATAAGAAGTACCATCAATAGTGAAGATTTCAAACTCTTTAAATCAAGAGTTTAGATCACGATTAGTACCAACTTCTAAATAATATCAACACTCCACCCGCATTGAGTAACTTACTTTTTGGTCCATAAATTCTAAGAATATGAGATGAAATCATGAAACATTGCTATATTTGATTACACAAGTATCTCATCAATTTGTAGGTAAGTATATAAACATAGTTCTCTGTCAGTGATAAAATTAATAATAATTAAATATTGCTCCAAATTTATATAATTCGTGAAGAATACGACATGAAATCAACAAAACTAATGGTTGCTTTCAAACTAAGAGATGAAATCAACCTCACTCGCTCTTTTTATTTTAAAATAATAGTTACATTTTTTATTTTAAGAATAATATATTTCAACTTTATAATAAACAAAGTTATTATACCAGATTATCAGGTATAAAAATTTTACTTTTCAACTGTCACGTCATAAAATGTATATTAAAGCTTTACACTATAAAACAGCTCTAACTCACTTATACATATGTTTATGCCATTTTCAACCAAACCTACCTGGTTGCTTCCTAAATACCAAATTTTCAAACTTCAATAACTTCCTCACACAGTAGTCTAAAGTTGGGTAGCTTCACTAATTAAAAAATTAAATAAAATTTAATGTATACACCAAGGGTAAAACAGTCAAAACACCAAAAGTCGTCTCTTCTTGTCTTCTCCAATTGACTGTTAAACAAACTCCACTACACACTAAAAAAACACACAGTTATACACACACATCAAAGCTTCATTAATAACGCCGTTAATGGCGGCCTCTACAGACACAACACCATCATCATCATCATCGTCGACTCTCCGTCACGCCTCCGGTAACATCCTCGCGTTGTTTATTCTCCTATTAATCGGCGTACTCGCATTCTCCATCCGTCTTTTCTCGGTCAGTTTATTGGATTTGGATCTCACTATTATTATATTATTAATATTAATATTACTCTCATCCATCAGTTTTTTAAATTTGATTATATTACTGATCGTTTTGCTACATTTATTTTATGCAGGTTATTAAATATGAAAGTGTTATTCACGAATTCGATCCTTACTTCAATTACAGAGTCACTCAGGTTACACTTTATAAATTTATTTACACTCGACTTACTGCACGTTGTTGTAACATTCATGAATCTGTTAGCAGTGGTTTTGTAGTGACTTAGTCTATATATGCCTTTGACAACGTACTTTAAGCTTGTTTAGTTGGATATGTACCTTGTTTTAGATCTAGAAGTGTGTACTTGCCTCTGTTTCTGTTTAATTATGTGTTTACAAGTTTGTTCGTATTTCGGTTATGAAAATTATGGATGAGTTCTGTTTGGAAGTGAGCTTTGTGGACCTTTGCAAAAAAATAACTGTTTCGAACTTTCTGTTGATGTTCTCTAGGTCTTTAACTATTTGTATGATGCTGAAGATAATATTATGATTATCCTTTCATATAGTTGTAAGGATGATTTGGACCTAGTCCGAATCTATAACGAAGTTTGTTAATTTGAATCTGAGCTATCAAATAGTTAATGCTATTCGTTTTCGTGATTTTACATGTTCATTTAACAAAAAGTTTCCAAAGGAACAATCTTGTCTTTTAGAATCCTTGATGCTTTATGTTGCCGATGTATGCGGATGCCTTTATAGCATTTTTATGTTTTTATATATAGAGGCATATTGCCTATGACAAGATATTATTGGATTGCAGTTTCTCACCAAGAATGGGGTGTATGACTTCTGGAACTGGTTTGATGATCGAACCTGGTAAATTTGTATGAGTTATTGATTATTCTTATTTTTTTTTGTCTATTGGCAAACAAAACTAACACAATATCTTATTATCAATTGTGTTAAGGTATCCTCTTGGGCGAGTCATTGGTGGAACGGTTTACCCTGGATTGACTTTAACAGCTGGAACTATGTGGAAGTGCGTATTTGATAATTATTTTTATATATGAAGTTATGAACCAATCGTTTTAACACTGCAACTTAAATCAGTTTTTCATATAAAATTTTCTTTGTTCGATAACCTATAGTACAAAAAAGGACTTTATTCCTAACTAGTTGGAATAAGTTATATCCTTAGAAGTTTAGGATCATCTGTAACATTATTATAGGTGTGGATGATTACTGTTACATTATTGCAGGGTACTCCAGTTCTTGAATATTCCTCTGTCAGTGGAAACTGTTTGTGTATTTACTGCTCCTGTATTCTCTGCCTTTGCTGCCTGGGCAACATATCTCTTGACAAAGGTCTCTTTTCATTTAGTAATCTGTTTTTTCAATTATAAGAAATTATTCTACATGCTTGATTTTTTGTCAAGATGTCTCATTATCATTCTCTTCTTTTTATTATAGGAAGTTAAGGGAGTAGGTGCTGGACTAACAGCTGCAGTTCTTCTGGCTATGGTAAATCATTTATCTGGTACTTGTCATGTTTAAATATTTTTGTAAATGAAAATTGATGCATATTGCTGTATGGAATAAGCCATGTTTTGCCTTTAAAAGGGCCATGTTTTAATATTGCTTTCACCATGTTATGTGAATGAGCTTCGTTGTTTGAGCGTACCAAAAGTTTGGGAAATGGTTTGTTGCTCTCTCTTTATAATGCCACATTTTAATTAAAAAAATACCAACAGAAAGATTCAATGATTTATCTCATGTGCTGAAACTTTATATGCTGCATAGCTTGATATCATTTCCTCAGTTTATATCAAGATAGATATTTTTAACTGATGTGCATGATTAATTACATCTTTTATACCATATTCATGAATGGCCAACTAAAGTCAATCTAACACATTTTCTACATGTCCATGTTATATCTTACAGGTGCCATCTTACATATCTCGATCAGTGGCTGGGAGCTATGACAACGAAGCCGTAGCCATCTTTGCTTTGATCTTCACCTTCTATTTATACATAAAGGTTAACCTTTAGTAAAAGTTGCTTTCAGTTTCTGTCTCTTTATACATATAAATGTTGTTAATTAATTGGATATAAAACAATTTTCTGACGGTTATTACTTTATCTGCAGACATTGAACACAGGATCTCTTTTCTATGCTACTTTAAACTCCATGGCATACTTCTACATGGTAGGAATGATATAGTCCATACTGAATTGTTTATATTCAAGTACATTTTGTTTTATGTCTCATTTTAGCATTTCTCTCCTTAAGCTGCTTATGTCAGTTTTTTTTTTTTTTTTTTTTTTTTTTTTCGTTTAGGTTTGCTCTTGGGGAGGGTACACTTTTATTATCAATCTCATACCAATGCACGTGCTTCTTTGCATTGTGACTGGTCGATATTCACCTCGGCTATACATTGCATATGCTCCACTTGTAAGTTCTTCATTTTCTTGTCTTTTCAATTAGAATGAGAATGAAAACAATACAGTAAGACATCAAACATTTTCTTTTAAGAGCCCACAGGCCGTAGCTTTTAACTCGAAACAAGGAACACACTAACTATTTAATGGTAGCAAAGAATGTATATGTATATAACCCTATGATGATTTTCTAGGTTTAGCATGATAAGTTATATTGAGATTTGAGACGACTATATATTAATTATCGCTTTTTTGTCAGTAATAAGTTTTGCTATTTCTACACAGGTTGTCTTAGGAACGTTAATGGCAGCATTAGTGCCTGTTGTTGGTTTTAATGCGGTCATGACATCAGAACATTTTGCATCGTTTTTGGTGAGTTACATAACTTCTAAGGGTGTTGTCTTTGCAGTTTCGACCTCCCTAATGTATTTTCAGTGCCTTCTTTGGCATGTAGCATGGAATCAATTATTAGCAATGAAAATATCTTTTTATATTTTTTTTAAATTAAGGGTGAACATGTACATACTTCTGTTAGTACATCAAAAGTTTCATGCTTTTATTTTGAGCGAAAAATTCAAAATTTAACAGAAATAATGAAGAGATAGTGCCACCATGGAGGGTTCTCATTTGATATGTAGTGGTCTACTTCTTGTCTTACAAAAAATAATATGGGTGTTTATGTTACCTTACTTCTTTCATAAAGTTGGTATAACTATCTCTTTGTTTTTGTGAATTTATTGCAGGTTTTCATTATTATTCATGTGGTTGCTCTTGCATATTATATCAAAGGAATTCTTTCGCCAAAGATGTTTAAAGTAGCTGTCACCCTTGTTGTATCAGTTGGCCTGTAAGCTTGATTTGTTTCATTCCTTTTAATTTTTCATTACATAAGTAGAATTTGGTTAGTGCTGTTTTTTTTGTCTCTACTTGCATTTAATGCCCTTTTTAAACAACGGAAATCTCTATATTGCATTAAACAGAGAACATATAGAGCTATATTTAAACAACAATAGATGATTTGTTCACATAGCTTTGTCATCCCACTTCATAAATATAAAATTATATATTTGGTTTTAACAATCAGAAACTTTCTCTGCTTGTAAATTTATTTATTTGTTTTCATTCAGGGTGGTATGCTGTGCTGTAATAGCTGTACTTATAGCAGTGGTTGCATCTAGTCCAACAAAGGGATGGAGTGGACGAAGTCTAAGTCTTCTTGATCCGTGAGTTTCATATTTTTTTCCTTTTAACCGTTTATGAAATCATCAATGCAGTAGCATTTTATGTTCTTCAAGACTTTAACTAGTCATTATATCTTAAGTAAACAAAATCAATATCCGCTTCGTTTTTCTCAGTTGCTTTCTTCTGTGACTCATTTTTGTATTATTTCAGAACATATGCAAGCAAGTACATACCAATTATTGCAAGTGTTAGCGAGCATCAACCACCTACTTGGCCATCTTACTTCATGGACATTAACATATTAGCATTCTTGGTTCCTGCTGGAATTATTGTAAGCTAGGATGCTTATCTGGACTTCAGTTCTTGGTTGAGTGGCAAGATAGGCGGGTCGGGCGGGTTGAGTAATAGATCAAAACAGATTGATGTTGAATCGGGTATCAGCCTAATACGTATTGAAACGCTCTGGGTTGGTTGGGTTGTCCAGAAACAGCCTTTTTTCCTTATGATAAATTGTTTAATAAATAATTAAGCCTTCAATCATATCAACAAAATAGTATTGCTGCAATTTATGAATAAAATGACTTAGGTGGGTGTATGCATTGAAAATAGGCTTTATGCGACTCTTAACCCCTTTGGCTCATGTCTAATTCATAAGTAAATAGGCCGAAATTGCCACCTGGCTCACCTCTAGTTCTTGCCATTCTGCCGCTTAGACTTTCTGTCTATTCTGCATTCTTACCTATTCTACTTTTATGCCTTGTTATTTTCTGGGAAAACTCAGGCATGCTTTTCACCGCTATCTGATGCAAGCTCCTTTGTGATTCTTTATATAGTAATGTCAGCATATTTTTCTGGGGTCATGGTACGGATTTTACCACACATAGTATTCAAGATTTTACTGTACTCTATGCTCCAATCATCTTAGCCTTTTATGTCTAATCACCAATGACATGGCAGGTACGACTAATGCTTGTGTTTGCTCCAGCTGCATGCATAATGTCTGGAATTGCTCTTTCTGAAGCCTTTGATGTCTTTACAAGATCAATTAAATTTTATGCATTTCAAGTAAGTATTTTTTGTGGTTTCTGAATGACACATCTTTAGTGATACAAAATTATTTCCGGTTTTATTTATATATTTTTCTCTTGACATTGATCGGCAAGGCAGTAGATACGGTATCAGCAAGTACTGTTTCTACGCAAAATAATGTGGTGGAGACAGACAAAAAAGAAGATTCGTTGAAGGAACGGCCTTCCAAGAAAAACAAAAGGAAAGAAAAGGAGAATGTTGAAAAGCCTCTTAAGAAATCCCAGACTGAGAAGCGGCCCCTGATCTTACCTGTTGAAGCATCTGCATTTGCTCTGTTCCTAACTGTGTTGCTAGGTGCCTTCTATGTGGTAATATGCATTTTAATACAAAAATAAGTAGTGAACATCCTTCATCTTTATATCCTGGGATATTCACGGTCTTTTTCAGCCAGTTTTGACAAATATTATGAGTTGACCGGCTAACCATGGTTTTGTAAAACAGCAAACTGAACCTGCCGGACTGGTTGGGTCGTTTAGCTTGGCCCGTTCGAACTTCTTTTTTTTTTCAATGTAAAATATTTAGTTTGTATTAAATTTTAAAAATGATTAAAGAGGGTCCAATACATATGCATAAATGGAGAATTAAATAAAACTACAAGTAAACAACAGATTCCATGTTCCAAACCGGTAACTGAACCATTAAGCTCCGACTTTCAGACTGTAAACTTGAACTGAACCATATAAACCTAAAACCGGACAATATACTCTGGTTTGACATTTGATCGTTTTTCAGCGGTTTATGAACACCTCTATTTATATCTTTGTTTTGGTTTTTGTTTATTTCTTTCGATGTGCATGTGTTGGGGGGCGAACGGTGGAGGTTGTACACTTGAAGTTAACATTTACGTATAATGCACTTGTAGGTCCATAGTGTTTGGGCTGCAGCAGAGGCATATTCAGCTCCTTCAATTGTTCTTACTTCTCATACGCGTGACGGGCTTCATGTTTTTGATGATTTTAGAGAGGCATACGCATGGTTAAGCCATAACACTCATGTAGATGACAAAGTAAGTTATTTTCACGAAATTAGTAAAATAACGTTAAAATTAGTGCAGTTTTACTGTTGCCTAATTTATTAATTAATTGCCTTCAGGTTGCATCTTGGTGGGACTATGGTTACCAAACAACTGCAATGGCTAACCGCACAGTTATTGTTGACAATAACACATGGAACAACACACATATTGCTACCGTCGGTACCCGCCATGTCATCTCCCGAAAAAGCAGCTTGGGAAATTTTCAACTCCCTGGATGTAAAATATGTCCTTGTAGTTTTTGGAGGTTAGCTTTCTTTTAACACATTCAAAACCATAAAAAAGAACAAACTAAATTGGGGAATAAACAATATAAACTATTATCATCTTTTCATATATCAGGTCTTGTGGGCTACTCCAGTGATGACATAAATAAGTTCCTGTGGATGGTTCGTATAGGAGGAGGCGTGTTCCCACATATCAAGGAGCCTGATTATCTTGTAAGTGTGTGTGTGCGTGTATAGCTACGTTTTGTACCAAACAGAAAAATATATAATCATCAATTTGACAAAATGTGAAATATGCATAGAAATATTATTTTAGGGGTGACAACCGTGTAGGGTTGCAGCTTGAATCGGTGAACCTGAGCATGATCCAATATTTATTCATGTCAAAGGCATCAACTCTAACCCAGACATACTTTACATTGTGTAGAACATGACCCGTTCAAGCCATTTATGTAAACAAGCCAAATGGGTTGACGGTTTGTAAATGAATTTTAATGAAGTTGTAAATGGGTTGATGTGTTCAACTAACCATGTCAACCCAAACACAACCTTCTTATTAGACGGGTTAGATATGAAAACCCAAAACCAGCTTATTTCCACACCATGTCCTCTTTTAGGTCCCTTAGCTTGTTTCTCTATTTTCTTTTGGCTTCCATGTATGAGTGTATTAAACTTATGCCTTCATGTCCTTTTATGCAGAGAGATGGTCAATACCGAATTGATTCTCAGGCCACTCCAACCATGCTAAACAGCCTCATGTACAAACTATCATATTTTAGGTAATACAGTTATGTAATTTAACTGGTTTTTGGATTTTGTAGTCGTTTCTTCTTTACACTTAACCTCTGTTCTTCGATCCAGGTTTGTGGAGACTGATGGTGGTAAAGGATATGATCGAGTAAGGGGGACGGAAATCGGAAAGAAACATTTTAAATTAACTCATTTTGAAGAGGTAAGTTAAAACAAAACCGTGCTTATCCTTCGTGTATATCGATATTCAAGTTTTTTTATACTGTATATGTGTAGGTGTTCACGACGCACCATTGGATGGTTCGGATATACAAACTAAAACCTCAGAAGAACAGGATTCGGGGGAAGACAAAGAAATCAAGATCGGTATATATAAACATATGTTTTGTTATTCCGTTTATGTTTTTTTGACCGATTTTGACTTAGAAACATTTTATTTTGCAGAAAACGAGCTCGACAAAAACAAAAACAAGAACAATATCGAAAAAGAATCCTTGGCATTAGTCGCTAAGGGGCGTACCCGACCGAAAGCGACTAACAAGAGCCATAAGCTGTTTTTATTGATTGCAACTATCAAACTTCAAAATGTGTTAGAAGAGAGACTGTAAGGATTTTAAAAAACCAACAAACTTGTGTTGGTTACTTACACATCATTATCTTGTGGTAATCATAGATTTTGCTAATGTAAAGTAAAGTAGAGTTTTAAAATTTAAACTGGAGTAATATTAATCCTTTTTCACCTCACTTTACGACATAATTTGTGTTTTGGGTAAATCACGTTTTAGATGATGATTAGTCTCTATTTCTTAGAAACAGAACAATTTCATTAAATGATATATAAGAAAAATATAAACATACGATCAAACGTTGTAATTTAATGACCAGTACATCACCGGTCGTTATTGCAAATTTACGATGACAAGCGAGGGTACGACAACCAAAGCAACCAACAAACTAGAGTGATCGACCGATCGTGTTGGGTTAACAAGTTGAAATGGGATTAACAATAATAGTAAATATAATTCACTATCAATGTTGAAGTAAAAAAAAAAAAAGGAATGCAGTATACTTGTAACCATATGATTGGATTGAATAAGTAGAGAATGAGTACCAGGGCCGTCTTTGGGTGGTCCAACCGGACAGGGTCCATAAATTTTGAGGGCCTAATTTAAAAAAAAAAAAAAAAAAAAATCCTATATCTATACATATAATAAACCAAAGCCATTTTAATGACATGACACTCAAAGAGACATTCTCTTCTTTGAGTGTGCCATGTGTCATCTCATGTGACATTAAGATATTTTAGGAAAAAAAATAATTTAAAAACAAAATTGGATTTTTCACTCTCATGTTTCCTCCCATAATTTTTAAACGTTAATATATTTAATATACGAGATTTTTTAAAGAAAAAAATTACACCAAATTAACGAGCGTTTTAGTATCTTTCCAACGAGTACCATATTGCTATATAAAAAACGGAGAAATTTTTTTATGGGGTTTTGTTCATACAGGAAAAAAACACAAAGTGTTCAGGTAAATCAATAATCATGTATAGACATGTCACTAATTATGTTTAAATCAGTAAATATGAAGTTTTTTTTTTTCAACGAGAGCCGAATAGGTTAATAGAGTTATACGTTATTTTAAGTTAGGTATCAATATTAGTATCTTAGAGTTATACATTTGTTTAGTCTTTAGGATAGGTGTTAATATTAGAGTTACATTAAAGTTCTACATTCTTTTAGGTTAGGTGTTAGCATTGGAGTTATACATTGTTAATTTGTTTTAGGTTATATATTAATGTTAGAGTTATACATCAGTTTATTTCATATGTAAAATTGATGTATTATATTAAATTTCTCAACCCGGGATGCTCCCGGGGTATAATCTAGTATATATATGTATATGTATTTTTTATATAACTCATTTAACACTTAAACTTGGGCTTAATGGGCCTATTTTTTAACGGTTCGGATAGGGTACATGAATTTTTAGAGATTTTCAGGGACGGCCCTGAGAATGACAATAAAAAAAACGTGAAAGATTATACCTACACAGCCATGGAAGAATATTTTTGCTTTTTTTTTCAGAAAAGAATAGCAGTTAGTTAAAAAAATTTCATATATACTGGGAAAAATGGCACCACACCATCATCAGACGCTAAGGAAAGAAGACCTGCAGACCTGCAGTCGTCTCTCTTTGATCAACCCTTTTGTCTCTGGATATGACACTGGGAAAAATGGCACCACACCATCAGACGCTAAGGAACGAAGACCTGCAGACGCTAAGGAGGAGGAAGGCTGAAGAACAACAACGCATCAAAAACCAAAATTACAAGGATGGCAGAAGAGACGACAAAAGATGGCAAACTGTCATGAGTAAAAAAGGGAAGTTGAAGGAGAATCGGTTTCGCAAAAGGGAAGAAAGACAGAGATTATCGACGACGTTCTTCGTTGATAATCTCCCGGAGGGTTGCACACCAGACAGTCTGTGGAGAGCTTTCCAGCATTTCAACTCTTTGGACGATGTTTTTATTCCGAAGAAAAGGGACGGAGGTGGAAATCGCTTCGGGTTTATCAGGTTTCTTAACGTGGGGGATGTTGATCTTTGGACGCAGAAGCTTCAGGGTGTGGTAATTGATGGGGCGGTGGTCGATGTCAACGTTGCTAAGTTCAACAGGGACGGCAGCAAATCAACACAACCTTTATCGAACAAAAGTGCCTCTGTTTTTGACAGACTTGATAGGCCTGTTCAGCTTGATGGTGGAGCTACGCACGGGACACAACTCAATGCTGCCTCAGGTGGACCTTTTAAGGACGTTTTAATGGGTGTCTAGGGGAATACAAACAGGGAGTTGACGATTGATATCCCTCCTTTGAATGGGAATGCTAAGAATGTTTGGTCTCAGTGCTCCTTAGTTGGCGAAGCGAAAGATCTGGAGATGCTAGACGGCCTCCATATTACCCTTGATATGGTCCGGTCGTTTGAGATTGAAGCCAAGTACATTGGAGGACTCAAGGTGCTGCTCAAGTTCCAGTCTAAAGAGTCGGCGGATGAGTTTCTTTTGTCCCAATATGAATTCTGGTCGGAGTACTTCTCAAGGCTCTATACTTGGAATGGTGAGGCACCAGTTTTTGAGAGAGTGGCCTGGATCAGTATCACGGGAGTTCCGATTAGTATGTGGGATAGGAATGTGTTCAATCGGGTCGGTGAGAGATGTGGTATCCTTATTTCTAAGTCCAAGGCTTCTGCCGAGGACAATAACCTGTCCGGTAACAAGATTGCAGTACTCGTGAAATCGGTGGAGTTGATCAATTTCTCGGTAAGACTCAGATGCAAAGGTATGACGTACATGGCAAAGGTTGCAGAGGTGGAGACAAACTTGATGCCTGAATTTTGAATTTTCCGACGCCGAACCGTGAAGCTCCGTTTGGTCCAAATTTGAAATCAAAGGTGGTTAGACAGGAATAGGAAGTTGACAAATCAATGGAAATGGAAAGGTCAAAAGGATGCATGGGGATGGCAACTAAAAAAGGTACCAGTTGCATGGGGATTTCGGGTAACCATTCCTCGAGTTCCAAGGTGAGTGGGACACAAGGTCAAAAGGTGGATGGCTCCTGTAGTAATTGGGACCCACTAGGCGTTGCTTTTCAGTCTCCTCTGGGAGACATCAGGGAGCCCAGTTCTGACAGTTCGGCCCATTTTGGCAACACCCCAATTACCCTTTCTTATGTGACTGTTAGGCCCAAAAAGAAGAAAGGAAAAAATCGAACCCAAAAGGAAAAGTTCAAGACCCCTGACCTGAATCAAGGGGTTGACTCTGACCCTTTTGACTTAGAGGAAATCATCAATCAAGATTCTCTGGCTAGAAGGAGAAGTAGGGAGCCTATGGCGAGATCTGATCTCCATGATGGATGTAATGAAGGGAATAACGAGGTGCCAGCGTTCAATCTGGCTGATGAATCGGATGAAGAGGAGTTCGAAAAGGAAGTCGGTGAGACTATTATGTATGGCGAAGGACTAGGAATTGAGATGGTGGGTTTTGAAAACCAGACAAGAAAATTGGTTCGGGGGGAAATGGAGGCAGCCTGTTCCTCATGAATCTTTTGTCGATCAACATTAGGGGGATGTCCGGGTGCGAGAAACCGGGCTGGGTTCGCAACATCAGATCGGTTCATAAATGTGCTTTTGTGGGTATGCAAGAATCTCATCTGGCGGGCCCAAACCAGGTTATTCTTGATCGGTTCTGGGGCAGGGGTAGGTATGATTCTGACTCGGTCGATGCCGTTGGCAGATCAGGAGGGCTGATCTCCTTGTGGGATCCGGATTGCTTTATTGCTGACTCGGTTGCGGTTCTTCCAAAGGGTCCGTCAGACCACTGCCCCATTTTGCTCTCTTGCGCTGTTCTGGATTTTGGCCCAATACCTTTTAAGTTATTTAACAGTTGGATTGGCTCGCCGGAGTTAAATGGTATTCTGAATGAGGCGGCTGCGATGGCTCTTCAAGGCTTTCGCGCGGATACTAAGCTTGAGTTTTTATTACGGGAGGCGAAAAACAAAATAAAACTTTGGAGGAAGGCTGTCCGGGCAACTGAGACGGTGGTGTATGAGGCTCTTTCTAAGGTGGTAGTGGATTTAGAAGCTAAAGCGATGGGCGGTCCTCTATCTGATAGTGAAAAAAGGTTGCAGGTGGATACCAGAATACAAATAAGAAATATGGAGGTTGCCAAAGTTAAAGACTTGCATCAGAAGTCTAGAATAAAGTGGCTGAAATTTGGCGACGACAACACACGTTTTTTTCATGGTATGTTCAATCTTAACAAAGTCGCTAACCGGATAAATGGTATTGAAATAAACGGTGAGTGGTGTACCGAGCCTAAGAAAATCAAGGAGGAAATTTGGTGGTGGTTCAAAAAACAATTCAAAGAACCGATGAGAAGAAGACCCAAGTTCATTAATTATGGGCTGAAACGTTTGACGAATGAACAGGCCGAATCACTAATTCAGCCCTTTTCGGTCAACGAGGTCTGGATGGCTGTTAAGGATTGCGACGGCGGAAAGGCGCCTGGCCCGGACGGATACACGCTGAAATTTTTTAAACACTATTGGGACAAATTGAAGCACGTGGTGTGACACCCGGCATATTTGGCTTAAACATTTTAGTAACATCTAAGTCTACCTTAGCGGGAAACGTTTATAAACGGACTTAACTAGGTTAGTTGAGTCGGGTCAAGTTAGGATTGTCCAGGGTTCAATGATCTGGAGGATCATTGGGAGTCATTTTGGGAATACACTAGTACCGGGTCCCGTTGTTGGTGAAATTACATAAACTAATTAAGTGTATATGTAGATTATTGGTCGTATGGTGGATTATATACATAGATGTGTTTAAATGATGTGTAGATGATTATCCATGCTTAAATATGTTAAACATAGACTAAGGTTGCATGCTCATATGTTAAGGTGCGTTAGAATGCGTTAAACACGACAAACTGGAAAACTAGATAAACATAGGTTCTGGTTCGACCACTTCGAGTGGCCGAAGGTGGAATTGTGTCTTGGTTCGACCCTTTGAAAAGGGGCGAACCTGGGGTATGGGATTGGAAGAATTCCCTTCGATCAGAATAGGGTACATTCGACCCTGTGAAAGGGTCGAAGGAGGCCACATTCGACCATTGACAGGGGTCGAAGGTGGATTAGTATAAATACCAAACTTTGTCATTTTTCACCATTTCACAAACCCTAACCGTCTCAAAACACTCTCAAACGATTTTAATCACTAAGGAAGGAGTTTTTGCTCTTCTTTTTCATAATCTAACCTATCAACAACATCCAAACAAGAATCCAAGGTGTGTTCCTAATCCTAAATCTTTTTAAGGCATTTTAATCCGTTTTTATCTAACCCTAAATGTCCAGATCTGTTCTAAGGAAGATTTTATCAATTAAAACCTTTTAAACATCTTTCTAAACCTAAACCCTATCATTAAACATAGGATTTGTATCAATAAACATATGTTGATTATGTGTTATGTGATGTTATGTGTTGTTTAATGATTTGCTGCTGTTCTAATGCTAGAAACATGATCTAAGGTTGCTATTGATGTTGGTTTATTGTTGTTTAGAGTTACAATTAGATAGATGGTGATATTATGGGTATTTTGGGGATTTTATGAAATCTAGGGCTTGTGCATGTTAAGTATTATTAATAAAATGAATGGGGGTTTTCGATTACAAGATAAACTGAGCATTTGTAGATGATTATGGGTTGGTATTAAAAAGTTTCCAAATTGGGTAAAGATTTCATGCATGATGTGACATCTCCATAATTTTGCTATTTTGGGAAAATATTAAAACAAGCTGGTTTTGGGGCAAAATTGGTGGGGTTTTGTAGGGATATGTTAATCATACTTGACTGCTGTGTTTGATGATATTTCGAGATGTTTCGAATGTGTTTGAAGCGTTTTTAGGAAAATTTATACAACAGCGGCGAACCTGGGCTCATTCGACCAAACGAATGGTCGAAGGAGAGATTCCAGGGTCGAACCTGGGATGTGTTTGGGCGAACCTAATAAAACGCTCGAATGAGAC
This sequence comes from Ambrosia trifida, assembly GCA_028751855.1. Lineage (NCBI taxonomy): Eukaryota > Viridiplantae > Streptophyta > Magnoliopsida > Asterales > Asteraceae > Ambrosia > Ambrosia trifida. The sequence continues at coordinate 51,534,166 of CM054125.1, forward strand.
ATCAAACGGGTGAAGGAGATGTAATCTGACTGGTTCGACCGTTCTGATGCAGAAATGAGATTTTTGATACAAACTAAGTGTTTTATGCTTGAACCTTGTGTGTAATCTATGTGTACTTGATTAGTTAGGGTAATGAGTCACCAACGGGATGTCAGGTCGGTCTAGTGTGTCGGTTGAACATTTAAACACATTTTAAACATACTTGGTTACGATCTGGACAATCGGGGACTAGATAACCTTATGGTTATTAGTCGGAACACTTATGTGAACATTTTGATAGATCTCCGGTAGAGGGATTATCAAGGGCTTAGCATTTTACTAGTAACCGAAGAACGCAATCTAAGGTGAGTTCACGGCCCCACTTTTACAGCTTTAACTTTTGGGGGAGAAAACATGCGCTAAACTATTTTGGTAACATATGTCATACAATGGTTTTAACTTTGTATTGCTATACGATCTTTGGAAGTCCCGGGGGAAACCATGAATGTGCGGGGATGCACAACGGGGGAAATGTGGATAGATCTATTGGGCGTGACCTGCCCCACTCGACGACTTGGAGGGCCGGGCGGGTGCATGTTGTCTCGAACATTGCTAAACATGCTGAACATTATTCGGACTGCTTAAACATATGCTAAACATTGCTAAACGTGTCCAGTAATGGTTTCCAATCGTAGTAGTAATAAAACATACGCCTAGCTAGCGTACTTGGTGACATTGGTATAGTTTGGACATGGTAACGTTTTGGTAACTTTGGTAACTTATTGAACAAACCTGTGAACTCACCAGCATTATATGTTGACGTCTTTTTGGCATGTTTTTCTCAGGTCGCTAAGGTAGCAACATTGGACTAGGCGCACAAGTCTGCATGGCGTCTAGGCATAGCTTCATGTTTTTGAATAAAACTGTTTGAACATTGTCGTACATGGTTTTGTAATTGGTCTAATGCTTCCGCTACGATTTTCGTAATATGAGAACTATGTTTTGGGTTTTACGTATTCATATAGTGTTGTTTATTGTGACCGTTGACTTAGATCCTGGTTTGTCATGCGCCTCGCGGTAAAACTCCGCAAGTGGAAATTTGAGGGTGTGACAGATTGGTATCAGAGTCAATGGTTATAGTGAACTAGGACTGCATGTAGAGTCTGGTCTATAACCGAGTCGCACACACTAGACGGTCACATACTTTGAGTCTATTAGTGGGATACGTACTAACGTTGTCGGGGTGTCCTTACATCATCATCATACTTCTCTGTTACATCATCCGCTTTTATTTGGGTTCCTACCTACTCTTGTCTTCCTCTTCGAGATTGAAGGGGAAGGGGCTGATTTGTTGGTTCTAGCACACACATGCCTTCTTACACTTGCACCTATCGTGACACGTTACTAGGCGACGATATTCGGTGACCGGAGTCTGGATTAGGAGTACATCTGGAGGACCATGTAGAGCAGTTTATCATTTCGGGTGCACACGAAATAATAAACTGAAATGCATGAAAATCCCGATGGACTTCGAGTTTGGATGTATAGTCCTGGATTTGTCCCTAAGTTAACTCTTGTAAATTTCTAGTGATTGACACTAGAGGTGAACCTAAATCCCTCGATTTCTTGATTTGTTAGATAATGTATGGTGCTCGCGGTGGTGGACGTCGTGGTGGCGGCGGTGGTCGTGCTGGAGGCCGTGGTCGTGGCAACATCAACATGACCCAAGCTGAACTGAACAACTTGCTACAGCAGCAAGTGAACATGGCTATGGCTAACTTCCAGGCTGGGATTAATGCCATGGGTGGTATTGGTGCCAATCCACCTCCACCTCAGTGCTCTTATAAGAAGTTTCGGGACTGTCAGCCCCAGAACTTCGCTAGAACAAAGGGAGCAGTGGGACTGCTCCGATGGCTGGAGAAGGTTGAATCTGTGTTCGTCATGTGTAACTGTCCTGCTGGGGACCGGGTTAAGTATGCTACTGCGACATTTGAAGGGCCTGCACTGTCATGGTGGAATGCTACTACTCAGAACATGGGATTGGGGGAGGCTATTGCTATGCCTTGGGCGGAGTTTGTGCAACTGTTGAGAGGCGAGTAATGTCCGAGGGAGGAGGTACAGAAGTTGGAACATGAAGTCTGGAGCTACAAGATGGTTGGGTCCGAGATAGAAGAGTACACTGTGAGGAGGAACGAGCTGGCGGTGTTGTGCCCTGATTTGCACACACCCGAGTATAGGAGGATCGAGCACTATGTGTCTGGGCTAGTGCCGGAGATTGCTGGATTGGTGGCTGCTGGGAATCTTCCCACTCTTGCTGAAGTTGTCCGATCAGCTCATCGGATGACTAACCTAAAGGTGACAGAAGGTGTTTTGCCTCCTAAGGGTGTTGCTGTGAAGGTTTATGAGGGGAACAAGAGGAAGTGGGATGGTGTGGGGAAGAGTGCTGTGCCAGCGCTATCTCAGCCGGCGAAGAAGTTTGAATCATCTGGGTCTTCTTCTGGGCAGAAGTCTGGAGGGTATGTTGGGAAGCATCCCAAGTGCAACAAGTGTGGTTTTCACCACTCTGGGAATTGTGATCGGGCTCGTTGTCATCGGTGCCATCAGTTGGGGCATCATGCTAAGGATTGCAGGGTGGCACTTACCCCGACTCAGACTCCTGCTGCTACTCCTACTCCTGCTGCTCAGGGGACTCCAGGAAAGCAGGGGTGCTATAACTGTGGTGACGCGGGACACTTCAAGCGTGAATGTCCTAAGCTGAAGCAGGGTGATAATGGAAGGGGCGGGAACGGTAATGGGAACAACGGCGGCGGAGGCAGGACTGCACGTTCTTTCGTCATTGGATCTGCAGAGGCTAGGCAGGATCCAGACACAGTTACCGGTACGTTCCTTCTTAATGATCGCTATGTTTCTGTCTTGTTTGATTCTGGTGCCGATAAGAGTTTCGTATCTATGGACATTAGTCGATTGCTAGATATAGTACCCACACCTTTAGAGGCTAAGTACTTAATAGAACTGGCTGATGGTAAGAAAATCGAAGCGACACACACCCTTAGGGAATGTCGCTTGGAACTGTCGGGTTTGTCTTTCCCCATTGACCTTATGCCGGTACCCCTGGGTAGTTTTGATGTCGTTGTCGGCATGGATTGGTTATCGTTATATCGTGCGGATATCGTTTGTTTCGATAAGATTATTCGGATCCCTCTCCCCGATGGAAAGACTCTTTCGGTTCATGGCGAGAAAAGCGGTGCTCCGCTGAGTATCATTTCTAGCATGAAAGCCCGTAAGTACCTTCGGAAGGGTTGTTCGGCTATTCTGGCACTTGTTAACGTTTCTACTGACGATGAGAAGAAGATAAAGGATATCCCGGTGGTTCGTGATTTTCCCGATGTGTTTCCTGATGATTTGCCTGGTCTTCCTCCCCATCGTCAGGTTGAGTTTGGTATTGATCTTACTCCGGGTGCAGCTCCTATTGCCCGAGCTCCGTATCATCTTGCACCTCCCGAGATGCAAGAGTTGTCCAGCCAGTTGCAGGAACTCTTAGAAAAGGGTTTCATCTGACCGAGTTCTTCCCCGTGGGGAGCTCCTATTTTGTTTGTGAAGAAGAAGGACGGAAGCCTCCGCATGTGTATTGATTATCGCGAGCTGAACAAAGTGACCATCAAGAATCGTTATCCTCTTCCTCACATTGATGATCTCTTTGATCAGCTCCAGGGCTCTAGTTACTATTCGAAGATTGATTTGCGGTCCGGATATCACCAGTTGCGTGTCAGGGAAGCTGACGTTCAGAAGACTGCTTTTCGCACTCGATATGGCCATTTTGAGTTCTTGGTCATGCCTTTTGGTCTCACTAACGCACCGGCGGTGTTCATGGATTTAATGAACCGCATTTGCAAACCTTACCTTGATAAGTTCGTCATCGTGTTTATTTATGATATTCTGATTTATTCTAAGAACAAGACGGATCATGAGGAACACCTACGATTGGTCTTGGAACTTTTGAGACAGGAGCAGTTGTATGCTAAGTTCTCGAAATGTGATTTTTGGTTACGGGAAGTTCAATTCCTAGGGTATGTGGTTAATGAACTGGAAATTCATGTCGATCCGGCTAAGATCGAAGCTATTAAAGACTGGGAAGCACCAAAGACGCCATCTGAGGTGCGGTAATTCCTAGGTCTGGCAGGTTACTATCGTCGTTTCATTGAGGGATTTTCGAAGATCGCTCAACCCCTCACCACTCTTACCCAGAAAGACCGAAAGTTTGACTGGGATGAACCACAGGAATCAGCATTTCAGATGCTGAAGCTTAAACTTTGTTCTGCACCTATCTTATCTTTACCTGAGGGTACGGATGACTTCGTTGTGTACTGTGACGCTTCTATTCGTGGTCTCGGTTGTGTGTTGATGCAACACGGGAAGGTTATTGCTTATGCTTCTCGTCAACTTAAGGTTCATGAGAAGAACTACACTACTCATGATTTGGAACTAGGCGCAGTGGTTTTTGCGTTGAAAATCTGGAGACATTACTTGTACGGTACCAAGTGTGAAGTATACACCGATCACAAGATTCTTCAGCATATTTTCGACCAGAAGGTGTTGAATATGCGGCAGCGTCGCTGGGTTGAACTCCTGAACTATTATGACTGTGCTATCAAATACCATCCTGGCAAGGCGAACGTTGTGGTGGACGCCTTGAGCAGGAAGGAGTCTACGAATCCTCGTCGTGTTCGAGCCTTACAGCTCACCATTCATTCGTCATTGCCTGACCGAATCCGTTATGCACAGTTGGAAGCTTTGAAGGAGGAGAACCTTAAGGCTGAGACTATGCACAGTGCTGACAAGCATCTTGAACTCAGGACAGATGGCTTACACTATTTTGCGGGACGTGTTTGGGTTCCATTGTTCGGGGGATTACGCGAGCTTGTTTTGGATGAAGCTCACAAATCCCGGTATTCTATTCACCCTGGCTCTGATAAGATGTATCAGGATTTGAAGATACTTTATTCGTGGCCAAACATGAAGGCTGATATAGCTTCTTATGTCAGCAAATGCTTGACTTGTGCTAAAGTCAAGGTGGAGTATCAGAGGCCATCTGGTCTCCTGCAACAACCAGAGGTTCCAGAATGGAAGTGGGAGCGAATCACGATGGATTTTGTCACCAAATTACCAAGGTCACCTAGTGGCTATGATATGATCTGGGTGATTGTTGACAGGTTGACAAAATCGGCACGTTTCATACCTATTAAGGAAACCGATGGACTCGGGCGGTTGGCTCGACTTTACCTTAAGGAGGTGGTTGCTCGACACGGGGGCCTGTCTCTATTATCTCTGATCGTGATTCTCGTTTTGCTTCGCGTTTCTGGAAGGCTCTGCACAAGGCTCTGGGTACTCAGTTGGATATGAGTACAGCTTATCATCCGCAAACTGATGGACAGAGTGAGCGGACGATTCAAACCTTGGAAGACATGCTTCGGGCATGTGTTATCGATTTTTGTAAGTGCATTGTTTGTATGTCCCTAGCTAGTGATAGGTCTCTATAGGTCATTGGCTAGGTTAATCGGGCAGTTTATGGCTCGTAATCGTATACTAGCCTGGTCCAAGGGGGAGTCTGTTAGTACATGATGTCCCTAGGCTAGTATATAGGATGTTTGGATGCGTTTCGGGGTGTTTAGAGACGTTTATACGCGTTTCGGGGTGTTTGGGACTCATCAGGCGAGTAGGGGATAGCATCAGGCATTTACAGCCTATACCATATCACTATTCATGCTGGATAGCCCCTACTCGCATGTTCCTTCTAGCGAGTACGGCCCTACTCGCTAGTTTATCATGCTGGATAGCATCGTACTCGCATGAACTGACCTCGTACTCGCATGAACAGGTCTGTACGAGTACGGGAGGTATAAATAGTCCCAATCATTGCCCTAATCATCAGTTCTGGCCACACACACTCTCCAAACACCCTCCCCTGGTCTGTAAGGTCTGATTTGATCATTGTAGACACTCGAGCTCTGTTTTAGTGATAAATCTTTAATCTTTTGACCCATTTGTGTGTGTTAATTACTCATATATCATTGTTTCATATTTGAATCTGCTATTAGAACATATTTAGAGGATTCCGCACTCTGAATATCAAGCTCGTGATTGTCGGGTGACCCGTTAGTCGATCCTACAAGTGGTATCAGAGCCAAGGCTCTTATCACGAGTGTTTTGATAGCAAAAACGAGCAAAAACAGGTAGGTTTTTATGGGAAAGTTGTGATTTTTGAGCAAAAACCTGTTTTGAAGTTTGAAACTTTGAGTTTTTGATAAAAACCCTTATTTTCAAATTCTTGGTGTGTGTTTATGGATAAAAACGTGTGTTTTTTATTAGGTTTTGTTCTAAAAGTGTTTTGGAAACTTTTCCAATCATTTGGGGGTTAAACACATTGTTTTGGATAAGATTTTGAGGCAAAAACGGCAGTTTTTGAGCAAAAGTGAGGTTACAGATCAGATCTAGCGAGTACGCAGACCTTCTAGCGAGTACAGTCCCTAATCGCCTAATCTTTAGGCGATTACAAGCATATATACATGATTACAGCTGTATTCGCCCCTATTACATGCGAATAGGGGCCTATTCGCGTGAATAGTGATACAGCATAGGCCTATTCGCGTGAATAGTACTTTCTTATGTGGTATAGCCCCTAATCACCCCTATTCTTGTAATCGCTCAACTGCTCATTAGCATTTACGCGTAATCACTCAACTATTCACTAGCATTTACGCGTAATCACTCAACTATTCACTAGCAATTACGCGTAATCACGTATAAGCTAGCATTTACAACTCCTAATCACCTATAACTTGCTGAACCTAATATTGACCTAAATTTGACTCGCGTTGACCGAAGTTGACTTTCGTTGACCGAAGTTGACTTTCGTTGACCAAGTTTGACTTTCAAAATAGGTGTTAACCGTCTTTGACCGAAGTTTGACTTTTGTTGACCAAGAGTTGACTTTTTTACAAGGCTTTCATAATGGCAAATGCAACCAAACCATGGGCTTTCGCGTCTTCAATGAACACCCAACCGGCCCAACAACGACAACAACAGAGGATTTTCGAATGTAATCCGTGGGCCCATCTGGAGAGGAAATCAACGTCAGATGCTAGTCAAAGTCAACCGAATCAAACCAGACAACTTAACAATGTTCAAAACAATCAAGAAACGGTTGTGGTTTCGGTTACTCCTACAATTCACTCTGTCTCAGCAAACACGGATGCTACGAGTTTACTTACTGTGCTTGCTGAGAAAGGCTTTGACCAGAAGACACAACTCATGGGAGGTGTTAATGGGGAAATTGCGTGTTTTGCTCAACGAGTAGAGACTGTGGAATCGGGAGAAGTGTTAGCGAGTGCTCAAATCTCAGAAGAGAGTACAGACGTAGATAGTGAATCATCATCCAGTGAACAAGATCCTGAACGAAGTTCTGAAGAAATCAACAGAATTGATGCAAATTGTTCAACTTCCGAAAGAAGTGAATCAGAAGAGGAAGATGCTGATGATGAAAATCCAGAAGTTGGAGTTCAAATGAAGCACGGAACTGACCCTATTGCTCAAGGATATTCCAGGTTTGTCTGTTCTAACTGTGCCGAACTCCAAAGTACGATTGAAAGGCTGTCTGAAAACGACCAGACCCTTACTTGCGATCTAGCAAATTGTATAACCATCAATGAAGTTTTGAGAGCAAATGAAATGGAGCTTAAAAACTTAAATGAAATTTTAATGAAAGAAAATTCTGAGCTTTCTAAAACTCTTGAGGAAATAAAGAAAGAATTAGCGCAAACAAAATCTGATTATGAAAAAGCTCAACAAAAGCTAGATGGTTTTCAGTTTGCAAAGTTTGTGCTAAGTAAAAATGATGTTGATCTTAAAAAACAGTCTCGGCAAAAAGAAAATCAAGGATTTGGTTACAATAAACGTTCTGTAAATAGACGGAAAGAGAAATTGAAACCAAAGGCCTTACCGGAGGCAGACCTTAAGGTTTCTAATAAAGAATCCCAGGAAACTGAGAAGGCTCAATCAGGTTCACATAGCTCTATTAAAAATCACATTTTGTGTGAACCTGAACCGGAAAAGAAGCACTTTCAGTTTGCTGAAGGCACGGAAGGGTTGTACATGTTGGTGGGATCTGACAAATTGTTTTCTGATAAAGAGTTTCCCATTAAGAATGTGGATCAATCCTTGATTAAACATATTTTTGAGGAAGTACCAGTTACTGAAGCTCGGATAAGAAAACTCGTTGATCAGAAGAAACATGTTGAACACAAACCCACCAAACATGTGAATCAAAAGAATCGGTTTGGGAAAAATCAAAAGGGTCCCAAGATCAATGAACTTAAGCCCATCAAATCGAAAGGTACTAATCAGATGAGACATTCTCTTCAAAATCATCAAAGAAATTTTTCACCAAGATCATCTGATTATGATTCATATCCGAGTACCTCTCGATTTAGAAGCTCACAAGGGAGCTGTAGCCCTAGATTTTCTCAGGTTAGTTCGAGACAGTCACGGTATGAACCTCAGTACTATGAAGAATGGAGGTCATGCTATGAATGTAACGAGGTTGGACACTTGATTGCTAATTGTCCCTATCTGAGAAAATTAAAGGGGAAAGCACTTAAGCCCCCTAAATAAAACAACCAAAGATACAAGACACCTGAACAACAAGTTCAGGTGACACCAAAGAATGTGAAAAGAAACAAAGGGTTGTTGTTGATGGTGCAAAGCCTAAAGCTGATCAGGCATCAAGCTCCAAGGCTCCACCTAAGGTTGCAAAACCCAAGGGAGGCCCAAAAGCAGGTCCAAAGACTAACCAAAGGGCAAAGCCACCGGCTGATCCAAAGGTGAAGTCTCAGGTACCACCCAAATCTGTGAAGAAAAGACCTGTAAAGGCTAAGCATGACCAGATTTGGAAGCCAAAAGCAGCTGAAGCACCATCTGTGAGTTTATCTACTTCATTAGCACCATCTACATCAACTGTTGTTGATGAGAAAACACCTACCCCTCATGGTAGGTGGATGGAGCTGCCTATGATTGATGACTTAGGCCGACCAGAGATGGTCAAGGCCTGGGTCCCCCTCTAGAACTAATCTTTGAACGAGTGTGCAGGGTGTTCCAGGAGGAACTATCAGCAGTCATTTGATTGTTGACAATGGGGCATCTTAGCACAAAATAGCTGTCATATCGCTCCAGTAAATTGATCAGAATATCTTTGGAGGATATGTAACCTTAGCCAATAAAGAGGGGGATTTGTTATCGAAGAAGAAGAAAGAAGAGAAAATGCTCGATAAGAATAATTCCAGACCCAGTGTTTCGACTTAACAACGGATGTCAGTAATGAATAAAAGTGGACTGGGTGATTGCTGCAGAACGGTTCCTTCATTATCTAAAGGGTTACCGACCAAAGGTCTATGGTACCCTAATGGCGATAAGCTGGATCTCGTTGACTTTAGTGAATTTATCAATTGTGGTTACAATATTGAAGCTGGATCCGCAACGGGTGGATATCAGTTCTTGGGAGGTCGTCACATGTGTTTCCTGCAACCTGCGAAGATGAATCAGGTAGCTGCATTGAGCTGTTGTTTCCAGGTTTATCTTTGGATACTTCTACACACATGCTTGACTACGGTTTGCATTTTCTTATCACCTCCATTTTCTTATTAATAGTGTAACTTCCATAACAATCACTAAGGATCCAGTGATTATTTATGTCCACACTGACTACCGAATTGCCAAAATTTTTACCAAATCACTTGACAAATTGAAATTTGACTATCTTTGAAAGGTAAAAGGCATTTTGGGAAAATCTGAGTAAACCACATTGGAAAATCATTTTTTATTTAATATTTTTCTTCAAAAATCAGAAAAATCCAAAAATATTGTCTTTTCGCAAATTTTTAGATTTTTAGGGGGAGAAAATTCAAAAAAAAATTTTCAAAAATTAAAAAAAAATTTCAAAAATTAAAAAAAAATGAAAAATGAGTTTCTTTTGGTGAAAATAGGGAAGATGATATTAACCAATCAGTCGGACTGTCTGGACTCTTATCATCTTAAAAATATTGGAACTGATAGGTAGCCTCTACAATGATGTGTTGGTAGGCTCAAAACCATTTCCAAGTTCGGCACGGTGATATAAACCTAAATCTACTGAATCATGTGTGGATCAACGTGCGTTGGCATATGGTCTTGGTACCGAAATCTCGTTTGATAGCATGCCAAAATCCGAGGTTTCATGGTCTTTAAGAGGTTGGTATATCCGGGGTGAACTGGACGTCTCTCAGAATAATTAGGAGTGGCACACGTGTCGTACGTTGGGGTCGCAGCCTACGACTGAGACACCTCTATGTCGTTTCCTGGAAAAAAACAAACAAAAAAAAAATAGAATAAATTCTGATCATGAGACGTCCGGGAATCCTAAAAGAGCAAAAAGATTCATATATGCCAAAACCCTATTCTCAATGAGAATTCGCTCTAAGGTATCAAATCATATACCTAAAGCATCGTACTGTGAAAAATCAAATATACGGTATTTGACTTGAACCCTGGTTTGGATCTCACTGGTCTCTCTGTTGCAGCGTTTCTGCAGACCTGATCACCACTGAGTCCACTCCTTGTAAAATACGGATGACAACAGCTTACTCACCGGTTACGAGGAAGCTTTGTGCATGACTTGATACGGGAATGTGTCGCGTGGCGGGGAACACCTTGTACATCAGTCTTAATATTACCTTAACGTATCTAAAGTGCCTAGCGATAAAACTTGATTTTGAGTTTAGGTGGACAACAATACTGGCAGTTGTTGTAGGATGCTTATTGGTAATTTGAACTATTACTGAACGAATAAGGGTTCTAGATTAGTCCGTACACTGATATGTTTCCCTAACAGATAAGACTCGCAAAAATTTCATAGTGAATAGTGTTTTACATTTCCTGCATTTTTAATTTTTGTTTGATTATCTTGAAAAACCCAAAAAGATCTTTCTTTTGTCTCTATTTTTGATTAACTGATGTTGGAATACAAGTATTCTTCAATTGGAATCTCAGATCCGAAGCCGAAACTCAAATAAAATCTAAATTTTACAAAATTCAAGGGTCAAATATCACTTTCAGGGTCACAAATTGTCAATCGTGAGAGTTCAGGGTAAAATTTGAAAGGATCTAAATGTTCAGGGGGAGAATGATTCGTTTCTCAAATTGGTGGTCACTATGAACAAATCTTGAAAGTTCATCAAATGATAAACTTCAAGAATTTGATTGACTCCGGATTATTTGTCGTATCTAATACAAGTTGTAGTTTGTGTGCAGTTTTTATTAATTTTTCCTACAGGATCAACACAACGTCTGTGCATACCATGATTCAAACGACAAGGCTCGAAGCTGAACAAGGCCCGAACCTGAACAACAAAATCATCCTGAACAGCAAGAACCCGATATTTCATCTTCGAAGAAACCAGATCGTGGTAGAGCTCCAGCAATCGAAGCTGAAGAAGATGAAAGTCAAGAGATGAAAGTGAAGATGATATTGATCTTCGTCCAAGTCAAAGAATTGTCAATCATTAAAAGCGGAGATTTCTTGTTACCTCCCAAGTTATCGAAGCAAATGGATGTCCAAGACGAGATCTTATGAAGCCACGACTAAAGCTCAAATTAGTTGATATGTTCAAATCTTCAGAGGTCATACACTGCGGTGTCACCCTAAGTTGAAGAATGCTGAACATGACGACTTGAAGACTCGAAGACCATATATCTCCAGCTAGATCCAACGAGGAGTCTGTAAATGCACTTCTTGTGTGTCCCCATCTAGATGATAGGTTGAGTCTGTAAATCACTAGCTAGGTCTAAGGGGGAGTCTGTAAGTGCATTGTTTGTATATCCCTAGCTAGTGATAGGTCTCTATAGGTCGTTGGCTAGGTTAATCGGGCAGTTTATGGCTCGTAATCGTATACTAGCCTGGTCCAAGGGGGAGTCTGTTAGTACATGATGTCCCTAGGCTAGTATATAGGATGTTTGGACGCGTTTCGGGGTGTTTGGAGACGTTTATACGCGTTTCGGGGTGTTTGGGACTCATCAGGCGAGTAGGGGATAACATCAGGCATTTACAGCCTATACCATATCACTATTCATGCTGGATAGCCCCTACTCGCATGTTCCTACTAGCGAGTACGGCCCTACTCGCTAGTTTATCATGCTGGATAGCATCGTACTCGCATGAACTGACCTCGTACTCGCATGAACAGGTCTGTACGAGTACGGGAGGTATAAATAGTCCCAATCATTGCCCAAATCATCAGTTCTGGCCACACACACTCTCCAAACACCCTCCCCTGGTCTGTAAGGTCTGATTTGATCATTATAAACACTCGAGCTCTGTTTTAGTGATAAATCTTTAATCTTTTGACCCATTTGTGTGTGTTAATTACTCATATATCATTGTTTCATATTTGTTTCTGCTATTAGAACATATTTAGAGGATTCCGCACTCTGAATATCAAGCTCGTGATTGTCGGGTGACCCGTTAGTCGATCCTACAATTTTGGCAAGAGTTGGGAGATTCACCTACCGTTGGTGGAGTTCTCCTACAACAACAGCTATCACTCTAGTATCAAGGCAGCTCCATTCGAGGCTCTCTATGGACGGAAATGTCGATCACCACTTTGTTGGGCCGAGGTGGGCGAGAGCCAGCTCACTGGTCCGGAACTTGTGTACGAAACTTCGGAGAAAATCGTGCAAATTCGTAACCGTTTGGCTGCTGCGCGGGATCGTCAGAAGAGCTATGCCGATCGCCGTCGCAAACCTTTGGAGTTCCAGGTTGGGGACAGGGTACTTCTGAAAGTTTCACCATGGAAGGGCGTCATACGCTTTGGAAAGCGTGGCAAGCTTAACCCTCGTTATGTCGGGCCATTCGCAATCCTGGATCGGATTGGACCGGTGGCATACAGACTTGACTTACCGACGGAGCTTGGTAGTGTTCACAACGTCTTCCATGTGTCTAACTTAAAGAAGTGTTTGGCTGATGAATCTCTCATTGTACCACTGGAGGAGATCAAGGTTGATGATCGTCTTTGCATTGTGGAGGAACCTGTCGAGATTCTCGACTACAAGATTCGTAGCCTTCGTCGGAGTAAAATCCGCATCGTCAAAGTTCGTTGGAACTCGAATGGTGGACCGGAGTTCACGTGGGAACGGGAGGATCAGATGAAAGCTAAACACCCTCATCTTTTTCCGAAACGCGCGTTCGAATCGAGGCATGTTACTGCTGAAGCGGAATGAATCTCGGGTCAAGATTCCTTTCAACGTGGGGATGATGTGACATCCGATAAATTTTCTTTTCATTTCATTCTTTCCGTTTCTTTCATTTTGGGACTTTGTGCAATTTTCGGGACGAAAATTCTTTCAACGTGGGGATGATGTAGGGGCGGCAATTATTGACACGACCCGAAAACCGACCCGAACCCCAACCGAAAAAAATAGATTTGGGTCAACTAACACAACCCGTTTAAAAAAGGGGTTGGGTTCGGGTCAACTAACACGACCCGTTTAAAAAATGGGTCGGGTTCGGTTGACACATAAATAAAATGGGTTGACCCGTTAACCCGTTTAAGTATTTAGAAAAAAAAATATATTATATTTTTGTTTTTCTTTTTCCATTTCTATGTACATGGTTAGTTATAATTGTGTTATTTTTGGCACACTATATTATTTATTTGTCACACTTATATACTCACCATTAAACATTTTATTGATAACCCGCTTACAACCTAACAACCCGCTTATAACTCATGAACATGTATTACTCATTTAAAAATATGGGTTAAACGGGTCGTCTTCGGGTTGACCCGGATTTTATGTGGGTTGTCACAGTTAGGGTTGAAATATTTGACACGAATAATAATATGGGTCGGGTTCGGGTTGCACATTTCAACCCATCAACCCGCAAAACATAAACCCGCCAACCCATCAACCCGACACGATTGACACCCCTAGGATGATGTGACACCCGGCATATTTGGCTTAAACATTTTAGTAACATCTAAGTCTACCTTAGCGGGAAACGTTTATAAACGTACTTAACTAGGTTAGTTGAGTCGGGTCAAGTTAGGATTGTCCAGGGTTCAATGATCTAGAGGATCATTGGGAGTCATTTTGGGAATACACTAGTACCGGGTCCCGTTGTTGGTGAAATTACATAAACTAATTAAGTGTATATGTAGATTATTGGTCGTATGGTGGATTATATACATAGATGTGTTTAAATGATGTGTAGATGATTATCCATGCTTAAATATGTTAAACATAGACTAAGGTTGCATGCTCATATGTTAAGGTGCGTTAGAATGCGTTAAACACGACAAACTGGAAAACTAGATAAACATAGGTTCTGGTTCGACCACTTCGAGTGGTCGAAGGTGGAATTCTGTCTTGGTTCGACCCTTTGAAAAGGGGCGAACCTGGGATATGGGATTGGAAGAATTCCCTTCGATCAGAACAGGGTACATTCGACCCTGTGAAAGGGTCGAAGGAGGCCACATTCGACCATTGACAGGGGTCGAAGGTGGATTAGTATAAATACCAAACTTTGTCATTTTTCACCATTTCACAAACCCTAACCGTCTCAAAACACTTTCAAACGATTTTAATCACTAAGGAAGGAGTTTTTGCTCTTCTTTTTCATAATCTAACCTATCAACAACATCCAAACAAGAATCCAAGGTGTGTTCCTAATCCTAAATCTTTTTAAGGCATTTTAATCCGTTTTTATCTAACCCTAAATGTCCAGATCTGTTCTAAGGAAGATTTTATCAATAAAAACCTTTTAAACATCTTTCTAAACCTTAACCCTATCATTAAACATAGGATTTGTATCAATAAACATATGTTGATTATGTGTTATGTGATGTTATGTGTTGTTTAATGATTTGCTGCTGTTCTAATGCTAGAAACATGATCTAAGGTTGCTATTGATGTTGGTTTATTGTTGTTTAGGGTTACAATTAGATAGATGGTGATATTATGGGTATTTTGGGGATTTTATGAAATCTAGGGCTTGTACATGTTTAGTATTATTAATATAATGAATGGGGGGTTTTCGATTACAAGATAAACCGAGCATTTGTAGATGATTATGGGTTGGTATTAAAAAGTTTCCAAATTGGGTAAAGATTTCATGCATGATGTGACATCTCCATAATTTTGCTATTTTGGGAAAATATTAAAACAAGCTGGTTTTGGCGCAAAATTGGTGGGGTTTTGTAGGGATATGTTAATCATACTTGACTGCTGTGTTTGATGATGTTTCGAGATGTTTCGAATGTGTTTGAAGCGTTTTTAGGAAAATTTATACAACAGCGGCGAACCTGGGCTCATTCGACCAAACGAATGGTCGAAGGAGAGATTCCAGGGTCGAACCTGGGATGTGTTTGGGCGAACCTAATAAAACGGTCGAATGAGACATCAAACGGGCGAAGGAAACTTAAAAACGGGCGAAGGAGATGTAATCTGACTGGTTCGACCGTTCTGATGCAGAAATGAGATTTTTGATACAAACTAAGTGTTTTATGCTTGAACCTTGTGTGTAATCTATGTGTACTTGATTAGTTAGGGTAATGAGTCACCAATGGGATGTCAGGTCGGACTAGTGTGTCGGTTGAACATTTAAACACATTTTAAACATACTTGGTTACGATCTGGACAATCGGGGACTAGATAACCTTATGGTTATTAGTCGGAACACTTATGTGAACATGTTGATAGATCTATGGTTTTTAACTTTGTATTGCTATACGATCTTTGGAAGTACCGGGGGAAACCATGAATGTGCGGGGATGCACAACGGGGGAAATGTGGATAGATCTATTGGGCGTGACCTGCCCCACTCGACGGCTTGGAGGGCCGGGCGGGTGCATGTTGTCTCGAACTTTGCTAAACATGCTGAACATTATTCGGGCTGCTTAAACATATGCTAAACATTGCTAAATGTGTCCAGTAATGGTTTCCAATCGTAGTAGTAATAAAACATACGCCTAGCTAGCGTACTTGGTGACATTGGTATAGTATGGACATGGTAACGTTTTGGTAACTTTGGTAACTTATTGAACAAACCTGTGAACTCACCAGTATTATATGTTGACGTCTTTTTGGCATGTTTTTCTCAGGTCGCTAAGGTAGCAACATTGGACTAGGCGCACGAGTCTGCATGGCGTCTAGGCATAGCTTCATGTTTTTGAATAAAACTGTTTGAACATTGTCGTACATGGTTTTGTAATTGGTCTAATGCTTCCGCTACGATTTTCGTAATATGAGAACTATGTTTTGGGTTTTACGTATTCATATAGTGTTGTTTATTGTGACCGTTGACTTGGATCCTGGTTTGTCATGCGCCTCGCGGTAAAACTCCGCAAGTGGAAATTTGAGGGTGTGACACGTGGTTATGGAGGCGATACACGAATTTCATTCTTCCGGCCAGTTTAGTGAGGGCTGCAACTCCTCGTTTGTGGCGTTGATTCCGAAGACTAAAAATCCACATATTATTGCAAATTTTCGCCCGATCTCCCTGATTAGTTCATACTACAAGATAGTCGCCAAGGTTCTCGCCAACAGACTAAAGAAGGTTATTGACGGTACGGTCTCTAACACTCAATCTGCGTTCGCCGGGGGTAGAAACATTGTGGATGGGCCTTTGGTGGTTAGCAAAGTGGTGGTGTGGGCTAAAAAGAATAAGAAAAAACTCCTCTTGTTTAAAGTCGATTTTGAGAAAGCGTACGACTCGATCAATTGGAAATTTCTTATTAACATGCTCGACTTCATGGGTTTCCCGACTAAATGGATTTCGTGGATCACGGGCTGCCTCGTCTCGGGGAAGGGATCGGTTCTCGTCAACGGGTCCCCAACTAAAGAATTCCGTTTTCATAGAGGGTTAAGACAAGGTGACCCTTTATCACCGTTCTTATTTATTTTGGCTATGGAAGTGGTCGACATGTTTTTGAGAAGAGCCGTTGACTTGGGTTTGTTTCATGGGGTTAAACTCCCGGGGGATGGCCCTCTGTTATCGAACCTTAGTTATGCGGATGACGTATTGTTTATGGGTGAATGGTCTGATCATAACGCGGTTAGCCTTAAACGGTTTCTTAGGTGCCTATACTTGGTGACCGGTTTAAAAGTGAATCACAAGAAGTGCAAACTTTTCGGGGTAGGGATCGAGCCGGACGAGATAAACCGTGTGGCGTGTTTGCTAATCTGTGAGAGCGGAACATTCCCGTTCAATTATTTGGGGATTCCTATAGGGGCGAATATGAAGCGTGCGAAACATTGGACTCCGGTCATTGATAAAGTTAAGGCGAGATTACCCAGGTGGAAGGCTAGATTTTTGTCCTTTTCGAGCAGAATTTCGCTTGCAAAGACTGTTCTCGAAAGTCTGCCTTCTTATTTCCTTTCCATTTTTTCGGCGCCGAAGTGTGTACTTAGGAAGATTGAGGGATTGAGGAGGGACTTTATATGGGGAAAACCTGGTTCTAATTCGAAGATTAGATGGGTCAAGTGGTCTAAACTAATCGTTTCGAAAGATCTCGGGGGCTTGGGGATCGGAGATATTGAGGATTTCAATGTGGCGATGCAAGCAAAATGGTGGTGGCGATATAAACAGTGCCCGACTCAGCTTTGGGTGAGGGCCATGAAAGCGATTCATGGTTCGAGCTCAGGAGCTGATATGGTTCCTATTAAAAAAACTATCCCAAGCCTTTGGAAGGACATTGGAAAGACGGTTACCGGGCTAGAAGGTCTGGGGATAGACGTGTCCGATAGGCTTGTTGTGGATGTTGGAATGGGTGATAAAACTGGCTTCTGGTCTGACATATGGGTCAGTCAATACCCCCTTAAAGATTAGTTTCCGGAGTTGTTTAAACTGGCCAGATTCAAGGGTATTACTGTAAAGGAGGCGTATAAGAAGACCGGCAATAGTCTGCACTGGGAATGGGATTGGATCCGGGCTCCTAGTTCGACTCTTGAGCTGGGGAACTTGGACTCTTTGATGACAATGCTTAAGGATAAATGGTTACTCGATAGGTCCGAAAATTGGTCTTGGAAGAACAATATGGGTTTCCTTTTTTCCACGAAAGCCGTCAGAAGAGAGGTGATGTGTTCAGGTCTCGGACAGGTTACGGGTCAGAATTTTCGTTGGAATTCTTGGGCTCCGCCTAAAGCGAACATGCTGGTGTGGCGTGCGTGCACGGGGAGCGTTGCGTCTAAGAATGGGTTGCAGCGAAGAGGAGTCAGCCTTCAAAACACGTTGTGTGATAGGTGCGGGTATGTGACGGAAACTCCTGAACACATTTTCGCCGATTGTTTACTCGCGAGGAGCATCAGGTGGAATATCTTTGCGTGGGTTAGGGTGCCTTGGCCTACGGGCTGCAATACTGTATCCGAGTTAATTCAAGCACTTACCAATAGTCCGTGGAGCAAAAGATGGAGGAAGGTGGTTCACACAGTCGCGATTGCTACTACGTGGAACATTTGGACTGCTCAGAATCGGAAAGTCTTTCATGGCTATTTCACCCCGGTGACGAGTTCGATTCAGGCTATCAAGGATGACGCGTACGTTTGGATTGCGCACAGGTCTAACATCCAAGTGGTTGACTTCGAGAAGTGGTCTTCCTTTAATATTACTGATATGTTGTAGCGTGTTGTTTCCTTTTGTTGTTGGCGTTCGGATCTGGGTTGTATTATTATCCAGTTTCTTGTTGGGCCTTTATATGTAGATATAAAGCGTTTTTGCCGTTCAATATATATATATATATATATATATATATATATATATATATATATACTTAAAATGCATGGTCGGTGATCATGCCTCTTACAATCAGATTGTGCCACATGTCACTATATTATTGGACCATACTTCTTACACACCTCTCACCTCCTCTCTCACAATTATTTTACTGTCATTTAAAGACATAAAGGTATAGAAACTAGAGAGAGGAGAGAAAGCAGAAGAGAGAGAGAGAGAGACTGGAAATCGGAAATTCCAGAATGCATGTATCAGATCTCGGGCTGATTCATCAAATCGACGACGGCTATGATAGGGTTTGCGATTCTGATGAGCTAACTGGTAAATGCAACGGAGAGTTTCTATTATGCAAAAATTAGCGGCGCCAGTCAGATTATGGATCGGAGACTACATGAGGGGCGAAGGAGATGGGGGTTGGTTTACGCTGTTAGCAAAAATATAGGTGATGTGGCCGGAATTGTTAATGTTTGGTGCGTGTATTGATGAGAGAGAGAGAGAAATTCAGATGTGGAGTGGTGATGATGGCTCTTTTGATGCATTAGTGCATTATAAAACACAACCAGTACATAAATTGGACAACAATTGGATTTAATTTACCATTTTACCAAAAATCTTTTACTTGAATTAAATAAAATACTTTTTATTACAAATCTTAACTAGTATTTTGTTGTTTCATCGCACTTGGCCGTTTCTTTTGACGCATATCTACAAATAATAAACTTTTTAAATTACAATTACATTACATTACATATTATTAATAGGTGAGCTCTTTGAACTGTGCTCCATGGCACTTTCGAAATTTAGTGGTGTATTAGGGTTTTTATCATATTCTTGTCTTTTAGAGATACTTGATTTTATACCATTTGCCCTCATTTGTTTCATACAGCTACTCCATCTCCACCGCCTAAGCAGCCTCCTTCGCATTGTAACCCCCCTTTTTTTTAATCTGATCATGGCCATGGATTCTTACCAGGAAAAGGTGACTGAGAGCACGCGGCTCCGCCACATCTACATCATACGATGGCCTTTGGGCTACCCGCTGATTATGAATCGAGATAACAGAGAGAAAGAATAGACGTCGTTGTCTCTGAACGGCCGCCCTTTTATGACGATTAGCGGCTACAGCGATGGTTGTCTAGCAACGACTGTGGCAAGGACTTATTCTATGGTTCCGACGAAGTTCCGGTCAAACTCTGATAACTCCATCTTCACCGTCATGTTCATTTTCTTTCCGACAAGGTTCGAGGTCATTGGTTAACTCTGGTCACGGAAACTAGGGTTATGTTGTGGTCGTCAGTGTGTAACATTGCTTTGTTCTTCAGTACTCTTCCATGTGCAGTTGGGAAAAAAGTCAAAAACTAACAAGAAAAGATCCCAAAGGTTATTATTATTTTTTTCCTATTCATTTAATTGTATAAAATTCAATGTTTATGTTATATGATAATTGTGTTTCATTTCGCCGCTAATGAATTGCCATTATTGGGTCTTCTTGTTTTGCACCAGATGAGGTAAACCCTATAGAACTCGAGCAGATTCTTGGAATAGTGAAAGGTATGATGCTTTCATTATTTGTTAGTCTTAAGAAAATTGCACAATTTTATTGGTCAAATAGGTTCTGAGAGGTTTTATTATTTGTCAAATGTTTAAAACAAGTTTCCATAATACATCTAAATCTAAAAAGGGAATATTATGGATGAAAGATGGAGGTTCTGTTTTATCTAAAGCCACTTTGATAGACAATTTTTAGAGGGTTCTCAGTTTGTCCATTTTGCATTATCTCAGCATCCGTGTTCTAGAAAATTACGTATCGGACGGTCTACATCTGATGTTGCATCCTCATTTAAGACCAGTTTTGAGGCAACATATGCGTCACGTACTCACGTAGACAAGTTATGTTGTTCAATATGATAACTTTATTTGCTATGTAAATCTTCGAGGCAATTGACCTCGTATTTACTTTTTGATAAATGTGGTTTGCTATTGTTTTAGTGATGTAGAACTAAGATGGCACTATAGGAAAACAAAAGGAAGCCAAAGCGACACGTGGACACTAAAAACGTTATTGCTTGGCTAAAAATTACTTGGTAAATGGTTTAGGAAATGGTGCCACCTGTTCTTGATAGGCATGAAGAAAAAGCAGGAGCAAATATAGGTTCGATTGAGATTTTCTCCATCTAGGTTTCATCTTATTCTTCCATACGTGCCTGTTAAGACATTTCGTCGCCGCCTTTGTTTGTTACTAGATCATATGTAGCTGGGTTATAAACCCGTGGGGGAGTTTCAGGGTTCTCGCCTACATCGATTTGCTTTCGCCTTTCTTGAACCGGGTTAGTTCGGTGCGGCCAAAGGTCCTAAATTCTGCTCAACATGTTTATTTTTCACTCCTTTTTATGTATATTTTATGTTGATTTATATGTTTTGCAAGTCACCACAGCTGTGTCGTGTGATCAGTAATTTGGTAGACCGACTCAAGAAATTGGAAGGCAAACAGAGGTTCATTGTGAGCTAATAATCTTTATTTCGATGGAAGAGAGATAAGACCGAGGTATTATTTTTTTATTATTTGCACCTTCAATTTAACATTTTCCTTAATATGAATGTTCTGCTTCTTCTTTGATTGAAGGTTTTAAGTTATTTGGTTTTAAGCTAACTTGCTTCGTTTTAATGTTTTTGAGAAAATGAAGGAATTTGCCTTATTATAACTCATTTGAAAACTAACTTGCTGCTATGGAGCACTATTTTAGGTTTGCTTTGTACTGCAACTTTATAACTTTGACACTCTTGGTTATATACATTGTTGCTTTCGCTTTATACATGACAGTGTCATGAGAAAACATGACACATCAGGTTGTACATTCACATAGGTCACATGATTCTAAATATGTCCCGCTAAAGTCACATGATTCTAAATATGTCCCAAAATATATATCAAAGATTACATCACCATTCAACCCTTTTAAGGTCTTTGGGTTCGGGACTGAACTGGACGAATTGGAGCTGCTGCAAAACGTAATTGGGGCAGTGAATTTTGCGGATAGATGTGATAAATGGGTTTGGGTGCTAAATGGGGTTGGGTCTTACACAGTGGGTAGTTTCAAAGAAGGTCTCGCGGAGCGGCGTTTTGAGTATCCGACATACAGGTTTAGAAGGAATTCATGGGTTCCTAACAAAGTCGCAATAGTTGCGTGGAGGGCTGAACTGGAGAGGCTGCCGACTTTATTGGCACTTCAAAGAAGAAACGTGCAGTTCGGGTCGGTCTTGTGTCCGTTATGTAATGAAACGGGGGAGTCGTCCGAGCATCTGTTTTCTGGCTGCGGATTTGTGCAGATTTTATGGCAGCAGGTTTCGAACTGGTGCAACATTTATCCTCTGTTCATGATATACTAGAGCTATCTTGGGTAATAGGCGGGTCGAAGAAGAAAATGAAAGCGATGCACGCGGTCTGCTTGGTGGTTATCTGGTGCGTATGGAAATCAAGAAACGAGGCGGTTTTTAAGCATATACAACCTTCAATCCAAAAGACGTTTGGCGAAATCAAAGCCCTTAGTTATTTATGGGTCAAGTCACGTTCAAAACAACCGGGACTAGATTGGGATACTTGGCGAGGGTTCAAAATGTACAAAATTGGGTGGTAACGCTATGTTGTTTTCTGTTTTGTATTATGTTTTAGTTGCAGGTCTTATTTGTATGTTTTGTTTTTCATAATTGGTGACTGTAACATCTTGGTGATTCGGCTATCGCCCCAGTAGCCAATTTGGAATGAAATATTTTGTTGGCCGTTCAAAAAAAAAAAAAAGAATTGCTATGTTGACATTGTCACTACACGTTGTTTGTCTGGTTTGGAATCAAGTATATGTAGCTCTTCTTTGTCTCTAATTTTGTTGAACTGGTTTGCCAGTTTTAGACATACATTGGATAAAGCATGGAATACATTTTATTTTCCCGAGGTTGTGTTATGTTGGTGCAAGCTCTAACGTTTATGTTTACGCCTATTCTGATCGTTTGATTTTTTCCCTTTCCAGCAGCGACATGCCTTGTCGCCACAAAGGCCGAAATTCGCTTTTGTAATATCGCGTGTCGCTTTTGCGCGCCGCTTAATCACACTAGTTTAATTTAATGTTTATGTTAATTATGGTTTTATTGATTAAAATAAACTTAGAAACTTACATTAGAAATCAATTAAAAACACATTTATGTATATTTTCATCCATTTCATTAATGATCCTTGGTTTTTTCCCATCGTCATGCAAACCGTCCACCTTCTAACCCACCTCCAACAAAACGACGGGCTATAAACATACCGTTTAGAAACCCACAGCCTTCAAACCCTCGAGTCTGGTCAAATATAATATGTTTCATACTTATTTTTACGCGTGTTTTTTGTTGGCCTACGTTTTGATGTAAACCTTGCTCGGAAACGAGTCGGTCAAATATAAAACGTTTTCATTTGACGGTATTAATTCGAGTCACTATGTGTTTTTATATAATTAACGCGTCACATGACGTACCATCATCTATAAACAACTAAGACGTCACCGCCGCAACGCGCGGCCTTCGACAACAATCTAGTATAACTTAATACGCATGAATTTAGTTTAGAAGCACAATACCTTTTTATTAACTAGCAAGCCACAACGATAATACCATTGATTATCACCTTAACCGTCTCCCCAGAAGCTCCTGAAAATCTTTAAAAATCTCTAAACGAAAACGTGTATATCTGAGGAACTTGGCACCAAGAACTACTGCTGTAGCCAAAACACCGAAGCCACCAAACAAAAAGCAAACAAGTGCTCTGACGTCTCAATCTCCGATTTACACATACCACATCTTTGATATCCAACTTGAATATTACTCCTACTAAGCGCAGCTAAAAAAGGAATACAATCCATTTTTGCCCTTCACTCAAAAATATTGCACTTGAGCAACACCCATTTACACAGCTTCATAACATGGCCTGTATCCATCTCCTTCTCCCTATGCGACATCCTTTTAACAGGGCCAACCGAAAATAATAACCTCCTCCTCTCCCCCAACCACTCCTAACCATCTTTCTTCTAACACCTCACCAAACAAATTAATAGCCTAAATAGATTTCGGAAGACATCTTTTAAAGGATCATTGCAAAGTCATGCGTCTAACCAAAACCGGATTTCTTCCACGTTCCCAACTACCCTTTGAAGGTTAAACCCGAAATGACAATTTTCGATTCCAGTTTAACAATGTTATTCCACACCCCCGACAAAAAAAAAAAAAAAAAAAAAAAAAAATTGCCAGCCAGTAAAATTAACCAACAATTCTTATGATATTATATTTTCATTTATAAGTTGGTCATGAGATAATTTTATTCCAATCAAAACCAATACACAATAGTACATATAGGGTAGCATAATTCTAATCCAAATCAAGGACACATGACTTCAATTCATCCTCTCTTCAAACATCATCTCTCATTCAAACACTTATCAACCATTTCTTCCTATTCAAACCACAACCTTTCAACACATATTAATCCCCAAAACCATACAAACAATCCCATCCCCACCCAACATTATGCCAAAATAATATCAACCCACATCACAAACTGCACAAACATACACCAACTCAACCAACTCTATGCCCATATTATTAGAACCCACTTCCTTTTTTTCCACACCTCACCATTTTATTACAACACAATAATAAGAGCCTACACTAGGCTTCATTCCCCTTCCAAAGCATTGCACGTGACCATTGCCATGTCACGTGCTGGTGTCCCCCCAGACACCTACACTCTGCCTGTTGTTTTGAAAGCTTTGTCTCTGAATACCCAGATATTAACCATTAGAATGATTCATACGGTTGCTATTAAACATGGGTTGGTCGCAAATTTGTATTGTGAAAGTGGGTTTATTAGTTTGTATGCTAAAGGTGGTGAGTTTGGTGATGCACTTAAGGTGTTTGATGAAAGTCCTGAGAGAAGTGTTGGGTCTTGGAATGCGGTTATTAGCGGGTTTGCGCAAGGCGGGCGGGGACGAGAAGCGGTTGAGGCGTTTTTGGAGATGAGAAGAAGTGGGTTGGAGCCGGATGATGTGACGATGGTTAGTGTGATTTCGGCGTGTGGGAGTTTAGGAGATTTTGCTTTGGGTTGTCAGTTGCATAAGTGTGTGTTGGGGAAATCGGATGTTTTGGTGTCGAATGCGCTTGTGGATATGTATGGGAAATGTGGTAGGATGGATTTGGCGTATCGCGTTTTTGAGAGAATGTGCGAGAAAAATGTGTCGTCGTGGACGTCGTTGATTGTCGGGTATGCAATGCATGGGGACGTTAGGGACGCGTTGGAGTGTTTTAGGGGTATGAGGGAAGCGCATGTCACGCCTAACGGGGTGACATTTGTGGGAGTGTTGAGCGCGTGTGTGCATGGTGGGCTTGTAGAGGAAGGGAAATGGTACTTTAATATGATGAGGAATGAGTATGGGATTGAGCCGTGGTTGCAGCATTATGGGTGTATGGTCGATTTGTTGGGGCGATGCGGGTTGCTTGAGGAAGCAAGGGAGATGGTGGAAGAGATGCCAATGGAGGCTAATGTGGTGATATGGGGGTGTTTGATGGGGGCTTGTGAGAAGTATGGGGATGTGAAGATGGGGGAATGGGTGGCTAAACATTTGCAACAAATGGAACCTTGGAATGATGGTGTTTATGTTGTTATGTCAAATATTTATGCTACTAATGGATTGTGGGAAGATGTTAGAAGAATGAGAGAGATTATGAAGGAGAGGAATCTTGAAAAAATTCCTGGTTATAGCTTGGGAGCAGGGGTATGAAGTCCTGACACTGTCGTAATCTAACATGAAATTCGAGGATTTAAGTTTAGTCTGAACAAATCCATATTAGATTCGGGTTGAACCGTTAACACCTGAAATTTGCAAATTCGGGTCGAACCCTTAAGCACATGAATTCGCATAGTCTAAAATCTAAATGGACCGAGGTTGGTAAACATGTTCAGCTAAGCAGGTTGCTTCAGTTTGATCTAGCAGCATTGCAGGTTGACCCATGTAATTTCTGTGACCTAATTGGGTTTTTTTTTTCATAGTTTTATAAAGCATTATTATTTTATATACAGTGAATCAAAAACAAAATATTATGAGATCTGAAGCAACATCGTGACTATTAAAATCAGTAATACATTCTGAAATGAAATCGATATACATTGTTTTATGACGGAATGTGCAACATTTTTGAGACTATGGAAAAATATAATGACGGCTTCACATGGTGTCTACTGTGTCTCGTTATTGTCTGCAGCCACATTCGAAACTACACCAACTTCAGCTGTGGTCGGATGATTCGTTCATGCAGCGTGTATCCTGGCTACAAAATCACAAAATCTGATTACACGTTTTGGTTCAAAATATTCCTTCCGGGTAGGCGGATATTTGACTGATAGTCGAGACATTTATACGGTTACGTGTCTAACATAGGGTAAATGTGAGCCAGCATACCTTCATCACAGCAGCAACAGTATTTGGAGGCTTGGATTGATCTGGTATCTGAAATACTGCGCTATGCCTATTTGGATCAAATTGTTCATTCATAGGATCATATCTTTCCACTCCAAACTTCTTGAATACCTGATTTCTCCAATTGATAACAAAATATAGTTTTTTTTTCTTCATATTTTATAGATTTGACACAACAGCAAGCTACAAACGCAAAATGTATATAAAATAAAATAATAACAGTTAACTCATAGTTGTCAAAAGCGCTCGCCTAGGGCGCCTAGGCGATGAAATTCCTAGAAGCGACCCTATGCCGCTTTTCTCTCCTAGATAAATAAAGCAATGATTTTTTATTTTATTTTTTTTTTGAAAGTTCAGGTTCTTACAGTTTTATTATTGTTTTCTGTTAGTGAAAGTTCAGGTTTTACAGTTTTATTACTGTTTTCTGATCATATGAGTAATTATTTCATGTTGCAGTTTTCATGTTTTATTATTGTCTTCTGATCATATGCTTCAGTATTACAGTTATCTGATCATATGCTTCAGTTTTATTATTGTTTTCTGATCATATGAGTGTTACTGTTTTATTATTGTTTTCTAATCATATGCATCGGTTTTATTATTGTTTTCTGATCATGAGTATAAGAGTATTTATTGTTTTCTGATAATATGCATCGGTTTTATTATTGTTTTCTGATCATGAGTATAAGAGTATTACTGTTTTATTATTGTTTCTGGTCATATGGAAGAGCAAATGGATGCAGTAGGGAAGACAATTGATGACAATGACGACTCTGATTATTGATTGTAGACCTTTTGGATTTGAAGTTTTATTATTTTCTACATTTTGAACTATTTTTTGGTTTTCAAGTATGAATAACTTGCTATTTGGATGTTTTGGTGGTTATTTTTTAGTGATTTTCCCATTTTTTTTATTTGCGCTTTTTTTTTCTCAGGCCCACGCTTTTTTTGCGCTTCTCGCCTAGGCCACAGGCGGTACCAAAGCGCCTTGAGTGCGCTTTACGCCTTTGACAACTATGAGTTAACTATAAAATCAGATGTTCATTTCACTTTTATCATTTGACATATATACCCCATTATTAAGTTATGAGTTATGACATAAAACATGCATTTTAAAATATTATAAAAATAACCTGTTAAAGGGTCAACCCAAACACGACATGTTTACCTAAATGTGTTCACTAATCCGACCCAAAACTGACCGAACCCATTTTAAATAAACCCAAAGCTGAGAATTTTATATAAAATAATCCATAACCCTAAAACAATGGTTTACCTCCACTAGCTGTTTTTCTGTCATCTCAACACCTTCCAACAATGTTTTTAAAAGTGGCAGTGCTCCCGTAGGGTCTTCGGTTGTGTCAATTTTTGTAAATCTATCTTTCACAGCCGATGAGGCCCTGCCAAGATTGTCTGCAACATCCAGCAGGCTCTTTGCAAACGACTGCAACATGTGTCAAAATTAGACAAGACAGACTAACCAAGATGTTTCAAAAGAACATAAGATCATGACAGACCTGTATGGCAAACTTCTTTGCATTTTCCGCTTCCCGTTTTGTCCTCTCGATAACGTTATCGTTTTCAGCAAAAGTCATCATAGCTTTATCTTGCATAATCGCCATCTCTGTGTGCTTTTTCTTTAGAAGTTCTTCCTTCTTCGCCAGAAGCTTTATTAAACCGTCCCTTGATAGGTCTGTTAGGTCTGTTTCATGATCAGAATCTGAATCAGAAAATTTAGTTCTTTTAGTAGCTCTTCTCCTTCTTTTGACAGATTGGGGTACGCCAGTGTGACCCGGATTCACTTTGTCGTCGGGAAGTGCTGTTTGAGGAGCATTGTCAGTTTCCACAGTTTTACCAGGCTCGTCCCCGGATTGGACAGTCTCGTTTCCACTAGTTTGAGACGATGCAGATGAAAACAATCGACACAGTTGAATAGAAGAACCGGTAAAAGAATTAGGGAACACAGACGCTCGGTTTGCTAACTCCTGCAACAAGAAAAATCATAAATTAGTGTTTGAGCCAACATTGTTCTGACGTCTAAACTTTCCGACAGTGATTCGAGTCCAATGCTATCTAAACTTCTAAACAAACATAAAAGGAATAAGTAGTTCATTGTGCATATACCTTGCAGCCATATTACAAATCTTCAAACTATACAATAAAAGTATTTGTTTTGTTTCTTTTGAAACTCATCTTATTCCATCAATCCATCCTCATCAAACTATCCGAAATCAACAAAGATGTCAATCCCACAAGAAGAATCATAAGAGAACGCTTGGTTCGCTGGAATTCAATAATGTTGGATTCTGAATTAAATTCATAATTTATTGTGTATGGTTCTTAGCATTCAACGGAATTGGAATTGGAATTGGAATTGGGATTAGAATGATAACATGTTTGCTTAGAGAATGACGGCAATCAAAATAAATTCACTCAAACTAACCGTACTTATCTTCCAAATCGCAAAGCAGTTAAGCCAAAGGAACTGGAATCTCTCACTACAACGCAATTCCAACTTTTTTTTAACAATTTACCAAACTATACATGATATCTTGTCAACCAAATACTTTAAAAACTTTCAACTTCAAAAAATCCAATTCCTTAACTATTTTCAGCACCATCCAAACCACTGAATCGAAAAGAATTTACGCCACTAATTCATCACACCTCAATGCCATATACAGCCTAAATGTACTTGATAGATGTTAGCCTAATATCAACACTGTGCTCTACAAATTTCATACTCATATTCACACATAAACAAACAAACAAACAAACCGAGTCAAACATTCAATCATGCAAACACAATAGTAACTAACATCAATGGATACCTGACACGCCTTAAACAGCGATCGATTGCAGACATGGCAGCACCTCGAGATATTATTACTCTGTATCGTCCTTATTATTATTATTATATCTGGATTTAATTGCTTCTTTTTCCTCCATACTTGGGAAACGAATGCACAAGCTCCTATCCATTCAACAAAAATTAACGCATTTTATTAATAACAGCAATCCACAGGTGTAGATTTTTATAAATATGCAGTGGGAAAAAAAAAAACTGTGAATACTCATCGAATTGAAGATAGGGCCTCGTGTTCACGTAGAAATGTTTAGAAAAAGTTAGGATTTAGGGCTTATGCATAAAACTCTGTATAGAAAATTTTTGGAGGTAGTCGGAAAACGATGTCGTATGGTGGACAATACTGTCTTTTTTTTTTTCTTTTTTTTTTAACGACTAATTTCTTACACCTTCAACCTCACCTAAGAGAAGATTTCCTCTCTACCACTATGCTATAACCTAAGTGGCTAACTATACCCTCTTCTAAGTTCTAACCCCCACTTCCATTATCTCGTAAAACAAACAGTCTGAATTAATTATGACTGATTGACTCAAACATCTGTTCTATTCAAAGCTGAAAACAAACAGCCACAACTTTTGTCTATGTATATACAAAGTCTAGCAAAACACAACACAAACAAGTATGTGGTGAGTGTGTTATAAAGTCGGATCAATTAAATCGAACATAATTGACAAGGTGGTGGCTATGTGTTTTAATGTTATATTAACTTAAAAATTTAAACTTATTGGTAGATTAATAATTTTTTTTCTATCTATATTAATTTAGAACATCACGATAAACAGTAAGGTCATTTAAGGTATTTCGGTGAACGTTTAAAAATTTAGTTTTGTTTTATCTGTTCTTATTATTATACATAACTAAGATTCTATTACCCCGCGCTTCGCGCGCGGGAGCTTCTGTTACGTTGAGGGTTTGATGGACGTTAAAGATCACGCATCGCTGTGGGAGCTCCTGTTGCGTGGAGGGTTTCGTGGACATAAAAGATAATATTAAGTGACTTTTATTCTCGCGTGGGCTTCAAAAAAATACTCGCAACTAAAAGCTAAAAGTTTGGTGGTCAAAGTTGAAATCCTAAAAGTTAAAAGTTTGGTAGTCAAATTGGAAGAAATTAAAGTACATAATTAAGTAAGAAAGTTATAGTCAAATAATTGAGTTACAAACTTTACATATGTATGGGCCGTTGATAAGAACACAATGGGCCCGCGATGTAGCAGACTATAGATAAGCTTTTAGATGGGCCAAAGTCCAATTTGGTTTACAGAATATGGGCTCCACGTGCACCGCCAAATTTGTAGCCAATCAAGTTGAGGCATCCAAATTTTTAGCCAATCAAGTTGAGGCACTGTAGAAGTGTTTCTTCTTTAATAGATACTATAATAATCTGAACCCTAAAAAACCCATTTTATTTTTTATATATTTAGTTAATTTTTCAAACCCAAATTGACCGGTCAGATTGGGGACCGAAGGTTGAGCGAGCCGGTTCGAAGTGATGGATTTGTTCAGAATTAGGACGGCTAGACTGAAAATAGGGTGGTTGAATCGGAATTTTAGGTGTCGAACCGGATTTTATTAAAATTTTCTCGTTGTACCCTACTTTTTTAGAATATTTACGACATCATCCGATTTGTACACCCAACCCAACCAATAGACAGGTAAAAAAATGAGTTCAACTTCTGGTCCGATCCTTATATTGTATTTTTTTAACAGCCAACTAAATACAACCAAAATTGCCAGTGGGGTTAACATTGACAAATGACTACCTAAGTCTATTAAGTCACCAATTGAAGAAAAAACTACTCGCTGAAGGCCGAGTACGCAAAACCCCTCTAAATCAGATTTCAACTTGAAACCAAATGGCCTCAAGCTTTGTTATCTTTGTTTAACCAGTGCTCTCTACCGTAGAATACTAACCGTCTAAAATATCCAAAGTCTAAAAAATTGCAACGGCTCAAAGCACAAATCAGTCACTGACACGTCGGCATCACCACCTGCATGCACAAAGCAGAGTCATTATATTTAAGCAAGAGTTTGTTGGAGAATTCCTAGTCGTCCTATGGCTGTGTGCGTGAAAGGAGGACTAGAGGAGTTGCTTGGCGTGCAAGGCAAGCATATCAATTAATTAGTTTGTGGATAATTATCTATGTGGAATCTTAATTGAGTTAGAATAGGATGTGTTATAGATAATTGTTATGGAATTAATTAATTAGGAATCCTAGTTATAGTATAACGTGATAGGTTAGCTATATATATCATTGTTATTGGTAGGGGTTATTCATTGTATTCAAGGTTTTGAGTTAAGTTTCCTTGATAATAAATTACGAGTTTTGTGCTCTGTTCTCTGTACTAATTATTCACTTTAGAGTTCATGTTCATGGCATTATTATTAGGTCTTTCTCATTGATCAATTGCTATGGCTCATTGGCTCAAAGCTGCTCAAGGTATCCGTCATTCATTTTTTTTTTTTTTTTGTTACTCTAGTTCGTTTTTTCGATCATTATAAGCTTCATTTGACCAAAATCTGAAATAAGCTTAGTTAGAGAATGCTGGTTTGTAACTATCCAGGATGATATTGCTATTATTGTTATAAAAAGGTGCATTGTATTGGTCATGTAATTTGATGGATTAGTTAGGGTTAGTTTGCCACACTCTGAGACTTGAACTCGCACCACTTTAGTGAGGATAAATACTTGAAGTCACTAGGCCAAGAGGTCACCGGCCTGCATGAATCATGCGGTCACAGTTAAACTAAGAACGTTAGCCCTTAGGGTAGCAAAATCACCTTGAACATTGATGGATTTACTGCTTTAAGTATTTTGTTTAGAATATGCAGTAATCACATCCTAATGGTTGCGTTCCGTTCGGCCGTTCCACTTTGGTTGGATCAATGCAATAGAAGCAGATTGGTTTCATCCCACGCGGGGAGATAGAAAACGTTATCTGCTAGTTTTTTGTTGTTTCTTCTTTGCTATTTATTATTTCTAGTATCTATTGATACAATATATCAGCAAAAAGTTTTAAAAACTGTGTGTTTGGTTCGCGGAATTGTTTGGAATTGGAATTTGTGAAGGAATTGGAATTGGAATGAATTGGATTTGGAATTCAAACATTCCAAAAGGAATTGGAAATTGTTGGAATTGGATTCTCAAATCATATATTATTGTGTTTGGTTGGTTATAAATTGGAATATATCATCCTTGCCCCCACGACCCGCATCGTTGTGACCCGTACCGGCCCGAACCGTTTCGCCCCGTACCGACCCATACCGTTTCGACCAGTACCGGCCCGTACCGTTTCGACCAGTACCGTTTTGACCCGAACTGTTGATACCTCTATCGTTTCGACCTGTACCGTTTCGACATGCACTGTTTCGATCCGTACCAGTTCGGGTCGAAAACGGTACCGGTCGAAACTGGTACTGGGCGAAACGGTACCAGGCAAAACGGTACCGGTCAAAACTGGTACGGTCCAAAACGTTACGGGCGAAACGGTACAGGTCGAAACGCTATCGGTCGAAACTGGTCCAATACGAAAAAGTTCGGGTCGAAACGGTACCGGTCAAAACTGGTACGGTCCGAAACGGTTCGGTCCAAAATGGTACCGGTCGAAACTGGTACGGTCTGAAACGGTCCGGTCCGAAACGGTACCGGTCGAAACTGGTACAATACGAAACAGTTCGGGTCGAAACGGTAGCGGTCGAAACTGGTACAGTACGAAACGGTTCAGGTCGAAACGGTACACCGGTCAAAACTGGTATAGTACGAAACGGTACCGATCGAAACTGGTATAGTACGAAACGGTTCGGGTCGAAACTGGTACGGTCCGAATTGGTTAGGATCTAAGCGGTTCGCGTTGAAATGGTACGGTTCAAATCGGTTCGGGTCAAAACGATGCCAACCGTTCGAAGATTACAATACATTGACTTGAATTCCTTCTAATATTGGAAGGATTTTGAATTCCCTTAGGTAAAGGAATTTGAAGGAATTCATACTAAATTACAATTCCAATTTCTTTGTCAACCAAACACACAAGATTGGAATTGAAATTCCAATTCCAACAAATTCAATGAACCAAACACCTAAAGAGTTGGAATTCAAATTCCAATTCCATTGAATTCCATTCAATTCATGTGAACCAAACGCATGTCACTTTTAGTGCCCTATAATAGGATAGCGGGAAGCTTTCTTCGCTTCATGACCTGTCTTTGTCACCAGCTCTTTTTATCCTCTTAACTGTTTAATTAGGCCGTTTTGTTTTGTTTTGTTTTGTTTTGTTTAGTAGATATAACCTTTATGCATGCAATGCATAATATTTGACTCTGTTTGTTATGTGTATACACTTATACTATTGTCTTCAAATCTGTTGCATCTTGTTTTTGATATTAGCTTTTTGGTAAACAACATGTAACTATAGTACTGAATTTTGTAGCCTCTACTTATAATATCTGAAGGTATTCATCTATTTGACTTGTTTCTCTGATTTGCTCTTTTTCAAGACACTGAAGGTGAGGAAAATCGCCCCAACTCTGTTCTGTTACCGTATATCAGGCTACATATCAATTATGTTTCAAGGAAGAAACTTAGGGTGCGTTTGGTTCGCATGAATTGAATTGAATTCTATGTAATTGGAATTTGAATTCCAACTCTTTAGGTGTTTGGTTCATTGAATTTGTTGGAATTGGAATTTCAATTCCAATCTTGTGTGTTTGGTTTACAAAGGAATTGAAATTGTAATTTGGTATGAATTCCTTTACCTAAGGGAATTCAAAATCCTTCCAATATTAGAAGGAATTCAATTCAATTTATTGTAATCTTCGAACGGTTGGCATCATTTTGACCCGAACCGATTCGAACCATGCCATTTCAACGCGAACCGCTTAGATCCGAACCAATTCGGACCGTACCAATTTCGACTGGTACCGTTTCGACCCCAACCGTTCCGTACTATACCAGTTTTGACCGGTACCGTTTAGACCCGAACTGTTTCGTACTGTACCAGTTTTGACCGGTACCGTTTCGGACCATACCATTTTCGACTGATACCATTTCAGAGCAAACCAATTTCGACCAGTACCGTTTTGGACCGAACCGTTTCGGACCAGTTTCGACCGATACCGTTTCGACCTGTACCGTTTCGCCCGTAACGTTTCGGACCGAACAGTTTCGGACCGTACCGGTTTTGACCGGTACCGTTTCGGACCAGTTTCGACCGACACCGTTTTGACCGGTATCGTTTCGACCTGTACGGTTTCGCCCGTAACGTTTCGGACCGTACTAGTTTTCACCGGTACCGTTTCGGACCAGTTTCGACCGATACCGTTTCGACCGGTATCGTTTCGACCTGTACCGTTTCGCCCGTAACGTTTTGGACCGAACTGTTTCTGTCGGTACCGTTTCGGACCAGTTTCGACCGGTATCGTTTCGACCTGTATCGTTTCGCCCGTAACGTTTTGGACCGTACCAGTTTTGACCGGTACCGTTTCGACCGGTATCGTTTCGACCTGTACCATTTCGCCCGTAACGTTTCGGACCGAACCATTTCGGACCGTACCATTTTCGACCGGTACCGTTTCGGACCGGTATCGTTTCGACCTGTACCGTTTCGCCCGTAACGTTTCGGACCGTACCAATTTTGACCGGTACCGTTTCGGACCAATTTCGACCGGTATCGTTACGACCTGTACCGTTTCGGACCACACTGTTTCGGACCGTACCAGTTTCGACCGGTACCGTTTTCGACCCGAACCGGTACGGGTCGAAACGATAGAGGTATCAACAATTCGAGTCAAAACGGTACTGGTCGAAATGGTACGGGCCGGTACGGGTCACAACGATGCGGGTCGTGGGGGCAAAGGTGATAGATTCCAATTTATTAACCAACCAAACACAATAATATAGGATTTGAGAATCCAATTCCAACAATTTCCAATTACTTTTGGAATGTTTGAATTACAAATCCAATTCATTCCAATTACAATTCCTTCACAAATTCCAATTCCAAACAATTCCGTGAACCAAACGCATCCTAACCAATTCGGACCGTACGAGTTTCGACCCGAATCGTTTCGTACTATACTAGTTTCGACCGGTACCGTTTCGTACTGTACCAGTTTCGACCGGTACCGTTTCGACCCGAACCGTTTCGTACTGTACCAGTTTCGACCGCTACCGTTTCGACCCGAACTGTTTCGTATTGTACTAGTATCGACCGGTACCGTTTCGGACCGGACCGTTTCGGACCGTACCAGTTTCGACCGGTACCATTTTTGACCGAACCGTTTCGGACCTTACCGTTTCGACCGGTACCGTTTCGACCCGAACTTTTTCGTACTGGACCAGTTTCGACCGATAGCGTCTTGACTTGTACCGTTTCGCCCGTAACGTTTCGGACCGTACCAGTTTTGACCGGTACCGTTTCGGACCGAACTGTTTCGGACCAGTTTCGACCTGTACCGTTTCGACCGGTATCGTTTCGACCTGTACCGTTTCGCCCGTAACGTTTCGGACCGTACCAGTTTTGACCGGTACCGTTTCAGACCGAACCGCTTCGGACCAGTTTCGACCGATACCATTTCGACCGGTATCGTTTCGACCTGTACCGTTTCGCCCGTAACGTTTCGGACCGAACCATTTCGGACTGTACCAGTTTCGACCGGTACCGTTTCGGACCAGTTTCGACCGGTATCGTTTCGACATGTACCGTTTCGGACCGTACCAGTTTTGACCGGTACGGTTTTGCCTGGTACCGTTTCGCCCAGTATTAGTTTCGACCGGTAATGTTTTCGACCGGTACCGTTTTCGACCCGAACTGGTACGGGTCGAAACAGTGCATGTCGAAACGGTACAGGTCGAAACGATAGAGGTTTCAACAGTTCGGGTCAAAACGGTACCGGTCGAAACGGTACGGGCCGGTACTGGTCGAAACGGTATGGGTCGGTACGGGGCGAAACGGTTCGGGCCGGTACGGGTCACAACGATGCGGGTCGTGGGGGCAAGGATGATAGATTCCAATTTATAACCAACCAAACACAATATAGGATTTGAAAATCCAATTCCAACAATTTCCAATTACTTTTGGAATGTTTGAATTCCAAATCCAATTCATTCCAATTCCAATTCCTTCACAAATTCCAATTCCAAACAATTCCGCGAACCAAACGCACCCTTAATGTTGTAGGTGGTGATTTTCTCGTTTCTTAGTTCTGGTAGATTCAAGTTTAGTTAGAAATCTAAAAAAACAATCCTATGTAATAGTAATGTTTTATATTTTATGTAGTTTTTGTTCATGGCACTTTTTTCAGTTTTATTTAGCGACTTTAAATAAATAAAAAATCTATGGTATTTGTCAATATGTGTATGTATCATGTAATGTTGTTAGTAAGTGAAAACAATAGCAAAAGCTATGAAACCGAAAGGAGTGAACATCATGCTTGTGGAGTTGTGGTGGTCTTTCATCCTGCCTTCGAGAGTACAAATCAGAAAATGCACAATCAGAGGAGCATCTTGTAGCTGAGGTATAATGTGAAACTGTGAATGTATTATTATTTATGTTCCTGCATTATTTATATGTCAAATAATGCGGTTTACAACTAAAGGACATGTATGATAACAAGGTTTTATAAATGGCGCCCCTCCCAAGGTGTGCCCATTGTGGGCAAATGGTGTCGATTTCGGTTGCCATTAAAAAAAGTGGTTTACAGGTTATCTACTTTTAACAGAGAGATCTAAGTGAATCGTATGAGGCACACATGCAACAACTGCAAGATTAACTGTCATCAGTAAAGGAGAAGAAGGTGAGCACAGTGGAGTCAAACATGCTGGAGGCCTTGGATGCAAAGAATGCTGAAATTGAATCACATGTCAGTTCCATAGACGCTTAAAAGGCAGGCAGGCCGCTTTATCTGAAGCAAATTTAGCATCATTGCAGCAGGTTTTTGCACCCAATTAAGAATGCAAGTTTTTGCTACCTTCTAGGATTTCGTTTATGGAATTGTCATAGTTTATGGATATATTGGGCTCTATTTCATATTTTGCTTCTGCATTTCACATGACCTGTTTCACACAAGCTAAACGAGATTCCAAATTTGATTGAAAGCAGATTTTATCTTCTTTTGAAGGCTATTTGTTTTTATAACTAGTAAAAGTAATGCAAATGCTAGCCCCATATTAGCCTGCCTTTATTTGATGTAGATTGAATATATGAGTTTTCCCCCTTTGAAGCATAAATAATTCATAATTCGAATTCTTTCTGCAACCAGTTTTATTTAATAAATAAGTCGTAGAGTTCCTCCTCAACAGACTCTCTAGTGACATACTGAATTTCCAGCAATATTTTGTATTATGATTTTTTGCTTACTTCATTACCCTTGCCTTCTTTTTTGTACGCCTGTATCTGATTAGTTTGATATACCTTACTTGTCATTCCCCACAAAATTAAATCGATGATAACTTTTGCCCGTGTAACTGGACGTAGTCATCATCAAGCGATGCACTAAACCTATTATTTGGGTCTTGCCTTGTCCTGTGTATTTCCAACATTGTTGACTATGTGTTTATACAGGCTTTAGGAGGTGCTTACATCTGCAGAACGAAGAGCAGAAGAAGAACGCGCTGCACACAATGCTACCATACCAAGATGGTTTGGATCTGCTAAACTTTTGTTTCCTTTCATTTTTCGTTATGTTCTTTTCATGTTTTCATTTGGTAGTCTGCAAAGTCATGATTTTACCTGTTTGCTTAATAGGTATTTTTTCATATTTATTTTGCCTATGTGACCCGTTGAGATATAACATAACCCAGATTGACCCATTTATAGGCAACCGGGTCGGTCGATTGAGTATTGCTTACTATGTTGATACAATTATGTATTTTGGTGCTTCGCACTTGTTATGCTGTGTGTGTAATGAACGATTCCTAATGTTTGTCCGGGTGGGTCTTAAGTTTTAACCATGATGTAGAATATATGGACATGGTCGTGTTCACTTTGGTTACCTACTAAAATTACACTACCCAATCAAACACCATTCTCTTTTTGCTCTTTTACAGCCTTCCTCTAGTTGGCTTATTTGCAACCCTGTTGTAAGCGAAAGATTTTAACTAAAACAGGATAATATGATCATACAAGTTACAAAACCAGGTGCGGAAACCCTAGTTCTGAACAAAATGATAAAACTCTAATCAAAACACAATCAAGATCATTTTCAACATCTTTTCATAGATTAACTTTTGTCAAATAAGCTTTTACAACGACTTACACGTTAATCTAGATCAAACATACACTTTCACAAAATGACCTGGAACCTGACCTGAACACATACACAAATGACAACTCTGTTACATTCACAAAAACACAAATACTATATATAGATGCTGCACGTTCGCCCACTAGCACTGGTCGAATGTGGAACTTTTCCACATTCGCCCACTACTATGGTACGAATGTGTCTTCTGATCAGCTCCAGTCTACCTTCGACCATTATCAATCTACCTTCGCCCACTTCTTTCTTCCTTCGCCCATATTAACAGCTCTTAACATATGTTAGTTATCCAATCATTAGTCGCAAAACGCATCTACAAACTCCCCCTCGACTATTGATTGGATTGTTTTCTCTGTTGGTCCATTGTTTTGTTCATCAACTTGATTCTGAGCTGTTTCTTCTGCTCAGTAGTCATTGGAGGCTCAAATGTTCTCTTCACTGGTTTAGACACATTCGCTATCTTCACCGTCTTACCAAGCTTATTCTCCAAATTGCTTCCCGCATTGATATCATAAGCAAAACAAACTCCTACCACTTGAGTATACTTTCTTGCTTTGAGCAGCGTCTTTTGGTTCAAAGTAAATCAGATTGAAGAAAAGCATGATGATGTCTTCAAACGTGCAATTAATCAACCACATAGGATCAAATACATGAACATGCTTGTATTTATCCTTTCCATCTCTCAATACAATCACCGCTTCAGCCTTTCTCCAATCATAATACCAGAAAATAAAATCAGCACTGAAATGTTGTGGCATAGGCATCAAAGGTATCTTTCTCATCACTTCAGGTGCTTTGTAGATCAAAGTAACTCGTTTCATATTGGTTTGAGGATCAATATCCCTATGAACTTTCCTTCGGGGATATTGAGGCTTGAACCTATTCCATCTTGTTCGACTTTCCCAAACCAACTTATCTGCGCACCAACCAACATGCGAACCATTCACTTCTGCACCTGACATTGGGAATCTACATAAATCTCTGACCGCCCAGTACGGTAGAGTAAGCAAATCACAGAATCTATTGAAGTACAAGATTCCTGTTTCCCATTTAGCAGCTATGCACTTCAGCCTGCCTAAGTATGTCCACCCAAGAGCTCTACCTTTGAACTTGGCATTGTGGAATCTATAAAAGTTACCTTGAGCTTCAGGCTTTGGTCGGTTCTCATCCATTTCCCTCAATTTTCTCAAATAACTCTTCAATTCATCAGACTGATTTGAAGGTCCTTGTTTATCAGCACCAAACCTGAACCTTTCTTCGCTGTTGATTTTTGTCTAACCGCCTGTTGCTTTGAGCTTCCCTGATCAATCTTTCCTTTGCCCTTCCCTTTGGCTCCAGGATTGACTACTTGTCTCTTCCTCTTAGTGCTTGCATCAACATACACTAAAGGATCATCATTATCCGAGTCACTATCATCATGTCTCGCTCTGTTCTTGCCAGGATCAGTGTAATCCTGACTAGCCAAAGCTCCAAATAATCTCCTGTGAGGTGGCTTTTCATTGTCTGGCACACCTTTGTATCCTTTCATTCTCACCAAAGTACGAATATTCATGTGATCTTGACCTAGGATCATAGTCGGATCCTTCTTCAACTCTGGATACTTGTGGTCAAAGATCATCATCAGAAATCTCGGATATAGCATGAACTTCTTGTTCTTCATACCTTTCAGCATCTCCAGCATATGATCTAGAATCATACCAGATACGTTAAATGGTTTGTTGAGAGTCAACGCAACCATTAACGAACTCAAACTTCTTCTCATGACGTCATATCCACCACTCACACATCCAAATACGTGGATAATAACATGTGCAAAGTACTTGAACTGCACACTCAGCTTCCCTTTATACATAGATCCATCAGTGATCGGACCTTTGTACTTCATCCGTAAGAAACAAGCTTTCTGCTCAGTCCATGATAACTCTCTGGGATCTTCACTGACTTCAAACTTGATCTGCAGTGCTTCCCGTATATCAGACTCCGTCAAAAACATCTCCATATCTTGAATCTTGCTCTTGATAATCGTCTGATTATCCCAGAAGTCATACTTCGCATTTCGGTAGAAGTCTTCAATAATGTCTTTGTATATGATAGTCGGTGTGGCTAATGCATGTACAATTCTGCTCCTCTTCAAGAACTCTATGATCCTGGTGAATTCTGTATTCTTCTCCACGTCACCAAGATACGCGCAGCAGTTGTGAGATCGCTCGAATGGCCAACTGCTTGGAACAGATGCTTCAGCTTGTTGCACCGGATCTAGAACAACATTCTCTGCTGGAACTTCAACATTTTCAACTGGTGCCTCAACGTTTTCGGATTGATCAGCCATCTGCACATCAAAAACAAAAACAAACGTCAAAATACAAAAACGACAAAAATATCAAACTTTTAAGGCTCAAACCTCTGCACATTCGCCCATTTTTCACTGGTCGAATGTGAGAAATTATGGTCGAATGTGTACTCTGCTGGTCGAATGTGTAATGATTTTGAGTAAAGAATCACATTCGCCCGTTTTATTCTTACATTCGCCCATCCATTTCCACTTTCGCCCGTTTTTGGAACCGAAAGTGAAAACAGATTCACCCCAAAATTTAAAAATTTGCCAAAGTTGTTTTTAACATATCATTTTGATCCAAATGTGTCCTATAATGACCGATCAACACTCGTGTACCATCAATTGTAATAATTATTCAATTTTCATTAGTTTTAAAGTGGAATTAGGGTTTATCAGCTTCAATCGATCAATCAAACATCTAAACATTGTTATTATCCTAATTCCTCATATTATCTCCCCCTAAAACTGATGAAGATTGAATGTGAATCAAAATCAAACATGAAAACAGACTCTAAGACCATTAATTTTGAAACCCTAAGTTCAAAGACAAAAACGATGATTCTGCACTGTATAAGGCTCCAATACCTGTGAAATTAGTGTCAAAAGAATCAGTAAATAGCAGGGAACAGATCGCACAATCAAAAGAAATCAAAGCAACAAGGTCTGGTATCTTAGAAATTTTGAAAAATTTTGTGAATGAAGACTCGAACCTGGAATGGGTTATATATAGAGTCCACGTTCGCCCGTTTTAGATGGTCGAATGTGAGGTGATTCCACATTCGGTTCATCGGGCGGGCGAATGTGGAAATGAAGTGGACGAAAGTGAAGGTTGTGGACGAAAGTGGAACTTGTGTGATGATATTCTACATTCGGGTCTCTAGTTTGGGCGAAAGTGGAGTTCCCAGGGGCGAATGTAGAATTTAAGGCCTAAAAATTTTGAATTTTTTTTGAAGATTTTTGGGAGAATGGTGATGAGGTTTACCCAAAATTGTTGAAGAAATGATGATGATGAAACGATTTATTGTGGGGTAGTCATGAGAATCAACAGTATGATAATTAGATTCAAATGACTATTATGGGCCAGAAAATAGACAGATTTTATTCCGCATGATGAGAACAGTCAACCCAGTTCCTGTGTGTTTGAAGGAACTTGTTCTAAAGAGGTGTTATGAAGAAGGAAATCAAGTTTGAGATTTCAATGTTCTGAAAGTAATGAGGTATCCTAGTAGGAGTCATGTGGCACGTAGGTTCAATGAAAGTTACAAGATCACAGTCCTGAAGATTTCAAGAGCTATTGGTAGATATTGTTGGCCCTGCCGAAAACTTCAGTTTCTGAAGCATTTCAAGTCCTCAATTAGTACTGGTAGTTCCTGATGAAAGCTTCTAATTGCTTGTTCCACTCGTCTACGGCTTGTATTCTGTCGAACAGATGAAGTTACTCAAGAACATGATTGATTTATCATACGAGATCTCAGAGAAACTTGGTGAAGCATCAGTCAAGGGGGAGATTGTTGATGTAACAATGTGTCTGATACTTTAAAACAACTCGGTTTCAGACGGGGAATTTGAGACGAGACAGAAATATACGATAACAACGTCATCACAGATTCGTATTACTACAGAAACGGTTACAGACACTGTCATCAGTAGGATAAACATCTATCTCGAGGCCGGGGGAGGTCGGGCATGACCTCCCCCTTGAGAGCATTCAAAATACAAACTCCAATCACCAAAATGAACAATAACACATGAGATTGCTATTTATAGTACAACACCCAAGAGCCACCTTCGCCCCTTTGGAATGGTCGAATGTGGAGCATTTCCACATTCGCCCATTTGTAATGGTCGAATGTGGAAAACCTCCACATTCGCCCAGTGTATATTAGGTCGAACTTGGCTTTGGTTTTGTCCTATATTATACAAATGCGTCAGATCCATAAAATGCCCTTATGGATCACCACAATCTCATGTAACACTATACAAAGACTCAACCCTAGTCTATTCGACAGTGACGTCCACAGAAAGTGCATCAACACCTGTTAAATGTGATATACACAACTTAATCTTGCTCTTATTAACTATTAATGGGATGGTTACTTGAGTTGCTGTACAATTAAATGGTAATAGTTTTGAGTTGTGCAATAAGTCAGTTGCACTCCTATACTTATATTCTTTGTTTATGCCTGTGATTATAACCATTTTTGCAATGGGTTCCTTGTATTAGAAAACAGCTGATGAAATGACTGCCAAAGCTGTGGGAGCTTAAGCAAAAGGTGGCATTACTTGAGGTAACATAGGAGTCCTTTATGGTTATTTTATTATTATTATTATTATCATTTTTTTTTGTTATTGTTATTGTAGGTGTAAGAGTTTTTAAATTGTATTTTTTATAAGGCTTAAAATTCTTAAAATTAAGTAACCTAAAATGGAGCATATAACAATTTTGGTTACTAGTTAGTGGCTTATCGTCGTTTTCCAGATTCGACTCAAATCGAAGAATTTTGAAACTAGGCTATTATTAAGTGAATTTTTTCTTCTTTTTGTATTACAAATGTTTTACTGTTACATTTATCAAGCAAACATGGAGTTGATAATGAGGAATAGATAACTAACTGAAACAAGGATGATGCAAGTAAGAAACTGGATGAAATCATCATAAAGCAATGCAATAAAATTATTATTTTGTTGACTATGTGATTATTCAGCCTTTAAAAGAGTACAGAAGAACACTTCCTTGTCTTTCTATATGCTCAGTTTTAGTTATTGATGTCGGTAAACATATATAACTATAATTCGTGTTAATGTGAAATGAATCGTTTGCATTAGTTGTCTTTTGTGATTCGGTTTTCATAGAAAGATAGTGTTTCTTCATCCCTAGAGTC
Source organism: Ambrosia trifida (assembly GCA_028751855.1). Classification (NCBI taxonomy): domain Eukaryota; kingdom Viridiplantae; phylum Streptophyta; class Magnoliopsida; order Asterales; family Asteraceae; genus Ambrosia; species Ambrosia trifida. Next base: position 51,577,795 of record CM054125.1, read on the forward strand.
AGTTTGCACAGAACAGAAGTGCCTCAATGAAGAACACCTGGTCAGTGCAGGCTGCGATATGTTGGTGCGGCCAGTGTGTTTTGGTGACAGCTTCTTATGATTATGAGTATATTTTTTTTCTTAATGACTCGATTATTTTACCCAAGCTCTATACATGTCAATACGAGTACTTCCTAATGTGTTGCTTTAAGTAGAGGCAAATTTATTGAGATGAGGTTCGATCACATCTATTGTGTTTACAGTTTATTTTCCAGTTAACCATTTTTCTATTCAAGTTACATTAGCACAACTTAACTACCATGTTTATAGCGTATTTTACAAATAACCTCTAAAAACCATAAACAAATATACATCATCAGTATTACTACAAGCAAACAGAGTTCCAATTAGAGAAGGAGATGAAATATAGGTAATTAGAAGATTAAATGACATTAAATATCACATAAAACTAAAATAAACAATAAAAACAACCCAGCCGATCCGATGGTTAGATCAGTGGGCCGATCCACAAAACTTAGACACCGATCCAAATATACAACAATGGACTTAAAAGGACTAATAGAGGATCGGAGGATCCGATAAAGAGGACTGAACGGATGGACCATAGGACAAAGGACGATGGACTTTTGGACAAAAGCAAGACGACCATTAACCATCGGATCGAATAAAAGCGGCTATTACCCTTCGGTACATAGCCGCAATAAATTAAATAATAATAAAAACTATTCCCTGACGACGGCTACAGTGACATCTTTCACTGTTCACGCCGACCGCATCATTACGCGCCATTAATGCGCAGTCTTCACGAGCCTATAAATGCTCGGTGGTTGCGAGCATTTAACACACATTAATAATCTCCGGAAGTAGTCTCTGCTTCCGAACCGATCAATAAATTAACCCCTAATCAGCTTGCTTCAACATTTTGGCGCCCACCGTGTGGCCGATCAAAAACCACTTTCGGATACTTCGTCCCCACGTTTCATGTCATCATCCGATCCTCCACCAACGGGTGATGTCACCTCGCCCCCGGCGGGCAATGTCACTCCCAATGCAACTCTTATCGTGTCACCGGAGTTGGTCCGATCCAATTTCCTTCAGATACGGCAGCTGATGGATAAGTACGTCTGAGAAGAAAGGGCCAAGGGATTAGCCCTAAGGTTGTCCTTTGATGAGGAGGATGAGCCAGCCGAAGGTAACCGTACGATACCATCGGTAGTGTTTGAAAGATTTCATCGAATCTACAATAGGTGGATAGACAATTTAGGAGAACATGAAAAATGATGACCATGTTGTTGAAGAATCTTGTGCTGAATATGCACACGTTAATGGAAGGTCGTTTACTAAGTTAGAAGTTAGAACTTTGGAAACTTATAGTTAACGCTACTGTTGATTAAATTGAAATATTTAATATTTTTATTTTAATGTTATGTATTTTTATTTTTAATGTTATGTATTTTTGTTTTAATATTATGTAGCTTATTTGTTTTACTTAATTTTATTGAATTTAAATATACAATAAATAAAATAAATGATTGGATAATGATTGAAGGTGTTCTATTCAATTTCCTAATAGTTATTGAAAAAGAGGAACAAAACTCCTTTTGACATGATTCATATGTGGCGGAATGTAACTCATATGGGCTCCATTCAACACCATGTGAATGTTAGGCTACATGTATAGAATGGAGCCTTAGGGGCTCCATTCTGTCGTCTCAGCGTCACATAAATGTCACGTCAAAGGAGGTTTTATTCTATCTTTCCAATAACATTCTAGAAATAGAATAAAGTCTCCTCAATCATTACCCAATCATTTATTTATTATTTATTTTGTATTTAAATTTAACATAAAATACATCAAACAAAAAAAAAATACATAACATTTAAAAAAATTACTTAACATCAATAAATAAAAACATAACATTAAAATATTAAAACCACACATAAATTTTAAAGACCCGACTATTGTTGTTCAAAGTGGTGTCTCATAACTCTCCAAACCACAACGTTTGGATAGTTATCGTTGTGCACGTTATGATACTCAGTACGGGCCGCCTAAATCGCCTCATCCTTGTTTAAACTTCCCTTGATGTTCAACGCACTTCTAAAAAACATGTCAAATATTACACACTTTGTTTGGAGAGCGATATACTTTCATGTTATGTCATCTCTGTTACGATAGTTGTTACCTGTTTGTTAACGTAATCTAGTCACAACCGTGTTTCAAAACTCTACCGAATCATCATGGGCATTTTTCTCGAGTGTGGTAACATAAGTGTTGGCCAAGGCGATTTCCTCTTTTATGGTTCAACGTCGGTTCGTCATTTGAGGTTTAAATACAAAAAATTAATGTTGAATATAAAGTGGATTGGGTTAAATAATGAATGGGGTATGAATGAAGATATACAGGGTTTAATTTTTTTTTTTTTACATATATGACCGTTATTCAAAACGGTAAAAACAATAAATTTGTCCCACATTTCACCTATTATCTTTCGTGGGGAAACAGGGGAGCCATTGATCAAATTTTGGATGAGGGGGACGAGGTGCTACCCTGGTTTTTTTTTCAATTCACTGATTTTAACAAATCATATGCACTGTCATATCATTTCACTGATTTGCTTCACTGAAACAGTTTTTAAAAGCAACACTTCATTTGTTCTTTACCCAATAATTAATTATTTTCACACATATAGTAATAATAATATTAATATTAATAATAATATATCTCTTTCGCACTCTCTCTCTCTCTCTTTCTCCTCTAAAACTCATCTGCACCACTCATTTTTTTATTTGAAGAGAGAATGTCAGTGAACCAGAACGGTAAAAAGAACTTGTATTTGATCCACGGGACACCTACCAACACTGATGATAACACTGTTACTGTGCTGATAGTGTGATAGCCGTGACCTTTTCTGGTGACGGCCTGTCCCCTTAGATTGCATAAACAAAAAGACAAACCACACGACGACGAGTATGAAACACACTTTCTGATTTGTACATTTAGGTTTTTCTGAATTTTATTGGAAAAAAGGTAATAATTAGGAGTTTGACACAATTCTTGCTTTCCAGATTTGATTGGAAAACCTTTTCAGAAAACACTTTGAATTTTCTTCCACTTTTTTTTATGGGCGAAAATAGTTTTATTTTATTTATTATTTTTTTCATAACTTCAATCTTTATTCATAGAAAATCGCGAAAAATTACATCAAGATAGCGGGCAGGCGGGCAACAAGCTGCGCCGCCACCCCTTTCTGGACAGCAAACCCTAGCCTACTAAAAACGAACCCCTGCCCCCCCGGAGTCGTGACACTGCTATGAATAACCCGTTGGACTCTGGTCAGGAAACGGATGGCTTCCGGTGCCAAAGCGCCAAAGGTATCAAATGCCAGGGGTACGAAAACGTGTTGGTTCTCCTCACAGGCTTTAGCATGCTTCTCAACTTTCTTCGCCTCCGCTTTCCGCACCGCTTGCCCTGCTACAAAACCAGTTTTATTTTGAACATAAAACGTAAACTTACAAAGTTAGACACTAAATTTGAACATACATCAAGAATTTTAAAAACATAATCATAATTTCCTCAACAACAACAAAAACAACAACCTTACCCAGTAAATCACACAATTAACAAAGCTAAGAGTATGGTTTAGAAAGGGTGAAATGTTAGCAAACCTTACCCTTATGACCTTATCCTTAGGATAGAGAGACTGCTTCCAGAGAGACCCCGGCTCATAATCATAATTTCGTCGTAATCTTAAATCCATATGAACATGATTGCGTTTATTTCATCTATAAACTTGTATAAGTTCGTTCATTAAAATTTTTTTGGATCCAACCAATGATATTGAATGGTCTAGTGCTTCCTTCACCGAGTTGGAATTCGAGGCCGACAACTTACACCATGATTTAAAATTAATCCCTTATCGAGATCGCATAAGTGCGGGAAACTAATTTTAGTGATCTGCGAACTTGAGCAATACATCACATTTTGCATGGTCTTAACTTTTACTTTTTTTACTTTCACTAAAAAGGTTGTCTCTTACCACTAAGGTACCCTTCATTTAAGTTTGTGACATACTAAATGATATGTGGCTGAAATAATTTTTAGAGACTCAACCTATAATGTCGAGACAAAGTGTAGTTTAAATATAAACTTGAGATAGATAACAATAATTGAATAGTTCATCAATTTAGAAAGAACAGTTATTGTGATTCTATTAAAAATTTAAAACTTGAAGTCTTGTTTTCTACCTCTTTTGAATGATTAAAAATTTAAAACTTTTTTTTTTTGAACGGTGACTTTCTTTAACTGTGTGGCAGAGATCATCACACCTGCTTCTTGGCAGGCCTTAATCACCCACGCGTCCAGACTATGTTGTCTGGAACCGGGTCCACGCTGGTACGGTGGGGACTACGACGTTCGTCCGGAAACCGTACTGCCTCCACACGAGTTTTCTCGCTGGAGTAACAGCCAGATAAAAACCGGGTAAAATATACAGTAAAATTTTGAAATTGATGGTGACATCTCAATGACTAGAATAGTTGATTTGATTGGGAAGAATAAAGGAGCACGGTATTGACTAGTGTTGTGAGATTTTTTGTGGATTCTTATTCTACTTTTTCTTTTCTTCTTGTAAATTAGTTCATTTAAATTTTAAATAACATCAATATTTAGTTAATCATATTTACTTTTATACATAAAACAATTATATAAGTTCATCATATTGGAACACCCCTATTTATTTTTATTTGCACACCCTAACATGACCGACTGATGGCATTAATAACGCGTGAAAGTATCTGCAGCTCTCTATACGTCACGTATAGTCCTACACGCGACGTATAGATGAGTGTGTAAATAATTTTGAGTATGTGTAAATATCATGACCCTTATATAAAGGGTTTACATATAACAAGCTCTAACCAAAAAGTAGTGGTATCAATTTGTAGGGCTGTAAATAAACCAAATGAACACGAACAATGCCTTGTTTGTGTTCATTTGTTAAGAGAAATATCGTGTTCACGAACTGTTAATGAATTGTTTCCGAACAAGATTTTCTGTTCGTGTTTGTTTGTTAAAAATTGAAAGTGTTCATTTTTGTTTGTTAAAGTTAGGTGTTGGACAAAAGTGAACGCAAACAATCACAAATGAACGTAAACGAACACAAACATGTCTTTATGAACTAAAAGAGCACAAACTAACACATTAAATTTTGAAAAGAAAAAAAAACATTTTTTTTTATCACAAACAATATCCGCCCAAAATATATTAATTATACAATTATCCAAACATCCTTGACACAATCTTGATCACGTAATTACCATAAACTAATGACTAGTACAAACACAAAATTATCATATTAAACTTGAAACCCCCATTTAATCCACCCAAACCAATAGTTAATCAAAACATCAATAACGGCTAAAACCCTAGTTGCTCCGAATATGTCGGGGAGTCGGCAAACGAAGGTAGACGAATGGTATGACGTACCGGTATGTAAAGGATGAAGGGATTCACAATCTGAGGCGGCAAACAACATAGTAACAACTAAATTCTTTGTTTCCAACTTACCACCAAGATGTTCATCCGATGATTTGAAGAAGGTCTTTAAAAGGTATGGGGATTACGAGGGGTCATATATTGCAAGGAAAGTTGATCGATGGGGGGAAAAGATTCGATTTTTTAACGTTTTTGAATGTGAGGGATGTGAGGAGGATGGAAGAGGAGATGGGTGATGTGTGCTTGGGTTCGTATAAGTTATTTATTACTCTTGCCAAATTTGTTGATGGTCAGAAAGCACAAAGATCCAATCAGGATGTTACTGTTAACGGTAAAGAGAAGAATTCCGATTCCCATGCAAACCCTAACATAGGGGGAGTATGTGACGGAGTTAATCAGGAGGGTCGCAGTAGTGTTCCGACAGGGGGGATGGGTGGGAAGTCCTTTTTAGACACTATTTTGAATAGACATATGAAGGTAGATGTTATTAATGTTGAAGATAACAAGGAAGGTTTTTCTATTTGGACTGGACATGCTTTGGTGGGAAATGTGGTAGATTTTAAAACTCTCACTAGGCTTAAGGTTATGTTGAAAGCTAAAGGTCGGGGTAGGGTTGATATTAAGTAATTGGGTGGCTTTAGTATGTTGCTGACGTTTAATGAGGTTGATGATTGTGAGTGGTTCATGAAGGACGAGGTTTTGTTGAAGAGTTTGTTTCAGTCTTTACAGAGATGGAATGGGAATCAGTTTGTTGGGGATGAGAGGATTGCTTGGTTACAAGTGCATGGGGTGCCGGTTCAGTTGGCATTGGATCAAGTGTTCGGAGTGATTGGAAGTCGGTATGGTACGGTGGTTCAACCACCCAATTTGACGACCGAGGATTGTAATTTCTCGTATGCTTACGTAGGTGTTTTGAGTAAGTCACATGCTCGAATTCGTGATCCGGTGGATTTGTCGTGGAAGGGGGTTATGTTTCATGTTTGGGTAGATGAAGATGTTGGGGAGTGGATACCGGATAGTGTTGAGGATTTTGATGATGACAATGAGGCGAATGAAGTTTTTGAGAATGACGGTGGTGATCATGTAGAGTCGGGTACAAATATTGAAGGTGGGGTATCGACGAATACGGTAGCAGAAGACTTGGAAATGGGGGAGATTAAAGGTGATGAGGCGAACGTTAACAGTATGGATTCGGTGGATGGTACTAATGGGGTTGATAGGATTGAATCCTTGATGTGTTGTAAAACACATGCATTTTTCCTTAGCATTTTAATAGTATTTCGAGTCATTTATTTATTATTTTAGGGAGTTTATAGCATGATTTTGAGTATTTGGTAATTTTATAGGTTGTATATATTTTTAGTATTTTTAGTTATTATTTATGCAATTTTTATTGATTTTAGATGTTCGGCGAAAAAGGACGTGAATTGAAGAAATAATATCAGGAACCGAACACTCGGGCTCGAGCGTTGAAGATAAAAGAAGTTTATTTTAAAGAGCTATGAAGAATTGGGCCAAGAATGATTATTAGTTGAAGAATTAAGCTAATTGGACCAAGAAAAATGAAGCCCAAATGAAGAAAACAAGCCAAACCCAAAGCTGATTAGGCCCATGTTGCTGATTCAGTCCTCGAGCACCATGAGGAGAAGGGCTGATCTCCCCAGGGTGCGTGGGGGACATGTCTGACGGAAATATTGGGTTTTAATTAGATTTTTGGTATTTTTCAAGGGGATAACTCACAACACAAACCCTAATTCGTGGAGGCAACAAGAGGGACGAATTTGAGAGCTCCAAAGGAGGGTTTTGAGTATCTTGAAGAGATCCATTCATCCCGGTTAATGCTCGTACGATTAAGAACAATTCTTGAAGCGAAAATCATGAAGATGCAAGGCTAATCATCTTGCGGTTTCTCCGGGTGAACGATTTGGTTATTTTATCAATTGCTTTATGTTTGATACTCATTACTTGGATTAGATTTTGTGAACACCTTAACGGTTTTTGCGTCTAATTGTATGTTTGACTGATCTAGACAGTTTGGTTGATTAGTATTATTGCATTATGTTATCGTATCTTGGTTTTCTTGTACTAGGATTAATTTAACTTTGCAATTAATGTTATGATAGCTGAATTGGGTTGAACAACTTAAACAAAGTCATGTCTATGTGATTTCCTAGGTAGGGTATTAACATAATTCAGTTGATAATTACCGAATCAGAAACCCGGAGTGACCGTTTTTCCATATTATTGTCTTTTATAATACTCTATTATCACTTCGTTTGCAGCACTGCAGCACTTTTACATTCAACTTCGTAAAAATTAGTTTAGTTAATCTTAAGTTAATTAGAAATTAGTAAATTAGCACTTTCCACAAACTCCCTGAGGTTCGACAACCCTACTTCCTATACTGCAGTCAGTTGTAGCTAAGGAGTAGTTTTTATTTAGTTTTTGATTAGCACTTCGACACGCGATCAATCCTCGAAATAGGTTGATCAAGACTTGGTGTTTAATGTCCAGAATACATCGGTTCGTAAGAAGTTTAGAAGGAAATCGGGATCAAAGAAGAAAGGCACTTCCAATGGTTCACAAGAACGGCCAAAGAAAAGAGTTAGAGAAGATAATGATATGTTTGGGTTGGACAGGATCATAGGAATTTTTGCGAGTGGTTCGGATAACACGGTGACGGAGGATGCTGATGGTGGGGACTTAATTGGAGGCAATGCTAATAGTTGTGATAGGAGTAAGGATGTTGGCATTAGTCACGATAGTAATGCGTTGGATCAAGTTGATAAAGAAGTTTCGGTCACAGTGGAGTTTGGAAGACAGTTAGGTGTGGAGAATTTGGTGGATTTTTCTCAAAAACTACAAGAAATGGTAAGGGAAGAAGGATTTCAAGAGGGGGGGTAAATGAATGTTTTATCGCTAAACATTTGGGGTATGGTCGTTTCGGGGAAGGTGAATTGGGTAAGGAGGATTCGGATTCAACAAGAGGCGAGTGTGGTGATGCTTCAAGAAACTATGTGCTCGGGTATTACTTCTGATGTGGTCGAGCATTTTTGGGGTAGAGGTTTTCTTCAATATGATTCGGTTGATTCGGTGGGACGCTCCGGTGGGATTTTGACTATGTGGGATTCGAGGATTTTTAATTCAGTGGAGGTGAAGAAGTATGCTAATTGTCTTCTTGTTTCGGGTATAGTTAAAGGAAGCGAGGTGATAAGTAACTACTTAAACATTTATACGCCTCAAAACACGGTGGCTAAACAAAATTTATGGACGGAAGTGGCTCGTATTATAGGGGAGGGGGAGGGGTTTTGGACAGTGACGGGTGATTTCAACTCGGTCAGAAATGGAGACGAAAGACGAAACTCTAAACTTAACATCGCTGCTACAAATGATATCAATAATGTAACACCCCAACCGATGGTGGAAACATCGGGATGTCACGTATTGATGATTGTTCAGTAGCTCATGGTAAATAATAAGTTTCATTAATTAATTAAATGAATTACATACAATTGTTCTAAAAGGAATTTGTACATCAAATGAGAAAACACTAAATATAAATCTTCAAGCATTAACTCTAATCTTCAAGCAAAGCTATAACCTGAAACATGTTAAGTTTCAAAATATTTTGGGTCAACAAAAGTTGGTGAGAATTACATATGTTTGAATATTGTATCATGAGTATAAAAGCTTGTACAATTCTAGTGTCATGGCAAATCTAGTGTCACACCCCGCCTAGGCGGAAACACGAGGTGTAACCATGAAAGGTTTTCAAGCACAAGATATGAGCAAACATTCATATTTATTTATTTATAAAAGTACCACACGTGTTCAATGACAACAAGTTTCACAAGATACAGTTTAAAAACCTTTGCGGGATCAAAAGTTTTAAAGACACGTTGTGTGGTGGTCATGAATGTAAAGCCCAATCATATCCCAAGTTCCATCCATGATTTTAGTTACCTGAAAAACATGCATGAAAACTTTGTCAACAAAATGTTGGCGAGTTCACGGGTTTTTGTAAAATGAAAAGTTTAATGAATTCCTTGAATGACCCATCATTGCTTAGCTAGTAGCAATGATGATAAACCATCATGAGTTCATAACCAAGCCTTGACGAGTGGTGCCTCGCACATTGAATATCAATGCAATGAATCGTCATAAAAGAAATGCGAGCACTCTCATATAACATATACACCGGTTAGAGCGACTAACCGAGAGTGGGGGTGTCAACCCAATAGATCTATTCATGCGTTTCTGGCTATATCCATAGTTAATGGTTATGATAAACTAATATACGAGGGCTTTAGCGAGTACTCTTATACACATCGTCTCATGTACACCGGTCGGCTAGGAATTCATTCTAAAAATGAGTAATGATGCATGCTTTTCCCCAAAGCATAAAACAGTAAAAAGGGGCCGTGAGAACTCACCTCAAGTCCGCGTGTAGTCTAGCAAAAGTGTATGTCCGACAACTAGATATCTCGCCCTATATACATACATGGTACCTCAGATTTATACAAATATGTGATCTTTGGTACTCGTGGTTCACCCGATCCTTAGCGATATGTCAGTTTAGCTTTTCATGGTGACGACGATATATTACTTGGAAATAATATTTTGTAGAAGAAAATATATCTTATTTCCCAACATATTATGATATTTTCCATAAAGTATATGTTCTTTTGAAAAAGAGTTGTTTAGTTCATAAACACATTCATCTTTGCTATACTCAAATATTCATCTTTGCTATACTCAAATATTATCTACACATGTATTCATACTTACTCATGCGTGTACCTATACTTACATCTATACATATGTGTATCTCCGCACACAACCATATATAGGGATGCCTATGGGATGTACACTTGTACATACATACCCATATACATATGCATCTTGGTAGTCCATACACACCTCTATCTATGCTTATGAGTTTGCTTTACACATACACATACATCATATATATACACGCACGCATATGTATGTGTGTATACAATTGGACTTTGTTTTTTCTACCTTAGTAAAGTAACATGATACTTAGCTCCTTATACATCTATACATACACATATACACACGTGCATGTATTCATGTATGTCACGTATACATACATGTGTATGCATATCCACGCACACACATACATTTACGCACATACATATATACATTACCATCTAGGGTGTTGTTTTGTTGTAAATAATTACTAGGAGCTAAGGTGAACCATGTGATGATCAATAAAGTAAAGAAGTAACTAGGTTAAGGTGTATACCTCCTAGTGGATCCAAGATAGAAGGCAAAATGCTAGCACTTCCTTGGTTGCTCCTAAGCTTGTGTTGTGTGTGTGCGTGTGTGTGTGTTTCGAGTGGGGAGGGAGAGCAAGGGAGAGTTGTGGTGTGGTGAAATGAGCACCCAAGGCCTCCTTATATAGAGGTGGAGATGAGAAGGTGCAAGGAAAGTGATTAATACTTAGGGTAAGTCAACTCTTATGGATTAGGGTGATTAGAGAATCCTTCCTAATATGGTTAGAAATCTCCAAGTGTTCCATATCCTCCTAGCATATCCAAGGTCCAAATCAACCTTTAAGAGTTCACTAATCACTTGATTATGTTGGCAAGATTCCAAGCATGAGTGACACTACATGGAGTCAACTTATGGAACTAATCAACACATGTTACTATAGGGGTTGACTTGGATTAAAAAAAAGGATTAGTGGGCACTTAGGGGGGGCGATGGTTTGGAGGGTTCAAGGAAAGGGAGGTGTCTCCAAATGTGGTAATGATCTTTCATGGTTATTGGTGATTAAGGAATCTTACTATGTTTAACTAATGATCTTGCTTTTGTCTTAAATCTTACTAGCATATCATGGATCTTAATCACATCTTAAGGTTGACTATCCTTGCATGATGATGTTTATCTTAATAAGACTAAAGTTAATGTGATAACTCATGAGGATTCTTAGAGGTCTAAACAAGCATGTGTTGGATTAGAAAAAAAATAATAATATGATAAGGGGGGACGGTTCGGGCCGAACAAAGAAAGGAAAGAGTAAGGAACAAGTGAACTTTAACAAATGGGGTAAACCAACATTCTTGATCTTAGGTGTTTAAGGAATATTACCTTATATAGTTAAACTACCAAATCTTGTATTTAATAGTCTTTGAAAGAATATTAAGACATGACACTACATTGATTGTGTTCCAAGTGTTTAATAAAAAGTAAGTCATTAAACTAAGTGGTGGTGATCATCTTTGGGTAGTAGTTTTCATAAATACTAGTGTTGATCACTTGTTTCACCAAAAATGGTTAAGTTTTCAAATCATAAACGTTACTTTGCTAAAACGTGTGGCATGCTTCTCCCCCGAGAGAAAAGAGTATAAAAGAGGGGCCGTGAACTCACCTTAGAGTGCGTCTTCTGATAATTAGAAATCCAACACGTGTATGATAATCCCAACTAGTGACAACCTATCAATGAGTTTACATAAGTGTGATGACCATTAACCCGAAGGCTATCTAGTCCCCGATTGTCCAGATCTTGACTACGTGTTTTTTAAAAAGTGTGTATAAACGTTAACCGGACATCCCAAACCGACCCGACATCCCATTGGTGACCCATTACATCAATTAGTCATGTACATAAGTTTAACACATAAGTTTCAAGCATAAAACACTTAGTTTGCATCAAAAATCTCATTTTAGTAACCGTAGGGTCGAATGTAGCTCTAAGCGGTCGAATGAGGCTTTAAACGGTCGAATGTGGCTACCTTCGCCCCTTTTCTCTCTCCTTCGCCCAATTGCAATACGTTCGACCATTTAGTAACCAGGTTCGACCTTGGAGTCCCTCCTTCGCACCTTCGATCGGTCGACGGAGGCCAGGTTCGCCCCTGTTGTGCAAATTTTCCTAAAAACGCTTCAAACACATTCAAAACGACCCGAAACATCATCAAACACAGCAGTCAAGCATGGATAACTTATCCCTACAAAACCCTACCGATTTTACACCAAAATCTAGTCGTTTTACAAGTTTCCCAAAATAGTAAATTATGGAGATGTCACATCATCATGCATGCAATCTTTACCCAATTAGGAAACTTTATGAAATCAATCTATAATCAACTTAATATGCTCAGATTATCATGAACAATAAACCCCCAATCCCATCCTCGTCACTATCATCATGAACAAGCCCTAAATCTAACCCAAAATCCCCAAAATGAACATAACATCATCAATAATCAATTATAACCTATCTCAATCATAAAACATCATCAACAACAGTCCTAGATCATTGTTATAACATCTATACAACAATCAATCATCAACAATGCATAACATCACATAAAACACCATTAACACATGTTATTTTGTATGAAAACTCATTGTTTATGAATAGGTTTTGTTTAGAAAGATATTAGGAAGGTTTTTATTCATGAAAACATGTTTGAATCAGATCTGGACTCTTAGGGTTTAATAAAAACGAATTGAAATGCTTTAAAAAATGATTTAGAATGAAGAACACACCTTAGATCTTTGTGTAAAAGATGTTTGTAGGTTAGATTATAGAAAACAAGGGCAAAAACTCCTTCCCCAATGTTTAAAGTTGCTAGAGAGTGTTTAGAGACGTTTAGGGTTTGTGAAATGGTGAAAAATGACAAAGTGTGGTATTTATACTATGTCCTCATTCGCCCCTTTTACCTGGGCGAATGTACTCTCCTTCGACCCTTTCACAGGGTCGAATGAGCCCTGTCCTGGTCGAAAGGAATTCTTTCAATTCCATATCCCAGGTTCGCCCATTTACAAAGGGTCGAACCAAACAAGTTTCCTCCTTCGACCATTCGAAGTGGTCGAACCAGAGTCCATGTTTGTCTAGTTTTCCAGTTTGTCGTGTTTAACGCATTCTAACGCACCCTAACATACGAGCATGCAACCTTAGTCTATGTTTAACATATTTAAGCACGGGTAATTATCTACACATCATTTAAACACATCTATGTATATAATCCACCACACGACCCATAATCTACATATACACTCAATCAGTTTATGTAATTCACCAACAACGGGACTCGTACCGTGTGTATGTGTGTGACTAACCCAATGATCTCCCGAATCATTGGACCCTGGACAATACGGACTTTGTTCCGACTCTACTGACCCCGTCAAGTATGTTTAATAAACGTTTTTCACTAAGGTAGACTTATGTGTTTATAAAATGTTGACCCAAACGTGCCGGGTGTCACACCGATTGTCCAGATCTTGACTACGTGTGTTAAAAAGTGCGTTTAAACGTTAACCGGACATACCAGACAGACCCGACATCCCGTTGATGACCCATTACATCAATTAGTCATGCACATAAGGTTAACACATAAGTTTCAAGCATAAAGCACTTAGTTTGCATCAAAAATCGCATATACGAAGTCGTAAGGTCGAATCGGGAGTTTCCTATGTTTGGTTCGCCCCCAAGGGCTTCTGGTTCGACCCATGGACCCTTGGTTCGACCCTCATGATGTTCATTCATCCTATTCACAAGTTCATTTGACCTAACACATGTTTATTTGACCCTAACATATGTTTATTCGACCTTAACGTATGTTAATTCGACCCTAAGACGTGTTAATTTGCCCCCGGGCACCCAGATTCGACCCCAGGCACCCACATTCGACCCTATGGAGCTACATTCGACCCCTAGGAGCCACGGTTGACCCCCAGAAGCCACGTTCGACCCATTTGAGCCACATTCGACCCCTAGAAGCCACGTTCGACCCCTAGAAGCCACGTTCGACCCATTTTGAGCCACATTCGACCTATTTGAGCCACATCGACCCCACGAAGGGTCTAATGAGTTCCACGTTCGACCCTTTGCTGCAGAACTTTATAAAACGCACCAAAACGCATCTAAACGGTCCGAAAACATCACGAAATATCACCAATCACAGCAGTCAACTATCATTAACATATTCCTACAAAACCCTACCAATTTTATCCCAAAATCCGCCCGTTTTACAAGTTACCCAAAATGGCAAATTATGGAGATGTCACATCAAACGCATGCAATCTTTACCAAATTAGGAAACTTTCTGAAATCAATCAATAATCAACTTAATACACTCAGATTATTATGAATGAGAAACCCCCAATCCTATCCTTATCACTATCATCATGAACAAGCCCTAGATCTAACCCAAAATCCCCAAAATGAACAAAACATCATCAATAATCAATTGTAACCTACCTCAATCATAAATCATCATCAATAACAGTCCTAGATCATTGTTATAACATCTATACAGCAATAAATCATCAAACAATGCATGACACCACATAAAACACCATTAACATATCTTAATTTGTATGAAAACTCATTGTTTATGAATAGGTTTTGTTTAGAAAGATGTTAGGAAGGTTTTTATCCATGAAAACATGTTTGAATCAGATCTGGACTCTTGGGGTTTAATGAAAACGAATCAAAATGCTTTAAAAAGGATTTAGGATGCAGAACACACCTTAGATCTTTGTTTAGAAGATGTTTGTAGGTTAGGTTATGGAAAACAAGGGCAAAAACTCCTTCCCCAATGATTAAAGTTGCTAGAGAGTGTTTGGAGGCGTTTAGGGTTTGTGAAATAGTGAAAAATGACAAAGTGTGGTATTTATACCCAGTCCACATTCGCCCCTTGCAAAAGGTCGAATGTACCCACATTCGTCCCTTATTCAAGGTCGAATGTGTCTATGCTGGTCGAATGAACTTATGTGGTTTTCTCATCCCAGGTTCGCCCCTACATTGTGTGTCGAACCAAGATCTTTTCCCAGGTTCACCCCACGCGATGGGTCGAACCTGGACCTATGTTTTCTAGTTTTTCCAATTTGTCGTGTTTAACGCATTTTAACGCATCCTAACACATGAACATGTAATCCTAATCTATGTTTAACATATATAAGCATGGATAATCATCTAAACATCGTTTAAACACGTATTTGCATATAATCCACCACATAAGAATAAACCTACGCGTAACACTTAATATAGTTTATGTAATTCACCAACAACGGGACTCGTAACGTGTGTGTGTGTGTGATTAACCCAATGATCCTCCAAATCATTGAACCCTGGACAGTACGGACTGTGTTCCGACTCGACTGACCCCATCAAGTATGTTTAATAAACGTTTTTCGCTAAGGTAGACTTATGTGTTTATGAATTGTTGACTTAAACATGTCGGGTGTCACATCATCCCCCTGTTGAAAGAATTTTCATCCCGAAGTCGAAGAGAACGAAGCGATAAAAAGAAAAATTTTTCCCGGTCGTCACATCATCCCCCTGTTAAAAGGAATCTCGCCCCGAGATTCACTTTTCGACAGTAATGAGTGTCGACCTAACCCAAGTAACGTTTCCCAGAACGCAAATGAAATGATAACCACGAACGAATAAAGATAACAACCGATACTCTATGCCGGGGAACCGCCCTCCCCAAAGTGAATACAAAACAATGAATCCTCCTGATCGAAGGCCTACTAGAGACTACTGTGATCGGTATAAATGACACACCGGTACCGTCCAAGTAGCATCTCCAAAGGACCCACATCAGACCTATGAATGCAAAACGATGACCAAATACCAAACTGAATGCACACAATGAATACGAATCGCCAAACAATGTGAATGAGAATGAATACAAGCATAAAGAGAATCAAGAAAAGAATACTCACCAGTAACAGTATCAGGATCCTCCTGGTTCTCCCTTGCACCAATGACGTAAACACGAGCCGGAGCAGTTTGACCGCCACCCTCGCCTTGTTTCAGCTTAGGACAATCCCGCTTAAAGTGTCCAGTATCCCCACAGTGATAACATCCCTGCCTCTCCTGAGGAGCAGTAGCAGTGGTAGTAGCAGTAGTGGCCTGTGCCGGTTGTAGCTGAAGAGTAGTCCTACAGTCCTTAGCATGATGACCAAAACGCTAGCACCTACGACAGCGAGACTTCTCACAATCACCTGTATGATGAAACCCACACTCACCACACTTTGGGATTTTCCCAGTATAACCCCCAGACCTCTGCTCGGATGACACTCCCACAACATCCTGTTTCTTCGCTTGTGGCTGGTACGACCCAGCGCTCTTTCTAGCTCTCTCCCACTTCCTCTTGTTGTCCGCAGGGGCTTTCACAGCAGCACCCCTCGGAGGTAGAACGCCCTCAGCAACCATCATGTTGGTCAGCTTGTGAGCTGCCCGAACAGTGGCCAACATAGTAGTGTGATCAGCGGCAGCAACAAGCCCAGCAATCTCCGGAACCAACCCAGCAACGCAGTGCTCAATCCTCCGGTACTCTTGTGTAGCCAAACCGGGGCACATCACGGCCAACTCATTGTGCCTAGCAGTAAACTCCTCGATCTCCGACCCGACCATCTTCAGATTCCAAAACTCGTGCTCCAACTTCATGATCTCATCCCTCGGGCAATACTCCGCTCGTAACATCAGAATAAACTCGGACCACGACATAGCATTGGCCTCACCCAGGCCAAGGTTCGCAGTGGTAGAGTTCCACCAAGTCAAAGCGTGTCCCTCAAGAGTAGCAGAAGCATACTTGACGCGATCAGTGTCAGGACAGTTACACATAGCAAACACCGATTCGATCTTCTCCAACCACCGAAGTAGTCCCACTGCCCCTTCAGTCCCATTGAAGTAATGGGGCTTACAGTCCATGAACTTCTTGTAGGTGCACCCAGACTGCACCTGATTAGTATTTCCCAGGGTCTGCAGAGCAGCCTGGAAAGCAGCCAACGCGACGTTCAACTGCTGTTGCAACATGTTCTCCAACTCCGCCTGAGTCATGATGATGTTCCCACCACCTTGTCCACCACCTGTGAGACCCCCGCCGCCACCATGGCGTCCCCCAGTACGTCCACCAGCACGACCAGACATGTTCTGCCAAACATGAGACAAGACACTCAATACCACTAACAGATCAAGCTAAAAGTGACCAAACGAATTCAGAACGTGGTTCCAGCATGGCCATTAGTCCGAACACGAAGTCCACCAAGATTTTCATGCATTTCGATTTATGATTTCGTGTGCACCCGAAATAACAAATCGCTCTACATGGTCCTCTAGGCGTGCTCCTAGCTAGAACTTCCAATCATCTGACACCCACATTCCTAAAAGAAACTGTTATCGCACGAAGATCCCAAAGTGAACAATCACTCAGGGGTGTACTATGACAAGTACTAGTGCAGGATAGTGTGTGTGTGTGTGTAGGCAAGTATGTACATTAGAGCATAGAGGGGAGATATCCAAATCCCGGAAAAATCCAAGAATGTGCCGAAGCCACCCCAATGTATACTACTGCCAAGTATAAGCGATAAGCCTCTTCATCTTCAAACCCGAAGAAGAAGATAGAATAAGTGTAGAAATAGTCGAAAGATAGATGATACGATACTGTGTAATGAGGACACCGACACCCCGATAAGGTTAGTATGTTTACCAAATGACACGACTTGTAACTATGTGTGACCGTCTAACGTGTGTGATACTCGGCTATAGACTAGACTCTACATGCAGTCCTAGTTCACTATAACCATTGGCTCTGATACCAATCTGTCACACCCTCAAATTTCCACGTGCGGGGTTTTACCGCGAGGCGCATGACACACCAGATCCAAGTCAACGGTCACAATAAACGACAACTATATGATATGAAAACATCGTAAACTTCTCATTTAGTTTTCAAAACGTTTCCAACACAACGGAAGCATAATATGTTATTACAACTCAAAAGGAAATTTAAAGTCTGAAATGTTTAACAAAACATGCTTATGATTCCTAGACGCCGTGAGACTCCGTGCGCCTATCGACAGCTGCTACCTTAGCGACCTGAGACAAACATGCTAAAAATGTCAGCAAATAATGCCGGTGAGTTCACAGGTTTTTAATGAATACCGACTCCAAATGTTTTCAATGAATACACGTGGTCAACCCAGACCACATGCATGCAAATCATATGAATACCTGTTACTACTGCGATTGGAAAACCATTACTGGACTCGAATACTGTGAATACTGAATACGTGCCCGAATGAACACTGAATACCGAATACTGCATATTGAATACTGAATACCTAAGAGACAACATGCACCCGTCCGACCTCCAGTCGACGAGTGGGGCCGGTCAAGCCCAAATAGATCTATCTACATTTCCCTCGTTGTGCATCCCCACACATTCATGGTTCTCCCCGGGACTTCCAAAGATCGCATAGTAATATAATGAATACTCCAAAACATAATGAATACTCGAAAACATAATGAATACTCCAAAACCCAATGAATACTCCAAAACCCAACGAATACTCCAAAACCCAAAGAATTCATGAATACCAAAACATAGTTGACACACCTTTTATGAAAACACAGTTGACACACCTTTTATGAAAACATAGTTGACACACGTTTAAAGAATACAACATGTTTTCTCCCCTGAAAATGTAAAACCAGTAAAGAGTGGGGCCGTGAAACTCACCTTAGAGTGCGTCTTCTGATAATTAGAAATCCAACACGTGTATGATAATCCCAACTAATGACAACCTATCAATGAGTTTACATAAGTGTGATGACTACTAACCCGAAGGCTAACTAGTCCCCGATTGTCCAGATCTTGACTACGTGTGTTAAAAAGTGCGTTTAAACGTTAACCGGACATACCAGATAGACCCGACATCCTGTTGGTGACCCATTACATCAATTAGTCATGCAAATAAGGTTAACACATAATTTTCAAGCATAAAGCACTTAGTTTGCATCAAAAATCGCATATACGAAGTCGTAAGGTCGAATCGGGAGTTTCCTATGTTTGGTTCGCCCCCAAGGGCTTCTGGTTTGACCCATGGACCCTTGGTTCGACCCTCATGATGTTTATTCATCCTATTCACAAGTTCATTTGACCTAACACATGTTTATTTGACCCTAACATATGTTTATTCGACCTTAACGTATTTAAATTTGACCCTAACACATTTTAATTCGCCCCCAGGCACCAAGATTCGACCCCAGGCACCCACATTTGACCCCCGGCACTCACATTCGACCCTATGGTGCTACATTCGACCCCTAGGAGCCACGTTTGACCCCCAGAAGCCACGTTCGACCCATTTGAGCCACAATCGATCCCCAGAAGCCACGTTCGACCCCCCCGAAGCCACGTTCGACCCATTTGAGCCACATTCGACCTATTTGAGCCACATCGACCCCACGAAGGGCCGAATGAGTTCCACGTTCGACCCTTTGCTGCAGAACTTCATAAAACGCAACAAAACGAATCTAAACGGTCCGAAAACATCACGAAACATCACCAATCACAGCAGTCAACTATCATTAACATATTCCTACAAAACCCTACCAATTTTATCCCAAAATTCGTCCGTTTTACAAGTTACCCAAATTGGCAAATTATGAAGACGTCACATCAAACGCATGCAATCTTTACCAAATTAGGAAACTTTCTGAAATCAATCAATAATCAACTTAATACACTCAGATTATTATGAACGAGAAACCCCCAATCCTATCCTTATCACTATCATGATGAATAAGCCCTAGATCTAACCCAAAATCCCCAAAATGAACAAAACATCATCAATAATCAATTGTAACCTACCTCAATCATAAATCATCATCAATAACAGTCCTAGATCATTGTTATAACATCTATACAACAATAAATCATCAAACAATACATGACACCACATAAAACACCATTAACATATGTTAATTTGTATGAAAACTCATTGTTTATGAATAGGTTTTGTTTAGAAAGATGTTAAGAAGGTTTTATCCATGAAAACATGTTTGAATCAGATCTGGACTCTTGGGGTTTAATGAAAACGAATCAAAATGCTTTAAAAAGGATTTAGGATGAAAAACACACCTTAGATCTTTGTTTAGAAGATGTTTGTAGGTTAGGTTATGGAAAACAAGGGCAAAAACTCCTTCCCCAATGATTAAAGTTGCTAGAGAGTGTTTGGAGGCGTTTAGGGTTTGTGAAATGGTGAAAAATGACAAAGTGTGGTATTTATACCCAGTCCACATTCGCCCCTTGCATAAGGTCGAATGTACCCACATTCGCCCCTTATTCAAGGTCGAATGTGTCTATGCTGGTCGAATGAACTTATGTGGTTTTCTTATCCCAGGTTCGCCCCTACATTGTGGGTCGAACCAAGATCTTTTCCCAGGTTCGCCCCCACGCTATGGGTCGAACCTGGACCTATGTTTTCTAGTTTTTCCAGTTTGTCGTGTTTAACGCATTTTAACGCATCCTAACACATGAACATGTAATCCTAATCTATGTTTAACATATATAAGCATGGATAATCATCTAAACATCGTTTAAACACGTATTTGCATATAATCCACCACATAAGAATAAATCTACGCGTAACACTTAATATAGTTTATGTAATTCACCAACAACGGGACTCGTAACATGTGTATGTGTGTGATTAACCCAATGATCCTCCAAATCATTGAACCCTGGACAGTACGGACTGTGTTTCGACTCGACTGACCCGTCAAGTATGTTTAATAAACGTTTTTCGCTAAGGTAGACTTATGTGTTTATGAATTGTTGACCTAGACATGCCGGGTGTCACATAAGAGACGGCTGGCGAATAATATTTCAGGTCTATTGGTGGACGGTGCCTGGGAATCAAAACCGAATATTATTAAAAGAGTGGTTCGTCATTTCTATAGAAATAAGTTCAAAGAAGATACGCTTTTTTGACCGGCTTTGGTTTGTCACGGGTTGAAGAGGTTGTTTCAGGAAGACGCTGACAAGATGATCAGTAGTTTTATGGTTCAGGATGTGAAAGAGGCAGTTTTGAATGCGGTGTTGATAAAGCGCTGGGACCGGATGGTTTTAATTTTCTGTTCATTAAGTTTATTTGGGAGGAATTCGAACAGGATTTTGTTGATATCTTGCAACATTTCCATGAATACGGGACCTTCAGTAAGGGGGTGGGATCTTCATTTATTACCCTTATTCCAAAGAAAGGTGATCCTATGGATCTTGGAGATTTTAGGCCTATTAATTTGATTGGGATTATAAGTAAGGTGGTTTCAAAGATGTTGGCGAATAGGCTTAAGATAATAATCCATAAGATTGTGTCAGAATCTCAGACGGCTTTCTTACCTAGTACGTATATACTTGATGGTCCGTTAATGGTTAATAAGGTTATATCGTGGGCTAGGAAAGGTGGGAAGAAGCTGTTCTTGTTAAAGATTGATTTTAACAAGGCATATGACAATGTGAATTGGGAGTTCTTGATTTCAGTTCTTGTACAAATGGGTTTTCCGTCTAAATGGTGTCAATGAACTAGAGGTGTGTTGGTTTCAGCTAGATCGTCGGTTCTAGTGAATGGGTCTCCCACATTCGAGTTTGAGTGTCAGAAAGGCATTCGACAAGGAGACGCTCTATCTCCTTTTTTGTTTATTTTGGTTATAGAGGCTTTTTCTTGTTTGGTTAACAGAGCCGGTAATGTCGGGGCGTTTGATGGGGTTCATGTGGGTAAGGATGGTTTGGTGTTGTCGCATATGTTATATGCTGATGATGCCATGTTGATGGGGGGATTGATCCGACTACAACTTTTCAAATATGAGAAGGATTCTTCGGATTTTTTTATATATGTTCTGATCTTTGAATTAACTTAAGCAAGTCAGTGTTATATGGAGTGGGTATTTCAAAGGAAGAGGTTAAAAGGGTTGCGGATTCCATTAGATGTAAGGATGGCGAAGTTCCGTTTTTATACTTGGGTATTAAGGTCGGTGCAAATATGAATCGCATGTCAAATTGGGACCCGGTGGTTAATACTTTCAAAAGTAGGTTGTCGAAATGGAAGGCCAACACTTTGTCGATTGGAGGTCGTCTTACTTTGGTTAAATCAGTTTTACATAGCCTTCCAACGTATTAGTTTTCACTTTTTAAGGCGCCGCTTAAAGCGATATACACGTTGGAAGGTTTAATGCGGAGATTTTTATGGGGTGGCTCGGATGATGTTAAAAAAATGTATTGGGTTTCGTGGGATGCTATAACAAAACCGATTACGAAATGAAGATTGGGGCTGAGTAGACTTGAAATAAGCAATAAAGCTTTGTTATTGAAATAGTTGTGGCGATACAAAACTGAAAATCAAGCGTCATGGATGCGGTTCAGTGACGCGATATGTTAGGACAAAGAGGATTGGTGAAACCACTTTTGGAAACCTTAGTCTAATTCACTTCTATCATTTTGGCTAAGTATAGAAGTACTGAAGAGAAGACAAGAAACTGCTGAAGAGAAGATATGAGAAGTGCTGAAGAAGAAACTTCATCAGAAGTTCTGAAGTCCAAACCAGACAAGTTCCCTTCAGAAGTACTGAAGACAAACTACTCATCAGTAGTTTGTCATTCATCAGCACTTAGCATCAGATATTTTCCACCGCCTTTTGTATCAGTAGTTTATTGTTTATTATTACTTTTAGCTGTAATTGTATGTTTCAATGTTGCAACTTGTGCAACTTGTTTCTGATATTTGTATACTTGCTTTATGGGAAGTTACATGTATGTAAACGTCTATAAATAGGAGGCTTCAACCTTCTATTTTAGACATTGATTTTATAGAAAAATCCTTCAAACACTTTCACTGTTCTATTCCATTTCAGTATTTATTGTGAATCTGTCTAAGTATCTAATTCTCATTTACTGCTTAGATTCATAATAAATACTTGTCATTATTAGTTTCAATCATCAAGGGGGAGTAATAACTCCTCTTAAGTATAAAAAGTGTTGCTTTAACTTATACATTCCGCTGTGCTTATAATCTGATATACAAGAGCTTGCTAAACACTTAAGTGTCAAAGATAGCAAGTTCTTACTTAAACAAAGAGCATACTGATCCAACAATTGGTATCAGAGCATTGGTTTATCTGATCACATATCAATCTAACAAATTGAGAATCAGACACAAAGCTCTTATTGATACTCAATAAAAGATCAAAAGTTCACTTTTTATCAACATCCATCACTTAAAAGAGTCATCTGACAAATCAATACTCTTTAAAATGGATCCACATAATACTGGTTCTGCTACTAAACCTGCCATGCTTGTAAGAAATGAATACAACATATGGCAAAAGAGAATGGCACATACCTTGTCACAGACCAACACAGGTTGTTGGAGATCTGTGATATATGGTCCTCACAAACCAGTAAATGTCAATCTTGAAACTAATGTTGAGGTCCCTAAGGACCCAAAAGAATATACAGATGATGATTTCCTAAAACTTGAGCTAGATGCAAAAGCATTCTCTATGTTGGCAATGGCTCTCCCAAATGAGATATACTCTGGCCTTTTACATTGTGAAAGTGCCAAAGAACTCTGGGATTGTCTTAAAGAACAATTTGGAGGAACTGAAGAGGTGATTGCCAACACCAGAGAGATTTTAGCTCAACAATATGAGACATTTGCTCATATTAATGGGGAAACTTTAACTCAACAATTTGAAAGATTCTCCTGATTAATATCTGAGCTAAAGTTAAATGGTCAGACCTATACAACAGTATTTATGCTACATAGATTTTTAAGGTCTTTACCAGACAAATGGGAAACATACTCCATTGTTTTAAGATCCTCACCAGAAATTGATCAAAAGAAGAAATTGAAATCATTTGGTAAAACTGCTGATGACTACCTACCAGGTAGTACATCACTTTTGGGACAAGACTCACCAACTTGTTCCTATGGATCTTATGACAACATTGACATAACAACTGGGATCTCATCAGAAAGATCTTTCCCAGGTTATGACAATGATGACCAAAGTCAAATTGCTGATAATCTATGTTTTATCATGGATGATCTGAAAAACTTTAGCAGTGATGACTTAGAAGAAATGGACATTTTACACCAACTGGCCATGCTAAGCATTAAAACGAACAAGTTTTATAAAAGGTCAGGAAGGAAATTTCCAGGATTGACCAGTAATACAAAAATTGGTTTTGACAAATCTAAACTGAGATGTCACAAGTGTCAGAAGTTGGGACACTTTGCTAGAGAGTGTAGAAACTCTAGCTTTAACCAATCACAATCTGGAAATAACTTTAACCCCAATTATAATAGGAATAATGGAACTCAAGGGAGTGCTCATTTTGTACAGGCACAAGCTCCTCAACAGCAATACATGCCACAAGTACAATATGTTCAAATGCCTGCTCAACAGATGCAGAGCCAACAATCAATCCCTCCCTTTCCAGCTGCTCAACAACCTCCACAGCCTCAACAACCCTCTCAACAAAGTCTTTTCACCTCAGGGTATGTTGACTGGAGCAGTCTTCCTTTTGACACCACAGAGTGCAATCCTGATGCAGACAACAAGATGTTTGACATCAACTGGGGAGAACCAGACAATGGCAGAAAGAACTTTGCCTTAATGGCATTTGAAGGCTGTACTTCAAAATCTGCATTGTCACAGGTATCAAAAGAGTCTTTGACAAAACTTTGCTCAAATTCTTGCAAAGAATATTTTGCTCTCATAAGAGAGACAAATGTGCACTTACAATGAAAAGCCAATGATTTAGAAAGAAAATACACTCAGATGAAGTGTGATTTAGAGAGAAAACTTACTGCTAAAACAAAAGAAGCCTCTAAATTAACTAACTCAGCTATTGAAACCCAAGCACAAATTAAAATGATGATAGAAGATCTTGGAAATGTCAGAAAAGAGCTTGCTGACACCAAGATCAGTTGTGAAAAATGGGTGGATTCTTGTAAGGGGTACCAGCTATTGCTAAACAAACCGAGTGCTTCAAATGTTAAGTTTGGCATAGGGTACCATCATGTTGAAACACCAACAGATTTCTCTCCCAAAACTACTGAAGATGGGAGAAAAATTGTTTCAAATGAAACTTCTGAAGGGAAAGACTGCACATCTTTCCATGAAAACTTTCTAAACAGAAATCCTGGTATTTTCAAAGAAAGTACTTCAGAAGTATTAACAAAATCTGACAACAAGCCATCAGTAGTTTCATCTACATCAGGAGTTGAGACTCTGAAAACTACTGATGAGCAAAATCTTTACACTAATGTTAGAAATTTGCCTTTAGATCAAAAACAAAAGGCAAAAGAGTGTGAAATTTGTGGTCTGTTCAACCACAAAACAGAGTTTTGTAGATACAGAAAAGGAATTCAGTTCAATCATAAAATTAAACAACAGGTTGTGGGAAATCAAATCAGAAATGATTATGAAAGAACCTTTAATCCCAAGAAACAACAACCTGAAAACACCTTTTCTCAGAAAAAGATAAAATCTCAACTAAAATCTTTTTCTCAAAATTCTTTGTCAGTAGTTAGACCTGAATCATCAGCAGTTTCACAAACTGCTGAGATTCAAAAACTAATGAACTTGGTACAACTACTGATGAACAAGGTTGATGGTGGTCCTGAAAAGGATACCACCATGGTTCTTAATGAAAAATCCATTGCCAAAAAGACATGGATTTCTCAACCTGGTCAAGAACAAACTGTAACTGTTCTCAAGAGCAAACCCAAAGCCAAACAGGCTTGGGTTCCTAAATCTAACTAATTTGTTATTGTGTGCAGAGAGTTTCCAGGGGCTTAAACAGCATATGGTATGTTGATAGTGGAGGCTCTATGCACATGACTGGATGCAGATACCTGATAAACAATTTTATCAGCCAAAGAGAATGATCTGTATCCTTTGGGAACAATGCTAAGGGATATGTGCTAGGACATGGCAATGTCTCCTCTGGCAAAATACAGTTTGACAAGGTCAATCTGGTGGAAAACCTTGAATACAACTTGCTGAGTGTGTCACAAATGTGTGATAAAGGATATTCTTCCTTTTTCACAAAGACAGCATGCAAGATCATCTCACCAGAAGGCCAGAAGTTGATAGAGAAGATCATTGAAGATCATACTTTGCTGATTGCCAAAAGATGTGGCAATGTCTATGCAGTGGACATTGAGAAAGACAAAGTATTGAACAACACTGCCTGTTTCTTCTCAAGGGCATCAACTTCAGAAACTGATCTCTGGCACAGGAGACTTGGCCATGTGAACTTTAAAACCATAAATAAAGTCACAAAAATGGGCTTGGTCAGAGGTTTACCTTTGAAAGTATACCAGTGTCAAGAACACTGTGTATCCTGTTTAAAGGGAAAACAGCATAAGTCCTCCTATAAGTCTATTGAAGAATCAAAAACAACTGCATGTCTTCAACTACTCCATATGGACTTATTTGGACCTGTCAATATTATGAGCCTTGGTAAGAAGAAGTACTGCTTAGTCATCATTGATGACTACTCAAGATTCACATGGCTATTCTTCTTATTCTCCAAGGATGAGGCTGCTGAAATCATCAAGTTCTTCATTCTACAAGTGGAGAAACAATATTCTCTACCTGTCAAAACCATTAGAAGTGATAATGGGACAAAGTTCAGGAACAAAACTCTGGATGAATTCTGTTTGTCTAAAGGGATTATTAGACAATACAGTGTTCCCAAAACTCCTGAACAAAATGGTGTAGTAGAAAGGAAGAACAGAACCCTAATAGAGGGAGCAAGAACAATGTTAGCTGATTCTGGACTACCCTTGTACTTTTGGGCAGAAGCAGTTAACACATCATGTTATGTTCAGAATAGAGTTCTTGTGGTCAAGAGACATTCCAAGACTGCCTATGAAGTTCTTCATGGCATGAAGCCCCTTATCTCCTTTTTCAGGGCTTTTGGGTGTCAATGTTTCATCTTGAACATCAAGGAATCTATTTCAAAGTTTGCTGCCAAAGTTGACTCAGGTTACTTTCTTGGTTACTCTTCAACTAGAAAAGCCTACAAGGTTTTTAATTCTCACACCAAGATAGTAGAAGAAACATTGAATGTCAAGTTCAATGAGTCAAAACACACTCTTATTCCAGCACATCATGCTGAACTTTTTGACCTTGACAACTTCCATTTTGGACCTGAGAAGGCTGTTACTTCATCAAAACCTACTTATTATGGTGACAAAAGGTTTGATGATGAGGATCCCACACCATGGACTCCTCAAACAGTTATCAAGTCAACTTCAAAATCATCAGAAGTTCCCCAAACTTCTGATCAAACAAGTACTGAGGAACAAACTCAAACTTCTGGTTCAGTGGATCCAACTACTGAAGATCAAGGAACATCTGAACCAGATATTATAGACCTTAGTAGTTTGTTTGAAGAACATGAGCCACCTACACCTGTTAGTGGTTTACAACAACTGATTGAACACAGAGATCATCCACTTGATCAAATCATGGGTGATATAGCTTCAGGTGTTCTTACCAGAAACCAGCTCTCCAACTTTTGCCTATTTTCAGCCTTTATCTCACAGTTGGAACCAAAGAAGTACCAGGAAGCCCTCAAAGACAATAATTGGGTGCAAGCTATGCAAGATGAACTGCTTCAGTTCAACAAGCAACAGGTCTGGGAAATCTGTCCCTTACCCCCAAACAAGCAACCAATTGGCACAAGATGGGTTTTCAGGAACAAGCAAGATGAAGCTGGTATGATAATCAAGAACAAGGCAAGACTGGTAGTTCAAGGGTACTCTCAAGAAGAGGGAATTGACTATGATGAAACCTTTGCTCCCGTTGCAAGGCTTGAGGCCATCAGGTTATTTCTGGCCTATGCCATTTCCAACAAAATTAAGGTTTATCAAATGGATGTAAAAAGTGCATTTTTGTATGGAAAGATAAAAGAGGAGGTGTATGTCTGTCAGCCACCTGGGTTTGAGGATCCTTCTCATCCTGAGTGGGTGTACAGACTGGACAAAGCTCTTTATGGGCTCAAACAGGCTCCAAGAGCCTGGTATGATACACTCTCCACCTTTTTACTCAAAAATAACTTTACAAGAGGTGCCATTGATAAAACTCTTTTCATTAAACATGTTGGAAATCATGTCCTACTTGTTCAAATTTATGTTGATGATATCATTTTTGGTTCAACAAACACAAAACTGTGTGATGATTTTAAGAAACTCATGCAATCAAAATTTGAGATGAGTACCATGGGAGAACTGCAGTACTTTCTAGGACTGCAGATCAAGCAACAAACAAATGGAACTTTTATACATCAATCAAAATATGTTAAAGAATTATTAAACAAATTTTCTTTAAAAGACTGTAAATCATGTTCCACTCCCATGACACCAATCACACAAGTTGAACCTGATGATCAAGGAAAACAGGTTGATCAAACGATGTACAGATGCATGATAGGTTCCCTTTTATATCTAACTGCTTCTAGACCAGATATTATGTTTTCAACATGTGTCTGTGCTAGATATCAATCAACACCAAGGGAATCACACCTTATAGCAGTCAAAAGAATTTTCAGATATCTGAAAGGAACTCCAACACTTGGAATTTGGTATCCTGCTTCAAGCAATACCAAGTTATCAGCTTTTTCAGATGACAAGAAAGTCAACATCTGGTGGTTGTCAATTCTTGGGTAACTGTCTAGTGTCATGGCAATCAAAGAAGCAAACATCTGTTGCAACTTCAACTGCTGAAGCTGAATACATTGCAGCTGCAAGTTGTACATCACAGATACAATGGCTCCAATATCAACTTCTTGATTATGGAATCAAAGAAACCAAGACACTAGTAGACAGCAAATCTGCCATTAGCATCATTCAAAATCCGGTACAGTTCTCAAAAACCAAACATATTGAGATCAGGTACCATTTCATAAGAGATTGCTATGAAAAAGGCAAGATTGAGGTGAAGCATGTAGCAACAGCTAATCAAATAGCTGACATCTTCACAAAACCCCTTGACACATCAACATTTCAGAAGTTAGTATCCATGCTTGGGATGCTAAATTTGTAAGTGTTTATTTTATTAATCTGCACATATTTTTCATTTTTCACTTACAAAAAGACAAAAAGTCTGAAACAAAACTTCTGAAAAGAGAGAAACTACTGATGAACAAAAACATCAGTATGGGGATAATTTCTGAAAAGTGTATAACTTCTGATAAAATAACCTTCAGAAGTTATGAATAAAAGTATTTATAAAACATTTCTCATCAGCTGTTAAAACTACTGAAGAGGAAATGGGAACTACTGATGAAGATAATCCTTCATCAGCAGTTTAGTCAAAAGGGCAAATCTGACTTTTCCCATCATCAGAAGTTTTGACCTAGTCGGTTTAAAACTTCTGATAAAGAGATTTTTAACCTAGGCGTTTAAAACTTCTAATAAAGAAGATCCAAGCGGTTAAAAACCTCTGATAAATATCTTTTTTCAACACTTATCCTTTCAAACTCAAAAAATCCCTCCTTCTCTCTCAAAAAGCTCTCAAACCTAAACCTGCAAATCAACTGTTCGATCAACAAAAACCCAAACCACATGGCTGTCACACCCTCAAAATCCACTTGCGGAGTTTTACCGCGAGGCGCATGACAAACCAGGATCCAAACCAACGATCACAATAAACAAGTCTAAATGAATATAATGCAATTTCAAAACGTAGTTTAAAATCCCCGTTTACAGCGGAAGCTTATTCAAAACAGTATCTCAAAAGTAAACCAAATGTTCAACATATGAAAACCATGCGACTCTAACTAGACGCCGTGCAGACGCGTGCGCCCTAGTCCAGTAGTGCTACCTTAGCGACCTGAGAAAACATGTAAAAGTTTGCGTCAGCACAAAAATGCTGGTGAGTTTACAGGTTTTGTAATCCAAGTACCAAGTCCACCTGTCCATACTATAACAAATCGAAAACCAGTGTACGCTAGCTAGGCGTATGTTTTGTTACTACCACGATTGGAAAACCATTACTAACTCGCAAACCAAAAGTATGCCCGATGTAGTAACCCTGTTGTTCCTGTTGTTCCTGTTTGAGACAATATGCACCCGCCGACCCTCCAAGTCGACGAGCGGGGTTGGTCACTCCGAATAGCGCTATTCACATTTCCCCGTTGTGCAAACCCGCACATTCATGGTTCCCCCCGGGACTTCCAAAGATCGTGTAGTACACAATAGAAACCCATAGTATGACAGTAGTTACCGAATAATCGTTTTAACACATGTTTTCTCCCCCGAAAGTATGAAACCAGTTTAAAAGAGGGGCCGTAAACTCACCTTAAGTTGCGTTACTTCTTAACACGAGTAAACTCAGCTGCTATGCTAGTCCCGTAAAGCGGCGACCTAACATATGACAGTTACAAGTACTTAGACTAATAACCCGCAGGTTAGTTAGTCCCTAGATGTCCAGACCATAACCAAGTTCGTTTGAAAACACCGTGACTGTTTAATTGACCCAAAGTACAAGACTCGACATCCCATTGGTGACCCGAGACTTCCCGTGTTATGTTTACGCTCTAAATAATGCAATCATGCAATCACACTTAACATACGTTAACGCAAAACAAGTTATAGCACATAGCTCACGTATCACCGAATTACATCCAAACATATGTTACCAAGTTATTAGATATGTTACGGGGTTCCTAGCATGTTCCTACATGTCAAATCGGGTCTCGGAATGCTAATTTATACTTACAGCAGCAGTACACGCGATTAGGAAAAGTTAACTAGCATTTAGGTTGGTCAACTGGCATTTAGGAAGGCTAATCGCATGTAACTACTAGCATTTAGGGCTAATTGCATGTAACTACTAGCATTTAGGGCTGATTGCATGTAACTACTAGCATTTAGGGCTATACCACATGTATCTACTAGCAATTAGGGCTAATCGCATGTATCAACTAGCAATTAGGCCCTAATCGCATGAAACATAGGCGATTGGCCTCCTATTCGCCTCTAATATAGGCGATTAGGATTGCTAATCGCCTGTAACCTTGTTGTTCCGGTTTTTTCGCGCGTTTAACGCTCCAAATCAGATCCAGAACGTGTGTAACCACCCAATATCATCCCAACAACTATTCTAAACATGTTTAACCCAAAATCCTTCGTTTAACCTCGTATTATCAGTCCTGCATGCAACCATGTAATCCAAACGCCATTCACATAGCATGAAACACCACATTAACATGCATAACTATAACCCTAATAATCAATTCTCAGATTTTATCATCATAATATCATTAGTATTCTGAATTAACCTAATAACATGGTAATCCTTCATCTTGAATCATAAAAACCCTAGCTTTCTAATCATAAACACACATAACACATGCATACTAGTTAAAATCCGATTAACAACACTTATTAACGATTTTCAGAAAGCTTTTCTGTTTTAGAACAGGTCTGGACTATTAGGGATTAAATAAAAACGTTTATAAGATTGCATGGATGAAAACCAAACCTTAGATTTGTAAAAGAATGATGGATTAAGCTTGAAACCTTGTGTTTTGATCAAAAATCGCGTTCCAGAGGTTGTGTGTGTGTTGGGGCGGGTTATGGGACGACTAGGGTTTGTATAATGAAGTTTAGGAGGTCAAGTATGGTATTTATAGTCGTTTTTAGTCGTCCAGCCCGTAACTAGCGATTATGCAGCTTTTACACGCGATTAGGAAGCCTAATCGCATGTAAGTTCATGCAATTGGGGCCTAATCGCATGAACAGTCATGCAATTGGTCCCCTACTCGCCCCTAAAGGGCCTACTCGCCTCCCTTATAGGCGATTAGGCTTCCCTAATCGCCTATAGGGGCTGATTTCGTGTGTTTTGCGCGTTAAACCCCGTTTTAACATATGTTAACACATATTCACATACCGACAAGTCACATAATGATTGTAAACACATAACACATGTAAATACACATATTCACACTCGTTCACCAATTCCCGGGACTCGAGACTTGTATGTTCCGTATGCCCTGACGATCCTACAAATCGTCACCGTTTGTACACTTGGTTAAGGACCGACATCTAATGAACCTCTAGACCAACATCCAATGATCTTCTAGACTAAACCGATATTTCCCGAACCATAACCCGACTTAACTAACCCAGTTAAGTACAATATACGCGTGACTCACTAAGGTAGACTTTCATCTAGACAACGTTGTTAACCAGAATTTGCCGGGTGTCACATCATCCCCACGTTAAAAGAATTTTCGTCCCGAAAATTGTACAAGTACCAAAAGAACAAAAGAAATAACGAAGGGAACAAACAAAAGATAGAAACCAAAAGAGAGATTTACCCGAGTTGTCACATCATCCCCACGTTAAAAGGAATCTCGCCCCAAGATTCATTCAGCTGCAGAAGAGACATATCTCGACTCGAACGCTTCCTTAGGAAAGAGATGAGGATACTTAGACTTCATCTGATCCTCCCGTTCCCAAGTGTACTCTGGTCCCCGGTTCGAGTTCCACCGAACCTTAACGATGCGAATCTTGCTGTGACGTAGGCTACGAATCTTGTAATCAAGGATCTCCACAGGTTCTTCCACAATCCGAAGACGATCGTCAACCTTGATCTCTTCCAGTGGAACAATGAGAGACTCGTCAGCCAGACACTTCTTCAAGTTGGACACATGGAAGACGTTATGTACGTTACCGAGCTCCGTCGGTAAATCAAGACGATATGCCACCGGTCCAATCCGTTCCAGGATCGTAAATGGGCCGACATACCGCGGATTGAGTTTGCCATGCTTCCCAAAGCGTATGACGCCCTTCCATGGTGAGACTTTTAGAAGTACTTTGTCATTAACTTGGAATTCCAATGGTTTGCGACGCTGATCAGCATAACTCTTTTGCCGATCTCGTGCCGCTGCCAACCGGTTACGAATCTGTACGATCTTTTCCGAAGTTTCGTACACAAGTTCAGGCCCAGTGAGTTGACTCTCACCCACTTCAGCCCAACAAAGAGGAGAACAGCATTTCCGTCCGTACAGTGCCTCGAACGGAGCCGCCTTGATGTTCGTGTGATAACTATTATTGTACGAGAATTCTACTAACGGTAGATGAGCTTCCCAACCCTTGCCAAAATTGATCACACATGCCCGCAACATGTCTTCTAAAGTTTGAATCGTGCGCTCACTCTGACCGTCAGTCTGTGGATGATAAGCCGTACTCATGTCTAGTTGGGTACCCAAAGCCTTGTGCAAAGACTTCCAGAAGTGAGAAGTAAAATGGGAGTCACGATCCGAGATAATAGAAACTGGCACCCCGTGCTTAGAAACAACTTCCTTCAAATAAAGACGAGCCAAGCGATCCATGGTGTCGGTCTCCTTAATAGCAAGAAAATGGGCTGATTTCGTCAACCGGTCGACAATCACCCATATCTTGTCATTCCCGCTTGGTGATTTAGGTAGTTGCGTGACAAAATCCATGGTAATCCGTTCCCATTTCCATTCCGGAATTTCAGGTTGTTGCAAGAGACCCGACGGTTTCTGGTATTCCACCTTGACCTTAGCACAGGTCAAGCATTTGCTCACGTATGAAGCTATATCCGACCTCATGTTTGGCCACCAGTAAAGCACCTTCAGATCTTGGTACATCTTATCCGAACCAGGATGAATAGAATACCGGGACTTATGAGCCTCATCAAGGATAAGCTCCCGTAGTCCCCCGAATAAAGGAACCCATATACGTTCTGCGAAGTAGTGCAGGCCATCAGGTCTTCGCTCGAGGTACTTGTCGGCACCGTGCATAGTTTCAGCTTTAAGGTTTTCCTCCTTCAAAGCTTCTAACTGGGCAGAACGGAGTTGATCAGGTAGAGATGAATGAATGGTGAGTTGCAACGCCCGAACGCGACGAGGTTTAGTCGATTCCTTCCTGCTCAAGGCGTCTGCTACAACATTCGCCTTGCCAGGATGGTACTTAATGGCACAATCATAGTCGTTCAGGAGTTCAATCCAACGACGCTGCCGTATGTTCAAATGTTGTTGGTCGAAAATATGTTGGAGACTCTTGTGATCGGTGTAGATGGTGCATTTGGTATCGTACAAGTAATGTCTCCAAATTTTCAACGCGAATACCACGGCACCCAACTCCAAGTCATGGGTGGTGTAGTTCTTCTCGTGCACCTTGAGTTGACGAGAAGCATACGCGATCACTTTCTCGCGTTGCATCAACACGCAACCAAGGCCATGAATAGAGGCATCACAGTAAACAACGAAATCATCAGGGCCTTCAGGTAAAGACAAAATAGGAGCAGAACACAGTTTAGACTTCAGTTCTTGAAATGCCAACTCTTGTGGTTCACCCCAGTCAAATTTTCTATCCTTCTGAGTGAGAGTGGTCAGGGGTTGAGCGATCTTCGAGAAACCCTGAATGAAACGACGATAGTAGCCCGCAAGGCCTAGGAATTGCCGCACCTCAGTTGGCGTCTTTGGTGCTCCCCAGTCCTTGATCGCTTCGATCTTAGCTGGATCGACATGAATCCCTAGTTCATTAACCACATGTCCTAGGAACTGAACTTCGCGTAACCAAAAGTCACACTTTGAGAACTTGGCGTAAAGTTGTTCCCGTCGCAAGAGTTCCAAAACTAACCGCAGATGTTCCTCATGTTCGGTCTTGTTCTTAGAGTAAATCAGGATGTCATCAATAAACACGATGACGAACTTGTCAAGATATGGTTTGCAAACGCGGTTCATCAAATCCATGAAAACCGCCGGTGCGTTTGTAAGACTGAAAGGCATGACCAAGAATTCGAAATGGCCATAACGTGTACGAAAGGCAGTCTTTGCAACGTCAGCTTCCCTTACCCGCAACTGGTGATAACCGGACCTCAAGTCAATCTTGGAATAGTAACTAGAACCCTGGAGCTGGTCGAATAGATCATCAATACGTGGAAGAGGATAACGGTTCTTGACGGTCAATTTGTTCAGTTCTCTGTAGTCCACACACAATCGGAAACTCCCATCCTTCTTCTTAACAAATAGAATCGGGGCTCCCCAAGGGGAAGAACTTGGTCTGATGAAACCCTTGTCCAAGAGTTCCTGTAACTGACTAGACAATTCCTGCATCTCGGGAGGTGCAAGACGGTAGGGGGCCCGAGCAATAGGAGCAGCCCCTGGTACAAGATCAATACCGAACTCGACTTGACGATGGGGAGGAAGACCAGATAAATCATCGGGAAAAACATCTGGAAACTCGCGTACAACAGGAATATCGTCGATCTTCTTTTCATCACCAGAGGAAACAGATAAAAGTGCCAAAACGACTGGATAACCCTTTCGAAGACACTTAAGGGCTTTCATGCTAGAGATGATATTCAGCGGAACACCACCCTTGATACCGTACACAGAAAGGAATTCTCCATCAGGGAGAGGAATCCGAATAACCTTGTCATAACAGACAATCTCCGCGCGATACAAAGACAACCAATCCATACCTACCACCACGTCGAAACTACCCAAAGGTACCGGCATAAGGTCGATGGGGAACGATAAACCCGACAACTCTAATTGACACTCCCGAAGGACACTAGTAGCTTCAATCTTTTTACCATCAGCCAACTCAATAATATACTTAGTCTCTAATGGTACGGGTACTACATCTAGCAGTCGACTAATCTCCATGGATACAAAACTCTTGTCGGCACCAGAATCAAATAACACACTAACAGAACGATTATTGAGGAGGAACGTACCGGTAACTGTGTCAGGATCCTGTCTAGCCTCAGCGGCTCCAATGACGAAGGCACGTGCATTCCTGCCACCGCCCCCGTTGTTCCCATTTCCGTTGTTTCCACCCTGCTTCAGTTTTGGGCAATCCTTCTTGTAATGCCCAGTCTCACCACAGTTGTAACATCCTTGTCTTCCCGTAGTCCGTTGAGTAGTCGGAGCTGAGTTAGTAGTCGGGGCTTGGGTCGATGGAAGTGTAACCCGACAATCTTTAGCAAAATGCCCAATTCGCTGGCAGCGATGACAACGGTTACTGTCGCAGTTCCCTTGATGATGACGTCCACACTTGTTACATTTAGGCAGTTTCCCCGCATAACCACCCTGCTTGTTACCCGAAGAAGAAGAAGAACCACCATTATCGAACCTCTTATTCTGCTGTGCTGGCCCAGATCCCTTCCCGTCATTTTCCCACTTGCGCTTGTTGTTCTTTGGGGCCTTAACAGTCGAACCCTTCGCAGGCAAAATAACCTCATTCACCTTCAAGTTGGTCATCCTATGAGCCGATCGGACCACCTCTGCGTATGTAGGATGATTTCCCGCAGCCACTAACCCTGCGATTTCCGGTACTAACCCCGAGACATAGTGTTCAATCCTCCTGTACTCTGGCACATGCAGATCAGGACACAGCACTGCCAACTCGTTACGCCTCACAGTATACTTCTCAATTTCAGACCCAGTCATCTTGAGGTTCCACACCTCGTGCTCTAGCTTCTGCACCTCTTCCCTCAGACAGTACTCACGCTTCAGCAGCTGCACAAAATTCTCCCAAGGCATAGCATACGCCTCCCCAAT
Organism: Ambrosia trifida; assembly: GCA_028751855.1. NCBI lineage: Eukaryota > Viridiplantae > Streptophyta > Magnoliopsida > Asterales > Asteraceae > Ambrosia > Ambrosia trifida. The sequence continues at coordinate 51,614,679 of CM054125.1, forward strand.
ACCCATATTCTGGGTGATGTTATTCCACCAAGTCAATGCTACATCTTGGAATAACGCAGCAGCATACTTAACCCGATCTTCTGGGAGACAGTTACACATTAGAAACACTGACTCCACTTTTTCCAACCACCTGAGTAAGCTCACCGCACCCTCAGTGCCAGAGAACTCCTGGGGCTTACAGTCCCGAAACATCTTGTAGGTACACATGGGTGGGGGTGGGTTAACAGGACCACCTGAAATGAAACGCATGAGAAACCACGAAGAATGTATACAAGGTTCACCAATGAGGCAAAGAAAATGGATAAATCAACTTACCACCACCGTTGTGCCCTAACTGGAAGGCAGCTTGGAGCAAATTGTTCAGATCAGCCTGCGATAGGTTAATACCTCCACGACCACCAGCACCACCGCGACCACCACCACGTCCACCATTGCGACCACCTCCACGTCCTCCTCGTACTCCAGACATGATTCTGGCAGAAAGAACGAGAAAATTTAGTTTCGCAGATAAAGATAACCACTAATGTTCACAAGATCAAAGCTAGATCCAATCCAGGACTATCCCTTCAAACCCAGAGCTCACCAGGGCTCCCATGCATTTCGGTTTATGATTTTGTGTGCACCCAAAATGATAAACCGCTCTACATGGTCCTCCAAGTGTTCTCCTAGTTCAAAGTTCGAATCACCGAACATAGACTCTTAACTATACACCGTAATACCACGGTAGTTTATGGCAAGTGTTTCTATTGGAGTATGAAAGGGAGAAGTCCGAGCCTTGGACAAATCTCAAGAGTACATGATTCACTCCAATATATTACACTGCCTAGAAAGCAAGTAACCCGACCTAAGATAGAACGGATGATGTAACGTAGAAAGACCAAATGATTTAGAGACACCCCGACAAGACCATACGTAAACCACCATAATGTTTAGTACCATGTGATCGTCTAGTGTGTGCGACTCGGCTATAGACTAGACTCTACATGCAGTCCTAGTTCACTATAACCTGGCTCTGATACCAATCTGTCACACCCTCAAAATCCACTTGCGGAGTTTTACCGCGAGGCGCATGACAAACCAGGATCCAAACCAACGATCACAATAAACAAGTCTAAATGAATATAATGCAATTTCAAAACGTAGTTTAAAATCCCCGTTTACAGCGGAAGCTTATTCAAAACAGTATCTCAAAAGTAAACCAAATGTTCAACATATGAAAACCATGCGACTCTAACTAGACGCCGTGCAGACGCGTGCGCCCTAGTCCAGTAGTGCTACCTTAGCGACCTGAGAAAACATGTAAAAGTTTGCGTCAGCACAAAAATGCTGGTGAGTTTACAGGTTTTGTAATCCAAGTACCAAGTCCACCTGTCCATACTATAACAAATCGAAAACCAGTGTACGCTAGCTAGGCGTATGTTTTGTTACTACCACGATTGGAAAACCATTACTAACTCGCAAACCAAAAGTATGCCCGATGTAGTAACCCTGTTGTTCCTGTTGTTCCTGTTTGAGACAATATGCACCCGCCGACCCTCCAAGTCGACGAGCGGGGTTGGTCACTCCGAATAGCGCTATTCACATTTCCCCGTTGTGCAAACCCGCACATTCATGGTTCCCCCCGGGACTTCCAAAGATCGTGTAGTACACAATAGAAACCCATAGTATGACAGTAGTTACCGAATAATCGTTTTAACACATGTTTTCTCCCCCGAAAGTATGAAACCAGTTTAAAAGAGGGGCCGTAAACTCACCTTAAGTTGCGTTACTCCTTAACACGAGTAAACTCAGCTGCTATGCTAGTCCCGTAAAGCGGCGACCTAACATATGACAGTTACAAGTACTTAGACTAATAACCCGCAGGTTAGTTAGTCCCTAGATGTCCAGACCATAACCAAGTTCGTTTGAAAACACCGTGACTGTTTAATTGACCCAAAGTACAAGACTCGACATCCCATTGGTGACCCGAGACTTCCCGTGTTATGTTTACGCTCTAAATCATGCAATCATGCAATCACACTTAACATACGTTAACGCACAACAAGTTATAGCACATAGCTCACGTATCACCGAATTACATCCAAACATATGTTACCAAGTTATTAGATATGTTACGGGGTTCCTAGCATGTTCCTACATGTCAAATCGGGTCTCGGAATGCTAATTTATACTTACAGCAGCAGTACACGCGATTAGGAAAAGTCAACTAGCATTTAGGCTGGTCAACTGGCATTTAGGAAGGCTAATCGCATGTAACTACTAGCATTTAGGGCTAATTGCATGTAACTACTAGCATTTAGGGCTGATTGCATGTAACTACTAGCATTTAGGGCTATACCACATGTATCTACTAGCAATTAGGGCTAATCGCATGTATCAACTAGCAATTAGGCCCTAATCGCATGAAACATAGGCGATTGGCCTCCTAATCGCCTCTAATATAGGCGATTAGGATTGCTAATCGCCTGTAACCTTGCTGTTCCGGTTTTTTCGCGCGTTTAACGCTCCAAATCAGATCCAGAACGTGTGTAACCACCCAATATCATCCCAACAACTATTCTAAACATGTTTAACCCAAAATCCTTCGTTTAACCTCGTATTATCAGTCCTGCATGCAACCATGTAATCCAACGCCATACACATAGCATGAAACACCACATTAACATGCATAACTATAACCCTAATAATCAATTCTCAGATTTTATCATCATAATATCATTAGTATTCTGAATTAACCTAATAACATGTTAATCCTTCATCTTGAATCATAAAAACCCTAGCTTTCTAATCATAAACACACATAACACATGCATACTAGTTAAAATCCGATTAACAACACTTATTAACGATTTTCAGAAAGCTTTTCCGTTTTAGAACAGGTCTGGACTATTAGGGATTAAATAAAAACGTTTATAAGATTGCATGGATGAAAACCAAACCTTAGATTTGTAAAAGAATGATGGATTAAGCTTGAAACCTTGTGTTTTGATCAAAAATCGCGTTCCAGAGGTTGTGTGTGTGTTGGGGCGGGTTATGGGACGACTAGGGTTTGTATAATGAAGTTTAGGAGGTCAAGTATGGTATTTATAGTCGTTTTTAGTCGTCCAGCCCGTAACTAGCGATTATGCAGCTTTTACACGCGATTAGGAAGCCTAATCGCATGTAAGTTCATGCAATTGGGGCCTAATCGCATGAACAGTCATGCAATTGGTCCCCTACTCGCCCCTAAAGGGCCACTCGCCTCCCTTATAGGCGATTAGGCCTCCCTAATCACCTATAGGGGCTGATTTCGTGTGTTTTGCGCGTTAAACCCCGTTTTAACATATGTTAACATATGTTAACACATATTCACATACCGACAAGTCACATAATGATTGTAAACACATAACACATGTAAATACACATATTCACACTCGTTCACCAATTCCCGGGACTCGATACTTGTATGTTCCGTATGCCCTGACGATCCTACAAATCGTCACCGTTTGTACACTTGGTTAAGGACCGACATCTAATGAACCTCTAGACCAACATCCAATGATCTTCTAGACTAAACCGATAGTTCCCGAACCATAACCCGACTTAACTAACCCAGTTAAGTACAATATATGCGTGACTCACTAAGGTAGACTTTCATCTAGACAACGTTGTTAACTAGAATTTGCCGGGTGTCACAATGGCTCTCGTTCTAAAACAGGGACACAATCAAAGGGCCTTTCTTGAAAAACAAGAAGGCTGGTCCCAATACGATGAGATCATTGATCTTGTCGTAAAATCCCAATATTTTACTGCTCTCACAATCGACCCACCAATTCATACTGAAACTCTAAATGAGTTCTGGGCTAATGCTGAGACGGTGACGGCTGATGATGAAGTTATCTCCCTCAACTCAAGAATAAAAGGGAAACCACTGACCATCACACCGGCCACACTAGCAACAAGACTGGGCCTAGATGATGTAGCTGCCCCTGATCAAGTTGCTAATTCTGATATTCACTTAACCATGACAGAGTATGGTTATCAAGGTACTCTCTCCCATGCTACTATCTTCAAAAAATATTTTGAACCAAAATACAAGCTTTTGTTTCATTATATTATTATGTGTTTGAGTCCAAAGACAGGGTCTTATGACCAGATGCCCTCTACTTTTCAACCAATATTTCATTCCATAGTGAATGAAACCAAATTCAGGGCATCAAAATTATTTTTTAATGAGTTGGTGTTACATCATAATAATACCAAGAAAAAGTTTTTGTTATACCCAAGGTTCATTCTGCAATGCATAATAGGGGAACTGGGTAATGAGGTGCTTGTGGGAAAAGTTTCAACTTTAAAATCATTAACCTCACAAGCATACTCTAGGCATAACAAACTGGCTACCTGGCCAGAAGATGATCAGGGAGAACAACAACAAGTCCCCCTGAAGCCCACATCTTCCAAACTCACACCACCAAAAGCCAAAAGCCCAAGCCAACAAAAACAAAAACCCACCAACCAAAAAGAAAAGCTGTTCAGGAGGTTGAGATGCCTGAACATGCTCATGAGCAATCTGCTCTTCAAATAGGTGAGACTGAAACACCCTCTCAGTCTCATCCATCTCAAACCCCACCAAGAGCACCCATAACAATCTTATTCAAAAGAAAAAGACTTAGAAAAACTGTTGCAACTTACACTTCTTTTGAAACTGCTGACCAACCTATTTCACCTATTGCCCAAACTTCTGAACCAACCCCTCAAATTTCTGAAACAGAGGCAATAGAGATTGCCAAACTTCTCTCTGGGCTAAAAGAGAAAGTCCCATCTGATAATGTCAGTCCCCTACAACCACAACAAACAGGGGACATAACCACAGCATCAGACATGGATGTGGACATCACTAGCCCTAACCCAAGAGATGAAGGTGGACCAGAGTCTTTAAGCCCAATCTTAGAGACTCTTGGGGCATCTGAGGCTGCTACTACTCAGTTACCACCTAGTGGTGGATTTGAGGATAAAAGTAAAACAGCTAAGACCTCAGATGTGGCAACTACTAATGAAGGCTTAATGCCTGAAGTAGGAAATCCTCAGAACCAAGAACAAGATGTTCATGAGAGAACTGAGTTGGGCTCAGCTCATGATTTATCTGAGACAGTCCTCAATGAGGACAACATCAGGGATTCAGATGATTCCATTAATTTGGATGATGTTTCAAAAACCAAAACTACTGAATTGACGGCACTTTATGAAGGTCCTGTTTCAGGGGTATCCAAGCTCAAGAAGCTAGTCACCCCTGAACAGGTTAAAGTCCACTCAATCCCTAAAACCCCTAGAGTGGCATCCTCTGTACAACATGAGGATCTCCCAAAAACACACCCTTCACATCAAATGCTTACCCAATTCCCTGGGCAAACAAGCATAGACATGAACCAGCTATGCAGCCCAGAGGGTCCCCTGTACCACATGATGAACACTCTCATCAAGAATCACTTCCAAACATACACAGCTAACTTGGAGCTGTCAATCATAAACCAATTTGGAGTGATGTTGGATCAGTTTGCTCTTTGTTTAAGTAAGAACTTGCTATCTTTGACACTTAAGTGTTTAGCAAGTTCTTGTATATCAGATTATAAGCACAGCGGAATGTATAAGTTAAAGCAACACTTTTTATACTTAAGAAGAGTTATTACTCCCCCTAGATGATTGAAACTAATAATGACAAGTATTTATTATGAATCTAAGCAGTAAATGAGAATTAGATACTTAGACAGATTCACAATAAATACTGAAATGGAATAGAACAGTGAAAGTGTTTGAAGGATTTTTCTATTAAAATCAATGTCTAAAATAGAAGGTTGAAGCCTCCTATTTATAGACGTTTACATACATGTATCTTGCCCAAAAAGCAAGTACAGAAACATCAGAAACAAGTTGCACAAGTTGCAACATTGAAACTAACAAATACAGCTAAAAGTAATAGTAAACAATAAACTACTGATACAAAAAGGCGGTGGAAAATATCTGATGCTAAGTGCTGATGAATGACAAACTACTGATGAGTAGTTTGTCTTCAGTACTTCTGAAGTGAACTTGTCTGGTTTGGACTTCAGAACTTCTGATGAAGTTTCTTCTTCAGCACTTCTCATATCTTCTCTTCAGCAGTTTCTTGTCTTCTCTTCAGTACTTCTATACTTAGCCAAAATGACAGAAGTGAATTAGACTAAGGTTTCCAAAAGTGGTTTCACCAATCCTCTTTGTCCTAACAATCTCCCCCTGGATTGATGAAGCCAAAACCTTACTAATTCCTTATGTTTTTCTTCTGTCTTGAACAATCTTCCATATCTCTTTGTACATGGTGTTCTTGAGCTGGTTTAACTGTCCATCAGATAGAGATCCTCTCTGTGGTTCCAGATGTTGAATTGTGAGCAGGTCTTGTGTTGACAGTTTCTTTAGATCACTGATCTTCTTGTAAGCCCTGCTTGAAAGGTCTCTTCTTGTCAACAATACTGAGTTGTTATCAGTAAGTGACCATCTGATGATAGGTACCTTTGACTTGTTAAAGTCAGAGGAATAGGGAACCAGACTTGTCCCTTGGGTTGATGATCCTGAGTGTTGGATGCTTTCTGTTTCAGTTAACCTCAGGTGGGAGTCTCTTCCTTGTTGTTGTTGTCGTTTATCAGGCATCTGAACAGTTGGGAGATGGTGTTCAGTCACTACCTTGGTATGCATCTTTTCTTTGATGGTCTTTTGGATTTGGTAGGCAAAAGTGGAAGGATCCCTGAATTGTGTTAACAGAGGTTTCTCTTCAATGTCAAAATCTGAATGGATTATTGAACTTCCTTCAAGTAGTACCATTTTGAAATCAGTTTTGACATTGTCCTCTGCTTTCTTTCTTTGAGTAGCAGGCCTTCTTGTTGATACACCAGAAGTTCTAACTACTGATCTTGAAGGATCAGCAGTTTGAAACTTCTCTGGATTTGCAGCCTTGGCAGCCTTGTATTTTCTGTAAGTATCCATCAGTCTTTCTTCTTTCCATCTGGATACTGAGGCTTTTGAACCATAGCCCTCTGCTACTAATTCATCTATCATCTGGGCTCTCTTGGCCTTTCCTTCTTTGCTTGTGGCCAGTTTGTCTGCAATGATTTGTGCTCTTCTTGTTAGCTCTTGCATAGAGAGTCCCTTGAGTGTGTAGGCTTTAGTCTTGCTGTTCTTTGTGATGTAAGACATCAGTTGTTGTCTTTTGTCTTGTTCAGCAATCTCATCAAGGCTAGCCTGCCTTTGTAGTTCAGCTTCATAGGCCTGAAGTTTTTCTTCATGGCTTAAGTCTAGATCATCCCTTTCTTCCAGAGTTTTCCAGATCAGATCTTCTCTGGCCTTCTTGTTAGCTGCAACTAAACTCTTCTCTAGTAATTCAGCTGATTGAGAGATAGGAGAAGGGTTTAGTACAGTCATTGTTGTAACTGATGTAGTAGGCCTGATAGGATCAGATGTTGGTTGAATGGGAGCAGTTGTTCTGGAAGGGTCAGCAGTTTGAGGTTTGGAAGTGTTAACCTCTGATGGGTTGACAACTGCTGATGGTTTGTCAACTACTGAAGGATTGTCTTCAGTACTTTCTGATTCTTCATCAGAACTTTTGCCATCAGAAGTTTCTTCATTATGCCTTAGGGATTCTTCAGAGGTTTGGGTCTCATCTTCTTTTTCTGTGGCTTCAATTTCTTCCACTGAGACAACAAACTGTTTAGCCAGTTTTTCTTTCCTGGCTTGATCCTTCTGATCTCTTTCAAGGATGGCCACTCTTGCCCTTATCCTGGCTTGGAATGACTCCTTAGGTTCCCTGATTTTCTCCCCCTTTTTGGATTCATCAAGTTTAAGTTTAGAGGTTGAGGGTTGGGAGAATTGACCTTGAAGATGAGCAATCTGTTTGCTGTTGAATTCTATCTTGTTGGACAGATCATTCATCTTTGTCTTGATCACTCCAAATTGATTTTTGATAGACAGCTCCAAGTTAGCTGTGTATGTTTGGAAGTGATTCTTGATGAGAGTGTTCATCATGTGGTACAGGGGACCCTCTGGGCTGCATAGCTGGTTCAAGTCTATGCTTGTTTGCCCAGGGAATTGGGTAGGCATTTGTTGTGAAGGGTGTGTTTTTGGGAGATCCTCATGTTGTACAGAGGATGCCACTCTAGGGGTTTTAGGGATTGAGTGGACTTTAACCTGTGCAGGGGTGACTAGCTTCTTGAGCTTGGATACCCCTGAAACAGGACCTTCATATAGTGCCGTCAATTCAGTAGTTTTGGTTTTTGAAACATCATCCAAATTAATGGAATCATCTGTATCCCTGATGTTGTCCTCATTGAGGACTGTCTCAGTTAAATCATGAGCTGAGCCCAACTCAGTTCTCTCATGAACCTCTTGTTCTTGGTTCTGAGGATTTCCTACTTCAGGCATTAAGTCTTCATCAGTAGTTGCCACATCCGAGGTCTTAGCTATTTTACTTCTATCCTCAGATCCACCACTGGGTGGTAACTGAGTAGTAGCAGTCTCAGATGCCCCAAGAGTCTCTAAAATTGGGCTTAAAGACTCTGGTCCACCCTCATCTCTTAGGTTAGGGCTAGTGATGTCCACATCCATGTCTGATGTTGTGGTTATGTCCCCTGTTTGTTGTGGTTGTAGGGGACTGACATAATCAGATGGGACTTTCTCTTTTAGCCCAGAGAGAAGTTTGGCAATTTCTATTGCCTCTGGTTCAGAAATTTGAGGGGTTGGTTTAGTAGTTTGGGCAATAGGTGAAATAGGTTGGTCAGCAGTTTCAAAAGAAGAGTGAGTTTCAATAGTTTTTCTAAGTCTTTTTCTTTTGAATAAGATAGTTATGGGTGCTCTTGGTGGGGTTTGAGATGGATGAGACTGAGAGGGTGTTTCAGTCTCACCTATTTGAAGAGCAGACTGCTCATGAGCATGTTCAGGCATCTCAACCTCCTGAATAGCTTTTCTTTTGGGTTGGTGGGTTTTTGTCTTTGTTGGCTTGGGCTGTTTGGCTTTTGGTGGTGTGAGTTTGGAAGATGTGGGCTTCAGGGGGACTTGTTGTTGTTCTCTCTGATCATCTTCTGGCCAGGTAGCCGGTTTGTTATGCCTAGAGTATGCTTGTGAGGTTAATGGATTTAAAGTTGAAACTTTTCCCACAAGCACCTCATTACCCAGTTCCCCTTTTATGCATTGCATAATGAACCTTGGGTACAACAAAAACTTTTTCTTGGTATTATTATGATGTAACACCAACTCATTGAAAAATAGTTTTGATGCCCTGAATTTAGTTTCATTCACAATGGAATGAAATATTGGTTGAAAAGTGGAGGGCATCTGGTCATAAGACCCAGTTTTTGGACTCAAACACATTATAATATAATGAAACAAAAGCTTGTATTTTGGTTCAAAATATTTTTTGAAGATAGTAGCATGGGAGAGAGTACCTTGATAACCACACTCTGTCATGGTTAGGTGAATATCAGTGTTAGCAACATGATCAGGGGCAGTTACATTATCCAGGCCCAGTCTTGTTGCCAGTGTGGCCGGTGTGATGGTCAGTGGTTTCCCTTTTATTCTTGAGTTGAGGGAAATGACTTCATCATCAGCCGTCACCGTCTCAGCATTTGCCCAGAACTCATTTAGAGTTTCAGTATGAATTGGTGGGTTTATTGTGAGAGCAGTAAAATATTGGGATTTTACGACAAGATCAATGATCTCATCGTATTGGGACCAGCCTTCTTGTTTTTCAAGAAAGGCTCTTTGATTGTGTCCCTGTTTTAGAACGAGAGCCATGTGGTTTGGGTTTTGATCGAACAGTTGATTTGCAGGTTTAGGTTATTGAGAGAGTTTTTGAGAGAGAAAGAGGGATATTTTGAGTTTGAAAGGATAAGTGTTGAGAAAAGGTATTTATCAGAGGTTTTTAACCGCTTGGATCTTCTTTATTAGAAGTTTTTAAACCGCCTTGGTTAAAAATCTCTTTATCAGAAGTTTTTAACCGACTAGGTCAAAACTTCTGATGATGGGAAAAGTCAGATTTGCCCTTTTTGACTAAACTGCTGATGAAGGATTATCTTCATCAGTAGTTCCCATTTTCTCTTCAGTAGTTTTAACAGCTGATGAGAAATGTTTTTATAAATACTTTTATTCATAACTTCTGAAGGTTATTTTATCAGAAGTTACACACTTTTCAGAAATTATCCCCATACTGATGTTTTGTTCATCAGTAGTTTCTCTCTTTTTCAGAAGTTTTGTTTCAGACTTTTTGTCTGCTTGTAAGTGAAAAATGAAAAATTGCAGAATAATAAAATAAACACTTACAAATTTAGCATCCCAAGCATGGATACTAACTTCTGAAATGTTGATGTGTCAAGGGGTTTTGTAAAGATGTCAGCTATTTGATTAGCTGTTGCTACATGCTTCACCTCAATCTTGCCTTTTTCATAGCAATCTCTTATAAAATGGTACCTGATCTCAATATGTTTGGTTTTTGAGAATTGTACCGGATTTTGAATGATGCTAATGGCAGATTTGCTGTCTACTAGCAAAGGTGTCTTGGTCTCTTTGATTCCATAATCAAGAAGTTGATATTGGAGCCATTGTATCTGTGATGTACAACTTGCAGCTGCAATGTATTCATCTTCAGCAGTTGAAGTTGCAACAGATGTTTGCTTCTTTGATTGCCATGACACTAGACAGTTACCCAAGAATTAACAACCACCAGATGTTGACTTTCTTGTCATCTTACACCCTGCATAGTCACTATCTGAAAATGCTGATAACTTGGTATTGCTTGAAGCAGGATACCAAATTCCAAGTGTTGGAGTTCCTTTCAGATATCTGAAAATTCTTTTGACTGCAATAAGGTGTGATTCCCTTGGTGCTGATTGATATCTAGCACAGACACATGTTGAAAACATAATATCTGGTCTAGAAGCAGTTAGATATAAAAGGGAACCTATCATGCATCTGTACATCGTTTGATCAACCTGTTTTCCTTGATCATCAGGTTCAACTTGTGTGATTGGTGTCATGGGAGTGGAACATGATTTACAGTCTTTTAAAGAAATTTTGTTTAATAATTCTTTAACATATTTTGATTGATGTATAAAAGTTCCATTTGTTTGTTGCTTGATCTGCAGTCCTAGAAAGTACTGTAATTCTCCCATGGTACTCATCTCAAATTTTGATTGCATGAGTTTCTTAAAATCATCACACAGTTTTGTGTTTGTTGAACCAAAAATGATATCATCAACATAAATTTGAACAAGTAGGACATGATTTCCAACATGTTTAATGAAAAGAGTTTTATCAATGGCACCTCTTGTAAAGTTATTTTTGAGTAAAAAGGTGGAGAGTGTATCATACCAGGCCCTTGGAGCCTGTTTGAGCCCATAGAGAGCTTTGTCCAGTCTGTACACCCACTCAGGATGAGAAGGATCCTCAAACCCAGGTGGCTGACAGACATACACCTCCTCTTTTATCTTTCCATACAAAAATGCACTCTTTACATCCATTTGATAAACTTTAATTTTGTTGGAAATGGCATAGGCCAGAAATAACCTGATGGCCTCAAGCCTTGCAACTGGAGCAAAGGTTTCATCATAGTCAATTCCCTCTTTTTGAGAGTACCCTTGAACTACCAGTCTTGCCTTGTTCTTGATTATCATACCAGCTTCATCTTGTTTGTTCCTGAAAACCCATCTTGTGCCAATTGGTTGCTTGTTTGGAGGTAAGGGACAGATTTCCCAGACCTGTTGCTTGTTGAACTGAAGCAGTTCATCTTGCATAGCTTGCACCCAATTATTGTCTTTGAGGGCTTCCTGGTACTTCTTTGGTTCCAACTGTGAGATAAAGGCTGAAAATAGGCAAAAGTTGGAGAGCTGGTTTCTGGTAAGAACACCTGAAGCTATATCACCCATGATTTGATCAAGTGGATGATCTCTGTGTTCAATCAGTTGTTGTAAACCACTGACAGGTGTAGGTGGCTCATGTTCTTCAAACAAACTACTGAGGTCTATAATATCTGGTTCAGCAGTTTTAGTGTCTTCAGTAGTTGCAGGTGCTGAAGCAGATGTTTGAGTTTGGCCTTCAGTATTTGTTGAATCAGAAGTTTGTGAAACTTCTGATGGTCTTGAAGTTGACTTAATGACTATTTGAGGAGTCCATGGTGTAGGATCCTCATCATCAAACCTTTGATCACCATAATAAGTAGGTTTGGAAGAAGTGACAGTCTTTTCAGGTCCAAAGTGGAAGTTGTCAAGGTCAAAAAGTTCAGCAGGATGTGCTGGAATAAGAGTGTGTTTTGACTCATTGAACTTGACATTCAATGTTTCTTCTACTATCCTGGTGTGAGAATTAAAAACCTTGTAGGCTTTTCTAGTTGAAGAGTAACCAAGAAAGTAACCTGAGTCAACTTTGGCAGCAAACTTTGAAATAGATTCCTTGATGTTCAAGATGAAACATTGACACCCAAAAGCCCTGAAAAAGGAGATAAGGGGCTTCATGCCATGAAGAACTTCATAGGCAGTCTTGGAATGTCTCTTGACCACAATAACTCTATTCTGAACATAACATGATGTGTTAACTGCTTCTGCCCAAAAGTACAAGGGCAGTCCAGAATCAGCTAACATTGTTCTTGCTCCCTTTATTAATGTTCTGTTCTTCCATTCTACTACACCATTTTGTTCAGGAGTTCTGGGAACACTGTATTGTCTAATAATCCCTTTAGACAAACAGAATTCATCCAGAGTTTTGTTCCTGAACTCTGTCCCATTATCACTTCTAATGGTTTTGACAGGTAGAGAATATTGTTTCTCTACTTGTAGAATGAAGAACTTGATGATTTCAGCAGCCTCATCCTTGGAGAATAAGAAGAATACCCATGTGAATCTTGAGTAGTCATCAATGATGACTAAGCAGTACTTCTTCTTACCAAGGCTCATAATCTTGACAGGTCCAAATAAGTCCATATGGAGTAGTTGAAGACATGCAGTTGTTTTTGATTCTTCAATAGACTTATAGGAGGACTTATGCTGTTTTCCCTTTAAACAGGATACACAGTGTTCTTGACACTGGTATACTTTCAAAGGTAGACCTCTGACCAAGCCCATTTTTGTGACTTTATTTATGGTTTTAAAGTTCACATGGCCAAGTCTCCTGTGCCAGAGATCTGTTTCTGAAGTTGATGCCCTTGAGAAGAAACAGGCAGTGTTGTTCAATACTTTGTCTTTCTCAATGTCCACTGCATAGACATTGCCACATCTTTTGGCAATCAGCAAAGTATGATCTTCAATGATCTTCTCTATCAACTTCTGGCCTTCTGGTGAGATGATCTTGCATGCTGTCTTTGTGAAAAAGGAAGAATATCCTTTATCACACATTTGTGACACACTCAGCAAGTTGTATTCAAGGTTTTCCACCAGATTGACCTTGTCAAACTGTATTTTGCCAGAGGAGACATTGCCATGTCCTAGCACATATCCCTTAGCATTGTTCCCAAAGGATACAGATCCTTCTCTTTGGCTGATAAAGTTGTTTATCAGGTATCTGCATCCAGTCATGTGCATAGAGCCTCCACTATCAACATACCATATGCTGTTTAAGCCCTTGGAAACTCTCTGCACATAAAAGCAAATTAGTTAGATTTAGGAACCCAAGCCTGTTTGGCTTTGGGTTTGCTCTTGAGAACAGTTACAGTTTGTTCTAGACCAGGTTGAGAAATCCATGTCTTTTTGGCAATGGATTTTTCATTAAGAGCCATGGTGGTATCCTTTTCAGGACCACCATCAACCTTGGTCATCAGTAGTTGTACCATGTTCATTAGATTTTGTATCTCAGCAGTTTGTGAAACTGCTGATGATTCAGGTCTAACTACTGACAAAGAATTTTGAGAAAAAGATTTTAGTTGAGATTTTATCTTTTTCTGAGAAAAGGTGTTTTCAGGTTGTTGTTTCTTGGGATTAAAGGTTCTTTCATAATCATTTCTGATTTGATTTCCCACAACCTGTTGTTTAATTTTATGATTGAACTGAAATCCTTTTCTGTATCTACAAAACTCTATTTTGTGGTTGAACAGACCACAAATTTCACACTCTTTTGCCTTTTGTTTTTGATCTAAAGGCAAATTTCTGACATTAGTGTAAAGATTTTGCTCATCAGTAGTTTTCAGAGTCTCAACTCCTGATGTAGATGAAACTACTGATGGCTTGTTGTCAGATTTTGTTAATACTTCTGAAGTACTTTCTTTGAAAATACCAGGATTTCTGTTTAGAAAGTTTTCATGGAAAGATGTGCAGTCTTTCCCTTCAGAAGTTTCATTTGAAACAATTTTTCTCCCATCTTCAGTAGTTTTGGGAGAGAAATCTGTTGGTGTTTCAACATGATGGTACCCTATGCCAAACTTAACATTTGAAGCACTCTGTTTGTTTAGCAATAGTTGGTACCCCTTACAAGAATCCACCCATTTTTCACAACTGATCTTGGTGTCAGCAAGCTCTTTTCTGACATTTCCAAGATCTTCTATCATCATTTTAATTTGTGCTTGGGTTTCAATAGCTGAGTTAGTTAATTTAGAGGCTTCTTTTGTTTTAGCAGTAAGTTTTCTCTCTAAATCACACTTCATCTGAGTGTATTTTCTTTCTAAATCATTGGCTTTTCCTTGTAAGTGCACATTTGTCTCTCTTATGAGAGCAAAAGATTCTTTGCAAGAATTTGAGCAAAGTTTTGTCAAAGACTCTTTTGATACCTGTGACAATGCAGATTTTGAAGTACAGCCTTCAAATGCCATTAAGGCAAAGTTCTTTCTGCCATTGTCTGGTTCTCCCCAGTTGATGTCAAACATCTTGTTGTCTGCATCAGGATTGCACTCTGTGGTGTCAAAAGGAAGACTGCTCCAGTCAACATACCCTGAGGTGAAAAGACTTTGTTGAGAGGGTTGTTGAGGCTGTGGAGGTTGTTGAGCAGCTGGAAAGGGAGGGATTGATTGTTGGCTCTGCATCTGTTGAGCAGGCATTTGAACATATTGTACTTGTGGCATGTATTGCTGTTGAGGAGCTTGTGCCTGTACAAAATGAGCACTCCCTTGAGTTCCATTATTCCTATTATAATTGGGGTTAAAGTTATTTCCAGATTGTGATTGGTTAAAGCTAGAGTTTCTACACTCTCTAGCAAAGTGTCCCAACTTCTGACACTTGTGACATCTCAGTTTAGATTTGTCAAAACCAATTTTTGTATTACTGGTCAATCCTGGAAATTTCCTTCCTGACCTTTTATAAAACTTGTTAGTTTTAATGCTTAGCATGGCCAGTTGGTGTAAAATGTCCATTTCTTCTAAGTCATCACTGCTAAAGTTTTTCAAATCATCCATGATAAAACATAGATTATCAGCAGTTTGACTTTGGTCATCATTGTCATACATGGTTCCAGTCGAGGATGGGGGTTGCGCCTATCAATAAAACTTTTACAGGAGTTTGGAAGAATTGCGTTAATTTTTGGAACAAAAGTAAGGTGGGAGGGGTTAACGCTGTCAACATGATTCGTGGGAAGATCGGGAACGGTTTAAGTATACGTTTTTGGTTGGATTGTTGGTTAACTCAAGTGCCGCTACCATATTAGAGTATAATTTTCTATATACTTTAAATTAAAATTTTGATTTTTTTACGAGATTAACAATATCTATAGGTGAACTATAATTGAACCTCAACCGAAATCGAACAATAACATACAAAACCGAACTGAAAATTAACCAAAACCGAGGTAACCTAATATCGGTTTTTTTTGTACCCTAAGTTAACCATCATCATCATCATCATACTCAGTTAATCCCACCTATAGCAAAGCTACGATAGGGTCTGAGAAGGGTAAGATGTAGACAACCTTACCTCTACCCCTAAGAATAGAGAGGCTACTTCCAGTGAGACCCCCGGCTCGATGTGGTTTGGTATCAAGCCTTGGACATAAGGCACACAATACTTAGCAATCGGGACAAACCTAATCGGTGCATGTACCCCCTTTGTCTTTTGGCTATCCATGCCACCACATGATGCATGATTAACCGTCCGTCGTTTTTAATGTTATTTTCACGAAATTAGTAAAATAACGTTAAAACTAGTGCAACTTTACTTTTGCCCCCAAGGGCCGCACATATACATTATATGCGCACACCGTAAGTGGGGCGTTTATATCTTTTATACATCCATTACATGTATTTATACCTTCGTTTCATGTGCTTCTAAGCAAAATTTTAACCAAAAGTTAGTTTTGGTTATTAAGCAAAATTAACTAAACCGAACTAAAAACGACAATCTAACCAAATAGACTGAACCAATTAATCGGTTGGTTAACAAAATCGATAAACCGATAATGTCGATTTTTGTTTCGGTTGAGGCTTATAACCGAACTGAACCTAACCCAACCATTAGAAGTTTTTTGTTCACTACCACATCGTGCGAGCACTCTGTTATGAATATATTAATGGGCCTGACTCAGTTTAACTAATTTGGGTTAACTAAGGGTACATGTCACACCCCGCCTAGGCGGAAACGCGAGGTGCGACTTCGAAAGATTTCCAAGCACAAAGGTCACACGAGCATTGATTAAAATAAAGTGGGAACTTTCATTAAACAACCTTGTTCAACATAAAGTTAATTGTTTAAAAATCACAACCATTGTATGTAAATGTCTAGGATTAAAACAACAACACAACGGTCCAAAAGAAGGTATCCCACAAATGCTCGCACGCGACCACCGCAAGTTCCATTATCCATGTTAATTTCCTGAAAAACATGTATTAAAGGAAACATGGGTCAACATAAAGTTGGTGAGTTCACGTGTTTTCTATATGGTGGACATGTAATCCAAAACCGACTAAATCATTGCCTAGCTAGGGTAATAATCAATATGTGATCTGACATGAGCCCATAACCAAACCTTGACATATTGTACCTCACCCATTGTATACTAAAGACAATGAAATGATGTGAAATACAAGCACTCTTTTGATATCTGTCATCCGGTCAGAGTGACTGACCAAGAGTGGGGGTGTCAACCCAATAGATCTATCCCGGTGTTTCATGGCTAAGTCCATAGCTAATGGTTATGGTTTGATGTATGATACGAGGACTTAATGGATCCTGAACTGTAATGTCTCATGTTCACATAATAGTCATGTCTTGTAACTGAAAACTGTACGCATGTTTTCCCCCCGAAAAAATGTAAAAACTGTAAAAAGGGGTCGTGAATACTCACTTGGTGTCTGGATGCTAGACTAAACTGAATCTAGCATGGTGTGTCTGGTCTGGGATGCCCTAAGTTCATTTAAAGGAAACCTTAAGTCTATGTTTTGTTCTAACTACCATGCAACTGTTCACCCGACTGGGACACCCATGGACTAAAGGCTTCTGTACCACTATCCACATGTGTCACACACTGTATGTGTCAGAAATGCTCGTTTTGTCGTTAATGTGACGATGTTTAGTCTATTTTGGGTAAGACAAATGCATTGACTTACTAAATGTTACTGAGTGTTACTTATGTCTCCATTATCGCATTTCTAAAAAAATAAAGGAAAAGGTTCGGTTTATACCTCACTTGTGTGTAGCCGAAATATCAAAAGAAAAATAAGCTAATTCCCTTTATATAGTGCAAGAGTTTGACCTTGAAGCAAGTGAGGTATAAACCGAACCTTTTCCTTTATTTTTTTAGAAATGCTATATAAAGGGATCCATAAGGGTGACAAGGTAATCCTTCTCAGGTGTTCTATGTTGTGCCTTCCTAGTGCAAGAGTTTGACCTTGAAGCAAGTGTAATTTGTCTTGGGAATGTGCTAGCCGAAATGTTTGGATGATTGTGGGCAATCATGGATGGTCAAAAGCTATGGGAATTGTTGATGGGAAAAGCTTGTTCCATGTTAGTTTTAAGCATGGGTTTAAGTGTCACTAGATAAGTATGGTGACTAGGAAGTGAGAAGGCATGTGTGTATATATATGCGAATGTATATGTGTGTATGTAGTATTTGTCACTTCTTCACCCTATGGTTATGTGTGTATGTGGCCGAGTATATATATATATATATATATATATATATAAGAGTGTGAGTGTGTCCTATATGGTTTAGATAATGTCCAAAACATTGCACACTTCCCTTGTCTTATGAACATGTGGGTCGAAAATATGCATAGGAAAAAGAGCAAGGTATTCTAGGCAAGTCAACTTGTGTAAGTTTGGTTAACTAAGGTGGACTATGATCCCATTTAGGTAAATGTCTTGGATTTGATGGGATTGTGTTAGGAAGTTTTCATGTACATGTGTATGTATAGCCGTATGTATGTATGCATAAATGATAGTGTATTTGCTTGACTCACATACTCATACAAGTCTATATGGATCAAGTTTTGAGGTTACAGGTGGACATATTGTTCCTATATGTACTAGCTTTCAAGAATACACGTTGGTAACCTCTTTGTTCATGAACATTGTTTGATTTTGTCCTTGTCGGGGCAACAATTTGAAAATGTATGTTTAGTTGCATGGATGTCTTACTGTTAGGGTTTTGCATGGAACTCTTATAGTCTAGCATGAAATATTTGACTAACTAAGGCCTTGAACTAACTAATTAATGTGTCTACTGTTGGACTGTATGTCTTGGATTAACCCGTTGGAACCCTGTATAGCCTAACTATGATGACATGTAATGATATGCACACGGTGAACATGTAGCTAAATGTACGGATATGACCTGTGATTTCGACGGGTGTCACAGTACAAAAAGATAACGATAACCAATTTTAAGTTAAATCGGAAGTTTTCAGTTTTCAATAGATTTTGGTTCAGTTTTGCCTTTTTTTGGTTTGGCTTTGGTGAATGATTTAGGGGCTGTTTGGTAGCCTCTTAATAAGGCTCTTAACCATTCAGCGCTGAATGATTCAGCATTCAGCGCGTTTGTTTCAGCTTCTGAATGGAATGGTTAAGTCTGAATCATTAAGATTTGAGATGTTGCTGAACCATTAAGCACTGAACTATTAAGCACTGAACTGGACTGAACCTCAATGAGGCTCTCCTACCAATGTGGGACAAGAAAACTAACCATTAAGAGGTCCGCTTAATGATTCAGCGCTTAACCATTCAGACCTCTTAACCATTCAGGCCTCTTAACCATTCAGCACTTAATCAACCAAACAACCCCTTAGTTATTGCTCACTTATAGATATCGTTAATCACGTAGCACATAAAGATTTTTAAAATAAAAAATAGCAATACTATACTCATATTAAAGATAATAAAATGCTCATTATTATGATGTAATTTTTTTTTATAAAAGTATAAATGTATGCAAAAATTATGACTATTTAAAAATCATGATGGATGGTTTGCTTAAAACAAGGAAAAGAAGTTTATCTATAATTTAAATAAGCAAAAGTTAAGTAAGTTTAAGGGATTAAATTGTAACTAAGATAGGGTATTAAAATGTAAATAATGTATGAATGACTATTTTACCCTCATTTCAGGATTATTAATGAAAAATAAGTTTTTAAATTTTGGGTATCTTAAAATACCCTTCCCTTATGCATTATAATATAATATAGATATAATTTCTATTGTGCTTGTTAGTTTTTTGAAGTGCTATATATATATATATATATATATATATATATATATATATAGGAATAAGATCAAATAGGAACCAATACCCTAGTTAGAAACTTAGGAACCAATCTGAGTCATCCATTTTTTATTTTGACCTAGGGGGTATTTGTGTAATTAGACAATTAAATATTAACTTTTTATTTAATTGAGAACTTTTTTATATGGCAGTTTTCCTTTTATATGCGATTTCCTTGCCATTAGTTATTAGGTTTCCTTAAATCTCTCAACCATAACAAAAAAAAACATCGATAAAAAAAATACGTATATGTATTAGCTGATCACAGTAATCACCTAACAAAATTTCAAAAGTAGCCCTGCTTCATTCTTTTTGTAGTGTATTCCCTCACTACGCCAAGACACGGCATTTGTGACAGCTATGTGGGCCTTTGTGAAACTTCCATCCTATATGCATCGGTCTTGATAAACTCACTAAGAATTGTAGCTTCTGTGTACTGAGGATAACCAAAGTTCATCATTTCATCAAGCAATTCATACTGCACGAAATAATAAAACTTATTGAACGTGCTTCCTTCCAATAACGTGAGTAAATATCATTAAACAATTACAGTTTCATACCACTGTAGTCATGTAAGCTGGAAAAGGAGAGGGTTTTTAGGATCCAATTTTTTTTAATATTATCCCTAAATCAGTAAATGGAGAAGGAGAGGGTTTTTAGGAGGTATACACCAATGTATATTTTGTTCATATACAAAAACGAAGAAACCTCAACATCTATTTATGGTGTACACTGATGTATTTAACTTACATTTCTACAAAGATATACACCAACGTATATGTGTGTCCAAATTATAGTTATGTAAGTTGGAAAAAAACGGATATACACCAATGTATATTTGTGTTGATGATGATGAATGAAAGAAAAAATAGTAACTGATATACACCAATGTATATCTGTGTTGTTGTTTATGATGATGAATGACAGAAAAAAAAAGAAACTGATATGCATCAATGTATATCTGTGTCAACGATAATAATGATAAATGAAAAAAAACAAAAAAGAAACTGATGTACACCAGTGTATATATGTCGATAATGATGATGAATGAAAAAAAAGAAATTGATGTACATTTGTGTACATTGTGTACATTGTATACATATGTGTACAAAAGAATTGAATTAAAAACAAAATTAAAAAAACGTCTGTAAAAAATAATTTAATAACTAAATATATATATATATATATGTATATAATTAATTAAAGATATAATCTAATTAATTAATTAATTAACTTCCTATTTTGGAATAGTAGTCAGTTACAATGCATACATAATAACATATTAATAATCATATAACAAAAGTCAATAATACCCTTTGATTTAAATAAAGAATTAATTAATGTTTTACTTATTTACAATCATGCCATTAGAGATCAATGGCTAAGATTGGTTTCTATGGTTCCTACGTAAGATATGGTTCCTACGTAAGATATGGTTCCTATTTGAACCCTACCCTATATATATATATATATATATATATATATAGGGAATGGTTCTAGAGAAAACCCTCCTTATTTGGTAAACTCAGGAAACTCTGACTTCCCAATATTTTTTTTTTTTTTGAAAAAAATAGGGCAAGTAATATACATGATTTTAAGCATTTTGGGCCAAAAAAATTAAAAAAGCGCCGAGTATTTTTTTTTAAAAAAATAAAATAAAATTTTGACTAACACATGTTAAGCGCTAATAACAGGTGTTAACAATGTGTTAACTATATGTAAACAGTAGACGTTTTTTATTTTTTAAAAAAAAACCGTTCGGCGCTTTTTCGATTTTTTTGGCTCAAAATGCTTAAAAAAATGTATATTACATACCTTATTTTTTTCAAAAAAAAAAAATGTTGGGAAGTCAGAGTTTCCAGAGTTTACCAAATAAGGAGGGTTTCCTCCATATACTTTACCTATATATATATATATATATATATATATATATATATATATATATATGCTTAAATAAACTTTATATTTCATTATGCTAGTTAAATTATTAGAGTGCTAGTAATACATATTTTATTGTACTGATTATATAACAACAATATTTCATTGTGTTAATTAAATAAAAACACAAAAGTTATAGCAGCTGATTCTTGAGAGGAGTGTGAATTTTGGTAGAAGATCTAACCAATTTTATGAAAGAGTTTTTACGAATAATGATGAAATAGAAAATATATTATGATAAAACATTTCCCGATTTTGAATTTGTTCATCCATTTATATATCAAATCGTTTGACAGATGATCTAGGCACACCAATGGGGTGGTGGTCCATTGGCAAAGGCAAATCCTTTAAAACATCTAAGTTGTGAGATGTTTTGAATTCAAATCTTAAAAACCATTGGATTAAAGAAATTAACCTTTCAAAAAAAATAATAATCTAGGCACAAATTTTGAGGAAATTAAATGAGTTTCAAATAATAAATGAAACAAACGGACTAAATTACCATTGCTTATAATTAAAAAGTCATTTAGTTTCTAAATTAATTAATAAAGTGGATCTTAACCATCAATCTTAATTATGTATGACTAAGATTTATTCTCATAGTTTTTACACAAAACATGATTTTTATAAGAACCTAACTATAATAAACTTTCCTGGAATAATCATTTTAACTTTTTAGGGTCTATATCAGTACTTCTATACTTACTATACTATACTATACTATATTATATTATATTATATATACATTATAAAGGGGGAGACATGGGCAAATATGTTCATATTGTCAAAGTTAAGATGGCATCTCAAAAGTCTCTTGTAATTCCTAAATTTTTATCCCATTTCTTCCATTTATGCCCCTGTGTACTACATTTGATAGCAATTGTACAAAATAATAATGCAACAACTAACTTATTGCATACAATCCCCTCTACTTTAGTATGTGCATTAATTTGCATATAAAATTTGCTATCTTCAAAGTGAGTTTTTTTTTTACACCTTTTTTTGCTATCTTAAAAGTGAGTGTTTTTTTTACACCTTTTGGCTGGATTAGGGAGACATTTATTATTGATCATGTTTCCTTCAGCATATGCAACTTAACAAATGAATACATTCAAATATGTTATTTAACCTCCACCTAAGTTTGTGTGCTATGTCAATTAGCTATGAAAGACATGACTTTATTTACTTTCCAAGATGATGATGACATTTTTAAACTAATCATTGTTATGAATTAAGAAATATGTGTTAAATTTGATTGGGGTATTGTTGAAATTGGTTTTGGAATGTAGATTTATTGACTAATAGTTTTTTTGCTGAAATTGATCTGCATGTGTTGTTTCAATAAAGATTTGTGATCAATTAGGTGTATGTTTTGAGCTAAATATATTTCTTTTTGGCAAATGATTCCAACAATTTGGTTTCTTTCATATTTGACAAGTATACTTCTCGAACGTCTAGCTCATTAGCTCTACACATTTTCAAATTCGTATATCAATATTAAACTTAATCTTATGCTTAACCTCAAAAGTCAACTTAAACATTTACCTCTTATATTATTTTGTTTTTTAAACTGTACTATGGACATATTTTAAGGTCCTTGGAGCTGCAATGTTTCATGCATGAGTTGGAGATGCTGCTATGGTTTATACTATACATGAGATTATAACATGACACATGCTAGGCATTTTGAAGCATCTCAAATTGACCAACTACATTTAGACCGTCTTATAACTGAGTAAGACTCGTTAATGTATGTTCTTTTTCCTAACAATCACTTCCTTCTATTTTTGGACTTCATAGTTCTTTGCTTTAATGGCAATTATTATTTATATTTCTTATGTATTTTATCTTGATAATATCCCACAAAAAACTATGCCCTTTTTGGCTGGTTTTAAATGTTTACATACTTCATAATATGTATGTGTTTAGTTGTTCTTTTTTTTAAAGAATTATTGAATACTTTTTTGTATATAAACCCCAAATGATGCTTTTGATGTTCCGGGCCACTTTTAGCTGTTCAGACCTGTTCAAGCTAGAAAATGATCCGGATTTGTAGGAATCTTACCAGAGCGCCTTGATGGCCGCAAGACGTTTTGGCTACACCTTGGCTCGGTTGGGCGCTTTTGACTATTATGACCTAAATATGCACTCTTGACTTTATATGATGATCTTTTCTATGTTTTTAGGATAATTTTTTTATCTTTGAAAACTATGAAGACACAGAACTTTGTCGGGACTATGTAGGTGAAGTGTTTAATGTTGTTTATTATATTATGATTTAAACATCTCTGAATGTCCTAAAAAATATAATTGGTACAGGACTGAAATCTCTGCTCTTACATAACCCAACTTTGTACTTGTTAATATAAAATTGTGTTTTAAACAATAGTTTTAACCCAAATATATGGCAGACATATTGATAGGTTTGTAAACGAACCGAACCTTCATGAACTGTTCGTGAACTATTCAGCGAGAAGTTTGTTTATGTTCATTTATTTAAATAAATGAACGAACACAAACACAATTTTTTGTTCATTCATTTATGTTCATGAACGTTCGTTTATGTTCATTCACTTATGTTCGTTCATTTATGTTCGTTTGTTTATGTTCGTTCGTTTATTTTTGTTTGTTTATGTTCGTTTAATTAAACTTAATTTTATTTTTATGATTTATTTCCTTTTATTAAGTAACCTTAACCCTAACCTTAACATTATTAACGTATCATTCATCAGCCACACTTCACAACCCACATCCCTTCTTCTCCACACTCCACACCTTCTTCCACTTCCGACTTGGTTGAATTGTGATGTATTAGACTCGGCTGAATTATGATGAATCATTATTAACTTGTTTTTGTTTGTGTTCTTTTATGTTCATTTATATTGATCATTTGTGTCCGTTTATGTTCATGAACTGTTGTTTAGGTTTTAAATGAACGAACATAAACGAACACGCCAAATTTCTTAATAAATGAACACGAACACAAAGATGTGTTCGTGTTCGTTCGGTTCGTTTACAGGCCTACATATTGATGAGCTTCATGTTACTTGATCTCATATTTCCAATAGGAAAAATCTATAATGAAACATCTAAGAATAATGGCCAAATGAGAACATACGGATATCTAATAAAACTATAGGCATTTGAAAAATGGACGAGGACTGCTTTAATAAGAAGGCGTATCAACATTCAGGATAGTACTTGTGTTTTCTGCGCTTCAGCAGATGAGACCGTCGACCATATCTTCACAGCGTGCAACTTTTCTTCGGGGGTTTGGTCCGGTATTGGGTCGTGGGGCAAACTTGGTATGTTTTTCGCTTTCACTTTTACAGATCTCCTTTTTGTTATAGATCTTAGAGCTGGTTGTAAAAAGGGAGGAAACATTTTAAATGGCGTTATGATGATAAGCGGATTTTTGAAGGTGTTGAACCAAAGGTTTGTGACGTGGTGGCTTCCAGAAACTCATTGTCGTTTTTGTAGTTTAGGAGTCATTCTAGGTATACGTCTCTTCAATGGAAGGATTGTGCTAAGTACCTGTTGTATATGTTGTAACTGTTTGTTTGGCGGTCCTTGCCTTGAGGACGACCCGTGTTAAAAAAACGTAATAGAACAGTTGAACTATCATTTATGATATTTGACTTTTCATATTTGGTGCATTTTATTATAAAAAACATATCTCAGCAGATAGTCACTTTATGTGGCTCAGGCCGTCTATGTATGATTATGTTTGTTACATTATTCTTATTTAATTAATGATATCATATGTTTGTACTCATGTGCGGTTCACCAAGTTTTAGTTGTTGATGGCTCGTGTGTGAGTCAAAAGAAGTAATATTTACCCATTTTGACCGTTGGAGATTAAAGATAACCCAAATTGTTCTTTTTCTTTGTGTAAATTGGTCGTATTGCCACATCTATGTTCGTGTATTGGCTTTATGCACACACTATTTATGGAAGAATGTTATTTGTTAGTCATAAACACATTACGGTTAAGTTAAGCTAAACTTATGATTAATAATTTTGATGTTACCTTTTCAAATGAGTTGTTGAGTTATAATCAAATTTCATTTACACCCAACTCGAATATCACCGCTTGTCGTAGAGAATAGATACACTTTAATGCATAGTAAATTAATATTAAAAAATAAATTACGTGAAATCTGCCACGAAACGTGCACAAAAAAACATTAGTACACGCGGCAACGCGCGCGACGCGAGGTATCCTACTAGTATTTAAGTTATTCTATTTACCAAAGCAATTGTGCAGTGGTTGTTTGTACCATATGCTTTAGGGCATTTCTTCAATTCTAAGGGATTTAAGGGTTAGTTTGGTCTTTTTGGTGGTGGACAGGTGTATTAACTGTATTTTTTTGCCACACGTGTTCTTCTCCCTCTCTCTTACTCATCTTTTTTTTTTTCTAATCTCTCTTCCTACTCATCTTTTTTTGTTCTCTCTCTCCAGAAACAACCACCAGCAGCCTGGGTGTTTTGTGAGGACGATGGTCATGATCAGGGGTGATGCTGGTGGTGGTGGGTTGTGTAAAACCTCCGTCATGAAACCTTAGCCGTTTGGGTCTGATGGCGACAGTAGTTGGCGTCTTGGAGTGCTGTTATGTGGACTGTGGTGGTTGTGTTACCCTAGGCGGTGATTATTTGATGGTGGTTGTAATGGGATGTGATGGTGGCTGATGGTTGTGGTTGATGGAGAGACATCTATCTATCTATCTATCTCTCTAAACACTAAGACAAAAGGAAGCAACCATCTATGGTGGCAGCGTGTCATTTCCGGCATGCCGTCGGTATCGAAACTTCTTCAATCGTTCTGAACCTACAGGTTTGTCACACAATATTTGTTTTTTTTCCTAATTTTCATCTTTTGTTGATTCGATTTAAAACCGATTCTTGGTTTTCATTTGCAATGGTGTAGTTTCATAATTTTCTACAATCAAGAGGCAGAAGGTGATAATTGAGTTATATTCTGAATTTTGATGTTGTATAGAGCACTGATGTACATATTAGATTATTTACTTAATTAACTTATGTCTCAGGTGTTCCCACTACTGTTATTGGAGACCTTTCTGGCCTCAAACCTGGAGCTCATGGTTCTCATGTTCGTTCACCTGGTGACACAACCAATGGGTTCATGTCAACTGGTACGTATTTCCTTAAGGAAATCATTTAAAGTGAATTACTTTGTGTGCACACGATATATTCAAACACTGAAACCCTTCCTTTTGATGCAAGGTCCTCACTGCAATCCAGATCCACATGGAAAGGAGCATGCGGACCGTTTGCGATTTTGAGGATATGGAGTTTTTGTTTGTTTTATGTCATGGATGAGCTTTGGGGCAGTGTGGTTGTTTCTGTTCTGTTCTGGGGCTTTGCAAATCAGGTAATGATTAATGAATCTTTTTTTTGTTTGGTTAATTTATGTTGTTTTGTTGGATCTATTTTTGTTTATTTGAGTTATGATTGTTTGTTGATGGTTATTGGATCATATCTTGATTGGGTATCATGATTTACTTTGTTGCAAATGCTTTGTGTTTGAATTTGCTACATATGTTTAAGGCTTTAAGCAAACTATGAGAAATACAAACGGATAAATTAGTGGATGTATTAGCACCACTACATTCCATGAAGTTTTTGTTAGACATTCGAAAACATAAAGTTTAACCTTCGGTTTTAAATTGGGTTATTGTTAAACCTAACTACAAACCCTACTTTCTACTAATTTTTAGTGTTTGATTGATATATTCAATGTGTTTTGGTAGGAGAAGATTGGGGGTAGCAAGAGCAGAACATGGAAGCTATGGAGGAGCCCCTCAGCGGGATGTTTGGTTTCTTCGTTTTCAAAGGGGGTGAAATGAGGCGTGGGACGGTTGTCGACCTCAGATGCTTTCTGTTCCGAAGAGGTTCAATTTTCTGCTGTTGTTGCTGATGTGGTCCCTTTCATTATCTTTAATTCATTCAAAGCAATTACTCTTTCATTATCTTTAATTCAGTAATTTAACAAACTGATTGTCGGAACCTATCACACAAAAGAGTGAGTCAATTACTCTTTTTGAGCTTTCTACAAGTTATTCTGAATTAGTAGTTAATATTATGCTGAATTTACGATGCTTTTGTTAAATTGAAATGACTTCCTTTGCTTAATTAAGAATAACTTACAGGAGGTTTAATCACTGAAATTTTGAGCTTTGACTTCTTTACAAAGTGATGAATTTTAGTTATAGGCTTGACTTCAATGACTAGACTTACTTTAGTTAAAACATGATATTTATTGGTCTATTGTATAGCTACATAACAATTTATATGATGTGGAGAATGCGGTTGATAACACTAAAAGTTCTGAGGTGATGCATCATAAGGCCAAGCTGAACTGTTATGGTAGTTCTCAGTCATAACCAAATTCAAATGATAGAGCCAAATTCAAACTACCACAACTACTATAAAAACCATCTTCAATAATCACTAAGTTAAGCCTTTTTACTTGATGATGACAACGATTTAAGATGGATTGACTATTTTTAATCTATGTTTGGTTTAAAACATTTGCTAGATTGTGATTTAGGTTAGGTTGATTGTTCCTTGATGTTATTTTGACTTTGTGCATTAGTTGCTGATGGTTTTTTCTGGCCTTCGTTTTCATGTCGTGCTCCTGACACTCTTTGTATTCATTATTTTCTTATCAGGTCCACTTGAATTTGCTTATGCGCAGGACTGATTATGCGATGACTCTAGCTCAGGTATGTGTTGGAGATGTTGCCTTCAGCCCACCTATAGGCCCAGTCGTTTTGAAGCCCAGTATGAGTAACTTGTTATATATAAATACAACCTGCAACTTAACGGTAAGTTAACAGCGACATTGAACACTGTCACTTTCCGTCACCGCTTCCTCCTTTCCGTCTTCAGCCGTCTTTCTTTCCTTCCCTTCTACAATCGGTTCCTACAAATAGCAACAGATAAAGAAGAATCACCAACGACGGTCACTGGCGGCAGCAGTGGTTTTTGGGTTTCTGGCAATAGGTAACGGTTATCACACCGAATCAATGCAACTTTTCATTGTGTATGAATACTGTGATACCCCGCATTTTCAGGTTAACACTTTTACTGAACTCTAGTTAACTTACATATTCATACGTGGTTAAATACTTAACTAGGGTTAGTTAAGGAGGCCTAACATATGTTAGATTATATTAACATATGTTACAATTAGGAAAATCCTTGTTTTGACACATACACACATGAGTCCTGTATCACGAACGTTGGTGATTTGTCTGGCATATATAATAATGTGTACAATTGAATTATGATGAACGTGAAGTTACATTTTTATGTGGATTACATGTTTATGTGAATTACCGCTTGACTGAAAGTTAATATGTAAACCATGCAAATTACTTGAACCTTATGATTAATATGTTATGAGATGATAAAAACAATGGTTTTTATGCAAGATAGGGTGGTTAATATTATTGGGTCCAGTATTGTGCTAAAACATGATTAACGGGTCCGATTAGTGGACTGAAAGGGCCCTAAAACCTAATTGCTTGGGCAACAAGCCAAGCTTTCTTATAATTAGGAAACAAAAAAGATTAAAACCCTAACCCCCTAACCCCTTGTGCCCCACAAACAACCCCCACCCCTCCCTCTCTCAATTTTCAATAAACATCAATCTTAATCATCTCTTCAAGCTAGTTTGGGGGAAATCTCTAGGCTTTGAGGACTCTTGCATTGAAAGGTATAATCTTTACATGTTTTATGATAATTAATAATCCTGGAAAAGTTTAAAAATCATAGAGCATGCATACATTTAAAATCGCATAACATGTGTTAGTTGGAGTTCTTGAATGTTCATTGTGATTTGATGATGATGATTGTTGATAGTAATCATAATTAGGGTTTTTGTATGATAATATATGTGTTTGATTATGATAATATGGGTTATGCATGTGTTAGAGATTTTTATGCATGATTAGGGTATGTGAATAACTTGGGATGCAAGTTTCAGTTTCTGGCAGATTCATTAGGGCGTTTTGTAGGGTCTGTATTGTGATGTTAAATTGATTTTTTTTTATGATTTCTTTGCATTATTGTATTTTACATGATCTTAGCTTTTTATAATGGGCAAAACCATCAGATTTGGACATCGTTTGAGTGGTTTTTGGAATTTTATTTGATTAAAGGTCATATCAGATTTTCGGAGTTATAAATTGGGTCAACTTTAAATGGTCATAACTCAAGTTTTACAAAGAGTTAAGTTATTCAATTTGGAAATTAGGTCAACATTGGAATAATTTGGCTTTTCCAAGTGGATTAACCTCGTTTGGGTGAATACACAATTTTTAGGATTTTTTCTACTAAACTGACCTGCTGTGAAAATTTTCTGGACAAAGCTGTGTTGTACGAATTTTAATAATTTTTGTGTTTGGTTTTGAGACAAAACAAAATTGTGAATTATCAAGTGAATCCCAATAAATATTCAGTAAAAATCTGGGAGTTTAATTTGTTCGTTAAGTATTTTTAATAATTTGTTTTTCATAGCGCACAATCTGCCCTAAAAACGCAGATTGTGTAAGGGATGTTTACGTGACTATTTGGAGTTTTATATGGTATGTGTTTGACATGAACTTGTATTGATACTTATATGAGATATGTATGAGGTATAAAACTGAAAATAATCAATATGATCACCAACGGGATACGTAGGACTTACTTGTGCATGATCAGTTTAAAACTTATTGGTCCTTTGTGAACTAAACACTCTATCACTTGAAAAGTCCTTACATATTATTGGGTTAATCGCTGGAGGCGAATGGGGTATTAGTTGATAGCGCTATTAGGTTGTGCAGCAACCTCATGGTTGCGATGCTGGGAGCATGGACATGAACTTCTGACCACATTTGTTGGCTAGTGTTGATAGACACTAGTTTCTGAGGCAATTGATTATTTTACTGAAGGTGTCCCAATAATCTTGTTTAGTTGCAATGAGTGGGTTAGCTACCCCTGACATGATTAAACTGATAACACTTGAACATTTAGGTCTGGGAGACCTACACTTTTACTTGGTTAAGTGGTTTGGGAAACCAGTGCATTTACTTACTCATTTTCTTTACTTAGTGAACTCACCAATATTTTTGTTGACCCACGATATACATGCTTTTGCAGGTAGTTAGCTTCCGGTGCCACGATTAGAAAGCACTGCACACTTCACTTCATTTGGGGTCTTGGGCATACACCTAAATTATATATCATGCTTTTATGTTTTCTTTCATATCTTGGGCGCGTTGTTTTGCGCATGGTTTTAAAAAGGTTTAAACTTGGTTTACGCTTCCACAGCTTAACTAAACTTGATTTTTGAAAACGAACTAAATGGTTTGGGCATTTAGAGTTCGTTCACATGACTTATGGCTATGAGATCCTGGTATATGTCATGCGCCTCGCGGTATAAACCCCGCAGTGGAAATTTGAGGGTGTGACAGATTGGTATCAGAGCCATTTGTTATAGTGAACT
Source organism: Ambrosia trifida (assembly GCA_028751855.1). Classification (NCBI taxonomy): domain Eukaryota; kingdom Viridiplantae; phylum Streptophyta; class Magnoliopsida; order Asterales; family Asteraceae; genus Ambrosia; species Ambrosia trifida. Next base: position 51,645,787 of record CM054125.1, read on the forward strand.
AGGACTGCATGTTGAATCTAGTCTATAATCATCATAGCATAAGTACACTCACAACTTAAGTGCAAAACTATCTTTCAGCTACAAATATCTACAACACATGATTTCAGGAGATATGTTATCTTCTAGTTCTAGACCAAATTCTAAACACGTCACTGGTGGGAACCCAGGGTTACACCAGGTGGCGCACTACTGGGAGTAGTATCCTAACAAACCTCTTGGATGAGGAAACAACAATAGTACAGGAGAGAGAGCCCTTGCAAGCGTTATGGCGCACGTACACAGGAAGCTGCACGATGCGCATGACGTGGTACCATTAAAGCGAAACAAATTCGAAGAAAGTCGAATACTGAGACATATCCTTTTTGACTGAGCAAGGAGACAAATAGTTTTTGTTCCTTGTTATCTGTCCTTTCTTACTCTCATTTGAAACTCAGACGAGACTGGGTTACTTATATAGAATTTTATTCTTACTCTAGTACATTTACGCCCGGTACGAGCGGGCGAACGTATGACTGCATATCCCTGTTTCTCATAAGTATATGGTAGATTCATGGGAACACATTAGATCGGGGCTTGTTACACACACTCTTGGGGAGTTATGTAAAGCCTGCGACGTAGTGCAACATCTCAAGTGAAGACGAAACCTACTAATGGCTGACAGCCACGATTTGAGGAATGAATGGTACAGCTACCACTGAACTAACGTACACAAGACCGGAGTTGGAGACTATATGCAAAGAGACCCATATAACACTGATACCCGCAAAGAAGGAACAAGAAGGGATGTAAGGAAAAACCTGAGCAGGACGAACACATGGAAAGTGAGAATGAATGCTCTACTATCTCGACCGAGCGTGGTGGTGATTGGATCCTACCTTTTCCTTGCTTGTCTTTTCTTTCTTTTCCTTTCTTTTGTTAACTTAGATAAGACTGAGTTCGTATGATCAACGATAGGGTGGTTGAGGCCCTCGCATCTTTCCAAGCTAGTAAAGATCCATTTTGCTAAATCATTCGTTTCCCCTGACTTCCACGTTTGAACTTTCTTATACCTTGAATGTACATGCCACAACAACCTGCCATCGTATTTTCAAGGCTTTTATTGGTTGTAGACCTCAATAACTCCAACGGGTCTAAAGGAGACCGTCTGTTTACTTCGATAGTATAATTCTTTGCCATGTGCATTTTCCCCAGGCAGGATGGAGTAATGTATGCTACATGCACACACGATGAGTTACAGATACTTGGGTGGAGAATGTAACCCCCCGTGATGAAATATAGAAATTTGTTATCTAAAGACGGTTGGGTCTGAGATCGAAGCCTACACTACCAAGCTACAGGAGATAGCTACTAAATGCTCAAATCTATTTAACCTATCTTACAAACGGATCGAGCTTCATACCAAAAGGGTGGGTCCCTCAGATTCGTGGCTTGGCCACTGCAGCTCACCTACCCAGAATCTAACAAATCTTTCACCTGGCTCGCAAACTCACTGATGAGGCTGTCGAGCATGGTACTTTTCGAAGCATGGTGCTTCATTTTCCACTTTTGGTGATAGAAAGAGAACGTGGGATAGTGTGAGGTATAAGTTCTTCAACAACAACAACCACAACGACAACAACAACAACAACAATGGTGGTGGTAACAAGACTGGGAACAACAACGCTACCAATACTGGCAACAACAACAACAATGGGGCTCGTGGGAGAGCATTTGTGATTGGCTCTGGGGAGGCTAGGACTGATAACAATGTCGTGACGGGTACGCGCTCCTTGAACGACACTCTTGCTTCTATTTTATATGATACGGGTGCGGACTATAGTTTTGTGTCATCGAAACTTAGCAAACAATTAAGGATGGTTCCTACTCTTCTTGATACCCCGTACTCTATAGAGTTAGCTGATAGAAAGCCTGTTGAGGTAACCCATATTCATCGTGAATGTAAGCTCGAGCTAGATGGGCAATTGTTTGCCATCGGCCTTCTACCTATCACCCTAGGAAGTTTTGATCTCGTGGTTGGCATGGATTGGTTGTCTAAGCAACACGCAGAAATTCTCTGTCAGGAGAAGATTGTTCAAATCCCCCCCCCCAAGTGGAGAACTTTTATCTATACATGGTGATCGTGGTGGTGCCATGGTGGGCATCATCTCCTTTTTGAAAGCCCAGAAGTGTATTCGTAAGGGTTGTCCAGCCATTTTGGCTAATATATCTGACACTCGAGCTGAAACTGAAATTAAGATTGAGGACATCCCAGTAGTCCGAGATTTCCCAGATGTTTTCCCAGAGGAATTACCTGGACTTCCACCTGTTCGTCAAGTGGAGTTCCAAATTGATCTTGTACATGGAGCAGCTCCAGTTGCATGCGCACCATACCGCCTAGCACCGGGCGAACTTCAAGAACTATCTACCCAACTCCAAGAGCTAATGGATAGGGGTTTTATTAGACCTCGTTCTTCGCCATGGGGAGCTCCAGTTCTGTTTGTTAAGAAGAAAGATGGGAGTTTCCGCATGTGTATTGATTATCGGGAGTTGAATAAAGTGACGGTTAAGAACCGCTACCCTTTGCCTCGTATTGATGACTTGTTCGACCAACTACAAGGGTCGAGTTACTACTCTAAGATTGACTTAAGGTAAGGATACCATTAACTGAGAGTCTGAGAGGAGGATGTGGCGAAGACAGCCTTTCGAACTCGGTATGGACATTATGAGTTTTTGGTGATGCCATTTGGGCTAACCAATGCACCGGCTGTGTTCATGGATCTGATGAACCGCGTGCGTAAGCCCTATTTGGACAAATTCGTCATAGTGTTCATAGATGACATACTTATTTATTCTAAGAGCAGGGAAGAGCACGAGCAAAACCTGCAGCTGATCTTGGAACTCTTGAGAAATGAGCAGTTGTATGCGAAATTTTCTAAATGTGACTTTTGGATTCGAGAAGTCAAATTTCTTGGATATGTGGTTAACGAGGCAGGAACACATGTCGATCCCGCCAAGATTGATGCTATTAAAAAGTGGGAGGCTCCTAAGACTCATACAGAGGTGCGCCAGTTTCTTGGTCTTGCGGGATACTATCGCAGATTCATTGAGGGATTCTCTAAGATTGCTCAACCCCTCACTGATTTGACACAGAAGGGGATTACTTACAAGTGGGGAGATTCCCAAGAGTATGTTTTTCAATTGCTAAAGGCAAAGCTTTGCAGTGCACCCATACTATCACTACCTAAGGGTATAGAGGACTTTGTGGTGTACTGTGATGCGTTTATCCAAGGGTTAGGGTGTGTGCTGATGCAGCGCGATAAGGTGATCGCGTATGCCTCACGTCAATTGAAGGTTCATGAGAAGAATTACACCACCCATGACTTGGAACTGGGAGCAGTGGTTTTTGCTCTAAAGATCTGGAGGCATTACCTTTATGGGACGAAGTGTACGATCTTCACTGACCACAAGAGCCTCCAACACATATTCGACCAGAAGGAGCTGAACATGCGACAGCGTCGATGGGTCGAGCTTCTGAATGATTATGACTGTGCCATCAAATATCATCCAGGGAAAGCTAAAGTAGTAGTTGATGCCTTATCCGTAAGGAAACAAAACCCAAATGGGTGCGAGCTTTACAACTTACCATACATTCCAATCTTCCTGATAAGATACGTGAAGCCCAGGGCGAGGCTTTGAAAGAAGAAAACAACGGGCTTGAAACTTTACATGGTGCAGATAAGCACCTGGAACTAAAGACAGATGGTTTTCAATACTTTATGAATCGAGTCTGGATACCATGTTTTGGGGATCTCAGATAACTGGTGCTCGATGAAGCTCACACCTCTCGATATTCGGTACATCCTGGTTCGGACAAGATATACCAAGATCTCAAAACTCTTTACTGGTGGCCAAACATGAAAGCTGAGATAGCCACTTATGTTAGTAAGTGCTTGACTTGTGCGAAGGTTAAGATTGAATATCAGAAACCTTCAGGCCTACTCCAGCAACCAAAAATCCCAATGTGGAAATGGGACGGAATTTCTATGGATTTCATCACAAAGCTTGTCACACCACGCCTATGGCGGAAACACGTGGCGCGACGGTTCAAAAGTATTAAGCCAAGATTAATGCAAACCACAATAGTAATTAAACAAACGGGCATTTATTCAACGCCAATAATCATGTCAAATTATCCGTACATAATCATAAATTGTTTTTAAAATTAATAAGGAGGCTCCTCCCTTTATCCCTAAGTCCATGGAATAAAGAGATGAGACCCTTTTACGACATTCCCAACGCCCAACTTGGAGATACCCCCGACCCTGCTCGCCATGCTAACCTCCATCATTCAATTACCTGAAAGATATGTTTGAAAATCGTCAATATATAAATATTGGTGAGTTCACAGGTTTTGATTTAATAAAACTTTATTAAGTGGGAATATCCTTGTTATGACATTTATAGGAGTTGCAAAGTCCTACAATTTACTTGAGCCTATAACCAAACCAAGACAATTAATAATGCCCCCGCCCCAAGTCGTTACTCGGTATTTCTACGACTTGATTTCAGAATACGTGCACCCCAGGCATACGCCGATGCATAATCGACGCTATCGATTAGGGGTGGGCCTTGTCAGACACCAATAGTACTATCCAAATATCCCTTTGGTTTCTCTTTCCTGAATTAATGATTATAGTGGGGAGGTCTCAACCCCGAGTGGCGATCTTTACTCAAGTATCCAACCCGTCATACAATCCCAACATATCTTTCCCCCGTAAAAACGTTAAATGGTTTAGAAATGGGGCCGTGAGACTCACCTGTAACTGTGCTCGGCTCAAAGAAGAAAATAGTAAAGTTTGTGATCCCGCACCTACAATTGTTCTAGGCGTATAAGTCACTACACCTATGGTGTATGTGCCTTGGCAAGTTGTACACCCAACTTCCCGACCACGTCTTTATCCCAATTCCCGTTTAATAGTTTCGTATCCTAGGTTCAATGGCGATGGATTACCCCTTTCCTTACAAGTCATGTATTATTCTTATTAATATTCTTTGTGACTTGTACAATATTATACTCGACGCGACTCTACCCAACGTATAATTATTTTCCCATTTAAATAATTATACTTAGGATCGTTTCGCTCGATATAATGTGATTTCTTATTATCCGACCCGACTCACTTTGCCACATATTTATTTTCCCATTTAAATAAATATGCTAAGTTCTTGTCGTTTGGTAACATATTCTTAACGCCCGACTAGACTCACCACACCATACATTTATTTTCCCATTTAAATAAATGTACTAGGATCTTGTCGGTATTCACACGTTCGTAGATATATTTCACCTACTCGTCTCGGTTTTCCTTCTCGCATATCTATTTTCCCATTCAAATAGATATACTAGAATTTCGTCGAAAACGAGCATATGTACATATACCATCGCGTGGATACTACTTGTTAAGTTCATGTGTCGTTTAGCGTTTTTAATTCGTTACGTTGTGTTTTTCCTTTCCCACGAATATTCTTTCTACACTTAGGAAAGTGTTTCGCACGTTTCACCCTTGTTATATATATATTATTTCCTTAAAATATATATGTATATTTTTATCTTGTCGTAATGGCATTTTTCTTATATGTCCGTTTACGGTAGTTCGTGTAACTAAGTTCGTTAGTTAGCGTTTTTCATATTTATTTCCATTGCGCGTCCTCATGGAAGTATTGTTCCTACTTCCGATTCCGAACGTTTATTTCTTGGAAAAATATACTTTGTACGTTTTAGCCCAACTTGTCCAACTTGTTACCCAAAAATGTTTCCGATACTTTTATATTCCCACTTATATAAAAGTATCCTATTTTTGTACAAGTCTTCCCAAGTCTTTATTTTATAAAATCTTATTTTATAAAATCCTTATGTTACTCCTTTTATTTTTATAAAACTTCCATTTTTATAAAAATACACTTTTTACACAAAATGCCCAAGTATGTTACTAGTATTTACCAAATCAACCTTGTAAAATTATTACTTACACTTTTGACACCAAACTTTCCATTATTGTGTTTTTGGACTAATAGTTTCCAAAATATTTATTTTAGTCCCTCAACTTCCAAAGTTGCCATATTAGTCCTTTAACTTATACTTGTTGCATTTTTCAACCTAACTTCCAAAGTTAATATTTTTCTTCCATTTTAGTGGACTTTGAAGAACCATTTTCTTAATGCTTAGTTGTTTTTACTTCTTTTCACTTTTAATGATCTTCTAATCCATCCTAGATGTCATTAACATGTTTATTCCATATTTTCATCCAAAATACCCATTTTTCACTCATCCAAGTGAGTAGACTTTGAAAATGGGACTTTTTCACCTATGACTTTCTAACCCATTTTAATATCTTTTTGACATTAACTAGTCATCTTATGATGATTAAAATCATCTTCCATCTCATTCAAGTCCTTCTCATTAATCATGCCCAAATCATCCTTTTTCTCAAGTGTATGTGCATTTCATCATCTTTTCTTCAAATATTACATTTATTAATATACATCCAAGATTCATCAATGTTATTATTATTCTTCCATTTTTATTCTAACAAAACCCATTAACTTTATAAAATCCATTTTATTACCCATTAATGTACAACTTGCTTTCATAGCACAAAACATGAACATTTAAGTAATAAAACAATGTAATACTTACTACTAGCTCAAGGCTAGGGAAGACAAAGATCTTGGATTTGGGTGAGGTTTAAGGTGTTCTTCCAAGTGGGTTAAGCTCCAAGCTCTTGAACACACAAAAGGGGTTTTGAATAATGATGATTTAGAGATGATTTAGAGGTATAAAAATTGAAAGAGAGATGTTAATGGGGAGGTGCAAACTCACGGCCAAGAGAAGAAGAAGAAGAAGAATATTTTTGTGATTTGCTTCAAGTGTTCTTCAAGTGTGCTTATAGTATCCTTCCCAAATCTTGCAAAGATTACATGTATCTTGTCTTGGATATTGGAAGATTGTAGAGGATATGGAAGATCACCAAATAAAATCTCTAGAAGATTAAGAGGGTGTTTGGCCGAGTTTAGAGAGAGAAAGAGGTGGATTAGTGGAATTTTTCTTATCCAATATAATCCCATGCAAGCAAATGATTAATATCTTCCAATGATTTCTTTTAATTAAACACAAGTTATCTCACCTTGGTGGGCCATAGGCCGGCCCCAAGAGGTATTTTTGTGGGGTCCACTTTGCTAATTAATACTCCATATTATGTTTAAGTTAATCTCTTTCGGGTACCGTCCGGGTATTCTTGAGTTTTTAACCGTGTGTCACCCGAATATTAAAATACCGTTAATATTCCTTAAATTTTGCCCAGTTAAATTACTGATGATTTATTTTGGCTTTTGCCGGGTGAAATTTCGTGCTACGCGCGTATCGGGTGCGGTATGCGCACTTTATTCGTTACCGGGAGATTTGTACAGTAAGCTTTTACGTATGGCTTTGGGTTTCCAAAACTCATTATATTTTGTGAAAATATTATTTATTTTATATTCCGGGTGTCCGGAGTTCGTTTCGCTTATTTAAGTTTTACCGGGTAATCGCCAGTGTCCATACCGGATAGTTTTGCTTGCGCATGATCCTATCATGCTTTGCTATTAAACTTATGCATTCCTATGCATTATTTGGGAACTTCTATCTTTCTAAGGCCTCAATTAAATAATCAGCACATAGTTACGGTTAATTACGTTAATTGCGTTTAATTAATTAGTACGGGATTACCTTAATTTTGCCGGTTGTTACATTCTCCCCCCGTTAAGAGAATTCCGTCCCGGAATTCACTTCGAGCTCTCCGGTATAGGGGTCTTCTCGAATAGGGCGGGATACTTTTGCTTCATCTGGTCCAGCCTTTCCCACGTGAACTCCGGTCCACGCTTGGCATTCCAACGCACTTTGACCAACCTGATCTTACTGCGTCTTAGCTTTTGGACCTTCCAATCGGTTACTTCGATTGGCTCTTCGACGAAGTGTAACTTGTCGTCAATGTGGATTTCGTCTGCGGGGATGATGAGGGTTTCGTCGGATAAGCACTTTTTCAAGTTCGACACGTGGAACGTGTCATGTACACCGTTAAGTTCTTGTGGTAACTTGAGCTTGTATGCTACGGGGCCTACTCTGGACAGGATTTCAAATGGTCCAACATATCGTGGGTTTAGTTTTCCGCGCTTCCCAAAGCGCGCGACACCTTTCCAAGGTGACACCTTTAGTAGGACCCTGTCTCCGACTTGAAATTCCAAAGGCTTTCTCCTCATATCTGCGTAGCTTTTCTGCCGGTCACGTGCCGCTTTGAGACGTTCTCTTATCAGAAAGACCTTATCTGTCGTCTCTTGAACAATTTCGGGCCCGGTAAGTTGCTTTTCGCCAACTTCGGCCCAACATAGAGGCGATCTACACTTGCGTCCATATAGAGCTTCAAAAGGTGCAGCTTGAATGCTTGTGTGGTAACTGTTGTTATACGAAAACTCTACCAGTGGCAAGTGTGTATCCCAATTTCCGCTGAAATCGATTGCGCATGCCCGTAGCATATCTTCCAAGGTCTGGATGGTCCGTTCACTCTGACCATCGGTTTGTGGATGATATGCGGTACTCATGTCAAGGCGAGTACCGAGGGCTTCATTTAAACTTTCCCAAAATCTTGAGGTGAAACGACTATCTCGATCGGAGATGATGGAAATAGGTACACCGTGCTTCGACACAACTTCCTTAATATACAAACGGGTCAGTTTCTCCAACTTATCCGTTTCGCGAATGGGGAGGAAATGTGCAGATTTTGTCAATCGATCAACGATTACCCAGATCATGTCATGGCCGCTTGTTGTCCTGGGCAACTTGGTAATGAAATCCATAGTAATCCTTTCCCATTTCCATTCTGGTATTTCCGGTTGCTGGAGCAAGCCGGATGGTCTCTGGTGCTCGGCCTTGACCTTTGCGCAAGTCAGACATCGCGCAACATACGCCGCTATATCCCTCTTGAAATTTGGCCACCAGTAAAATTCCTTTAAATCATGGAACATCTTGTCTGCTCCAGGGTGAACCGAATATCGCGAACTGTGGGCTTCGGCTAATACCAGTTCACGCAATCCACCGTACACTGGTACCCAAATTCTATTCATGAAATACAGGGCTTGATCCGCTTTTGACTCCAGTGAATCAACCATCTTCCGCAATCTTTCACCTTTGACATTCTCGGGTTTAAGAGCGTTAGTTTGAGCTTCACGAATCCGGTCGGTCAGGTTCGTGTGGATGGTTAGACCCAAAGCTCGGACACGCAATGGCTTAACCCGTTCCTTGCGACTCAAGGCGTCGGCTACAACGTTTGCCTTCCCGGGATGGTACTTTATCTCACAATCGTAATCGTTCAATAATTCGACCCATCGCCGTTGTCGCATGTTCAATTCCTTTTGGTCAAAGATGTGCTGCAAACTTTTATGATCGGTGAAAATTGTACACTTGGTTCCGTACAGATAATGTCTCCATATCTTGAGCGCGAATACCACGGCTCCTAATTCCAGATCATGTGTGGTGTAATTCTTCTCGTGAAGTTTTAGCTGTCTGGAAGCATAGGCTATGACCTTCTCTCGCTGCATCAATACACAACCCAATCCCTGGTGAGAGGCGTCACAGTAAACTACGAAGTCTTCCGTACCATCGGGGAGTGATAGTATCGGGGCGCCACATAACTTATCTTTTAGCAATTGAAACGCTGCTTCCTGCTTTTCCGTCCATTCGAACTTCTTATCCTTTTGGGTGAGCATGGTTAAAGACTGTGCTATCTTAGAAAAGTTCTCGATGAACCTTCTGTAGTAACCCGCAAGGCCAAGAAATTGTCGTACTTCAGTAGGAGTTCTAGGGGCGTCCCAATTCTTGATTGCTTCGATCTTAGCGGGATCGACATGTATACCCTTTTCGTTCACTACGTGGCCTAAGAAGTGAACCTCTCGAATCCAAAAGTCACATTTCGAGAACTTAGCATAGAGCTTCTCTTTGCGTAGTACCTCGAGGATTAACCGAAGATGATCCTCGTGTTCTTTCTTAGTGCGTGAGTAGATCAAGATATCATCAATGAAGACAATGACAAATTTGTCCAAGTATGGCTTACACACTCGGTTCATCAAATCCATGAAAACAGCTGGTGCGTTGGTTAGGCCGAATGGCATAACCAGAAACTCATAGTGCCCATAACGAGTCCTGAATGCTGTTTTTGGCACGTCTTCTTCTTGAATACGCAACTGATGATAGCCGGACCTTAGATCAATCTTAGAGTAGAAACTGGATCCTTGAAGTTGATCAAACAAATCGTCGATCCTGGGAAGAGGATAGCGATTTTTAATAGTTAGCTTGTTCAGTTCTCGATAGTCGATGCACATTCGAAAAGTGCCATCCTTCTTCTTTACAAACAAGACGGGAGCTCCCCAGGGTGAGAAGCTTGGTCTTATGAAACCTTTGTCCAACAACTCTTGCAGTTGACCAGACAGTTCCTGCATCTCAGATGGGGCTAGGCGATATGGCGATCGCGCTACAGGTGCTGCTCCTGGAACAAGGTCGATGACTTGTCGGGGTGGTGGCAATCCCGGAAAATCTTCTGGGAACACATCTGGAAAGTCTCTGGCTATTGGAATGTCTCCTAACCTTCGCTCGTCGGCCTTCTTATCTACTACGTGCGCCAAGAATGCGACGAGACCTTTCCTTAGGCACTTCCTGGCTTTCATGCTGGTAATAATTCTCAACGGTGTTCCACGCCTTTCCCCTTGGATCGATAGGGTTTCACCGCTTGCGAGGGGAACTTGAATTACTTTGTCATTGCACACGACGATGGCGCGGTGTGCGGATAGCCAATCCATGCCAACGACTATGTCAAAGCTACCCAGTACGACTGGCAATAGATCAATGCCAAACTCGTGACCACAGAGATCCAACTTACAATCCTTCGCTACCTCTCGAGTTTCTATAGTCTTACCGTTAGCCAGTTCGATAGAGCATGGTGTGTCTAGCTTACTAGTTCTTAGACCAAGTAATCTTTTAAATTCGACAGATACGAAGCTAAAATCGGCGCCAGTATCAAACAATACTGAAGCATAATGACCATTTAGAGGGAACGTACCAGTGACCACATTAGGGTCTTGTCGTGCATCACCGGCACCAATCACGAATGCCCGCCCACGGGCTTGGTTGTTAAGTTTGGGGCAGTCCCTCTTCCAATGATCGAGCGATCCACATGAGAAACAGGGCCTCGCTCCTCCGTTCTTTGGCGCTCCCGACCTGCAGTCTTCTGTCTTGTGCCCCGAACGACGGCACTTACCGCAGATCACTTCGTTCCTGCCCTGGTAACCTTGCTTTCCATTATTTCCACGCCCAGTGGCCACATACCCTTTTCCTTTCTTCCCTGAACCTCCTGATGATCCATCCTTTTTCCTTTCATCGCGCTTACGCTTCCCAAACCTTGGCCTATTTCCCTGTTCGCTTGACCCAACGACTGAACTTGTACCCAGATTCTTACCCTCAACACTGCTGGACTCAGTAAGCTTCAATCCTGATACTTTCCGGATTAGAGTGCCCATTCGGATGGCGTCTTCAGTGAGGCTTAAGGCGAGGTCGATAGCTTCGCGCATGGTTGTAGGTTTGGAAGCAGTGACCATGCCGCGTATCTGTGGTGCCAGTCCGAATAGGTATCTTTCCACCTTCTTGCTTTCCGGGGTGACCAGGCGAGGCACTAACCGGGAGAGATCATGAAATCTGGACGTGTACCCAGCTACGTCCGATCCAACCATGGCGAGGTTCCAGAACTCAGTCTCTAGCTTCTGCACTTCACTTGCCGGGCAGTACTCGGCGATCATTAGTTCCTTCAACTCCAACCATGACAAGGAGTAAGCAGCATCATCTCCCAGTGTTTGCACTTGGTTGTTCCACCAGGTTAGAAATTGGTCCAGAAACAGGTTAGTGGCGTACATGACAGCCTGTCGCGGGGTACAGCTGCTAATACGAATCACGGCTTCGGTCTTCTCGAACCACTTGACCAGTCCGACAGAACCTTCAGTGCCGCTGAAGTTGAGCGGTTTGCAGTCCAGGAAAGCTTTAAACGTCCAGCCACGTTCTCGTGAGGCCGTTTCTGCAATAATAAAGTAACATGTTATATGAGGTAGGAGTTTTACGAAGACTCCCGTTGTATATATCCGAAGTCTCCTTACCGGTAGGGGAGGTTTCGCGTCGGTCGCTCCCTGTTCGATCTCGCGACCTTTCGGTGCGCGTGGCATTGTGTTCTGCGAGAGCTTGGGCGATACGTCCCGAAACTAGGGTTTCAAGCTCCTCGGGTGTCGTGTGTAGTCTTTCATTTCCACTGTTGCTTCGGGTGGCTGGTGCCATTTTTCTTCAATAATCAATATCAAAGGTTAATTTTGGCGATCATTCATACAATATCGTCACACATAAAGTATAAATAACAACACAACACACGAACACAATAATCACCATAACAACATCACACAATCACAATATACACAGAACAAGTAATAATAATCGTAGACAATCACAACACATGTTTTACCATAACAAAATTTTCATTAATTTCAATACCATGAGTACAATGATTTGTTCATAATAACAAAAACCGAGGATACATTCCTCATACATTGCTCCTTTGAAATATACTAGAAATATAATGTCATATACCGGCACAATCCCGCTCGGCTAGGCAAAAATGCAGATGGGTGCTATAACCCATACTGTGCTATCATACTACTACTACTACTACTACTACTACTACTATGTCCGTAAGTGATCTCCCAAGCGTCTCTGATGTATCGCTACTGTGGTGGCGGCGGCGGCGGCGGCGGGTACTGATACTGGGGTGCGCACATGCTAATGGTCATACTGATCGCCATAATGCGATCGTACAAGAATTGGCGATGCGCAAAGTGTGCGTCGCCCGTAATCCCACAATGAGCATCCATGCTCAGCAACTCCTCAGCATAATGTGCCAGTGCATCCCTGGCATCAATGATCCTGGCCCAAATGAGCTGGGCCTGCTGCTCCATCTGACTCACGGTGCGCTACACCGTGTCGGTGAGGGTCTGGAAATCTCTCTCCAGTGAGATCACCGTGGACCATGCTGGTCCTGACAGTGGGGCCATCCCGTGGGGCTGCGACGGCCCGGGGATGTCAGTATACGTCGGCTGGGACGGGCCGACGATATCAGGTATGGGTAGGGGTGTGAAGGGTGGGGCAAAGCCCGGTAGTCCGGTGAGGTAGTAGGGTGGTACCTGGTACGGGTCTCCCGCACCTAGAGCATACGGTGCAAATGGGGGTACCAGAAATGGGGCTCCTGTATCCATAGTGAATGGTGCAGGTGGTGGTGTAGGGAGCATCTCGGGTAGGGGTGGTAGTGTGGGAAAAGTGGTGATGGGTAGTGTCATGGATACGGGTGAGGGGACTATAAGCTCGGCGAGTGGGACCATGAGAGGCTGGGTGACAGTGACCCACTCTGGAGCGGATATCACAGTGGTAGGGGTGGGAGGGCTAGCAGTGGCGTGAGCTGCCAAACCTGCTCGGTGCAGCTCAGAACTACGGGCTGAGCTGCCCTCAAGGATGTGCCCAGTAGAAGCTGGCCCATCCTGTGGTACGGGCTCGGGCATGGCGGGTAGGGTGGCTGGGGTAGTGGTGGCATGCCCTATCATCGGAGCGACGTGCTCCTCCTGGTCTGCTGGTGGGATCGGCACAGCAATGTGCTCTACCGATGCAGTCGACTCATCATCGGAGTCATCCGAAATCCACCCGTTGTGTCCTCAGCAGACAGGCACGAGCCTCATGCCTGAGGGAACGGGGATGAGTGGGGTGGGTAAGGGCTCACGATCGACAGGTGCGCGTCGGTCGTATGGAGACTCAACAGTCTCCGACTGTGTAGGGATAGGCCTCGAAGGACCTGCACAGCCTACAGGGAAGTCCCTGACGGCTCGGATGGGAAGTGCTGGCAGTGGTGCTGCCTGGAATGGCACTAGAGGCAAGTCAGCCTCGGCCATCGGTAGGTCGGCCACGGCGGCCATGTCGCCTCCAGCGGGGGCCCACGCTGGGTCCTCGCTCGGGTCTGTCTCGTCGGAGCTATCTCCGTCGGCGCCCTCCATGGCGGCATCAACCTCCATCTCGTCATCCTCAGGATCGAGTATCACCACCTCGATCGGCTCTGCTGGCGGTGCTGGGATGATCTGAATGCTATTGTCGTAGCTCGGTGCTACGCTCCCTGCGTCTGACATCCTGGCGAAAGAACCGTACTAATATTTAAGTATTATTCGTTAGGTAGTTAAGGCACATATCTACGGTACTCTTCCTAACCTTCTAACACAAAAATAATACGTATACTTACCATGGCTAGCTTGGTCGGAATCTCCATATACCCAAATGGTCGTTGGAAAAATTTATTTTATTGCGTTTCGCATTTATTTTGAAAGCTTTTGAACCAAATCCGGTTATAGTTTAGATTTTAAAAATGCTAATTCGCTATAACCTTGGCTCTGATACCACTTTCTGTCACACCACGCCTATGGCGGAAACACGTGGCGCGACGGTTCAAAAGTATTAAGCCAAGATTAATGCAAACCACAATAGTAATTAAACAAACGGGCATTTATTCAACGCCAATAATCATGTCAAATTATCCGTACATAATCATAAATTGTTTTTAAAATTAATAAGGAGGCTCCTCCCTTTATCCCTAAGTCCATGGAATAAAGAGATGAGACCCTTTTACGACATTCCCAACGCCCAACTTGGAGATACCCCCGACCCTGCTCGCCATGCTAACCTCCATCATTCAATTACCTGAAAGATATGTTTGAAAATCGTCAATATATAAATATTGGTGAGTTCACAGGTTTTGATTTAATAAAACTTTATTAAGTGGGAATATCCTTGTTATGACATTTATAGGAGTTGCAAAGTCCTACAATTTACTTGAGCCTATAACCAAACCAAGACAATTAATAATGCCCCCGCCCCAAGTCGTTACTCGGTATTTCTACGACTTGATTTCAGAATACGTGCACCCCAGGCATACGCCGATGCATAATCGACGCTATCGATTAGGGGTGGGCCTTGTCAGACACCAATAGTACTATCCAAATATCCCTTTGGTTTCTCTTTCCTGAATTAATGATTATAGTGGGGAGGTCTCAACCCCGAGTGGCGATCTTTACTCAAGTATCCAACCCGTCATACAATCCCAACATATCTTTCCCCCGTAAAAACGTTAAATGGTTTAGAAATGGGGCCGTGAGACTCACCTGTAACTGTGCTCGGCTCAAAGAAGAAAATAGTAAAGTTTGTGATCCCGCACCTACAATTGTTCTAGGCGTATAAGTCACTACACCTATGGTGTATGTGCCTTGGCAAGTTGTACACCCAACTTCCCGACCACGTCTTTATCCCAATTCCCGTTTAATAGTTTCGTATCCTAGGTTCAATGGCGATGGATTACCCCTTTCCTTACAAGTCATGTATTATTCTTATTAATATTCTTTGTGACTTGTACAATATTATACTCGACGCGACTCTACCCAACGTATAATTATTTTCCCATTTAAATAATTATACTTAGGATCGTTTCGCTCGATATAATGTGATTTCTTATTATCCGACCCGACTCACTTTGCCACATATTTATTTTCCCATTTAAATAAATATGCTAAGTTCTTGTCGTTTGGTAACATATTCTTAACGCCCGACTAGACTCACCACACCATACATTTATTTTCCCATTTAAATAAATGTACTAGGATCTTGTCGGTATTCACACGTTCGTAGATATATTTCACCTACTCGTCTCGGTTTTCCTTCTCGCATATCTATTTTCCCATTCAAATAGATATACTAGAATTTCGTCGAAAACGAGCATATGTACATATACCATCGCGTGGATACTACTTGTTAAGTTCATGTGTCGTTTAGCGTTTTTAATTCGTTACGTTGTGTTTTTCCTTTCCCACGAATATTCTTTCTACACTTAGGAAAGTGTTTCGCACGTTTCACCCTTGTTATATATATATTATTTCCTTAAAATATATATGTATATTTTTATCTTGTCGTAATGGCATTTTTCTTATATGTCCGTTTACGGTAGTTCGTGTAACTAAGTTCGTTAGTTAGCGTTTTTCATATTTATTTCCATTGCGCGTCCTCATGGAAGTATTGTTCCTACTTCCGATTCCGAACGTTTATTTCTCGGAAAAATATACTTTGTACGTTTTAGCCCAACTTGTCCAACTTGTTACCCAAAAATGTTTCTGATACTTTTATATTCCCATTTATATAAAAGTATCCTATTTTTGTACAAGTCTTCCCAAGTCTTTATTTTATAAAATCTTATTTTATAAAATCCTTGTGTTACTCCCTTTATTTTTATAAAACTTCCATTTTTATAAAAATACACTTTTTACACAAAATGCCCAAGTATGTTACTAGTATTTACCAAATCAACCTTGTAAAATTATTACTTACACTTTTGACACCAAACTTTCCATTATTGTGTTTTTGGACTAATAGTTTCCAAAATATTTATTTTAGTCCCTCAACTTCCAAAGTTGCCATATTAGTCCTTTAACTTATACTTGTTGCATTTTTCACCCTAACTTCCAAAGTTAATATTTTTCTTCCATTTTAGTGGACTTTGAAGAACCATTTTCTTAATGCTTAGTTGTTTTTACTTCTTTTCACTTTTAATGATCTTCTAATCCATCCTAGATGTCATTAACATGTTTATTCCATATTTTCATCCAAAATACCCATTTTTCACTCATCCAAGTGAGTGGACTTTGAAGATGGGACTTTTTCACCTATGACTTTCTAACCCATTTTAATATCTTTTTGACATTAACTAGTCATCTTATGATGATTAAAATCATCTTCCATCTCATTCAAGTCCTTCTCATTAATCATGCCCAAATCATCCTTTTTCTCAAGTGTATGTGCATTTCATCATCTTTTCTTCAAATATTACATTTATTAATATACATCCAAGATTCATCAATGTTATTATTATTCTTCCATTTTTATTCTAACAAAACCCATTAACTTTATAAAATCCATTTTATTACCCATTAATGTACAACTTGCTTTCATAGCACAAAACATGAACATTTAAGTAATAAAACAATGTAATACTTACTACTAGCTCAAGGCTAGGGAAGACAAAGATCTTGGATTTGGGTGAGGTTTAAGGTGTTCTTCCAAGTGGGTTAAGCTCCAAGCTCTTGAACACACAAAAGGGGTTTTGAATAATGATGATTTAGAGATGATTTAGAGGTATAAAAATTGAAAGAGAGATGTTAATGGGGAGGTGCAAACTCACGGCCAAGAGAAGAAGAAGAAGAATATTTTTGTGATTTGCTTCAAGTGTTCTTCAAGTGTGCTTATAGTATCCTTCCCAAATCTTGCAAAGATTACATGTATCTTGTCTTGGATATTGGAAGATTGTAGAGGATATGGAAGATCACCAAATAAAATCTCTAGAAGATTAAGAGGGTGTTTGGCCGAGTTTAGAGAGAGAAAGAGGTGGATTAGTGGAATTTTTCTTATCCAATATAATCCCATGCAAGCAAATGATTAATATCTTCCAATGATTTCTTTTAATTAAACACAAGTTATCTCACCTTGGTGGGCCATAGGCCGGCCCCAAGGGGTATTTTTGTGGGGTCCACTTTGCTAATTAATACTCCATATTATGTTTAAGTTAATCTCTTTCGGGTACCGTCCGGGTATTCTTGAGTTTTTAACCGTGTGTCACCCGAATATTAAAATACCGTTAATATTCCTTAAATTTTGCCCAGTTAAATTACTGATGATTTATTTTGGCTTTTGCCGGGTGAAATTTCGTGCTACGCGCGTATCGGGTGCGGTATGCGCACTTTATTCGTTACCGGGAGATTTGTACAGTAAGCTTTTACGTATGGCTTTGGGTTTCCAAAACTCATTATATTTTGTGAAAATATTATTTATTTTATATTCCGGGTGTCCGGAGTTCGTTTCGCTTATTTAAGTTTTACCGGGTAATCGCCAGTGTCCATACCGGATAGTTTTGCTTGCGCATGATCCTATCATGCTTTGCTATTAAACTTATGCATTCCTATGCATTATTTGGGAACTTCTATCTTTCTAAGGCCTCAATTAAATAATCAGCACATAGTTACGGTTAATTACGTTAATTGCGTTTAATTAATTAGTACGGGATTACCTTAATTTTGCCGGTTGTTACAAAGCTTCCTAGAACGCCAACTGGCCATAACATGATTTGGGTTATCGTGGATCGTTTAACCAAATCGGCACATTTTCTGGCAATAAAGGAAACCGACTCGCTGGAGAAATTAGCTAATCTCTACATCAAGGAGGTAGTCTCTAGGCATGGGGTGCCTACTTCTAATATATCTGATCGCGATGCGCGATTCACTTCTCATTTTTGGACTACTCTCCAAAACGTTTTGGGGACTCGCTTAGATATGAGCACAGCCTATCACCCACAGACGGATGGACAGAGTGAACGTACCATCCAAACATTGGAAGATCTGCTACGAGCGTGCGTGGTGGATTTTGGCAACAGTTGGGATAAGCACTTGCCTTTGATTGAATTCTCGTATAACAACATCTACCACACTTCGATACAGTGTGCGCCTTTTGAGGCACTTTATGGACGCAAGTGTAGGTCTCCCATCTGTTGGACTGAAGTTGGGGATAGCCAGCTAACAGGTCCCGAGTTCATGCACGAAACTTCTGAGAAGATAGTGCAAATCAGAAACCGGATGGCTGCTGCTCGTGATCGACAGAAAAGTTACGCTGATAAGCGTAGGAAACCTTTGGAGTTCTAGGTTGGGGACAAGGTTCTATTGAAGGTGTCACCTTGGAAGGGGGTGATACGCTTTGGAAAATGGGGAAAATTGAACCCACGATAGGTTGGACCGTTCGAGATTGTCGAAAGGATTGGTCCGGTAGCTTACAAGTTAAGCTTTCCTGATGAACTCAGTGGAGTGCACAACGTATTCCACGAATCAAACTTAAAGAAATGCCTATCTGATACGACACTGGTAGTGCTACTTGAGGAGATCCAGGTGGACGACCAGCTGCGATTCGTGGAAGAACCAGTGGAGATTCTTGAGCAGGGCGTTAAGAAACTCAGACAAAGCACTATACCTATTGTCAAGGTACGATGGAATTCCCATCTAGGACCGGAATATACGTGGGAGCCCAGAGATCAAATGCGGCTCAAATATCCACACATCTTTACTGAACCTGAAACTGTACATAGATCAAACGCGGAACATAAAGCAGCTCTTTCAAAGTGAATTTCGGGGCGAAATTCCTTTCAACTTGGGGATGATGTGACATTCGGGAACCAAGCACACATTTTTCTAGCTGGCTTTATTTTTTACTTGCTGAATTTCAAGACGAAATTCTTTTCAACTTGGGAATGATGTGATACCCCGCATTTTCAGGTTAACACTTTTACTGAACTCTAGTTAACTTACATATTCATACGTGGTTAAATACTTAACTAGGGTTAGTTAAGGAGGCCTAACATATGTTAGATGATATTAACATATGTTAGAATTAGGAAAATCCTTGTTTTGACACACACACGAGTCCTTTATCCCGAACGTTGGTGATTTGTCTGGCATATATAATAATGTGTACAATTGAATTATGATGAACGTGAAGTTACATTTTTATGTGGATTACATGTTTAAGTGAATTACCGCTTGACTGAAAGTTAATATGTAAACCATGCAAATTACGTGTACCTTATGATTAATATGTTATGAGATGATAAAAACAATGGTTTTTATGCAAGATAGGGTGGTTAATATTATTGGGTCCAGTATTGGACTAAAACATGATTAACGGGTCCGATTAGTGGACTTAAAGGGCCCTAAAACCTAATTTCTTGGGCAACAAGCCAAGCTTTATTATAATTAGGAAACAAAAAAAATTAAAACCCTAACACCCTAACCCCTTGTGCGCCGCAAACAACCCCCCACCCTTCTCTCTCTCAATTTTCAATAAACATCAATCTTAATCATCTCTTCAAGCTAGTTTGGGTGAAATCTCTAGGCTTTGAGGACTCATGCATTGAAAGGTATAATCTTTACATGTTTTATGATGATTAATAATGCTTGAAAAGTTTAAAAATCATAGAGCATGCATACATATAAAATCGCATAACATGTGTTTGTTGGAGTTCTTGAATGTTCATTGTGATTTGATGATGATGATTGTTGTTAGTAATCATAATTAGGGTTTTTTTATGATAATATATGTGTTTGATTATAATAATATGGGTTATGCATGTGTTAGAGATTTTTATGCATGATTAGGGTATGTGAATAACTTGGGATGCAAGTTTCAGTTTCTGGCAGATTTATTAGGGCGTTTTGTAGGGTCTGTATTGTGATGTTAAATTGATTGTTTTGATGATTTCTTTGCATTATTGTATTGTACATGATCTTATATTTTTATAATGGGCAAAACCATCAGATTTGGACATCGTTTGAGTGGTTTTTGGAATTTTATTTGATTAAAGGTCATATCAGATTTTCGGAGTTATAAATTGGGTCAACTTTAAACGGTCATAACTCAAGTTTTACAAAGAGTTAAGTTATTCAATTTGGAAATTAGGTCAACATTGGAATAATTTGGCTTTTCCAAGTGGATTAACCTCTTTTGGGTGAATACACAATTTTTAGGATTTTTTCTACTAAACTGGCCTGCTGTGGAAATTTTCTGGACATAGCTGTGTTGTACGAATTTTAATAATTTTTGTGTTTGGTTTTGAGACAAAACAAAATTGTGAATTATCAAGTGAATCCCAATAAATATTCAGTAAAAATCTGGGAGTTTAATTTGTTCGTTAAGTATTTTTAATAATTTGTTTTTCATAGCGCACAATCTGCCCTAAAAACGCAGATTGTGTAAGGGATGTTTACGTGACTATTTGGAGTTTTATATGGTATGTGTTTGACATGAACTTGTATTGATACTTATATGAGATGTGTATGAGGTATAAAACTGATAATAATCAATATGATCACCAACGGGATACGTAGGACTTACTTGTTCATGATCAGTTTAAAACTTATTGGTCCTTTGTGAGCTAAACACTCTATCACTTGAAAAGTCCTTACATATTATTGGGTTAATCGCTGGAGGCGAACAGGGTATTAGTTGATAGCGCTATTAGGTTGTGCAGCAACCTCATGTTTGCGATGCTGGGAGCATGGACATGAACTTCTGACCACATTTGTTGGCTAGTGTTGATAGACACTAGTTTCTGAGGCAATTGATTATTTTACTGAAGGTGTCCCAATAATCTTGTTTAGTTGCAATGAGTGGGTTAGCTACCCCTGACATGATTAAACTGATAACACTTGAACATTTAGGTCTGGTAGACCTACGCTTTTACTTGGTTAAGTGGTTTGGGAAACCAGTGCATTTACTTACTCATTTTCTTTACTTAGTGAACTCACCAACATTTTTGTTGACCCACGATATACATGCTTTTGCAGGTAGTTAGCTTCCGGTGCCACAATTAGAAAGCACTGCACACTTCACTTCATTTGGGGTCTTGGGCATACACCTAAATTATATATCATACTTTTATGTTTTCTTTCATATCTTGGGCGCGTTGTTTTGCGCATGGTTTTAAAAAGGTTTAAACTTGGTTTCGCTTCCGCAGCTTAACTAAACTTGATTTTTGAAAACGAACTAAATGGTTTGGGCATTTAGAGTTCGTTCATATGACTTATGGCTATGGGATCCTGGTATGTCATGCGCCTCGCGGTATAAACCCCGCAGTGAAAATTTGAGGGTGTGACAAATACCTTAAATCGCATCCGTAATTGGAGAAAAACCATTTAACCCTCTGTCGATTCTGGCCGCGATGCACCGATCTAAAATCTAAACATCGCCACACCGATCTGTACGTTGCCTTCACCACATGTGACTTTTTTTACAGATCTGTTAAATGAGGAATGTAACGATTCTGCAGTAGCCGGGATGGTGACGGTCGGTGGTGGTGTTCCAAAGATTCCCCGCTTATGTTTGTTCTTTTTGACCACTGATGTTTGTGACATGATGCGATGTTGGTGTAGGTTTGCGAACGTGTTTCCATTTGAGGAAAGATGAAGATGGATGTCGATAATTTTGGGCAAGATGGATATGGAAGACCAGGGGAAAGGAATATGAAAAGTTTGGAAAATTTATTCTTTGTTTACCGCTTTATGCTCTTGATTAAATAACTAAATATATACATAACTAAACATAAAATCAAATAATATATATATATATATATATATATTTTTGAACGGCTAATTTCTTACACCCCTTTTTTACACCTTTTACATCTTTTTTTGTACACCTTTAGAGTTGAACTCCCAACCTTATCAAAGAGAGGATTTCCTCTCTACCACTAGGCTATAACCTAAGTGGCAAATCAAATAATATATAATAAACCATTTTATAAAACATTAATTCATTAAGATTTATAAAATTGAGGGAGTGAATTATGAACCTTCATATTTCGTTTTAACGTTTATCAAGATTATGTAAAGCCAATCGTATATGGGATCCAAACGTGGAAAATATATCCAGGGTCAATGTTCTTCACAATTGATTTACTAGTTTGTCACAAGATATATCACATTGCGACGTGTTATATATAACCAACGATTCTATATTCAATATGTATTCAAACACGTTAACGTCACCGTCACAACTTAAGGGTGACATGTGCTTATGCAATTAGAGAAACGAGTAATGGATGTGTTGTTTGACACTTGAGTTGTTATCAAAGCCGTAGACTATTGTTAAATTATTATTATTTTTCTTTATTTTTTTCAAAATTTATTTGTATTTCTTAATTTTTTTTATAAACTTAACAATTTTCACAATCAACAACATCCCGCTGCAACACGCGGGTTAGCATCAACTCGTTGTATTAGTATATACAAACCAACCAAAACAGAATTAGAAAGTCATTTTCCAAACAAAAAAAAAAAACCAAAAGAGAATAGATATAGAAAAGCAGCTTGTTTGTTTGGAACGGATACAATTCTTGTCGCGTACACTTCTTGTGAGGGTTCCTCCGGTTTTATTTACCACTCTACTAACTAAACTTCATTCATTCATTCATTCAAAAATTAATATTATACATACTCTCATTCTTACCCTCACAACGGCAACTTTCACTGTTGGCGCACTTACGCAAGTTTTCCGACCACAATAATAATCACCAACCAACGATGATGAACAACGGCGAACTAGAAGTTCCGCTTCCTTCATCAGTAAACCAATTAATAAACCAGATATGCGACCAGAAGGTTCTACCACACCCCGACATCGCTGCCCGTAGATCTCTTTCCAATATCACTCAAGAGTCTGCGATTGATGTATTAAGACGAGTAAATTCTACTACCAAAAGTATATATAATATAAGTAGTTACATTGTTTGGATGGTTAATAAGTACGGATCATCGGTTGCTACTTCGGAGAGTGTTCGTTCATCCTCGCATTATCCGCCTTCTTCTTCTTCTTCTTCGGTGTGTTCGAGTCCTCAGAGTAAGTTTTTTAATCGCTCTTTGATATGATTTAGTGTTGTATGTACATTTTGGGGGAATTTGGTATTTTACCTAAGTTACTAAGTTAATGTGAAAAAAAAAACACTAAGTATACTTGGGAGCAGGGGTAAACGGGAAAAAATAGACGTAAAGTTTGCAGGCTTTTTGATGTGAGCCAGGCTTTTATATATATAATAAATACACACACACACACACACACTCTTTTTGGGGCAAATTTGAATTTTGTTTAAATCATGTGGTAATGAGTTTGAAATTTTGCCTAAAAAGGTATTTTACTAAAGTTTCTTTTTGTTATTTTAGGTGTTAGGGTTTATGAAATTGTGATCTTTTTTTTTAATATAAAATGTTTAGGTTTTTAAAAATTAAGTGATTTTAATGGAGCACGTATGGATTCTGGTTACTATTTAGTATTTGGATATTATTGTTTTACCGATTTGACTTAAGTGAACAATTATGATATTAAGTTGTTATTTAGTAATTTTCTTCTTAATGTTATATAGTTTGTGGGTGTCTGGATTAGGGATGAGATTAGGACGGTATCGGTACCGAACCGATACCGATCCCGACAATACCGATACCGAAAAGTCCAAAAAACCAATACCGATACCGAACACATACGGTACGGGATCGGTATGGTATCGGTATTTTACCTTAAACCGATACCATACCGGTCCCGTACCGATACCGATAATACCGAAACCGAAAATCCATAAATATGGGTACCGATACTGATCCCGAAACCCCTTGGTTCGGTATCGGGACGGGACGGGATGGGATCGGTATTCGGCATTTCGGCCTTGTATGCTCATCCCTAGTCTGGATGATGTGGTCCAAGAACCGGACTAAGGTGCTGGTTTGCCAACATTGTGGAGTTCGTCTGAGTGGAAATTCGGCTACCAATTCCGAATATGCGGACTTCACTTGGGACTTTGAGAGTGGGCAACAAAGTTAATAGTTTGTGGGCGTCCGGATGATGTAACCTCCTAGTGTTCAAGTTAATTTAAAAAAATGTATATTACTAAATAGTAACTTGGATTTATGTATTTTGAGTCAAGTCACTTTTTAACCTTTTTAATGCATTATTGAGAGGCTTTAGAGGAACAAAAATGAGTGATTTTAGTGAAACACTTGAGAAGTTGGGTACTATTGGGTGAAGTTCTCTTTTTGAAATCATTGTTTTTTGGGATTACATCATTTTGTTTTTTTTTTTTGATGCAGAAAATGCATTTTATGATTCTCCAACTTTGAAACATGAATCCCCTAGTCCTGTGAAATCTCCGTATTATAGTGCTACAAACAACAGCCATGAAACTCGTGTTCAACGACAAAATTCAGGCTTGTCTTGTTCTAGTTTGAAAGATGCATTGCCTGCCTACAGTCCTAGCTCTAGTTCAAAGGGCACAAATGGTAACCATGTGGTTCAAACAAAATTATGTACAGCATTTGGTTCTTCGACGTCAAACTATAAGATAAGCGACCAGTCGCTGATTCTTGATGACCTAGAATTCAGGAAATTATTCATGGTACATAGTTACATTGGAAGGTTAGTGGCTACTGATGGACCCATTTTGTGCTATTATTGTTATAACTTATAACTGAACTTTGGGTATTCAAGACAAGATTTTTCATGCAGAAACAAGCTGGAGGATGTTATCTCTATTGACGATGCAAGTGAAATAAAATCGATGAAGTCGTTGCAAATGTTTGATTTTGAGGATTGGATGTGGAGCAAATTCGGTAGCCGTAACTGCCAACCTTCTGATAGAGTCATGGTACATGATCCCTTCATGATTTCTTGTAACAATGTGTTAAAGAAAAAGTTGATATCGTGACTTTTAGTAGTGATGCCTTCTTATTCGTTTATTTATTCGCAGTATTTTGACTGGGATTCCGGAAAGACACACTTGTATACTTGTCATGTGTATTCTGATGGAAGTTACCAGTTTAAGGTTTGAGTTTACCTTTTACATCTCCAGATTTATGGTTGTATTGTGCTTAGTTATATAGAAACAAATATTAGCTATAAGTATTGCCTAGCATGATTCTTTCATAATTCTACAAATGTTTTATGTGTCCTGGAATGCTAGAGTAAGTCCTATAGATGACGGTGTTGACTGACACAAAACATAACCTTAGATGATAATCTTATTGTGGTTTTACATGATCTCTACAACAGTTAGAATGCCATATAAGACTTTTGGGGGCATTTGATTTGATGGCCTCCCTTGTTGAAACCAATATGTTGATATTATGAGTCAAAAAAATTATTTTTATATCTCTTAATTGATGGAAGAAGGATTTATGTGTTCTTAATGTTTAGTTGTTTACTACGTCTTTATGATGAGAGTAACTGATTGATGAAACACGTGGAAAAGTGATTGAAAATTATTATTGCTGTATGTGATTTTATTTCCTTATGGTAATTTAGGGTCCATATCTTATTTCCAAAAAAACTCATCTGCAAAGGGCAATAGGAGACGAAAATGTGTTGACTGTCAAGTTTGCTGAGGATGCAGACCAGATGACTTGTAGAAATTATGAAACGTTTGCAGAAGCGGGGATTCTTGTTGGGTTAAGACATTATCGTTTTTTTGGTAATTTTAAAATGCACCTTTAGCTAGTACAAATTGTGATGTTGATATCTTATGTATGACACAAATTATATTTTGTTTATTGATAACTTTAACATAACCAAGAAGGTCTGCTTGTGTTATTTTTCAGTATTCAAAGATGAAGGAAAAGAAAGGAAAACTAACGGAACAGAGGACAAGAAACGAAGGTCATCTGTGAAATGCTACTTTGTTAAAAGGGAATCACTTGCTTGGGATGATAGAGACAATTTCATAATGAATTACAAAACTACCCATGATGTACGGTGTCTCTTTATGCATATACATATGGTCACTAGCATGGACAAGTACAATGCGAGGTTAGGAAATCAAAGATATTATACTTCCCCCAAATGTGAGGTGGCAAGATGGGAGAGGTTGGTTAAGGGGCTCCAACAGGTTCGGGTTGAAACTATTCATTTTGTATGGTTGGGGTAGGTTGATCTGCAAGCTCATTTTTGTCTATTTTTATTAATAAATATTAAATAATTAATGCTTATGAGTAAAGAAACAAAATTTACAATAAAAAGCAAAATTTTGAGTAAAATGATATGCATTACAAATATGCTTTGGTTGACTTTCAACCCACTGATCCGTTTAGGATAAAACACAACCCAACTCGACCCATTACAGTAAATGGCTCAAGGTTGCCACCTCTGATTATGTAAATGCATATGCTGATACATGTAATCTTTGTATGTGTAATACAGGCTTTCCCTTATTCTTTCAACAACAATTAAGCTCCAAGTTGATCTTGATACAGTGTCGATAGAAGAAATTGACGACATTCCTTGCATTGTATAACTTGCTGACTATTCTTTTTAGCAGTCTACTATCTTTATCACCCTTTGACTTGTTTCCTTATACTGGGAAAGTCAAACTTTATGATGATTGCAGGATGAAAATGGTTGTACTGTGTGTGATGAAGATGGAGAACAATTGATACAAACAGACGGAACCGGATTTATATCTGAAGATCTAGCTGTTTTGGTCCTAAATGACTTTCAGAATGCAAAGTATATGAAAACCAAAGATTATGAGGTTAAAATCAACTTTTCCCTTTGCAATACTTGTACATAATAACTCTATAATGGGATCTTGGTAAATATGTTGCTGTTGGCAGAAGTTTGACATTATCCAACCTGAAACTGGACCAGCTGGCTTAGGAAGAAGACAGGTGTCAGTTAGAGAACCGGTTAGTGGTGTTAGTGCTTCATGGTATATGTGATTGATTGTACCGTGGAATTAAAAAAAAAATGATAATTTGTAGCTTTATTTTAATTTTGCCAGCCTTTGCTGATCCAGTGTCGTTTGTTTCATGAGGGTTCTGCTGTTAAAGGAACGCTTCTTGTTAACAAGAAGGTACTAAACATTCTTATTATAAGCAATTTATGTAGATGTGGAAGGTTTAGTTTCCCAAAAAGGTAGACAGATATTGGCATGCAATCCCCAAATTATAAGCAATTTAACATATTTCTCTCCAACTGATTCTGTTAGCTTAAACCAAGAACTATACAAGTCAGACCATCAATGATTAAAGTTAGGAAAGATCCAAGATTGTCAGATACAAAGTCATTTAATTCTCTTGAAATAGTTGCTGTAAGGTACATTTCCAGTCTCTTCCTTTTCATTTTATGTCAGATAAACGGGTCATGTTCATGCCAATCAGCGAAAACTCGTGTCATGTTCGGGTTCATCAATCATGTGTCTGACATGATTTCCAGGTTTGTTTCAGGTTCGACCTGTCAACCTGTGAACACAACCCATTTAACACCCCTACATTTTATCGTATTACATGTTCTCAAGTCGTTGAAGAGTAAAACAATTGTAGTCGCCTTATTCTGTTGTTGGGTTCAGTAGAGAAGATATTTACATGTACTCCCTGTTGTTTTTGCAGTCACAAACCGAAGGAAGCTAAACTATCAAAGTATTTGATAGCACTTCTAAGCATTGGAGGCGTCCCTAAAGAATACTTTTTGGATTTACTAGCAAAAACTCTAAATGATGTTAAAAGAGTGTACTTCGATCCACGGGCAGCATTTCGAAGTATTTAAAGATTCCAACCCTTATTTCCGTTTTTTTTTTATCTAATTATTTTTTCAGGGGATCCTTATTGATTACCATGCTTCTTTTGTAGTCGCCCACATTTATCAAAATATTGATGATTCGGGAATTTGCGTCGAAATGTTTGGGGCCCGCATTCCTCTTACTGAACCATTCTTTCAGCATCGCTTATCTCAGTTGGCCAAAGAAGAGAGAAAAGGACTTGGTGATGGAAAAATCCCACTTACTGATAGCTTCTATTTAATGGGAACAACTGATCCTACTGGGACCTTGAACAGTGATGAAGTTTGCGTCATTCTGTAAAAATTACTCTTTTTTTTTTTACTTTTAATTTTTAAGGTTGTGAGTAAATATAAATAGGTTACATACGGGTTATAAATACGAAAAGATTCTGTGTATGATACATTTTCAAAATGCTCCACTCGCAAATTTATTTATTTTTGTTTGTAAATGCAGTGAGAATGGTCAGATATCAGGCAAGGTTCTAGTGTACAGGAATCCGGGACTTCATTTTGGAGACATACATGTTTTAAATGCTCGGTATGTGAAGGAATTAGAAGATTATATTGGAAACAGCAAATTTGCTATATTTTTTTCGACAAAAGGAAGAAGATCAGTTGCACATGAAATTGCAACTGGCGATTTTGATGGGGATCTGTATTTCGTCTCAAGAAATCCTCAGGTTATATTCAGGAGAATTTAAAGTTCCATGTTTTCTAATTATATAGGAAATGATTATTGATCATATATTGAAACTAATATATGGTTTAACATTCTTGTTGCCAGCTGTTAAATTACTTTAAACCGTGTGAGCCATGGAGCTGTATTTACTCAACACCAAATGCATCCAGTAAGAAACCAAGTGACTTATCATCTGAAGAGTTGGAGAAGGAGTTGATTAGACTAGTTTTTTCACCAAAAACAAACAGGTGCATTCACTCTCTCACTTGTTTCCTTTTATAGAATGTTTTTTGAGATGAAGGATAACACTTTCCATTATTGGATGCTCATATCTGGTGCAATAATTAACCTCTTAAACGTTCTCACGACCCCACCAAGACCCTTCTAAATTCTAATCAATGGAACAAGGTAAAATGGCCTTCAAAGAGTTGGCAGAAAACTAGTGAAAGTTGGATTTGAACCTAGACTTCTAGAGCGACTCTGGCGCTTACTAATTCGCCGACTCCTTAAGGCTCCTTGAGCATACTTGTGGTCTTGTAGTGTTTATTTGTGTGATTTAACACTTTGTACCAATCCAGTAATGTAGCTGGAATTACAGCCGAGAGTTGGATGGCATTTATGGATCGGTATTTGATATTGCAAGATGATGATGGTGATGATGATGAGAAGCAGGCCATCAAGAAAAAGATGCTGCATTTGATTGACTTGCACTATGATGCGTTAGATGCGTCTAAAAGTGGCAAAAAGGTATTTTTTTAATTTTTTTACTCGCTTTTATTTATTTATTTTTTGTTGGAGAACTTTTGGTTATCAACGAGGGACAAACCTCTAGTCATTTTGGTTTTTTCTGTTCCAAACATCGGTATACAAAGAATGAGCAACTCTTAACGTATTGTCACCATTATGACTATTTTTTTCCCATTTACACTCTGCGAACGCATGTCAAATCGCGAGCTCACTAGGTCGGCCTGAAAAGAGATTGTTTAGCAAAATGTGTTCGCAGGTTTAACTTGACAATGACCTGAACCCATTTAAACTAAACCTAACCATGAATTTTGTGTTATCCGTGTCGTGTCAGAAACCCGCATCGCTATCTATCTTTGACAATTTTTCCTGAAACAGGTTATAGTTCCTAATCATTTAAAAGCAAAACAATATCCTCATTATATGGGCCGAAATCCAGAATATCACTCAACTTCTGTTCTTGGAAAGATTTTTGATGAGTTTCAGAATCGTAAGAATGAGAAGTTACCGGTACAAGGTGTGAGCCTGCTCTACTAGTGCCTTCATTTCATTTTCATCATTTTTTGAAATATATACCGTTTTGCATGATTTTGTTCAGAAATTTGGAAATTGCCACAATTCAACATCAGCATTCCCGATTCTTGCTTAAACATGTGGAGTGAAAGATACAAGACCTATAAACAGGAGATGGCGAATGCATTGAAAAACAACGATCAGTCGAAAAACGACGCTGCAAGCAGAGTGATCACAAAGTATAAGGAGGTATGTATTAATCTAACGGTTTACAATTGTTTGAATAGGGCCACGTTTAATACACGTCTGTTTGAATAGAGAAATGAGACAGTTAAACATGTACAAGTGTTTATGTTCTTCCATTTCTCTACTTGAAATTATTATGTATAACATGTAAGAAAACAAAAAAGCTTATGGAATACTAACAAATTATGATCCAGATGTTATACGGTGCCTCGGATTTTAAAGATAGCACGCGTAACATTGAGGATGTGTACAATGAAGCGCTCGCTATTTACCAAGTTACTTATGACTACGCGGCAAGCATAAAAGATGTTGCAAAATGTGGCTTTGCCTGGAAAGTTGCTGGTTCAGCCCTTTGCGCGTATCACAGGAAGATTCACTGTATGAAGACAGGGGAAAGAGAAATTACATTTCTATCTTCAGCCTTTGACGGTGTATTCTAAGATTTTTTTTTTCAAAGTAAGTGTTTGTTTACAATCCCTTAGGAAGTGTATATATATGTAGTATGTTGTAGAGTAACAATGACCGCGTACGAAGGACGTATTTATGTGAAAAGATGTAAATATACTGAGACACTTTCTAACTTGTTTCGGTCTAGGATTTGCATCAAGAAAGCGGTAGCATAAAAAAGCCACTATGTTTATCAAAGCCTTAATTTATTTTCTAAAATAATTGTGTTTAGTCATTATATTTATATCCATGTTTTTAACTTTATTGACAGTGAAAAAAGGAAAAAAAGTGTAAACAATTTTTAAAGATATATAATGGAAAATCGAGTTCTAAATTTATCAAGGAAAACAGACCTGCGGCACACTTTAATTTATAAATCAAGGCCAAGTTTTTTTAGAATATTAACAAATGAACACAAAGAAGCTTATTTTTTTTTAGTTTTTACCACAAAATAGGTTCGTATATTTGTAGATATGATGACATGTAAAATAGCTTTCTTGTATTTATTAAAATAATTCATATACAAGTGACATTATGAAGAATAAGAAGTCAAATTTTTCTTTGACCATATCAGTATTTGTTTTGATAAAGACAACTCAATAAGTGTTTTTTTTTTTTTTTTTTAAGACGGAGTGTATACATACAATAAATAAATGGTGAGGTCTTTTATTATTAAAAAAAAAAGAGTTGATTGTCGTCCAGCCAAGCTGGTTTGAGGTGAGAGGGTTTATCTCTTCAGAGGGTTTTCGTTCGGGGTTGGTCACAGGTTCGATTCTCGTCCATCGAAAAATCATACCCATTAAGGTTGAAAGGGCCTAGCATGTGGGAGGACTCGAACCTGTGACCCGGAGGTTGTTAGGACTAGGATTTCACCATTGAACTACGACTTTAAAAAAAATAAAAAAAGAGTTGATTGGTTGGTAATTATAGTACATTTTGATTACTGGTAACTTAAACTTCTAATTAATGATTTTTCTAATTAATGATTGTAGAAAACAAAAGTAGTTATACTTTTGTTGATAAGGATGGTAACAATAATAAATTTTATCTTTAAAACGATTATGAACTTGATATATTCAACACAAGAGAGGCTATTGTACAAATGCTCCTTAAAATACAAAGTGTAAGAAGCAATCCTGACCATCGATCTATATTTTAATCAAAATAATCCTAAATTAATTACCCACGCGTGTTTTTAGTTTCAGTTAACAAGAGAATGGTACGTGGATTTGTGATGAGCCATTAAAGGATCTTTTTCCGAGTTTATTCCGGATTGAAAAAAACAAGTGGTGCAAAGTGGCTGACAGGCTTAGTAACGGTAATGGTAATGGTGCTATTCAGTGGGATTGGAAGCGATACCCGGCGACAAATGATGAGACACGGGAATTGATAGATTGTCATCGCTTGGTCACGGTTATACAATTGCAACATAGAAGCGATTCATGGAGATGGAACTCGGGGTCTAATGTTATGTACACAGTTAAGGAAGTTAGAAAGTGGCTTTGCAGTAATCAAGGTAACCCGAATGGTGATATTTTTAAATGGTGTAAATGGATCCCCACTAAATGTAACGTTTTTATGTGGCGAACCAACTTGGATAGAATTCCTACGGCGTCTAATCTGGTTCGTAGAAATATTAATATTGGGGAGGGGTTGTGTTGTTTTTGCGGAGAGATGGGCGAATCCACAGAACATATTTTCACTGCATGCATGTATGCGAATGGGTTATGGAGTGGTTTGGGAAATTGGTTGAAGCTTCCGCCGTTGCTTCTGTTTTCTGTCAAAGACATCCTTCAAAGTGTAGAAGTTTTGCCGATGTCTACGTCTCGAAAGGAGATCATTTATGGCATCTTGATCATCATGTGTTGGAAGATATGGGCGAACCGGAACGAGATTATTTTCAAACAAGGAAAGGCTAACATTTCTAAGTTAATAGCGGATGTTAAGGCTATTAGCTTTCTTTGGTTTAATAGTAGATCGAATAAGGCTAAGGTTGATTGGAATAATTGGTGTAACTTTGATGTAACTTGATATATTGGTTTGTGGTTATCTCCGGCTTGGAGATAGCCCGTTTTTTCTGTTAATGAAGTTAGCCTTTCAAAAAAAAAAAAAAAAAAAAACAAGAGAATGGTAAATTAGACAAATTGCGAGTATAATAATTTGATTTTTTTTAATAATTGCGCCCAAATCATAGCAATCGTTCTCAAAAATTTTAATTAAACCACCCAAATCTCATTAATTCTTGAGAACGATTACATTTACAGACAATCGATAGATTTGCAATTCTCATTTAATAACAAGAGACAGTCGATTTGCTTTGAAACATGCTCTGTTTTTTTGTTTAAAAACAGAGGATGATACTGATGTTGAAAAAACACTCCAATATAAAAGAATAACCATCTAAACGTAAATGAATAAGATGAAATGTATAACCATGCATTATCATTGTTAAAAAACTTTTTATGAACGCAGGTTCTGTTTTCAAACGAAAAACAGAGCATGGTTAATAAAAAACAGAGCTACAAAAAAACTAAAAAATGCACCCATAAAAACGCACTAATAAAAACAAAAATGCACCCATAAAATCATAAAACTCATCCATAAAATCATAAAATGCACCCATAAAAATCATAAAACGCACCTTCATCTCTCAAAGGCAGAAAAACAAAATAAGCACTCAAAGACCTGCACCCATAAAACGCACTCATAAAAACATAAAACGCACTCATAAAATCATAAAACACACCCATAAAATCATAAAACGCACTCATAAAAATCAAAAAACACATGCTACCTTGATCATCGTTTTTATGTAATCACCCATAAAATCATAAAACGCACCTTCATCTTCATATTCTTATTGATCATCAAAAATCTTCTTCTTCATTCTGTTCACTAC
Source organism: Ambrosia trifida (assembly GCA_028751855.1). Taxonomy (NCBI): domain Eukaryota; kingdom Viridiplantae; phylum Streptophyta; class Magnoliopsida; order Asterales; family Asteraceae; genus Ambrosia; species Ambrosia trifida. Next base: position 51,679,615 of record CM054125.1, read on the forward strand.
CTCAAATGATTGTTGTTTTTCAGTTTACATATTCAACATATAAAACTAAATCACTCATGGGATCAACATTCATTATCAATTATGAACAAACGTTATAAAAATGAATGAAAAAACAGAGCGTCAGATGAACTGCGATTAGATTTTTGAATAAGGTAAGAAATAATGATCGAATACTGTGAAATCAGTTATAAAAAAATTTGAATTCATATTTAACGATAAAACAGGGATTGTATTATTACGTGATTAAATGAGGGATGGAAAAGTCTATAATACCCTTGAATTGGTTTCAGATGTTATAACCGTCAAGTTATACGTGGCCAATTTTGGTGACTTCATACACTTTGTAGGTTAAGGTACTTTGTACCAAATACTTTCTCTATTCAACACTCCAATAGCATAAACTTATTATATCCCTTTGTACAAATATATATATATATATATATATATATATATTTGTTAAAAAATTAAGTACTTTTGGATAATTATTATTTTTTATTATGGATTCACTTTTAAATTATTTTTTTAGAATGAAATTACGTACTATTAGATTTTTTTAGTTGAAGTTGTATTTTATAGAATTATAGGATTAACTAGTCAATTCAGTTGAACCGCCCGATACAACCCAATTCAACCGGTTGAATCATTTCTGAACCTAATCCGCTATGGTTTAAAAACTGGTTTTTAAAACACTGAAAATTAGTGCAAACTATCAGGGCTGTCTTGATAACACTAAAACAATTTAGGCCTTGGGCAACATAAAAATTGAGCCCAAAATTTTAACAAAGATGAATGAATTAGAAACATATATGTAAATTTTTAAAAAAATTTCGGGTCCATTTAGAGACAGGACCTGAAGCCATCGACCACCACGCTCACAATTTTAGGCCGGGCCTACAAACTACACACGTGATTTTAATAAGGGCCCCTCCGCTTATATCCTTATTACTTTGCGCCCATTTAATTTAATAAAATTTATACTATTTAATAATAGTCTCTTGCAACTTAGAATATATAAAGTTATCTATAATTTCAACTATTCTGTGTGTGCGATATGTTTTTGAAAAAAAATAAATATATTCTAAGAGTATTATTAAAAAAAACAAAAAGACTAGCTCTATTCAATAATAGTCGTTGTAGATGTATTCAATAATAGACATATCGGAAGAGAATATGTGATGTATGGCTGAAGGCCGAACCAACGTTTAAGACGAACGACCTAGTACTTCGATAGTCCAGCTTCGGAGTAAAGGTCTATGAGCCTTTGACATCCGAAGCCTACCAAGAAAAGTATAAATACTCCAACTCAGCCTTCATTTAAGGGTACTGGTAAATCTCCGAACCAAACACTTCTTTTCCTACTTCATCATGTCAGAAACTTATACTTATTCTCACGTCGGAGGGTGATCATAAAGAGACCTTATCTCTTCCCTGTGACGAGCCTAACGATGTTTGTTTTACAGGTTTAATCAGATAAGAGCACACTTGATATTCCCATCTCGTCCTCAATTGAATGATTGATCACTTTATTCCAAACCTGAAGGATACTTTTTTCCTTTCAATATCCAAAAAGAAAGTTTCCTCTTTTTTTTTTTTTTCAAATGAAGGACCAAGCCAACGGTAAAAGTTATTCCATGTGAAAGTCTTGTGCTTCCTTTCTTGAAATAAGGAATTTTGGATGTATGAATGGTTTGACTTTCGAACATGTGTATTTGGTTTGACTTTTTGTTTCATAGCAAACCATTACAACTTGCTGTTAATTTTTTTTATTTTATTAAAACTTAAATTAATTTTATTTTCTTCAAACTTTAATTTTTTAAAAATGATCGGCATTCTTGAGAACTTGATGAGATTGTTTTTTAAAATGACTGGTGGGAATGCCCGCGTGTTGCTGCGGTTAGTTATGATTCTTTGGCACACGTTGCCCGCGTATCTCAAGTAAATTATTTTTAATACCAATTTGCTATGCACTCAAGAATCCTTGTATATTTGCTAAGAAAACTAATATATCAATCCACAAAGAGCAAGAGGGCATAAAGCAAAGAATTGACGTTAAAAACAATACAAGAATTGTATACGAGATTATGGACAAATCAACCCAAATATAACTACAGGGACCTGAATTGCAGGTTGCCATAACTATAAAAATCCATATTTCATGTACAACTTTTATTTTCTACACAAAAGACGAATCAAAATCCATTCAACTTATGTCTTGTTTTTGTTAAGATTCATTTTTAAGGTCTTATTTTATATAAGACGTGGTCTTTGATCTTGTTCTTTACAATTTAAATGGTGTGATAGAGAAAGATATCCAGAAGTGCACCTTTCAGAACCTTGCAGGCATACTTAGCCTCCCAATTTCCATGAATAAAATCTAATGCTTTCTCTAGGTAAGAAATGCGCTTTGCAAAGCATTCAACAATAGAATGATAAACTTTCTTAAAGTAGACAACAAGTACAAAATACGATTATATTCACATAGATATTTGTAGTTGAGAGAACAAAACATTTCATTAGGCTACCTAAATTTTCAAAGCAATCAAATTCGGTATGCTATAAATATAGATATCAAAACATGTAACGAAGCATGCCTTAGGCATGAGGCGATTGAGGTCATACATATGTGAGGTTAGCGCAGAAGCGCCTTCACCTCACGCCTCAGCTTTGAGGGCAATAAAAGTTCCTTATAAAACGTCACAGTTTTAAAAAACCAAAAATGTATTGATTGCTTACACTTCCCTAAAAGGTTTCATAAGTGCAGCATGAATGCTAGGACATGGACTGTCTAATTGTAGGGAAATCATGAATGGAAGTAAAAAATGTAGAAACCTGTAGTGTTTGTTGTAGATGCAAATTATTTTATGATTGGCTACAGGTTTCCTTATAATTTCTATAATCAAGCTATCATCAAACTGTTTCTTTTCAACTTTGGCACCTCCATTTTTTGCTTAATTTCTGCATCACACCCAAATATATATATATATATATATATATATATTAGTTGACAAAATATACCAAAGTTGCACTATAATGTTACAGAAACAACGAAATCAAGGAAAAGATTACCTGCAACTTAATCAGGAGAAACGGAATCAGGAAATACCTAAACAAAACTCTTGTGGACTCCGAATGGAAAATAACATCTGAATCCTATTTTCATGTTCAAATTCTCAACATCTGCATAAAAAAGGCAACACATGAGTTAGAGCCTCATATAAATATTAAGACAAACTAAATATGCAAAGAATAACATTAGTACCTCAATTTCTTGTCTTGGATTTTGAATATCCTTCTACCTTTTAACATGCATAAGTATGAAGTTTTATTGCAACAGTATATTACAAATACATAAAATATAATGAAAAGATCACAGCAGCCAAAAAGGTTGAAAATCTACAAGCCCCTACTAAAAGCATCATTGAATAAAATGCGGGTTTGCATAGACTGGAAACCAGGCATCCATGACAAAAATGCCATTGGAGTCATAACAATCATTCCAAACATGATGTCATACAGTCATTCCTTGTGTTAGTCCAAGTTGGTGGATAATGCCATTTTATCTGCGCAAACAACATGTAACTATGTTAGTGTTGTCACTCACGTCGATGTGGAATTAGAGAAATAAACAATAAAGGACCTAATTTAATTATGATACGTTTCACAAATTAGAAGACTTAGGAAACAGTTAAAGTGCACATACAATCACTGTCAAATCATTCCAAGCTGCTATATATTACAGACAATTTGTCTTTGCAATCTGTTTAAGTTATCCTTTTGCCCTTTTGGGCTTCAAGGTTTATATTTTCAACTTTATTCACAAACTAACAGGATATTTTAGCCTTTTGTATTAACTGAAGTTACTAATGCCAGAAACTGAGCGAGCGAGTCTTAACGAGCCCGAGCCCGAGCCTTATATACAAAGCTTGTTTAGGCTCGCGAGCCTAAACGAGCCCAATCAAAAGTTATATTTTTTTTATATATGTAATTTTGTCATTTGAATATGTTCAATTTTAATTAATAATGTTAGTGAGCCGAGCTCAAGCCGAGCTTTTGCTCATTTAAGCCATTGAGGCGAGCTCGAGCCGATTTTTTAGGTTGTTTAAAAATTAATTTTTAATTACCTCGAGTCGATCCGAGCCGAGCTCGAGCCCTTAGGATTTACTTTCGAGCCGAGTAGTAGGCTCGAACCGAGCCGAACTTGAGCTCGAGCCTCAAAAGAGCATGACGAGCCGAGCTTGAGCCTAGTCAAGCTCGGGCTCGGCTCGGCCCGTTTACACCCTAAACTTAATGGACTGGGTCACATTAACAAATGATAATATTTGTCATAGCTTAGGTTTAATTTTTGAATATATTAAAAGATTTTTGAGCACATATGCAGAGTTGCAGACTGATGTGCAGTAGTGTTGCCACTTTCTCTTCCTTGATAATCTAATATCTTGTCTGGGTCAACTAAAATTCCCAGGGAAAAAGGACCTAAACATAACTCATCAATTTAGTTACAAGATCTTGAACTTGTATTAATAATAAAATACACAATAATTCACCAGAGATTAATAACAAACAATAATTCAAAAAAATGAATAATAAGCAATATAAACAAACAAGAATCAGACAAAGTCACCAGAGATCAGGTAGCTCTCTATTATGCTCAGTCACTCCAGTGTTTGTGAAAACATTAATTCGTTAAGCATAAATATCCCAGACCCAGCAACCCTACAAATAGATTACACTTTGGTTTCAATTGAAAGGACGAATTGAAGGAAAGATTAAGTGCCATGGATGAAGCGGTAATAACCTTCAATTGATGAGGAGTTATTGATATATTGATGATGATAACAGGTTCACCAAATGATGCGTAACGCAGAATTGAAGAAATTGATTACCTGAATAGGTTTTCAGTCGCTTTGGATACACATGAGGGCAAGAATGGAACATGTTTTTGGGATGTGAGTATGAGATCATGGTAAATTTACAATGATATCATTCTAAGTGTTTTAATTGTACAAAAAGTTCCAGTTATACCCTTATTATATGAGCTTGATTTACTTATACATGTTGCTATAATAGTTGGATGGTGTACAAAATTACTATCTTGTACATCACTCCTCCTTAATAAGATAATATAGATAATAAAGGGTAAGTTTAGGTCAAATCATATACCAAACGGTGTAAAGAAGCAAATTTATAAATTAAACTTTGACCTTCTTTTTTTTTTTAAATATTTTTTTTTGAACTTATGTGAACAGCAATTAAATTAAACTTGAACTTACGTGGTTGTTGGTCGATTTATACATCATTTTGGACCAACATACATCATTGTTATTAATAAATTTTGACTTGTAAACATAAACATTCTACCCTTAACTCATCTAGAAAATAGGAGTACCAAATCCTACATTAAGGCCTAACTCATCCGACCAATTACGATAGAAAGTGAAATGTATAGGTTTAAGTATCTTTGTAATATGGATAGTGATACATGATCAAACCTAGAGAATAAACGGGGGGCAAACCCAGAATACCACTGATTCACTGCCTTAAATCATAAATACAACACTATCTAAATTATTACCCTGAAAACTTTATTTTTTATTTAATTTTTATAAAAAAAAAGAAAATTTTTTATTTAGGCTAAATATAGTTTATTATTTCATTTAAATTTAAAAAAATACAAAAAATAAAGAAAACGATACTATTACCATTTCATAGCATTAAATTTAAAAAAAAAAAATTGAAAAAAAAATTATTTTCACCCTATAAATTTCAACCAACTCTTCCAAACCTACACAAAAAATCCTACAATTTTTACTAATTCTTACCAATATTCCTCTCTATAAAAATCCTACAATTCTAACCATTTCATAATCATCTCCATGATTATTTTCACCTTCGTTCGATCGGAAGCGAAATCTCAACTTAAGGAACGTGAATAGACAAAACAAGGAGTGATCGCTAGCCCCGACCCCTAAAGCCTAAATTATTATTACGTGTGCATCCATAATAGTAATTTGTGTTGCATGGTTGCCCAATGCCCTTTAGTTCCGAGCTTTTAATCAAGAAACAAATAATTCACACAGCAAAATGACTTTGAACAGGTTCGCCTCAACAACACGGAGCAACACGACGACTTCCGCTAGAATGCTGACGGTTAGTCCTTCCAATCATCCTATCCATACGTAATTGGGAACTTCGTCATAAACCACAGTGTCCAATCCACTTGTTGGTGCTGATGATCGGTGCAAAAGAGTAGACTGATGTGAAGCGTGATACGACATCCTTACTAGCAAAATACTCATACTACGTATATGTATTAGTTAGTTTTAGTTAGAAAATTTAATCTCTATATCTCCAAATATTTCTATCATTTATTTTCTAACTATATATTGACACACATGGCTAGTCGGTCAAGATTCCCTTGTACAATCTATGTACAAAATTTCTGTTATTTTTCTAAAAAAATTTGTCATGTTTGTTTTTTTAAAACATTTTCTTTTTGAGCCAGTTCACCGGTTGTAGTCTAGATTTTTTCAAAAATTCTAGTTCGCCATAACCTAGTCTCTAATACCATTCTGTCACAACACATCAACGACGAAAACAGGTGGCGTGGCGAAAAGAAAAGTTTCACAGCTAAGATTAGAATAAACACATTTATTTAGAAAACTCATATTTAATGTCGAACATTCAAATATTTTTGAAAATACGCTCACAATTTAATGTCGAACATTCAAATATTTCTGAAGCTCTCTTGCCAACTGTGGACTTATACATGTATCCTGCAAAGAAGCAACATCGTTAGTAGCAAAAGTACTGAACTTAAATTGTTACCATTATTGTATCCTCGGGATGGTTCGGTGGTATATCCTTGATATGGCTCCACAACATATCCTCAAGATAGCTCGGTAGTGTATCCTACATCTCTAGTTGTCTCCATCCTGGGTGCTGAAACAGTTTCTGGTGCAGAGAATCCAGTGCTCATGGGGATGAAATCTCCTTGATGAATGCCCCCAGAGATGTCAGAATTGAAATCCAACACTCTAGGTTGCAATGGTGTCCCCATGTCTTCAGCTGGTCTCTTTGAGAATGTTTTGAGAGATTGAATTTCTCTCATCAACATATGGTTGGTATCCTGTTGTTGCTTTATTTGATCCTTCACTATTGCAAACATGGAAAGGAGCTCATCATTTGGCACGAAAATAGGAGGAGCAGATCCAAATGTTGCCATCCCAGATCTAGCAGTATTAGAAGCAACACTCCTGGTAATTTGTGCAGAACTCTTGGGAAAGGTAGGAGGATGTGGTAGAGTCACATTTTTGGCAGAGGTTGTGGATGGTGTGGAAGAAGACACAGATTTTGGGTTTGAGGCCATAGTTGTCAAGAATTTTAAAGTAAATTGATTGGGAAAAAGTTTTAACAAGTTTTTGTTAAAAATAGCACCACTTGCCCCAAAGTGGGTGCCAAATTGTTTTGGTCAAAAATTACCTCGTAGAAATAATTTTGTATTCCAAATTAGTAAAAGTGAGGTAAAGTGCTAAATGTGTAGAATATGTTAAATACTCAGTTGTATGCTAAATACTCAGGTGATATGATGATGGCTTCGGTGTTTCCGGTAAGGCGAAAGGAGGTGATAGATGTTAGAATATGAGTCAGAATCAATAGTCAAAGTGAAAAGTCAACTGATGAAAAGTCCAAACATAAGTTTGCTGAAAGTTCAGGGGTGTTTCTGTCATTACTGCAAAGTTCTTTTAGTGTTATAATATAGTTTAGACTGTTTGTAATAAGAGGTCTAAAGTATAAGGGCTGTTTGTGTCAAAGTCATAGTTTGGTTGTTATGTTCGTAAAGTCTGATTAGGGTTTATATAATCAGGTCTTAGGTCATAATTGGGGCTAACCTTCTGTAATGTTTCTTTCTTTAATTCCTTTTGTATTTTCGTTCTATCAATAATAATCTCTTTAATCGTTGGTTAATTGTGTTTGATTATGATTGTTTCTGGTGTTATTACAACAATTGGTATCAGAGCCTAGGTTGTGCTCGATTCAGAACAATCTGGTTGAATCAATGGTGAAAACAACGAAGTTAGAGTTAGGAAAGATTGATGGGAAGAACGATTGGTCTGAATTGAAGAAAAGAAGGGAAGAACAGGGTATGGATAGTGACAGTAAACAAGAAGGATCATCAGAAGGTTATGTTTTTGATGTTCTTGTAGGTAATTGTGATGGATTCTGTTCTGAAAGGAGGAAGAAGGATTCAAAATATTTCAGGGAACTGAAATATGGAGATCTTGGTGTAATCAAGATGGGTGATGACATGGTTTGTAAGAATCAGGAGGTTGAAGTCACATTCATGGTGAACAATGGCATGATTGTTCATTATCATGAGGTGAGGTATGTTTCTGATCTGAAAATAAGTTTATTGTCATTGAAATCTTTCGAAAGAAAGGGCTGCAATGTGATTCTTGAGGATGGTAAAATCCTGATTATGAAAGAATAAGATGTTGTGTTGATTGGTTCATGGCAGAATAACAACACCTGTCTTTTGAATCGAAAGATAGTGTTTGTGTTAATTTCAATAGAAGAAGGAGAAATATGTCAAGATACTCTTAGATGGCATAGATGTTTAGTCCATATCAGAAATCAAAGGCTTATTGAGTCAAAGAATCAACAAGGAATTGACGGGCTGAATCAGTATATATTAAGAAGGTTATGCAATTTCTTGTCTATTGATGGTGAACACATTAGGTTAAAAATGGTGTGTGTTATGAAAGAACCAATAATAGTGGTGACAGGAAATAGACAAGGCAATAATGTCTATGTTCTTGGGCCTCATGTTACAGAGTTCATTGATCACAATGATGAACATGAGTTGATTGAATTCTGTAAACAGGAAGTTTTTAATGGGTTACAGGGTAGTTTCTTAGAGTTTTGTGTGGATTGTGTGATGGGAATTTGTCACAGGGTAAAAGAATCTAAGGGTGTTCAGTCAACAAAGGTGTTTGGTTTTGTTCATGGTGATTTGTGTGGGAAATCAATGAGTTTGGCTCTAGGTAGAGGTGATAATATGTTTTCCAATATGGATGTTCTTCCAGGATTGGTAAGAATACATGTTTTGGATTGTAAACATGTGATGGTTACCAAGGGTGAAAAATGGAAGGTGTTTGGCTGTAAGAAGAATGGTTATACTAGACAGGTTAAGTGGAAATCAAGAACAAGTGGCCAAGGGTTCTTGGGATATTCTGATGGAAGAGTATTAATCAGAATGGGTGGTCTAGGTGAAGAGAAGCCAAGGAAAATCAGTAGCAAGGTTGTGCTATGTAGAAAGGGTGTTTTGACTGAGGTGGAGTATGTCCAGACTAAGGTGGAGCCTGGTGAGGTTGCAGGGATAAAAACTCAGGTATGCAGTGCTGGTTTGATAGATGAAAAGTGTTGTGAAAGATGGGACAGGTCCAGGAGTCAAATAGTTAAGCTTTTGACTAATATTGAGTTTGTGACCAAGTGGTGGGAGATAATGAATGTTAAGATGGGTTCATTATGTACAAATGGTGCTTGGGTAGTGATTGGGAAGCCTGGAAATGAGGCTGTGTTATTTGAAGAGAAAACTGGTACCAGGGGTATTATGGTCAAGAGTTTTGTTGTGTTGGACTATGCAAAAGCTGTTTACAGTAAGTGGGTCAATTCTGGTGGTGCATATCAGGTTTTGAGTGATGTTAAGAGCTGGAAAAGGAAGCTGCATCATGGGTCAGATCTGAGTTATGCAGAATCAAAGGAGATTAGTTTGACAAAAGCTGTGCTAAAGGGTAAAGTGGTCCAGGTTGAAGCTGTTGTGACTGCAGCTGGTGTGGTGTTCAAAACAGGTTGTGAATTGCAGGTTTTGAAGGGTGTTTTGAGTAAAAAAGGCATGTTACAACAGGTGGAAATGTTGTGGTTTGATGAGTTAGAACAAATGTTTTTGATAGAAGCAATAGGCAAGGTCAAAATTGTCATGTTTGAGGCTGAACGGAATTCAGTAGGAGATTTGTTCAAAACTGTGAAAGAAACAAGTTTTGGTTCTTGTTTGGGAGGCTAATAAGTTGGATATATCTTGATTGATTGACTCAAGGTGGAGATTGTTAGAATATAAGTCACAATCAATAGTCAAAGTGAAAAGTCAACTGATGAAAAGTCCAAACACAAGTCTGCTGAAAGTTCAGGGGTGTTTCTGTCATTACTGCAAAGTTCTTTTAGTGTTATACTATAGTTTAGACTGTTTGTAATAAGAGGTCTAAAGTATAAGGGTTGTTTGTGTCAAAGTCATAGTTTGGTTGTTATGTTCGTATAGTCTGATTAGGGTTTATATAATCAGGTCTTAGGTCATAATTGGGACTAACCTTCTGTAATGTTTCTTTTTTTAATTCCTTTTGTATTTTCGTTCTATCAATAATAATCTCTTTAATTTTTGGTTAATTGTGTTTAATTATGATTGTTTCTGGTGTTATTACAACAGTAGAGGATAGCTATGGTGTGCGATGCGTGATGGTGTGTAGGGGTGTTTTTGGCTTTAGGAGTTGTATGCAAATATTCTTGAAGGTGATGAAGTGTTTGCTTGATATAAAAAAAATCGGTACTTGACTGTATATGTATTTTGTTGGAGATGATGGTTAAGTACAAGGAGATTTTTAGCAATTGATTATGGTGGTGGTGGTTACACTTAATGGAATGCATGATATTATTGATAATGCATGAGAAATTGGGTAATGTACAGAACCATTTGTTCATGTCATCATAATATGGTTATTTTATTTTCTAGTTAATTGACAAGGTGGTTTTATCATTTAATGATGTGTACCCATTTATGTTAAACATGACGGGTTATATGTTGGGAATGGTTGTCTTGAGAATTAATAAATTATGGACCCAAACCGAACGATGGGTTGTTCGGGTCATGGGTAATGTGAACTCTAGGGCGTGCGGTTAGGGTCGCAAATGAGATGGGTTTCGAAGATGTGGACGGGTCAGGTCATGTGCTAATCGTGGGCTATTTATCTACATGTTTTGCTTGAGGATGCGGTTTAAGACTATTTTGCTTATGGATTGTAAATCTTCGCAACTTGTGAGTTCTTGTGCCCACTCTTTTAGTTATTGTTTTTCTAAATATTTTGGGCTAACGTGCATACTGATTTTTATGAAGTCACAAAAATATTTTCTATGAAGTTATAAATATTTTTGTGTACAAATGAAATTCATGTTAATTAATAAATATATTATTTTGGCATGAAACGTAAGTAGGCGGAATGCGCCTAATGTGAAGTTATAAATATTTTTATGTACGAACGAAATCCATACTAACTCAAATATATTTTTCTAGGCTTAAAATGCAAGTAGGTTATTATGTTTTTATACCTACATGTTTGAAGGCAACTAGAATAAAATATATATTCGGATAGTTGTATATGTCTATACGTATATAAAAATGAATGTACCTATATATATGTGTGTATATATAGGTTTAAGTTATATGAGTTTCTATAAATATATAAACTATGTTTGGTGACTACATGACCTTATAAACTGGGCCATGACAGAAGTGGGATATGCCTGCTCTGATCTAAGGTATTGGTTTTATGTCATGGTTGTTGCTTAGTTTATGTTATACCTGATATGTTGAACTGAGCTTTGACGGAAGTGGGACATGCCTACTCTGATATCTGGTCTTGGTTTTGAGTCAGGGTTGTTACATAGTTTATGTTATGTGTTCTTTTATAAACTGAGCTATGACAGAGGTGGGAAATGCCTGCTTTAATCTCTAGCTTTAGTTCGCTTAAATAGACTGGATTGTTCTTTGTGTTGAAAAGCGAGATGCGCTTATTATATATTTGGTAAGTGAAGTCTTGAGGTAATTAGGCAGAGTATGCCTATCCTAGACTTTGATTTTTGTTTTGCTTGGGGACAAAAACAAATTAGCAGATTGCGCTTATTGTTATCTCTGGGGTTGAGGTATTTTGTTAATTCTTATTTTGACAAAATACTTGTTTATATAAATTTATAAAACTTGAACTCACTCAGCGTAGCTGACTTTTGCATACACGTTAGATTGATTTCAGGTTAATAGAGAGATGGATGGCTGCTTGGCGAAGCGAGAAGTTACCTGGCAATTGAAGGCATTTCTAGTGGAAGACAACTTTTGTTTACACGTGATAAATTTTAAATTTGATTTACAATTGGATAAGTATTTGTCATGTGTTTTATTTAGAATTTTATTCTAAATGATTTTCCGCTGCGTATACATACTCTTTTAAAAGAAAAACTTACTCATGTTTTTGCATATTTAAGAATTTTAACCCAACTGTTTGACACCGGTTTTGCGGGTCTTACAATAACAATATCACAACTATGTTCAGGATGGCAAAAAATGAGTTCAGGATGGACAGTTATATTCTGAGGATGTAACTGTCAGACAGAAAGGTGAATTAAGCAAAGATAGACGATTGTAAGTATAATGCAATAAAGGAACGACACTCGATGTACGGGGAAAGCCCTTGATCAGTTGATGATCACCGGCACAAAACCTCGGGAGGAGTCTAAGCCCCTGCCTTGTTTGTTAATATTAATAAGGTAAAAATAAGTACAACTTTGGATAAGTGATGAGCGAGTATCTAAGATTGCAATATGAGTGTTGTGTGTGTAGAGAGAGAGAGAGAGAGAGAGAGAGAGAGAGAGAGAGAGAGAGAGAGAGAGAGAGAGAGAGAGTATCAGGTGTCTATGAAGTGTTAAGCAAGCGAGAAGAAGTGTCCTAGACTCGTTTGATCACCCCCCTTTTATAGTTACACGAAAGTAAATAGGAGATCCCACATAAACCGCTATCTTAGTTAAGCTTCATGAATGATTCAGGTGACCGTTGTGGCTGTTTCAACTGAATATAGTCGTTGAGTAACTGTTTCCATGTTTTTCTCCTTCCATTAATGCTCGTCGGTTACAAGTTTGACCTCTTCTTTGGTGGTGGACTTGTTCTACACGCATAGCTCTTCAATGATCAGCTCCTTTGACTTAAATGGGACAATATAGCCGTTAGGGATCAGTTACAAGCCTTAATATTGATTAAGTGTACCTGCAATATCATTATAATAAGATAATTCGTTAGTCCATCCTTATGATGCGCATAAGGTAAAACACAGTTACATCCTGAACCCTGCTTAATCCTTCAGTATCCTGAGGATGTTACTCAGAGAATATGAGGTAGAATCATCCTACATTATAACCATAAGTTAGTTCGTTAGTCCATCCTCAAAATGTGCATAAGATAATATTCAGTGTCATCCTGAATCCTGTTCTGCCTGCAGTATCCTGAGGATGTCACATAGAAAATATAGGTTAGTTCTATCTTGAAGATTTCACCACCAACAGGTATGGAGATAGGAGTTAGGATGGAGTGAGTTTTTATGAGATTTTCTTAAATTTTAAAATGGGGGAAGGAATGAGGGATGAGTTATGAATGCTCTTATCACGGTTAGAAACCGGGCATGGGACCAAACTAGTAATGGACAACCGTTTTTACATATGTTTTGATATTATTTTTCCTTATTCAAAATATTGGTTCAGTTATCATCTTAGATTCCATATTCTATTTATTAAAATTGCAAATATGCACTAAAATATAAAGTAAAATTTGCATATCTCCACCAAAATTGCAAACTTCTTATTAAATTTGCTGATATCAGCTCGACCAATGAAATAACGGATGATGAAAACGACCTTGTAGAACTTAGAAGTCCAACTTGGTTACTTAACATTGGTTACATGTGTCACCCAACTTATATCATGTTACGTTTATATCACCCAGATAATTTACAATTTTTTTTTTCTTTTCTAAAACATATAAATATTTTTTAATTTTAAATATCTTTATATTATTACAAAAGCCGCCGGTAACATCTCCACTAATACATTTGTCCGTCCCTACCTTTTAATCATTTCATCAATTTCTTTTTTTAATATTATTACAACAATTTCACCATCAACATTAAAATAAAAATAAAAATCTAATTGAAAATTGGCATTTTGCACACCTATTTTGCCCCACCATGTTTCCACGATTATGCACCAAAAGCTCAGTGCTGCATAAATTATTCCCTTATAATATTTTATTTTATTTTTTGAACATATTTTATTAAACTTTAACGGATTACATATAATTATAAACATGGCATGATTAGAAGAATCCCCACCAATATCCTTAATAGTCAATATAAACAAAAAAATCATATAAATATCTAAAATAAAACTGCAAGAATCAATAATCAATGTGCTTCAAACCTTCAATGAACAGGAGAAATTGAAAAAAAATAATAATAAAAGAACTGATTTATTTTCCTCTTCACCATTCTCTTTCATTACATTTATTCTCTCACATTTTTTTAAACATAAGAGTGTGCACATGTGCAAGTGGTGTATATGAATATGTAAAAGCCTACCAAAGTTTATAACTTTTTAGGTATAATTTTATTTTTAGGACAACTCTCCTATATATACCATTGATTTTAACATATATATTTATCAAAGGAAAAAAGCCATATCTTTGTATTCATTACCACCATAAAATTGCAAAAAACACGTAGTCGCTATGTTTGTTACCCCACAGCGAAATCACTACCAATAAACATAACCACACATTGCATGTACATAGTTACATTTTCGCAATTCGTAATTAAAGTAAAAGCAAATTGGATTTACGACTTTATTATATAATATTCAAAACTAGTATACGTAAAAAGTTCTCAATCAAATACATTTTACGACGAGATCAAACAATTAAGAACCAAGGAATCGATTTTTTAGCATTTAATTATGGATTAAAAAAAAAAAAAAAAAAACCACACCAAACCTGAAGAGTAAAATGGAGAAAACACGTTTATGACTTTTCTATGTATTTGACTATCAATAAAATCGGCTGGCAACTTAAAATAAAAAAAAAACCGGATGTGTATATATACGTGCACTACATAACGTAACCACTTCATCACATAATAATTTCATTTCAATTATCAGTTACATTACAAATTTCAACATTTTCAACAACAGCAGACAAGAAAGAAAAGAAAAGAAATGGAGAAGCAGGGAGAGTCAGTAGTTGACCCTAAGTCCGCCGTTGGTGGTGGCGTTGATGACGTGTACGGTGAAGATCGTGCATCGGAGGACCAGCTTATCACTCCCTGGACTGTCTCCGTCGCCAGGTATAACTAAATAACGCTGTTTGTTAATATTAATAACAAAATATGGTTTGTAATGGAACCATCTCCTTATTGAAAGTAGATCAAATACAAACGTTACTTTCTGTAAAAAAAATAAAAAAAATGAGAACCAAACTGCGCTGATAATAAATAACTCAGTGCTTTCATAATAGTAGCATGAAATAGCACTGAGTTTTTTTTTTTTTTTTTTTATTTTTTTATTTTTTTAACAGTTTTTACAGATAATATGGTTTGTACTTGAATAATCCTTATATAGTTGTATAACAGTATAACTGTATGCATCGTTTATGTTGTTTGAGCTAATTTTGTGATCCTTTTGTCTGTTATTGTAATTTAAGCTTGAATGTTTAAGTTTGTATGTTAATTGTTAAATGAGCTTGTTACGATCTGGTTATTTAAGTTGATTATCTGTACGGATGATATTTAGATGTGTAGTCTGCAACCGGTAGTCGATAGCTTTGATCAAATTTGGAGTTGTTTGTTAATTTACGATGAATTGAGCGTTGACCGAGATAATTTACAGATTTGGCGTGTTTGATTTGTATAAAGTTGTGCTGTTAGATTAGTTAGTTAGTTAGTATATGTGTGTTTGATGTGAGGATTTAGGAATGCAGAGGGTGATGTTGATGTTGATAATTGATATTATGTGATTTTGCTGTAACTGTGAATGGTTATTGTTTGTAGTGGATACACTTTGCTGAGGGATCCACACCATAACAAGGGGCTTGCGTTCACTGAGAGGGAAAGAGATTCGCATTACTTGCGTGGTTTGTTGCCTCCGGCTATTTCAACACAGGAGCTTCAGGTTTGCATTTGTTGTAAAATATATGTGAAGAGTGAAGATTGGTTCGGGTTAAAGATGTCATTTTGTTTATATACGATATTTTGTGTTTTTGAATCACCAGGAGAAGAAATTGATGCAAAATATTCGAAGTTATGAAGTTCCCTTACACAAATATGTGGCTATGATGGAACTTGAGGTATCGTTCGGAACATTATTGACCTTCTATTTTTTACTTTGACAGTTTGACTTCCAGTAGTCTACATATTTTACAAGTTGACTTATTAGTAGTTCGTATTCGTTCTGTTATGGTTTATAGGAGCGAAACGAGAGGCTTTTTTACAAGCTTCTTATTGATAATGTGGAAGAACTTCTCCCTGTTGTGTACACTCCCACAGTTGGTGAGGCTTGCCAGAAATATGGGAGTATATTCAAACGTCCTCAGGGTCTCTACATTAGTTTGAAAGAGAAGTAAGGCTGATAGATTAAACTGTGTTTACTTAGATATATATCATTCTAATATTAATATGATCTGACAATGTAATGACCTGATTTACAGGGGAAAGATTCTTGAGGTGCTCAGGAACTGGCCTGAGAGGAACATTCAAGTTATTGTGGTGACCGATGGTGAGCGTATCTTGGGATTGGGAGATCTTGGTTGTCAGGTAAAATAAGCTAATTTTCTTTACTTTATGCTTATGTTTTATCTATGTCATAGAAGTCTTACATCAGATGTAATAGTGTTGTAGCTCAATAATGGAACTTTATAAATTTTTACAGGGTATGGGAATTCCAGTTGGGAAACTTGCTTTATATACTGCACTTGGAGGAGTTAGGCCTTCTGCGGTAAGCCATATTAAAAGAAACTGCTTTTCTAATTTTGTATTTCAGTTTTAAAATCAGCCTGTTGTAAGTTTAAATATGGTCTTTTAACTTGCTCTGTAGTGCTTGCCTGTTACCATTGATGTGGGGACAAACAATCAAAAGCTTCTGGATGATGAGTTCTATATTGGTCTTAAACAAAAGAGGGCCACCGGAAAGGTACATTGTGACTGTTCAACTAAGTTAGGATCATTAAAGTTGTATTGTTAGTTTGTTACCTTCATCATGTCTTTTCTTTGATATAGGGGTAAGCTTTAACATCTATTGTTTCTGCAGGAATATTATGACTTGCTTGAAGAGTTCATGTCTGCAGTCAAGCAGAACTACGGTGAAAAAGTCCTCGTGCAGGTAATAATCCATATTTTTTCTAAAAGCCAGAGTCATAAGCGCATCTTTACATGCACTCTTATGTTGGTACTGTAAAAATTTGCAGTTTGAAGACTTTGCAAACCACAATGCATTTGAGCTGTTGTCCAAATATAGAACCAGTCATTTGGTGTTCAATGATGATATACAGGTATAATATATGGTTGATTGATAGATTTCCACTGTGCTGATCTCTGAATCCCTGTATAACTTGGTTTATTTTGCTGCAGGGGACTGCATCAGTGGTTCTTGCTGGTCTTGTTGCATCACTGAAATTACTTGGCGGTAGCTTGGCTGATCACACATTCTTGTTTCTTGGTGCTGGGGAAGTAAGACATTTTTATTTATATTTTTTTGTGATCCTTTTTTGAACTTATTTTCAATCCCTTTAAGCTGGAAAAATAAGCATGTGTATTTTGGTCTCAGTGTGCACAAAAGTCTGTTCTTACTTTATATCATAAAAATATATATTTTTGGGAGCAAAATGAGCTGATTTTAGTTATCTATTCCTAATAGGTCAGAATAGTAAAAGCAAAAAAATAGCTAAAATGGGTCAAAAGTCTCCCGGAGTGTATTGTTTGTGCATACAACTTCCTAAATTGTCTTGTTTAGAAAATTATATTCCAATGTGATAATATATTTTGTTATCATGTTGATTTTACTGGTATCTTATGTAATAAGCATCTTTGTATTTCAGGCAGGGACTGGTATAGCAGAGCTTATAGCTCTTGAAATATCAACAAAGGTAACAACTTAATGTTGAAGATTACCTTTTAGTTCTATCACATGCAATAATAATTGCAGCTTTTCTTATCGATTTGTTTTATTTTTTATAGACAAATATTCCCGTTGAAGAGGCTCGTAAGAAGATATGGCTTGTGGACTCGAAGGTGGGTACATGTGGATCTCTACTTATTTTTCTCTCTAAAATGTGTTTCTGTGCTTCTTACATGATTTCTGCTTTTTCAGGGGTTGATTGTTGGTTCTCGTAAAGAATCCCTTCAGCACTTTAAGAAACCATGGGCTCATGAATATGAGCCTGTTACAACTCTCTTAGATGCTGTCAAGGTGAGACATTTCTAATGACTTTTCACTATTCATGATCAAATATTTTTACCAGTTTTGCATGACATTTAATTTCATCTTCAATTATCACCAGGCCATCAAACCATCTGTCTTGATTGGAACATCTGGGGTAGGACAGACATTTACAAAGGAAGTAGTTGAGGCCATGGCAGCCTTCAACGAGGTTCCCTCTCTCTCTCTCTCTCTCTCTCTCTCCCTCACACACACACACACACACATGCACACCTTGGTTTAAGAAAAGAGTTTGCACGTCACATATGAGAGGTGTTACTCTATGTACAACCAAATAAGATTTATATACAACCTGATGTTGTGCCCCTTTCATATGTATACATATCAACCTTTACATTAAGTGAACTGTTTGTAGTTTCTTCATCCCTTGGTTGTTTATACTTTATACATATAAGCCGTCTATAGACCCTAATTTTGACCCAGTGCATGTGGTGCCACCTCAGCCCCTAAGGCGTTTTCCGCCTCATGCAAGGCACGCGTTTTCAAACCAAGCTAACACACACACGGGAATGAACACATTTATGAGAGATAATAATACGGATACAACAAGGGGAACTAACTAAAGTAACACATAAATTGTTGTTTGCAGAGACCACTTATTATGGCTCTCTCCAATCCGACCTCACAAGCTGAGTGCACTGCTGAACAAGCTTACACCTGGACCGAGGTAACTGAAATTAGCTACTTTCAACTTCCATAAAAGAACTCTCAAGTTAACACAAGCTTAACATCTAATCAACCATCGTGTAGGGCCGTGCAATATTTTCCAGTGGCAGTCCTTTTGATCCTTATGAATACAATGGCAACCTCTTTATTCCTGGCCAGGTTATACTCTCGCTTATTCATTATCAAATTTTGGTGGAAATCAATCATTCAGACTCTTATTATTTTGTCTTTATTTAAATCCAGGCAAACAATGCTTACATTTTCCCTGGACTTGGTTTTGGGTTGGTCATCTCTGGTGCGATCCGTGTACATGATGAGATGCTTTTGGCAGCATGTAAGTACCAATCATATTTCCTACCATAACTAATGCATTACAAATATTGATATTTTATGATTCTGTCTATATCGACGTGACGTGGAATTTATATAATATGGATCGTCCGTATTTGTAGAACTAAACTAGTGATTTTTCTCTTTTGTTACAGCCGAAGCATTGGCTAATCAAGTAACACAAGAGCACTACGATAAAGGGATGATTTACCCCCCACTTACTAACATCAGGAAGATTTCAGCTCATATTGCTGCAAATGTTGCTGCCAAAGCATATGATCTTGGTGAGTACTGTGTTTACCGTTATGTACAGGTTGCAAAATGGGGCGTCAGATGGGTAAATGGGCGAGTCAGACGGGTTTAGTAACGGCTGAAAGCAGTATAGTATAGTTCAGCACACTTTTTCCTGAAAAAATCTAAAGAAAACTTTGGGCAGCTTTTGACAAGCTTTTAACAGCTATTTTTTTTTTTTTTATATATATACCCATTTGACCTATAAAGATAAAACGTTATCCCTGAATTAATCTATTCAGAAGTAAGCAGGTCGAAACTGACATGTTTGACTTAAATAGATAAAACATTATCCAGGATCAACCCATTCAAAAGTAAATGGGTCGAAATCACCACCAATTTTTTAGTGACACATTGTCTTATGTATTCTTTTGGATTTATTAGCAACTCGTGTTCTTACTTTATCTAAAAAACTGGCCGAATGTATTTCAGGTTTGGCAACACGTCTTCCCCGCCCTACTGATCTAGTGAAGTATGCTGAGAGCTGTATGTACACCCCCAACTACCGAACCTACAGATAAACAATTAGAGAAATCCTATGTTGTTGAAAGTGTTACTGTATTTGAGTCTTGTAATTTTGTTTCTGTGTTCTTTTGCTTTATGTTGAAATCTTTTTTCAGTGGTTATGGTGTGAAGTTCGTCCTTAGTTCAATAAATAAAGCTTTATAATTATTACATCTGTTACTGCTCTTTTGTTCACTCAATCTTTGTTCTTTCTTCTTAAATCGACTGTATTTATGTTGGCAAGGATCACAACACGATAACACAACATACTTTGTGAAAACAAGAACTTATTTCATAAAAGCTAATTCTTCTAATAAAGAAACAAATAAGTAAACGAAATAATTATATTTATCCTTTTTTTCCCTTGTATATGACCAACTTCTATTGACCAATCTTTATATCTTATCATTTAACCCCTCATCTTTCTTGACTCAACCAAACCGGTCCCTTTAATGATTAATCCTACACTTTATTAGACATCCAAACAAAGAAATGTAATAACAGATATAAAAATTCAATCATTTATGATTTAAAAAGCTGATTTATATCAACTGCTTCATATAAAATTTATTATTGGTTCTAGACACATTTCCTGCTAAAACTTGCATTGTTCAATACAAAACAAACTCCATTGCAAACATTCAAACTCAGGCTTTGTTGTATGTACTAAGATCAGCATGGGTGTCCTGATATCGTTGAAGAAGGTATGCTTCACATTTGACGCGAGGAAACCTAACAAGATCACGATCCAATAAACGGGTAGAAGCATTCAATAAAACGGGTCGAGTATGTTATATTACTATTTCTATAATTATAAGTCACGATGCCAATCAGCACTTTGATAATCAATGGGACCTTGTAAAATGCAACTGGCGATGGGCAAGTGACCTTCAAGGGGTTAAAGGCAGATGGATACCGGTTGAAGCTGGATTCAGACCTGAAATCTCAGCTAGACACTTGGCACCACGCCAGTGCGCCATTCATGGGGCCCCACCAATACTCTGCCAAACAACGGGCAGGCAGGTAAAATGTAGCTTGCGTTGCACAAAGTAACCTTCAGTGGAACTTGGGCTCAAACCTAAAATATCTATTAGCCACTTACCACTGAGCCACCCCTCGAAGGTTATACCAAAAATCATTCTTAGCGATGTTCCTAAATACTTACTTGGGAGGGTTTTCTCTTGATTGGCAAGTAGGTAAGCATTCAACCACACAATCATGACTCGGCTCCACAAAGTACGGAATCTGATCATACAAAAAAAGAAATACACATTAGTATGAATGACTTGTTGCTTTAAAGATACATTTTCTTTCAACTTTTTGTACAAAGAAAGGCAACTAGTATCAGAAGCGGTCATACTGAATATCGCTCTTGCCCATTGCCCAACACGCGATGCAACGTTGACCTGGAAAACAAAATTCATAGAACAAATCTTTGTTCATGTGGGAATCCATATCAACAACAAAAATTTCAAATGTTAAGAGATGTTAATACAAATCAATACAAGTCAAATCCAGAAAAGTCAAAGTTTGCAAAACAGTAACACACAGCAGGATGGATACCACTTATACCTGAAAATACCATTGCTCCATCTTTCCAGCATATCGCCAAGATTCACCACAAACGCTCTAAAACATACATACAACACCATCAAATGTCAAGAACAACATCGTCATCATTACCTATGGTGTAAAGATTCCACCAACTTACCCTTTCAACGGTTCAACATCTTCCCACACCCGAGGCTTAGCGTCTTTGTCTTTGCATATCTTTAAAAATAAATAAATAAATAAATTTATTTGGAACTTATAAAGGATATATACAGTGGCTAATAAACGTTGCATACTTGGAGCCCAGATACATCGTCTGTTGCCAAGAGAGTAATCAAACCATAATCAGAGTGTGCACCGGCCCCAAATATTCCCTTTGCAGGCTCGGATACTTGACCTGCAACATAAACAAACTTTTTTATCGTCTATAATAACACAGATGTTGAAAACACTAAAAATGAAATAAATAATAAAAATTTCACCTGGGTAATGCAACAACCTTAGGACCGTGATAGGCTTTCCCAGCATTTCTGGTTGTTCAAAAAAGTTGGCATCTAGATCAAGTGCAAGAGCTATGAGCCTTGCCGTTTTTTTAACTACTTCCCTAAAAATATCAAAATTATTATTAATTTTTTTTAATAAATTTGGTTGTTTATAGCATATAGGGTTAAGAGAACTAACAGAGCCTGTTGATGATATTTTTCCATTGTTTGCCTCCATCCAGGCAAGATATCTGCACACACCATTCAACTAATTTACTAAATTCACCAATAAATGTATTAATATTTATTTCAATATTATTATTAATAAAAGCGTCAAAGGGTGTTTGGATTTGCGTTTGAAACCGATTAACAAATAATCAGTCTTTGATGTTTGGACATTTGAGTTCCACTATTGGATATATAACTATTAAGAGGTCAAATGATCAATTTTGGATGATTAGTTTCATATCAGTGACAACAAAATTAGTTATGTAAAGAGTAACATCAAATTCTGCTTTACTATCGTATAAAAAAGTTATTTTCGCCAATTTTATCTATTACTTCCCTAGAAAAGCAGAAATTTCAATAAAATGATTATCTAATTTTCACAAACATATTGTTAATGTTTTCCAAATCATACCAGATATCGAACCGGTTGCCTTACCAATTCACTTGCGGGCCGGATTTAAAGACATGGCGCCGTAAAGTAATAAATAACTTAATAAACTATTTGCAATTTTGATGTAGATTTACAATTCTACTTTATCATTTAGTTGAAACTAGATTTGGGGAAAAAAAAACTAGAGAAGAAAACCATGCTAAGACTATGTGTAACCGGATCACACCCTTGCCACGGTGGCCATGATCCGGCGTTAAACACCCCTCCGTGGGGCGTTACTGGTGATGAAGGGGGAAGGAGCGTGAGCAGGTTGACACCCATATGTGTGGGCCCCAACGCAATCAACCAATCAAATTCTCACATTTCTTTTTATTTTTAAAAATTTATTTCATTTAATAATAATTATTATGTTATTAGGTGGCCGGTAATTAAAACTTGTGAAAACCATTACACAGTACTGGTGAAAAAAAGCAAGTGAGAGCTCATGTCTACGTAGCAATTAATACCTGAGTCGGGCCATAAATTTGGCCCGTAAAATGTCCTCTGAGCTTCAGGGTCATCTTCAGGCAATTCGACACCTATATAAAACCCCTCCTTCTGATCACCTATTGAAACATCAGTTGACAAAAGTTCAGGCTTTTACTATACTGAAGTAACATGTGCACACATAAGAATTTAAACAAACCTTGGAGTTGGTTAGCAGGATCAAGAAGCTCATCAAGAAGAGGCGTGTAGCCTCGATGTTTTTCATTTCTAAGAAGCTTCATTTTATCCTCAAGAGGAAGATAAAAAAAACTCTTGCTTTGAGTAAAGAGTTGATCCATAAAGTCCTCACTGATTCCATGATTGGTAACATAGAAAAAACCAGAATCCATGCATGCCTATAATAATAATATTATACATAAACAGTATCATCCAAATTAATCACTTCATATTAAATAAAACTCAAAATATTTTGCATATCCTCAAAGTTCATATCAAACTGCACAAGAAAATCAATCCACATACACATAAACATATATACATATACACATACACATACACATACATACACATACATACATACATACATACATACATACATACATACATACATACATACATACATACATACATACATACATACATACATACATACATACATATATATATATATATATAGAGAGAGAGAGAGAGAGAGAGAGAGAGACCTGTTTGAGTAAGGCAACAGAGGTAGGGATATCTGGGGAGGAGAGATCAATAGAGTTCAAATTTGAAGCTTTTTTACAATCCGCCATTGGAGCACTTCTTCACTTTCTTTGATTATATGTTTTTTAAGTGAAAAAGGGTGGAATCTGCAACTGTCTACGGTTAAACCTTTCTTTAAATTCACAGGGCAAAACAAATTAACATCTTTATGAAAACTCCATTTTATTAAAAATATATATTTAATTTTAATAATCCAAACTTTAACCCATTAGCCAGCAATAATCTGTATTTCAAAAATTTCCAACAACGATCCCAACTTTCAATGTGTTGGCCGACAATGAATCTTTTTTAACTGCGAACTAACTCAGTTAGTGGATGCTGACATTGCATGCTAACGCTGACGTGGATGATGTGGCATGCCACGTCTCTTCCATGTCAGCATTAGCATGCCACGTCATCATTAACTAACTTAGTTAGTTCTTAGTTAACAAAGGTTTATTGTCGGCCAATACGTTGAAAGTTGAGATCGTTATTGAGAATTTTTGAAGTACAGATTATTATCCGCCAATGGGTGAAAATTTTGATTATTAAAATCTAATACCAAAAAAAATTTTATATACAGAAAATCAACAAGGACCACCCATTTTTAATATTTTTTTTTAATTAATTTAAAATAAATATTATTCAATAATTTGTTTATATAACAGTTAAATAATTTAATTATTAATTAATCAAAATAAAGATCCTTATCCCATCAATATTCTTCGATGAATATCTAAAAGCAAATAAGTATGAAAATGAAATGTCGCATTTATTTATAAAAATAGATTTTTTGTTATTTTATTTCTGGATTATTTGGTACAAAAAATCATCATCATACTCAGTTAATCTCACCAATAAATCCATAAAAAATTAAAATGAAATGAAATGCAATATTCTTTCTTAATTTCACACAAACCATACAAGAACTGGAATATAAATTTACTTTAGAATATTAACATGTTTAAAAAAGTTTTGATAATGCTCAATTTTTTATTGCAATTGCAAAGATATAGAATTTTTCTAAAATTGGGAATAACTTTATGCAGATGCAGTTGTTTGTAAGATGATGACATTTTTGTATTCATCAACAACAGAATCTAATCTCATGATGTTGTTTAAGTAAGAGAATGAAGGACAGTTGTAAAGTTGTGTCATAATCATGAAAACATATTGGAAATCCTGCATGATGAACACATCATTTCTCCAGCTCTCCAATGTAGAAGTCGTCAATCATATCGAATACTCGGGTTGCATGCTGTGGCCTGCCACACATAAAATGTACACAGTTAGCTGATGAGTATGGATCGGTTAATGTAGAGCTCAAAACGATGAGTATGGAATCCATACCTATCAGGCACCCGGGTATCTTAATATTTTAATTCTTAGCCAAAGAAATTCACAAATATAAAAACTAAAAAGTCAATAGATTGGTAGATTACACTATTAACCAAGGAAAAAGAAAATGTTTTTCAAACCAATCATGTAATACCTAATTGTGTGATGTCTTGTAGTATTTGGAGACTAATGAGTGTTTGGATATGGTGATTAAAAGAACACTTTGGGTAGCTTTTAAGCCAAGCTGTTTACTATTTCAACTAATTAATTTTAATTTAACCACTTAATCCGTAAGATAGAGAACGTAGCCCAAACCGACCCATCTATAAGTAAATGGACCAAAGCTGATGCAACTAAACAATACAATACCATAGCAATAACCTACACACTTGGCAGCTTAGATGTCCTAACTACTTATACAAAAATGTAAAAGTTGGACACAGTGTTCTGTGTCAACACAATCTGACGCCTAAAAAATAGTAAAAGCAGACTGCTTTAGCAAATATTTTCTTAGTAAATGCACAGTGAAAAGAGAAGGCACATTAGAAGAATCAGATGCTCACCCAAAAAATCCTTCAGTTGAGTCATCCCCAGCATGAGCGAGAATCGCATCGCCACCAGGGTGTTCTTCTACGTAAGGCGTGACATCATATACCTACCGTTCATAGTGAAGCATATAACTTTTTTCGGTCTTTTTATGCTTTTCACATTTATACATATTTGAAAAGATTGAAAAAAGTAATAGGTTATATAACCTAACAGAACCTTCTCTTTGATGATGATCCAGCAATCTGTCCTCTTGTTGTGCAAGGAAACTTCAGCTTTGTTGTATGCTTTTGAAACCTGCATTTAGAAATAAATAACACTATAATGTTCACACGCGCTTGCTATATTATGAAAAATATAAAACCTTAAGCTACATTCCGATGTAATGACTCAACTTTTTGACACCCTGAGAAAAGACAACATGCTGTCAACAGACCGAGGTACTCACCACATCCCAGAATTAAAACAGTTTTCGTTTCACAAATTGGAATCTTGTGATTTCAGATTCATACGTTAAATCGTTAATATTTTCTATTTATAGTTCCAAATGTTATAAATTCCGTAGACCTTCTTGCACGATCTATGTAGTTGGCAGATCTTGACAAAAGCAACTCTTTTTTTTTTTTATGAATCTGCAGCTAAAACTCTTGTTTGGAGGGTGTGTATGTGAATGGTAAATCAACGAAAATAGCCTAAATTAGTACAGTCAGACCTTGGTTTTAAAATGCGTATGGCACTCCGATGTGTTTTGGTTGTGCGCATCATGTAAGTGAGGCATTCATTATTAAAAAGTTGTAAAAAAGTTGCTTAGATATAAGATTTTAATTTATTAATTCCTAAACAATAAGATATAAGATATTCCCATCATCATTAAATCAAAGGTCTATTTTGTTCAAATACTCAAATCCAATCCATTGCTCAACCGAAACTTAAAAATCTCAGACCCATTGCAATCAGTTATCTAATTTATTCAAATACTAGTCAACAATCAGACCACAGCACGCACTATATGCAGCCGCATCACACGCGCATCATGGAATCACATCTCACCAAAAGCAAAAATGCAATCTCATCACCGCATCATAAACATCTCGCATAATGCATTTTAAAATTTTAAAACCAAGAATCCGATCGCACAAATAGTTACTAAACTCGAATCAAAATACCTTACTGTCAGCATCTGAATACACCTTCTTGGTTTGATCTACATTACACAAACACAACAGACCAAAACTCAAAAACAATCCATACATACAACCATTACAAATCAAACAACATAACCAAGACAAAAATAATGAATCAACAACAACAACAACAAAAAGTATATAAAGAAGAAAACTTTATAAAAAATGAAAGAAGGGTTACCAGATTTAATAAATCTTGGGAGTAAAATCAAGAAACATAACAAGAAGCCAATAATCAAAGTCACCATTATTAGCTCCATACCCTCACTGCAAAATGAGAAAAAAAAATGATTCAAGATTCGTTCAATAATTTTTTTACAGTTGAGTAATGTTGGGTTTGGATTTAGCAGACAATAAATATGTTAAAAGAAAATGTAAATAGGTAAGTGGAATTAAAAATATAAAGGGTTAATTATAATAATAACCTAGACAAGACAGATGAAGTTAGTAGTAGTGTAAATGAGGTGGCCGGCGGTGGTGCAGCGCAGTGAGGAGAGTGTGAGCCAAAGATTGAGGGGATTAAAGTGCCTTTTTTTAGGATTGAAACCGGTTTTTTTTGGATGTAAAGAAAGCAAGCCGTTCAGCGAACCGTTCGTGAAATATTTGGTAGGAAGTTTGTGTTAGTTTGTTTATTAGATGAATGAACACAACATGAAATTTTGTTCGTTTGGTTTAATAAATGAACATGAACAGAGGCCGCATTAGTTAATTTATGTTCGTGAATGTTCGGTAAGGTGTTTGTTTATGTTTGTTTGGGTTCGATAATTCATTAGGGTATTTAACATTTTATTTATAATTTAAGTACTTCAAATTTCCCGGTAGTTAATTGTTAATATATATTAGTGTATCACATATTAGTATTACTTTAAATATTTTGATTAACTTTTAATTTAGGTGGATTAAATGGGGATTTCAAGTTATATGATAATTTTGTGTTTCTATAAGACATTATGTGAACAAGATTATGTCAAGTTGGGTAATTGGATTAGTATATTTTGGGTGGACAAGCTTCGTGCTGAAACTTTCATAATTTAATATGTTTTAGTTTGTGCTTGGTTTTATTCATTAATGTTTGTTTATGTTCGTTTACATTCATTTGTGTTTGTTTGTGTTCCCTTTTGTTCGACGCCTAAATTTAACAAATAAAGAAAGACGATCATGAACACGTTTATTTTCTTAACAAAAGAACGTGAACAAAAACCTCATTTGATAACTGTTCATGAACAATTCGTGAACACGTTATTTCCTTGACAAACGAACATGAACAAAAAATCTCGTTCGTAAGTGTCACACCCCGCCTAGCCGGAAACACGGGATGTAACTTCGAAAGGTTTTCAAGCACACAAGTCACGCAAGCATCAAATTCATAAGTTGAGAGATATATTAAAAAGACATCATTGTTTAACAAAGTAGTAGAAAATATTGTCTTAAAAATCACACTTCAAATGAAAATGTCAAAATCATTTAACAAAAGTAGGTTCATGATATCCACAAGATGCCTATGCGCGACTCCAAGTTTCATGATAATCATTTAATTGCCTGAAAAACATGCAAATAAATTATGCCAACAATAAAGTTAGTGAGGTCACGGGTTTTTGAGATGTATGTAAACCATGGGTGACTAGATCATTGTCTAGCTAAGACAATAATCATTATCTGACTTACATGAGCCCGTAACCAAACCTTGACGAATGTTGTGCCTCGCCCATTGTACATTAAAGACAATGATAAACTGTGAAATACAAGCACTCTTTTGACGTCCGTAATCCGGTTAGAGCGACTAACCAAGAGCGGAGGTGTCAATCTAATAGATCTATGTCGGTGTTTCATGGCTAAGTCCATAGCTAATTGTTACAGTAAAATGTATGACACGAAAGCTTATGAGTACTTTGAACTTTTTTTTTTGATGTCTGTAATCCGGTTAGAGCGATTAACCAAGAGCGGGGGTGTCAACCCAATAGATCTATTCCGGTGTTTTATGGTTATGTCCATAGCTAATGGTTACAGTAAAATGTATGACACGAAGGCTTATGAGTACTTTAAACTTTTTTTTGTCTCATGTTCACATAATAGTCAAAATGTATATGAACTTATACGCATGTTTTCCTCTAAAAGAATGAAAACAGTAAAAAGGGGTTGTGAGAACTCACCTTATGTCTGAATGCAAACGATGTACTGAATCTGATGTGCAAATATAGTACCTGACCTACACGTCCTAAGTAATGGTGGACATTTTAGGACTATGTTACTTGTATAACAAACAAGTTTTCACCTCATACGCACGTCCTTGTAACTTAAATTCCTTTCAAGTGGCATGTGTTAGATTCAAGACAAAACTTCTTGTTTAGAGAATGTTCTTGATAGATTCATGCTTGCTTTCGTATTTAGTGACATCTAGTGTAGCTATCACATAATATTACCATGTATCTCATATATTCATATGTTATTTACCTCTATAAAGTGTTTTTATAGTCTTTGAATCCAATGGTTATGATCCAACACTTTTGAATGTGTGTGAATAACCCTTCTCCATGTAAGTGTGAGGATAGATACACATGTGTGAGTGCGTATGCGATAAACTCGCATCTATGTATGTGTATTCTTGTGAGGTATGTATATACCTACACTTCATGGACTTTAGTTACATCACATTTTAGTTAACAATTATAAACTATCATGTATTATAACTAACTTCTTCATATTTTGTATAACCATAAGTCTTTTTCATGTTTGTTACTAAAAATCATTCTCACAAGTTACATATTCATTTTACCATAATTGATTTTCAAGTGTCACCACATAGCCATTTTGTTTTGAAAACTCTAATAGTTTCTTTTTCCTTTTATATATTTTCGGCCCATGATACAATATCTCCACATTCATTTTATTTGTTATTTTGTATTAAGTTACAAGTTTTATCATATATGGGTGAACACTACTTTTAATTAAGAAAATTATATAGAGATTAAAGTTTGTTTTCATACCAATGGTGAGCCAAAAATGTGAGAGGTTTGGGGCCTTGGATTCCTAGTTAAGATCCTTGCTAAACCCCTTTGGACCTTGAAATGGTGGAGGTTGTAAGTGGAGGTGGTGGTGGTTTCGGCTTGTGATGGTGGTGGGTGGTGGTTTGTGGCTGAGAACCTAAGAGATGGAGAGAGAGAGAGAGAGAGAGAGAGAGAGAGAGAGAGAGAGAGAGATGAGGGAGGGCAAGGGAAAGGGAGTTGTGGTGTGAGTTGTGCTCTTCTTACCCCTTTATATAGTTGAAGTGTATGGTATTTTTGGATGGTCAAACCACCTTGGGTGTTTAAGTGAAAAAAGTGCACCTATTTGTTAGTGTAAACATTGGAATAGTGGGGTTGAAAGGGACTTGAGAGAAGGTTTTGGATGGTTGTGGAATGGATTAGGAAGGTTAATCCTACTAGATTAATGTGCTCGAATGTTTTGTTTCCTAATTAGTGTATGTTTTGTATGTATGTAGTTGACTAAGGTGGATGGTTATGGGGATTAGACGAGGGCCAAAAATGGGGAAGGGTGTGGAAGGTTTGGGAAAGTTAACTTGGCTTGGAAGATGTGGTTGATGAAGCCTCCTTTCCATGTTAGTTCAAGTTGTAGGTTTAGGTGATTTTGGTAGTTAGTGTGTGTGCATGTGTATGTATGTATGTATGTATGTATGTATGTATGTATGTATGTATGTATGTATGTATGTATGTATATATGTATGTATGTATGTATGTATGTATGTGTATTTGTGGGTGAGATGTTCAAGCAAGGTACATGTATATGTGTGTGTGAGGTCACACACACACATATATATGCATGGAGATGAACTTTTGTTTGATACAAACATCCATGCACATCTATATATGCATCGCATACGTACGTACATACATACATACATACATACATGGTTTTGAAATTTGTTTAATATCCACGTGTCTATGTGTGTCCATGTATATGTACATATGTTGAATAGGTGCTTATGCACATATATCGATTGGAATTTAATAACTCTTATATACACACACACACACACACACTAGCGGGGTGCCCGCGCGTTGCGGCGGAGACCACAACACTCCAATTGGTGATTTTAAGGGCGTGTACAAGCTGTTGTTCAATTCACTTCGGTTTTGAGCTATAACGAAAACAAAAAATTTCGATTAAGATATTTCAAAAACCGATTGGTTTCAATTATTCATTTGTTCACGTTTGGTTAATTGGTTATGAACATCGGTCCAATTGGTTTTCAATAAATAACCAAAAATTGTACTTGAGCCGGGAATGTGGACTTGAGTTGAAGTACTCAAGAAGAAGAACCCATTATTATTAAGAGTTAATAGCCAAAATCGTCCCTGAGGTTTGGGCACTTTTGCCACTCCAGTCCAAAACCCAAACCTTTTAAATCTGGGTCTGTAGACTTTACATTTTTTGCCACATTCGTCCCTGACACTAAACCCAGTTAACTTATCTCGTTAACTCTGGGGCATTTTTGACTTTTTAAACTTATCACAGCCAAACGCCCTTAATCTAATATTAAACTTATCACCAAACACTCTATGTACAACTCTATTCCTGCAGCCAAACACCCTCCTTGTATGCTCCTATACCCGTTCCCAAACACTCTCAATTTGGAATCTCCTATAAAAACCCCTATCTCTTGTCTCCTTCTCTGCAGAAACCCACAAGCACATACACACACTTGTGGGTGTTCTGATTGAGAGCCCAACCGGACAACGAGCACCAGCCGCCGCCGCCACTCTCTCCGGTGAACCCTTCCTCTCCGACGAACCATCCTTCCCTCCTCCTTAATCTCTTTTATACCCGATTAACACCAATCCTCCTCCTTCATCTTGATATTATCATCATAAATAACCAGATTTGGTTCTTTGTTATCATAACCGAACAGTCACCAAGCTATGGTGACTGTCATCGAGCCTTATAATATGCCAATCGAACCTGTCCCTTCTTTGTTACCGATAACCACCATCGAATCCAACCCTTTAACTCAAAACCCACACACACCGATTGTGTGTGTGTGGTATTATAACATGGAACACACACAGAGAGAGGGAGAGAGGGGGGGGGGTGGTTAGAGAGATAGTATCGATGATGTGAAGGTGACCGGAGGTTCGGTCAACCCCCGATGTATTTCCGGCGAGTTCTCCGGCTACCAAACCCACTGATTCTCTTTCTTTCTGATCAATGGAAGACGGGTTTAGTGGTGATAATGGACTAAATGATGGAAGGTGGAAGACGGGTTTATGAGTTCCAGATAGGGTGGTTGTGTGAGGGTGAAGGTTGGAGGCTATGGTGGTGATAGTGGTGGTGTGTGATGGTGGCAGGTTTAGAGTAGAAGAAGGCGGGGGAGGTGGGTCCCACTTATTAAGTAAAAATCAAGGTTGTAGAAGGCGCTAGGCGCTAGGCAGGCGGTGAGGTCTAGGCTATGGACTAGTCGGGACTAGGCATTTTAGAATTTTTATACGTATTATATATATACACACATATTTAGGTGTTTTTTGAAAATATGTTAAGATATATACACATAAATATTTTAAGATTCATTAGTCGGATCGATCGAACGGGATAACATTATAAGTAATTAATATATTTGAAATATAAATAATATTTAGAGTGTTAAATATTTCAGCTTTATAATAGAAATGATTAGAACTTGAAGGATTAAAAGTGTTGAAGCTTAATTTATGAGAGGGTTTATTGAAATTATTATTAAAACCTACCTATAAAAAGAATGTGAGCCGCACATCTCTCTCTCTCACTCTCTAATTGCTACCCCTCTCATCATCTTCTGCAAGTGTGCACATCTCTCTCTCCTCTCTCCCTCTCTCTCTCTCTTTAATATTATTCCTTCTCCGATCATCCTGTGTAAGTTATAATTTGGTTGGAGGAACAGAATCCTTACTATTTATGTGGCTTAAGTTTCTTAAAAAAATGCATATCAAATCCACTGCCGCCTAGCACCGCCTACCGCCGCCTAATCACCGTGTAATCACCAAAACGACTAATCCCCCGCCTAGGGCTGATTTCTGATATTATGTACCGACTAGCGCCTAGGCGCCGCCTAAGCGGCCACCTAGGCCGATTTCTGCAACCTCGGTAAAAATATTAAAAAATAAAAGGGTAGGCAAAAAGTTAGAAATACCCCCAACTTAACGTTAATATTTATCTGGGTTTAGTGTCAAGGACGAATGTGACAAAAAATGTAAAGTCTACGGACCCAGATTTAAAAGGTTTGGGTTTTGGACTGAAGTGGCAAACGTGCCCAAACCTAAGGGACGATTTTGGCTTTAACTTTTATTATTAATTAATTTCCTTTTTTTTTGTTATTGTCCACTCCTTTATATGAATATTTCTTAATATCTTTGTTCGAAATTCATTACAAACATAATATTTTTTCGCCGATCATAGAATCCGATGACCGTATAGTTTAGATCAGATTAGTCATACATAGTAATTTTAGAATTCAAATCGATACCTCATAATTAAAAACACAGTTTTCATTATTGATTTCTCGATTTCTATACAGTAGTATTAGGTTTATAAAAACTTTAAGTTTTATAAAGTTAAAAGTTATGTAAAATATTATAAAAAAACGTGCAATATTATGAATTATTTTTTATATGTGTTATATTTAATATTTAATGTGTTTAAAATAATTATAGAATTAAATGTCATGAGATCTCATGACTCTTGATTACCTTTTGATTAAATATGGTGTTTAAAAGACAATTTTATTAGTCACATATGGTCATTTTAAGTCTACTAACATGTTTGATTTAAGTCTTGGAGTCCATTTGTTCATACTTGTATTTTTAAAGTCTACAACTTTATTTTTGTGATTTTAGCTTCATTACATTTTGTTACAATTATTTCATGTTCAAGTGGTTCCATTAGTCATAATATGATGATCAAAACCATTTTTAGGTGTACTAGGTGTTACTTTATGTTTTTCATCCAAAACAACTTCTAAAAATACTAGAACATACAATATTTTTGTTACAAATAACATCACCAACTATCCTAAAACTTATGTTTATGACCATCTTTGTAAATATTTCATTTCATTTTTAGAAAACACCCAAAATCTTGTTTAAAATTTTTGGTTAAAAGTACCCCAAAAACAACTTACAAGTTAAGCACATAAATGAACAAAACTTAAACAAGATGGGTTTTAAGAAACTTACTACTAGCACAAGGCTAGGGAAGTCACAAAAACACTTAATTATGGAGGGGTTATGTGTGTCTTCCAAGGGTTATGCTTCAAGCACTTGTACACACTTGATTTAGGGTAGGAATGGAGTGATTATAATGTGTTATTAGCTTAAAAATCAAAGTGGTGGTGGGTGTGAAAACTCACGGCAGCAGCAACAGAATTTTAAAGGTGTTTTGGGCTAATATTTTGATGAAAAAATGAGACTTAAATGGTTTATAAGGTGCATTTTATGATTAAAAAAATTAAAATATCTTAAGCATGCCTTAACACACTCATAATGTGCCTTACTTTAGCCAACATTAGGGTGGCTATGGAGGCTCCCTTGGCTGGCGAAAAAGGCCTTGTGGGTCCCACATTATGTTCCAAAAATATCTTGCAATTATCTAGTTAGTTTCGAATTGGTTCGGTTAGGGTTTTTTTGGGTTTTTGCGCGTTCTTATTACGAGCTATTCTGGGCATATAATTAGCTTTCAATTGCCCTTAAACATAGCCTAGTTTAAGTATTGGTAAGTTATTTAGGCTCTTACCAGGTGAAATTATATATTTTACGCGTATCGGGTGCGATACGTGAACTTTATTTGCTATCGGGAGATTTTAATTTGGAGTTTTCATTTATAGTTTTGGGGTTCCAAACACTTTATATTTCATAAAAATACCCTTTATTCTATATCCCGGGCATTCGGGATCGTTTTCGGTTATTTAATTATCGATGGGTAATCACCAACGTCCGTTCCGGACTAGTTTTTTCTTATGCGATTCCTTCGCACTTCTAATTAAGCTAAGGCATTCCTATGCCATTTATTTGACTCCGCTATTTTCCGAATACTTAATTATACTTAATTGATATTAATTCTTGCTTAAAACAATTAATTAAATATATTAATTACGTACGGATTTACCTTAATTTTGCCGAACGTCACATTCTCCCCCTGTTTAAGGAGTTTCATCCGCGAAACTCGGCCTGAGCCATTCTTTCGAGGATTTTTCTTAAAGAAGGCGGGATATTTCTGCTTCATTTGATCTTCCCTTTCCCATGTGAACTCCGGTCCACGCTTTGCGTTCCAACGCACTTTCACCAACTTGATTCTGCTACGCCTAAGCTTTTGAACTTTCCAGTCCGTTACTTCTATCGGTTCTTCGATAAAATGAAGCTTATCGTCAACTTGAATCTCATCAGCGGGAATGATCAAAGTTTCATCCGAGAGACACTTTTTCAGGTTGAAGACATGGAAGGTATCATGGACTCCATTAAGCTCTACGGGCAACCTGAGCTTATAAGCAACGGGACCAATCCTAGCCAAGATTTCGAAGGGGCCAACATATCTAGGATTTAGCTTCCCGCACTTTCCAAAATGAGCCACACCCTTCCAGGGTGAAACTTTCAACAGGACCTTATCACCGACTTCAAATTCTAGGGGCTTACGCCTATTATCCGCATAGCTTTTCTGTCGGTCGCGAGCCGCTTTCAAACGATATTTTATTAGAAAGATCTCGTCAGTCGTCTCTTGAATGATTTCTGGTCTGGTTAATTGCTTATCACCAACCTCTGCCCAACACAATGGAGATCTACACTTATGCCCATACTGAGCTTCGAACGGTGCAGCTTGAATACTTGAGTGATAACTATTATTATATGAGAATTCAACCAGAGGCAAATGTGAATCCCAGTTACCACCAAAATCAACCGCACAGGCTCGTAACATGTCCTCCAATGTCTGAATAGTCCTTTCACTTTGACCATCAGTTTGAGGGTGATACAGGCACTCCGTGCCTAGATACCACTTCTTGATGTTGCAATGTTCAATGTTCGCCAAAATCTTGATGTGAATCGGCTATCTCGATCTGAAATAATAGATACAGGCACTCCTTGCCTAAATACCACTTCTTGATGTACAAACGGGCCATTTTTTCCATTCGGTCAGTTTCACGAATGGGCAAGAAATGAGCAGATTTCGTTAAACGATCAACAATTACCCAAATAGTGTCGTGACCACTAGATGTTTTGGGCAACTTTGTAATAAAATCCATAGAAATTTGCTCCCATTTCCATTCAGGAATTTCAGGTTGTTGGAGCAGTCCAGATGGTTTTTGATACTCAGCTTTTACTTTCGAACATGTCATACAACGAGCCACATAAGCCACAATGTCTAGTTTGAAGTATGGCCACCAATAAAATTCCTTCAGATCTTTGAACATTTTATCAGTGCCAGGATGAATCGAATACCTTGACTTGTGAGCTTCATCCAAAACTAACTCACGCAAGCCACCATACAGAGGTACCCATACTCGATCCATAAAATACAAAGTTCCATACGTCTTAGACACCAACGAATCAACCATACCACGAAGATTTTCCTTCTTCACGTTTTTAGGTTTTAGCGCGTTACTTTGGGCTTCATGGATGCGATCGGTCAAATTCGTATGGATTGTCAAGCCTAATACATGAACACGTAATGGCTTAGCCCTTTCTTTCCGACTTAAAGCATCCGCTACAACGTTTGCTTTGCCAGGATGGTACTTGATTTCACAATCATAATCATTTAACAATTCCACCCAACGTCTTTGCCTCATGTTTAACTCTTTTTAATCAAAGATATGCTGCAAAGACTTATGATCAGTGAAAATTGTGCATTTGGTACCATAGAGATAATGCCTCCAAATTTTCAGTGCAAAAATCACGACACCAAGTTCTAGATCATGTGTCGTGTAATTCTTCTCATGAACTTTCAACTACCTGGAAGCATAAGCGATTACCTTATCACGTTGCATTAACACACAACCTAAACCTTGATGCGAAGCATCACAGTATACCACGAAATCTTCCGTACCTTCAGGTAGAGAAAGAATAGGAGCATCACACAACTTCTGCTTCAACAATTCGAAAGCTGACTCTTGTTTATCGGTCCATTCAAACTTCTTGTCCTTTTGGGTTAACATCGTCAACGATTGTGCTATCTTAGAAAAATTCTCAATGAATCTTCTATAATAACCCACAAGACCAAGAAATTGACGAACCTCAGTAGGGGTCTTTGGTGCTTCCCAAATTTTAATCGCTCCAGTTTTCACAGGATCGACATGTATACCCTTATCATTAACAATATGGCCCAAAAAGTGGACTTCTCGAATCCAAAAATCACACTTAGAGAATTTGGCATACAACTTTTCATTCCGCAAGAGCTCGAGAATTAACCTTAGGTGATTCATATGCTCCTTTTTGGTCCGTGAATAAATAAGAATATCAACAATGAATACGATCACGAATTTGTCCAAATAAGGTTTGCATACCCGGTTCATCAAATCCATGAAGACAGCAGGAGCATTCGTTAGTCCAAAAGGCATGACAAGAAATTCATAGTGACCGTAGCAAGTTCGGAATGCAGTCTTCGGTATATCTTCTTCCTGAATACGCAACTGATGATACCCGAACCTTAGGTCAATTTTCGAATAATAACTAGAACCTTGAAGTTGGTCGAACAAATCATCGATTCTAGGCAAGGGATAATGATTCTTGATGGTAAGTTTGTTCAACTCACGATAGTCAATACACATGCGAAATGTATCATCTTTCTTCTTAACGAACAAGACCGGTGCTCCCCAAGGTGAGAAGCTTGGTCGAATGAAACCTTTGTCCAAAAACCCTTGCAACTAGTTGGACAATTCTTGCATTTCGGAGGGAGCTAATCGATATGCCGATCGCGCCACAGGAGCAGCTCCAGGAATAAGGTCAATATGAAACTCGACTTGTCGGGGAGGCGGCAATCCCGGCAAATCTTCAGGGAAAACTTCAGGAAAATCTCTTGCCATGGGAATATCTTCTAGCTTACGCTCTTTGGACTTCTTATCAACAACATGCGCTAAGAATGCATAACAACCTTTCCGCAAGCACTTCTGGGCTTTCATGCAAGTAATGATTCGCAAAGGCGTTCCACGCCTTTCCCCTTGAACAGAGAGAACTTCACCGTTCACTAGAGGGATTCGAATTAACTTTTCGTCACATACCACGACTGCACAGTTTGTTGATAACCAAGACGATCCAATAACGATGTCGAAGCTACCCAAGACGATCGGTAGAAGATCAATACTAAAATCATGCCCACAAAGACCCAATTTACAATCTTATGCTACTTCATTTGTTTCTATAGTTCTACCATTCGCCAATTTTGTGGAGTAAGGTGTATCTAGTTTACTAGTCTTTAAACCAAGAGAGCGTTTAAAATCAATTGACACAAAACTAAAATCGGCTCCGGTATCGAATAAAATAGAAGCATAGTGATTGTTAAGGAGGAACGTACCGGTGACAACATTTGGATCCTGGCGTTCTTCACTGGCACCGATAACAAAGGCTCTTCCCTGGGCTTGATTTCTAAACTTTGGAAAATTCTTCCTCCAATGGTCAGTGGATCCACATTCATAGCACGGGCGCTTGTCACCAGGAACCACAGGCGTTCCTGTATAGCATTTCTCACCATTGTGACCAACCCTTTTGCACTTCCAGCAAACAGTTTGGTTTCCACCACCATTACCTTGGGAATTTTGTCTTTTACTGCCATTCTGAGTAGTGGCAACAAAACCTTTTCCCTTTCAATTAGACCCAGATTTGTTACCAGAAGAGTTGTGGTTCTTGTTCCCTGAAAACTTTCTTTTACGACCAGAAGATTGACCTTCAACCATAGTGTTCCTAGCCTCAGAAACTTTCATCTCAGAAACTTTACCATCAGTAGCCTTTTTCGACAATGTGCCAATATGTATAGCATCCTCTTTCAGGCTGAGAGCAAGATCAATCGCTTCACGCATAGTAGCAGGCTTTGAGGAAGCCACCATGCCAAGAATTTGAGGGGCCTAACCATAAAGATACCTCTCAATTTTCTTTGACTCAGGAGTGACAAGGTGGGGTACCAAACGTGAAAGATCATGGAATCGGGAGGTATAGGTAGCAACATCCGCCCCGATCATGGAAAGGTTCTAGAATTCAGTTTCCAATTTTTGAATTTCGCTAGCTAGACAGTACTCCTTAATCATTAGTTCCTTCAAATCTGGCCATGAAAGAGCATAGGCTGCTTCAGCGCCCATGGATTGCACGTGACTGTTCCACCAAGTCAGTGCGTTGTTCAGAAAAAGGTTTGTAGCATACATGACTTTTTGTTCATCAGTAACTTGCTGATACGAATCACAGCTTCAGTTTTCTCAAACCATTTCAGAAGACCAACGGATCCTTCAGTGCCATTGAAGTTGATTGGCTTGCAATCCAAGAACATTTTGAAAGTACAGGGGGGAACAGGATTGCCAGATTCTGCAACATTACACAATAATGCCACCACAACATAAGTCAATTTGGGACTTAACCCCACATATACGACATATCAATGATATATACCTGACGTGGATCTTTCGCGAGTATTGTCACCTCGACTACCAATTCCGCCAGAGCCCCCGCTTTGAACGGTGCGGTTGGCCTCGAACTGGGCCAGGGCGGCAGCAATTTTGTCAGCAATTAGTTGGTCTAGTTGTGCCTGAGAAGTAGGAAATGGGTCTTGCGTTGTTTGTCTTGTCGCAGGCGGTATTTTTATACTTCAATATAAAATACCAAAGAATAATTAGACATATATTTAACCAATATTGTCATGCACGTCATACTAATAAAATAAACACCCCACAAGATTCGTAACTCATCACCAAATAATCACCACATCAGAATATGAGAATCACAAGGCAAGAATAAATAATAGTTGTAATCATAACAATAATAACAACCGTAACGGAAAATAACCACGTTACAATAATATATTTTACCATAATACATCATGATTTTCATTCATTTTCATGAATAACGATTACATCATTTGTTCATACAACAAAAGGTGGTGATATCTAATCCCACATACATCGTTTGAAAATAACAAAATATCATAACATACTATGCTAGTCATAACTAGTCTAGCTAGGTAAAATACAAAAGATACAACATCCATCACTACTACAACCATCTCTAAAAGCTACCACGATCTAACATCCACCATCTACTGGAAACACGACTAAGGCTGGGAAGGAGGCCGACGAGCGTATTGTGGAGCATTAAGCCGAATGGCTGCGTCCACGGCAGCAATGTGATCATAAATCTGCTGGGCGCGATGCATGTGCTCACCAAAAGGAAGGCCACGAAGGGTATCCACACGTAACAGATCATCAGCAATGCGAGTCATCATAGAGTTCGTCTCTATAATGCGAGCCCAAATGGAACGAATATGTGTATCAACAATGGGATATAGTGGAGGAAAGCGTCTCCTTCATGGACAAGAAATCTTGCTCAAGAGCGAGCAAGGAGGAAACAACAAAAGCAGGCATACGTGCCTCCTCACGGGGCTGACTGTAAGAGACACCAACAGGTTGAGACGGACCAACCATCTCAGGAACAGACATGCCAATAGGATACAGAGACGGACCTACCATCTCAGGGGTATCCGGAATGACAGTAGCTAGCTGGAAAGAACCAGCCTCAAAAGGTGCACTGGGAACAACATGGGTAGTAGGGACAACTGTAACAACAGGGACAACGGGGATAACAGGAGCAACAGGGACATCAATGGGAATAGCATCCTCCACAGGAACAACTGGGTCGACAATAGGCAATACATGGGAGTGTTAGGACAAAAAGGATTGGTGAAACCACTTTTGCAAACCTTAGTCTAATTCACTTCTGTCAAAATACTCTAAGTATAGAACTGCTGAAGAAGAAGGATCAAACTGCTGAAGAAGAGATTCAGAAGTGCTGAAGAAGAAAAGTCATCAGAAGTTCTGAAGTTCAAGCCAGACACTTCTACTGAAGAACTACTGAAGACAAACTACTCATCAGTAGTTTGTCATTCATTAGTACTTACATGAAGATCTTTTCCACCGCCTTTGTATATCAGTAGTTTATTACTTTAGTATTTCTTTTTGCTTTATGTACAAGTTCCAAGACTGCAACTTGTTGCAACTTGTTTCTGAACTTGCTTTTGGCAAGGGTCATGTATTTGTAACGTCTATAAATAGAAGGGTTCATCCCTCTGTTTTAGACATTGATTTTAATACAAGAAATCCTTCAACACTTATTATTGTTATTTCCATTTCATGTTTATTGAGAATCTGTCAAAGTGTTTCATTCTCATTCAATACTTAGATTCTCAATAAACACTTATCATTTATTAGTTCTTGAATCCAGGGGGAGTAATAACTCCTGTTGATAAGTGTAGCTTTAAACTTATAAACATTCCGCTGTGCTATCACTGATCAAGAACTTGCTAAACACTTAAGTGTCAACTAGCAAGTTCAACAAAAGAGCAATATACTGATCCAACAATTGGTATCAGAGCACTGGTTTATCTGATCACATATCAATCTAACACATTGAGAATCAGACACAGGCTCTTATTGATATTCAATAAAGGATTATAAGCTCACTTTTATCAACATCCATCACTTTAAGAGATATTTGACAAATCAATACTCTTTAAAATGGATCCTCATAATACTGGTTCTGCCACTAAACCTGCCATGCTTGTAAGAAATGAATATAACATATGGCAAAAGAGAATGGCACATACCTTATCACAGACCAACACAGGTTGTTGGAGATCTGTGATATATGGTCCTCATAAACCAGTAAATATAAATCTTGAAACTAAAGAAGAGATTCCAAAAGAACCAAAAGACTATACTGATGATGATTTCCTAAAACTTGAGCTTGATGCAAAAGCTTTCTCTATGTTGGCAATGGCACTCCCAAATGAAATCTACTCTGGCCTATTACATTGTGATAGTGCCAAAGAGCTTTGGGACTGCCTAAAAGAACAGTTTGGAGGAACTGAAGAGGTGATTGCCAACACCAGAGAAATCTTGGCTCAACAGTATGAAACTTTTGCTCACATTAATGGGGAAACTTTAACACAACAATTTGAAAGATTTTACTCATTAATATCTGAGCTAAAACTAAATGGTCAGACCTACACAACTGTATCTATGCTTCATAGATTTTTAAGGTCTTTACCTGATAAATGGGAAACATACTCAATAGTCTTAAGATCTTCACCCGACTTTAGCTCCCTCACTCTTACAAAACTTCATGGGAGATTACTTACTTTTGAGAGAGAAATTGATCAAAAGAAAAAGTTACAAAATTCTGGCAAACCTGCTGATGACTATCTACCAGGTAGTACAGCACTATTGGGACAAGACTCACCAACTTGTTCAAATAGTTTTGGATCTTTTGACCACATTGACATAACTGCTGGGATCTCATCTGAAAGATCATTCCCAGGTTATGACAATAATGACTTTGGTCAAACTGCTGATAACATGTGTTTTATCATGGATGACTTAAATAGTTTCAGCAGTGATAACCTAGAAGAAATGGATATTTTGCACCAACTGGCCATGTTAAGTTTAAAAACAAATAAATTTTACAAAAGGTCAGGAATGAAGTTTCCAGGACTTAACAGTTCTACAAAAATTGGTTTTGACAAATCTAAACTTAGATGTCACAAGTGTCAAAAGTTGGGACACTTTGCTAGAGAGTGTAGAAGCTCTGGCTTTAACCAATCTCAGTCTGGAAACAATTTTAACCCCAATTATAACAGGAATAATGGAACACAATGGAGTGCACATTTTGTACAGGCACAAGCTCCACAACACCAATATGTGCCACAAGTACAATATGTACAGATGCCTGCTCAACAGATGCAGAGCCAACAATCAATCCCTCCCTTTCCAGCTGCTCAACAACCTCCACAGCAACAACAACCCTCTCAACAAAGTTTATTTACTTCAGGGTATGTTGACTGGAGCAGTCTTCCTTTTGACACCACAGAGTGCAATCCTGATGCAGACAACAAAATGTTTGACATCAACTGGGGAGAGCCTGACAATGGCAGAAAGAACTTTGCCTTAATGGCATTTGAGGGATGCTCCTCAAAATCTGCCTTGTCACAGGTATCAAAAGAATCTTTGACTAAACTATGCTCAAATTCATGCAAAGAATCTTTTGCTCTCATAAGAGAGACAAATGTGCACTTACAAGGAAAAGCAAATGATTCTGAGAGAAAATTCACTCAGATGAAATATGATTTAGAAAGAAAACTTTCTACAAAAACAAAAGAAGTTTCTAAATTATCTAACTCTGCTATTGAAACCCAAGCACAAATTAAAATCATGATTAATGACCTAGGGAATGTCAGACAAGAGCTTGCTGACACCAAGGTCACATGTGAAAAATGGGTGGAATCTTGTAAGGGGTACCAACTATTGCTAAACAAACAAAGTGCTTCAAATGTTAGGTTTGGCATAGGGTACAATCATACTGAAACACCAACAGATTTCTCTCCCAAAACTACTGAAGATGGGAGAAAAATTGTTTCAGGTGAAA
This sequence comes from Ambrosia trifida, assembly GCA_028751855.1. Lineage (NCBI taxonomy): Eukaryota > Viridiplantae > Streptophyta > Magnoliopsida > Asterales > Asteraceae > Ambrosia > Ambrosia trifida. The sequence goes on from CM054125.1 coordinate 51,723,326, forward strand.
CTTCTGAAGAGGAAGAATGCACATCTTTCCATGAAAACTTTCTAAAGTAACACAAAGAAAGTTCTTCAGAAGTACTGATTAAATCTGACTTTAAGCCATCAGTAGTTTCAACTACATCAGGAGTTGAGAACCTGAAAACTACTGATGACCTAAAACCAATCAAAACTGTCAGAAACTTGTCTTTGAAAGAAAAGACAAAAGAATGTGAAATTTGTGGTCTGTTCAACCACAAAACAGAATTTTGCAGATATAGAAAAGGTATTCAGTTCAATAAGAAAAATCAACAACTGGTTGTGGGGAAACAAATCAAAAATGATTATGTAAAAACTTTTTCTCCCAAGAAACAACAACCAGCAAAAACCTTTTCTCAGAAAAAGACAAAATCTCAACAAAAGTCTTTTTCTCAAAATTCTCTTTCAGTAGTTAGACCTGAATCATCAGCAGTTTCACAAACCGCTGAGATTAAAGATCTTATGAACTTGGTACAACTACTGATGACCAAAGTTGATGGTGGTCCTCAAAAGGATACCACCATTGTTCTTAATGCAAAATCCATTGCCAAAAAAACATGGATTTCTAAACTTGGTCAAGAACAAACTGTAAATGTTCTCAAGAGCAAACCCAAAGCCAAACTGGCTTGGGTTCCTAAATCTAACTGATTTGCTATCTTGTGCAGAGAGTTTCCAGAGGCTTAAATAGCATTTGGTATGTAGACAGTGGAGGCTCAATGCACATGACAGGATGCAGATACCTGATAAATAATTTTATCAGTCAAAGAGATGGATCTGTATCCTTTGGGAACAATGCTAAGGGATATGTGCTAGGACATGGCAATGTCTCCTCTGGCAAAATACAGTTTGACAAGGTCAATTTGGTTGAAAACCTTGAGTACAACTTGCTGAGTGTGTCACAAATGTGTGATAAAGGATATTCTTCCTTTTTCACAAAGACAACATGCAAGATCATATCACCAGAAGGGCAGAAGTTGATAGAGAAGATCATTGAAGATCATACTTTGTTAATAGCCAAAAGATGTGGCAATGTCTATGCAGTGGACATTGAAAAAGACAAAGTACTGAACAACACTGCCTGTTTCTTCTCAAGGGCATCAACTTCAGAAACTGATCTCTGGCATAGGAGACTTGGCCATGTGAACTTTAAAACCATAAATAAAGTCACAAAAATGGGCTTGGTCAGAGGTTTACCCTTAAAAGTATACCAGTGTCAAGAACACTGTGTATCCTGTTTAAAGGGAAAACAGCATAAGTCCTCCTATAAGTCTATTGAAGAATAAAAAACAACTGCATGTCTTCAACTACTCCATATGGACTTATTTGGGCCTGTAAAAATCATGAGCCTTGGTAAGAAGAAGTACTGCTTAGTCATCATTGATGACTACTCAAGATTTACATGGGTATTCTTCTTATTTTCCAAGGATGAGGCTGCTGAAATCATCAAGTTCTTCATTCTACAAGTAGAGAAGCAATACTCTTTACCTGTCAAAACCATTAGAAGTAATAATGGGACAGAGTTCAGGAACAAAACTCTGGATGAATTCTGTTTGTCTAAAGGGATTATTAGACAATTCAGTGTTGCCAGAACTCCTGAACAAAATGGTGTGGTAGAAAGGAAGAACAGAACTTTAATAGAAGGAGCAAGAACAATGTTAGCTGATTCTGGCCTACCTTTATACTTTTGGGCAGAAGCAGTTAATAGATCATGTTATGTTCAAAATAGAGTTCTTATTGTCAAGAGACATTCAAAGACTGCCTATGAAGTTCTTTTGGGTGTCAATGTTTCATCTTGAACATCAAGGAATCTATTTCAAAGTTTGCTGCCAAAGTTGACTCAGGTTACTTTCTTGGTTATTCCTCAACTAGAAAAGCCTACAAGGTTTTTAACTCAAGAACCAGGATAGTAGAAGAAACACTGAATGTCAAGTTCAATGAGTCAAAACACACTCTCATTCCAGCACATCCTGCTGAACTCTTTGACCTTGACAACTTTCATTTTGGACCTGAAAAGACTGTCACTTCATCCAAACCTACTTATTATGGTGATCAAAGGTTTGATGATTGATCACATGTCGAAGTGCTAATCAAAAAATATTTTAAAAACAACTCCTTAGCTACAAGGACTGCAGTATAGGGAGTAGGGTTGTCGAACCACGAGGAGTATGTGGTTAGTGTTAATAGCAATTTTTAACTATAATAATAGAAAAAACTAATAAAATTATGAAGCTTAAATTAAAGTGTTGCTTTGCTTGCAAAAACAGATTGATGATTGATTTTTTTAGAAAAGACAATAATATGGAAAAACGGTCACTCCGGGTTTCTGATTCGGTAATTATCAACTGAATTACGTTAATACCCTACCTAGGAAATCACATAGACATGACTTTGTTTAAATTGTTCAACCCAATTCAGCTATCATAACATTAATTGCAAAGTTAAATTAATCCTAGTGCAAGAAAACCAAGATACGATAACATAATGCAATAATACTAATCAACCAAACTGTCTAGATCAGTCAAACATACAATTAGACGCAAAGACCGTTAAGGTGTTCACAAAATCTAATCCAAGTAATGAGTATCAAACATAAAACAATTGATAGAATAACCAAATCGTTCACCCGGAGAAACCGCAAGATGATTAGCCTTGCATCTTCATGATTTCGGCTTCAAAACTTGTTCTGGATTGCTCTGGCATCAACCGGAATGAATGGAACTGCAAAAAGTCTTCAAAATCCTCCCTTAGAAGCTCTGGAAGTCGATCCTCCCATCCCCATACGGCTGATTAGGTTTTGATTGCGAAAATGGGCTTTTTATGGGCTGAAGAGTTATTAGAGACCCATGAACAACTATTTCTGGAATTAGAGGGTCTCTAACAACCTAAAAGTGTCGCGAGGGCATCCTTTGTAATTACCACAATTCATTAAGGGTAAAATCGTCATTTTCCTCTATTTTACTTCCTGGAGACCCGCGAATAACTTTTACTGAAATTAGAGGGTCTCTAATTTCAGTTCTTCCAGATTTGATTCTTTTTTGATTTCCAATTTCATCGAATGCTCGTCTCCTCTCCAATTAAGCTCTTTTTCTCTCGTTTTAGCCCACGAACACCTGCTTAACACCAAGACACAAATAAGTATCTAAGACACGATATAAACGAACAATAAACGATTAAAAACTATACAAAACTAATATATAAATGTGATGCATTTGGCAACACATCACACCCCCACACTTACCGTTTGCTTGCCCTCAAGCAAATCTACTCAGAACACTACCACGAACAAGTAACAAATACCTCAAACGCTGTGACACCCGGCAAATTCTGGTTAACAACGTTGTCTAGATTAAAGTCTACCTTAGCGGGTCACGCGTATATTATACTTAACTGGGATAGTTGAGTCGTGTTACGGTTCGGGAACTGTTAGTTTGGTATAGAGGATCATTAGATGTTAGTCTAGAGGCTCATTAGATGTCGGTCCTTAACCAAGTGTACAAAGGGTGACGATTCGTAGAATCGTCAGAACATAGGGAACATACAAGTCTCGAGTCCCGGGAATTGGTGAACGAGTGTGAATATGTTTGTTTGCAAGTATTATGTGTTTACAATCATTATGTGACTTGTCGGTGTGTGAAAATGTGTTAACATATGTTAAAACGGGGTTTAACGCGCAAAATACACAGAACCAACCCCTATAGGCGAATAGGGAGTCCTAATCGCCTATAGGGGGCGAATAGGGACATGCTATAGGCGAATAGCATGCTAATCGCCCCTACTATAGGCGATTAGCATCCCTATTCGCCTGATGCTGCTGCGTAATCGCCTATAACGTGCTGGACGACTAAAAACGCCTATAAATACAATACTTGACCTCCTAAACTTATTATAATAACCCTAGTCGTCCCACAACTCGTCCCAACACACACACAACCCCTGGAACACGATTTTGGATCAAAACACAAGATTTCAAGCCTATTACATCAATCTATCATAAATCTAAGGTGTGGTTTTCATTCATGCAATCTTTAATAACGTTTTTATTAAATCCCTAATGGTCCAGACCTGTTTATAAACATATGTGCCTTCTGAAATTCGTTAATAGTCATTGTTAATTGGATTCTAACTACTACGCATGTTGTATGTGGGTTTATGATTAAAAGATAGGGTTTTTATGGTTCAAGAAGCATTGGTAACATGATATTAAGGTAGTTACAGATTAATAATGATAGCATGTTGATGAAATCTGAGTAATTGTTCATTAGGGTTAGGGTTATGCATGTTAATGTGATGTTTCATGCTATATGTGTTGTTTTTGGGATACATGGTTGCATGCAGGGCTGATAGAATGAGGTTAAACGAAGGGTTTTGATTGAAATATGTTTGATATAGTTGTTTGATTGATATTTGATGTTTACACACGTTCTGGATTGGATTTGGAGTGTTAAACGCGCGAAAAACCGGAACAGCTGTGCTATAGGCGAATAGGAACCCTAATCCCCTATACTATAGGCGATTAGGAGGCTATTCGCCTGATGGGGAGCCCTAATCGCCTATAGTATAGGAGAATAGGATCCTAAATGCCTTTACTTCATGCATTTACGATCCTAAATGCTAGTTAAGCCCTGAATTGCATGCTTTACGACGTAATCGCCTATAAACTCATAAATTGCATACCATATAGCCCTAATCGCCTATACTATAGGCGATTAGCATTCCTAAATGCCTGTTGACCCACGTAATCACTAGTTGACTTTTCCTAATCGCCTGTACTGCTGCTGTAAGTGTAATTTAGCATTTCGGGACCCGATTTGACACCTAGGAACATGCTAGGAACCCCGTAACATACCTAGTAACTTGGTAACATGTGTTCGGACTTATTTATGTGATACTTGAACTACGTGCTATAACTTGTTGGACTTTAACGTATGTTAAGTGTGATTGCATGATTGTGTGTTTGTGAGTGCAAGTATAACACGGGGAGTCTCGGGTCACCAATGGGATGTCGAGTCTTGTACATTGGGTTAATTTAACAGTCACGGTGTTTTCAAACGAACTTGGTTATGGTCTGGACATCTAGGGACTAACTAACCTACGGGTTATTAGTCTAAGTACTTGTAACTGTCATATGTTAGGTCGCCGCTTTACGGGGCTAGCATAGCTTGCTGATATTATTCGTGTTTCGAAGTAACGCAACCTAAGGTGAGTTTACGGCCCCTCTTTTAACTAGTTTCACTTTTTGGGGGAGAAAACATGTGTAAACTTATGTTTTGGTAACAACTGTCATACTATGGGTTTCTATGGTTTACTATACGATCTTTGGAAGTCCCGGGGAAACCATGAATGTGCGGGTTAGCACAACGGGGAAATGTGAATAGATCTATTGGGAATGACCAACCCCGCTCGTCGGCTTGGAGGGCCGGGCGAGTGCATATTGTCTCAAACAGGAACAGGTTTACTATTCGGGCACAACATCGGGTTTGCGAGTTAGTAATGGTTTTCCAATCGTGGTAGTAATAAAACTTACGCCTAGCTAGCGTACTTGGTTTACAAATGGATATAGTATGGACAGGTTGAACTTGATGCTTTGATTACAAACCTGTGAACTCACCAGCATTTTTGTGCTGACGTAAACTCTTACATGTTTTCTCAGGTCGCTAAGGTAGCACTATGGAACTAGGGCGCACGCGTCTGCACGGCGTCTAGTTAGGATTGCATGGTTTTCAAACATTGAATAATTTGGTTTACGTTTGGATTATGTTTTGAGAATAAGCTTCCGCTGTATTTGGGAATTTTAAACTATGTTTTTGAAATTGCATATGTTCATTTAGACTTGTTTATTGTGATCGTTGACTTGGATCCTGGTTTGTCATGCGCCTCGCGGTAAAACTCCGCAAGTGGATTTTGAGGGTGTGACAAACGCCCCCGCCATGCACTAGTTAGGGTCCAAAGTCATACCCCATTCATAGATCATCATTAGATGTGTTAATTCAACAGGCAACCATGGTGCACAATTTTGAAAACAGAACTCACCCGACTAAGTCTAACATGCTTTCGGTTTTTATTCTCATGCAACACACCCCTCACAATTTTTTCACTCTACTCGGTTTAATATCTGGACTAGCATGTAATGCACTAGTATTATTCACTCAAAAACCAAGTATGTAACTCTGTTATCATAGGCTTGTATAACAATCACACCTCAACTATAGACAATGCACATATCTAAAGGACTTATGGGTTTTGAGCTTTGGGTAAAGGTAGAATAGATTTGGCTAAAAAGTGGCTAAAATAAAATGGTGAAACCAACATGATTGACAATCCTTATTCACTATACTACTAATAATCACAACTTCGGTCATATTCGACCTATAACACAAACAACTTCTTCTTCTTTTTTTTTTCATTGCATTTTCTTTGATTCTTTTTTTTTTCTTTTTTTTTCTTTTCTTTTTTTTTTTCGATTTTTTTTCACATATATATTTTTTCTAAGATAAAGACACAATCACTTAATACTTTGGATGTCATCAATAGTTGGTAAAGGTACTGGTTTATTTGGGTGATTATGTGGTTTAGCAAACGAAAGGTTATAAGGCTCAAAGTTGGCTACTAATGGTAATATTTTGGTTAAACGGGTAAACACATAACAAATAAGTAGGTATCAAAAGAAAAAGGAAAATCCTAGATTGCCTTTATCATCTATGTGCATATCTAGTCTACAACCTCGACATGTATCAAATCACACAAGTTCTGCACCAGAGAAACATTTGGCCTACACTCAACAAATGAAAATATATATGTATCAATCTATCATCTAGTAGGCTCAAGATCTCACCAAAGTGTGGAAATGGGTTACCGATGTGTGCATGTATTTATTACCGACAGCTCGTTACACCTAATCGGGCAAATTCTAAACATTTTCTCTAAAATACCTGCTGAAAACGGTTCATATGTCTGTTCTAAAGAATTGGACCATGATTAAGGACCCACACACCACAAGCAGAGACAGAAAGAAAGCATTGAAACCGTCACTTTCATGCCCGATCAGACCGCTTTTAGGACATTTTTATTTTAAGTTTTAAATTTTTTTATTTTTTTATTTTTTGATTTTTTAAAAGACTTAAAAACAAATAAAATCAAAATTTCCCCACCCCCACACTTGAATAGCACATTGTCCTCAATGTGAGCTAAGGAATAAAATAAAGCAGAAATAAAAATAATGTACAACAATAATAAAAAGGAACAAACTCCCTTGGATATATGCAGTGCGCGTATGAGTCTCATTCAGTTCCTCCCACTACGACCGTATAGCATTTCATTCGCGGTCGATAAACTGCGTAGCCTGATGTTCATTCATGGTGGTCTCAAAGAACATTTGCCTACCGAATTCCCAATGTATGTTCGGTAGTTGACATGTCGAATCTTTATCTTCTTTCTTATCTTTGACATGTCTGTAGGATCATTGCTGGGCCACTTCACTATACTTTGTCCAAGGTCTTCAATGCTCACCTTCCTCTTTTGCCCACTCAAGCCATCATCTTCAACTTTATCTATTTTTCTCATAAATATGGGAGGAAGGTTAGGATACACCAAGGTTACCCGGTTCACAAGTTCTTCAGCAAGTGTGTCTACAAGTGGTTGTACGCACGAAGTCACGTCTACTTTAAAGCTTGTAGCTTTCTCTTCTAAGGCTTCCTCCATCACAACCTGGTCCACATGTGCCTCTTCAACTTTTTCAGCCACATCAACGTTAACCATATCCGGTTCAACAATCAAATCTTCAAGTTCCAAATCTGCTGCCAGTTGACCAACTTGCTTTAACAATGCCTCAACGGTGTGGTCCCGAACTTCATTATCCTTCCGAATTCTCTTAAAATCTTCTCAGATCGCCTTTACATCTTCATGGACAGCCTTTATGGCCTCTAAGATCTCACTCAGCTGATCATTGCTTCCCTCTTCATTGTTTTGTTGTTGTTGATAACCGTAGTCAACACTCTGGCCTCCATGACAATCGGATCAATATTCATGTAGTAATCTGCAGTTTGTTCCCTAGATTGATAAATGTTTGGCTTGTAGTATCTTTGCTGACAGTTCTGATATTGTGGCCAATAATAAGAGGATGATAAGTATGAGTCTTCATCTTTTTCTAGCCCAAAGATAATACGATCTTTTCGTGCATTATATGCTGCAACTCTTTGACGGACAATTGGACAATCTTGCATCACATGATATGGGCTCTCGCAACACCCACATGCATCATAATCCACCCAGTTCATCTTGAATTCAAATTGCCTGCAAAACCAACATACCCAGCGTAATACTGAACAAAATAGAGAAAAATACAAGACAAGAGAAAAAAACAGTTTTTTTTTGTTTTTTTTAAATTAAAAAAAATAATAATAAAGCTAAAAACACTAAGCTCACGAACTCCCCGGCAACGGCGCCATTTTGATCACGTGTCGAAGTGCTAATCAAAAAATATTTTAAAAACAACTCCTTAGCTACAAGGACTGCAGTATAGGGAGTAGGGTTGTCGAACCACGAGGAGTATGTGGTTAGTGTTAATAGCAATTTTTAACTATAATAATAGAAAAAAACTAATAAAATTATGAAGCTTAAATTAAAGTGCTGCTTTGCTTGCAAAAACAGATTGATGATTGATTTTTTTAGAAAAGACAATAATATGGAAAAACGGTCACTCCGGGTTTCTGATTCGGTAATTATCAACTGAATTATGTTAATACCCTACCTAGGAAATCACATAGACATGACTTTGTTTAAATTGTTCAACCCAATTCAGCTATCATAACATTAATTGCAAAGTTAAATTAATCCTAGTGCAAGAAAACCAAGATACGATAACATAATGCAATAATACTAATCAACCAAACTGTCTAGATCAGTCAAACATACAATTAGACGCAAAGACCGTTAAGGTGTTCACAAAATCTAATCCAAGTAATGAGTATCAAACATAAAACAATTGATAGAATAACCAAATCGTTCACCCGGAGAAACCGCAAGATGATTAGCCTTGCATCTTCATGATTTCGGCTTCAAAACTTGTTCTGGATTGCTCTGGCATCAACCGGAATGAATGGAACTGCAAAAAGTCTTCAAAATCCTCCCTTAGAAGCTCTGGAAGTCGATCCTCCCATCCCCATACGGCTGATTAGGTTTTGATTGCGAAAATGGGCTTTTTATGGGCTGAAGAGTTATTAGAGACCAATGAACAACTATTTCTGGAATTAGAGGGTCTCTAACAACCTAAAAGTGTCGCGAGGGCATCCTTTGTAATTACCACAATTCATTAAGGGTAAAATCATCATTTTCCTCTATTTTACTTCCTGGAGACCCGCGAATAACTTTTACTGAAATTAGAGGGTCTCTAATTTCAGTTCTTCCAGATTTGATTCTTTTTTTATTTCCAATTTCATCGAATGCTCGTCTCCTCTCCAATTAAGCTCTTTTTCTCTCGTTTTAGCCCACGAACACCTGCTTAACACCAAGACACAAATAAGTATCTAAGACACGATATAAACGAACGATAAACGATTAAAAACTATACAAAACAAATATATAAATGTGATGCATTTGGCAACACATCACACCCCCACACTTTCCGTTTGCTTGCCCTCAAGCAAATCTGCTCAGAACACTACCACGAACAAGTAACAAATACCTCAAACGCCCCCGCCATGCACTAGTTAGGGTCCAAAGTCATACCCCATTCATAGATCATCATTAGATGTGTTAGTTCAACAGGCAACCATGGTGCACAATTTTGAAAACAGAACTCACCCGACTAAGTCTAACATGCTTTCGGTTTTTATTCTCATGCAACACACCCCTCACAAATTTTTCACTCTACTCGGTTTAATATCTGGACTAGCATGTAATGCACTAGTATTATTCACTCAAAAACCAAGTATGTAACTCTGTTATCATAGGCTTGTATAACAATCACACCTCAACTATAGACAATGCACATATCTAAAGGACTTATGGGTTTTGGCCTTTGGGTAAAGGTAGAATAGATTTGGCTAAAAAGTGGCTAAAATAAAATGGTGAAACCAACATGATTGACAATCCTTATTCACTATACTACTAATAATCACAACTTCGGTCATATTCGACCTATAACACAAACAACTTCTTCTTCTTTTTTTTTTCATTGCATTTTCTTTGATTCTTTTTTTTTCTTTTTTTTTCTTTTTTTTTTCGATTTTTTTTTCACATATATATTTTTTCTAAGATAAAGACACAATCACTTAATACTTTGGATGTCATCAATAGTTGGTAAAGGTACTGGTTTATTTGGGTGATTATGTGGTTTAGCAAACGAAAGGTTATAAGGCTCAAAGTTGGCTACTAATGGTAATATTTTGGTTAAACGGGTAAACACATAACAAATAAGTGGGTATCAAAAGAAAAAGGAAAATCCTAGATTGCCTTTATCATCTATGTGCATATCTAGTCTACAACCTCGACATGTATCAAATCACACAAATTCTGCAACAGAGAAACATTTGGCCTACACTCAACAAATGAAAATATATATGTATCAATCTATCATCTAGTAGGCTCAAGATCTCACCAAAGTGTGGAAATGGGTTACCGATGTGTGCATGTATTTATTACCGACAGCTCGTTACACCTAATCGGGCAAATTCTAAACATTTTCTCTAAAATACCTGCTGAAAACGGTCCATATGTCTGTTCTAAAGAATTGGACCATGATTAAGGACCCACACACCACAAGCAGAGACAGAAAGAAAGCATTGAAACCGTCACTTTCATGCCCGATCAGACCGCTTTTAGGACATTTTTTATTTTAAGTTTTAAATTTTTTTATTTTTTTATTTTTTGATTTTTTAAAAGACTTAAAAACAAATAAAATCAAAATTTCCCCACCCCCACACTTGCATCTTCATGATTTCGGCTTCAAAACTTGTTCTGGATTGCTCTGGCATCAACCGGAATGAATGGAACTGCAAAAAGTCTTCAAAATCCATCAGAAGTTTCACAAACTTCTAATTCAACAAATACTGAAGGACAAACTCAAACATCTGCTTCAGCACCTGCAACTACTGAAGACACTGAAACTGCTGAACCAGATACAATAGACCTCAGTAGTTTGTTTGAAGAACATGAGCCACCAACACCTGTCAGTGGTTTACAACAACTGATCGAACACAAAGACCATCCACTTGATCAAATCATGGGTGATATTGCATCAGGTGTTCTTACAAGAAACCAGCTTTCCAACTTTTGTCTATTTTCAGCATTTATTTCACAGTTGGAACCAAAGAAGTACCAGGAAGCCCTCAAAGACAACAATTGGGTGCAGGAAATGCAAGATGAATTGCTTCAATTCAACAAGCAACAGGTTTGGGAAATTTGTCCCTTACCACCAAACAAGCAACCAATTGGCACAAGATGGGTTTTCATGAACAAACAAGATGAAGCTGGTATTATAATAAAGAACAAGGCAAGACTGGTAGTACAAGGTTACTCTCAAGAAGAAGGAATTGACTATGATGAAACCTTTGCTCCAGTTGCAAGGCTTGAAGCCATAAGGTTATTTATGGCCTATGCCATTTCCAACAAAATAAAAGTTTATCAAATGGATGTCAAGAGTGCATTTTTGTATGGAAAAATAAAAGAGGAAGTGTATGCTTGTCAGCCACCTGGGTTTGAGGATCCTTCTCATCCTGAGTGGGTGTACAAACTAGACAAAGCTCTTTATGGGCTCAAACAGGCTCCAAAAGCCTGGTATGATACACTTTCAACCTTTTTACTCAAAAATAAATTCACAAGAGGTGCCATTGATAAAACTCTTTTCATAAAACATGTTGGAAATCATATCTTACTTGTTCAAATATATGTTGATGATATCATTTTTGGTTCAACAAACACAAAATTGTGTGATGAATTTAAGAAACTCATGCAATCAAAATTTGAGATGAGTACAATGGGAGAACTGTAGTACTTTTTGGGACTGCAGATTAAACAACAAACAAATGGAACTTTTATACATCAATCAAAATATGTTAAAGAATTATTAAACAAATTTTCTTTACAAGACTGTAAATCATGTTCCACTCCCATGACACCAACCACACAAGTTGAACCAGATGATCAAGGAAAACAGGTTGATCAAACCATGTATAGATGTATGATAGGTTCCCTTTTATATCTAACTGCTTCTAGACCGGATATTATGTTTTCAACATGTGTCTGTGCTAGATATCAATCAGCTCCTAGGGAATCACACCTTATTGCAGTCAAAAGAATCTTCAGATATCTGAAAGGAACACCCACACTTGGAATTTGGTATCCTGCTTCAAGCAATACCAAGTTATCAGCTTTTTCAGATAGTGACTATGCAGGGTGTAAAATGTCAAGAAAATCAACATCTGGTGGTTGTCAATTCTTGGGAAACTGTCTAGTGTCCTGGCAATCAAAGAAACAAACATCTGTTGCAACTTCAACTGCTGAAGCTGAATACATTGTAGCTGCAAGTTGTACATCACGGATACAATGGCTCCAATATCAACTTCTTGATTATGGAATCAAAGAGACCAAGACACCATTACTTGTAGACAACAAATCTGCCATTAGCATCATTCAAAATCCTGTTCAGTTTTCAAAAACTAAACACATTGAAATCAGGTATCATTTCATAAGAGATTGCTATGAAAAAGGCAAGATTGAAGTGAAACATGTAGCAACAGCTAATCAAATAGCTGACATATTCACTAAACCCCTTGACACATCAACATTTCAGAAGTTAGTATCCATGCTAGGGATGCTAATTTTGTAAGTGTTTCTCTTTATTTTTCTGCACAACTTTTTTATTTTTCACTTACATCTGTTCTCAAAAACTCGAAAAACTTTTGAAAAGAGAGAAACTACTGATGAACAAAACATCAGTATGGGATATTTTCTAAAAAGTGATTAACTTCTGATAAAACAACCTTCAGAAGTTATGAATAAAGTATTTATAAAAGTATTTCTCATCAGCTGTTCAAAACTACTGAAGAGAAAATGGGAACTACTGATGAAGATAATTCTTCATCAGCAGTTTAGTCAAAAAGGGCAAATCAGACTTTTCCCATCATCAGAAGTTTGACCTAGTCGGTTTAAAACTTCTGATAAAGAGGTTTTTAACCTAGGCGGTTTAAAACTTCTAATAAAAAAGTTCCAAGCGGTTAAAAACTTCTAATAAATATCTTTTTTCAACACTTATCCATTCAAACACAAAAATTCCCTCCTTCTCTCTCAAGAAAGCTCTCAAACCCCTGAACCTGCAACAAAAACACTGTTCGATTCATACACACACACAAAACCACATGGCTTTAGTTCTTAAACAGGGACACAATCTCAAAGCCTACTTAGAAAAACAAGAAGGTTGGTCCCAATATGATGAGATCATTGATCTCGTCGTCAAATCCCAATATTTCACCGCTCTCACAATAGACCCACCAATACATCCTAAAACTCTTAATGAGTTCTGGGCTAATGCTGAGACAGTGATGGTGGATGATGAAGTTATCTCTCTCAACTCAACAATTAAAGGGAGACAAATGGCCATCACACCGGCCATACTTGCAAACAGACTGGGGTTGAATGATGTGAATGCCCCTGAAAAGTTTGACAACTCTGCAATCCACCTAACCATGACTGACTGTGGTTATCAAGGTACTCTCTCACAAGCTACTATCTTTAAAAAGTATTTTGAACCAAAATATAAACTTTTGTTTCATTATATAATTATGTGCTTGAGTCCTAAAACAGGGTCTTATGACCAGATGCCCTCAACCTTTCAACCAATCTTTCATTCCATTGTGAATGAAACAAATTTCAGGGCATCAAAACTTTTCTTTAATGAGTTGGTGCTACATCACAATAACACTAAGAAAAAGTTTTTGTTATATCCAAGGTTCATTATGCAATGCATAATAACTGAACTGGGTAATGAGGTGCTTGTGGGTAAAACTGAAATTTTAAAACCCTTAACCTCACAAGCATACTCAAGGCACAACAAAAAGGCTGCCTGGCCAGAAGATGACCAAGGGGAACCAGAACCAGTCCCCATGGAACCCTCATCTTCCAAACCTACTCCACCAAAGGCCAAGAAACCCAAGGTACAAAAACAAAAACCCACCAAACCTAAAAGAAAAGTTGTTCAGGAGGTTAAGATGCCTGAACAAACTATTGTGCAATCTGCACTTCTTAAAGATGTGACTGAAACATCCTCTCAGTCTCATCCATCTCAAACCCCACCAAGAGCACCAATCACAATCCTTTTCAAAAGAAAAAGACTTAAGAAAACTATTCCCATTGATTCTTCTTTTGAAACTGCTGAACCCACTGCCCAAACTACTAAACCAGCACCCCAAATTTCTGAACCAAACATTGAAATAGCCAAACTTCTCTCTGGGCTAAAAGAGAAAGTCCCATCTACACATGTCAGTCCCCATCAACCACATCAAACAGGGGACATAGCCTCAGAAATTGACATGGATGTGGACACTCAAAGCCATAACCAAAGAGATGAGGATGAACCAGAGTCTCTAAGCCCAAACTTAGAAACTTTTGGTACTTTTGAGGCTGCTACTACTCATTTACCACCCAGTGGTGGGCCTGAGGACAGAAGTAACATAGCTAAGACCTCAACTGTGGCAATTACTGATGAAGGCTTAATGCCTGAGGTAGGAAATCCTCTGAACCAAGAAAAAAAGTTCATGAGACAACTGAGTTGGGCTCAGCTCATGATGTAACTGATACAGTCCTCATTGAGGATGTAATCAGTGATTCGGATGATTCCATTGATTTGGATGATGTTTCAAAACACCAAACTACTGAATTGACGGCTACAAGTGAAGGTCCTGCACCTGGTGTATCTAAGCTCAAGAAGCTAGTCACACCAGCTCAGGTTAAAGCCCACTCAATCCATGATTCCCCTAGAGTGGCATCTTCTGTACAACAAGAAGATCAACCAAAAACACACCCCTCACTACAAATGCCTACCCAATTCCCTGGGCAAACAAGCATAGACATGAACCAGCTATGCAGCCCAGATGGTCCCCTGTACCACATGATGAACACTCTCATCAAGAATCACTTCCAAACATACACAGCTAACTTGGAGCTGTCAATCAAAAACCAATTTGGAGTGATCAAGACAAAGATGAACGATCTGTCCAACAAAATTGAATTCAACAGCAGACAGATTACTACTCTTACAGGTCATTTCTCCCAACCCTCAACTTCCAAACTTGATGAATCCAAAAAGGGGGAGAAAATTAGGGAACCTAAGGAGTCATTCGAAGCCAGGATAAAGGCAAGAGTGGCTATCCTGGAAAGAGATCAAAAGAATCAAGCCAGAAAAGAAAAACTGGCCCAACAATTTGGTGTCTCTATTCAAGAAATAGAAGATGCTGAAAAGTCTGATGAATCCCAAGGGCATAATGAAGAAACCTCTGATGGCCAAAGTTCTGATGAAGAATCAGAAAGTACTGAAGACAATCCTTCAGTAGTTGACAAACCTTCAGAAGTTGTCAACCCATCAGAAGTTAACACTTCCAAGACTCAAACTGCTGACCCTTCCAGATCAACTGCTCCTATTCAACCAACTTCTGTTCCTACTAGGCCTACTACAACAGTTACCGCAATGACTGTGCTAAACGCTTCTCCAATCTCTCAATCAGCAGAACTACTTGAGAAGAGTTTAGTGGCAGCCCAAAAGAAGGCCAGAGAAGATCAGATCTGGAAAACACTGGAAGAAAGGGATGACTTGGATCTAAGCCATGAAGAACTACTTGAGAAGAGTTTAGTGGCAGCCCAAAAGAAGGCCAGAGAAGATCAGATCTGGAAAACACTGGAAGAAAGGGATGACTTGGATCTAAGCCATGAAGAAAAACTTCAGGCTTATGAAGCTGAACTCCAAAGGCAGGCTAGCCTAGACCAGATTGCTGAAGAAGATAAAAGACATCAACTGATGTCTTACATTACAAAGAACAGCAAAATCAAAGCCCACACATTGAAGAGACTCTCTATGGAAGAGCTGACAAGAAGAGCTCAACTTATTGCAGATAAACTTGCAACAAGTAAAGACACAAAAGCCAAGAGAGCTCAGATGATAGAAGAACTGGTAGCTAATGGTTATGGTTCAAAAGCCTCAGTGTCCAAATGGAAAGAAGAAAGATTGGTGGACACATATAGAAAATATAAGGCTGCAAGGGCTGCAAATCTAGAGAAGTTTCAAACTGTTGAAGTTTCAACTTCAGTAGTTAGAACTTCTGGTGTTCAAAGAAGACCAGCTACTCAGAGAAAGAAATCAGAGGAGAATGTGAAGACTGATTTCAGAATGGTACTACTAGAAGGTAGTACAGTAGTCCATTCTGATTTTGATATAGAAGAAAAGCCTCTGATCACACAATTCAGGGATCCTTCCACCTTTGCATATCAAATCCAGAAGACCATCACAGACAAACTGCACACTAAGGTAGTAACTGAACATCATTTGCCAACATTTCAGATACCTAATGTGATGCAACAAGAACAAGGAAGTGAATCCCACCTGAGAGTCACTGAAGTTGAAAACATTCAACACTCAGGAGAAACCCAGGGTACCACCATGGTTCCCTACACTGTAGACTTTGACAAGTCTAAAGTACCAATCATCAGATGGTCCTTTACTGATAGAAACTCAGTACTTGTGACAAGAAGAGATCAGACAAGCAGGGCCTATAGGTCGATGAATGATTTGAAGAAACTATCAACCAAAGACCTGCTTACAATCCAACACTTAGAACCACAGAAAGGGTCTCTTACTGATGAACAACTGAACCAGCTCAAGAATTCCATGTTCAAAGGAATATGGAAAATTCTGGAGGACAGAAAAGAACAATAAGGAATTAGTAAGGTTTTGGCTTCATCAATCCAGGGGGAGATTGTTAGGACAAAAAGGATTGGTGAAACCACTTTTGCAAACCTTAGTCTAATTCACTTCTGTTAAAATACTCTAAGTATAGAACTGCTGAAGAAGAAGGATCAAACTGCTGAAGAAGAGATTCAGAAGTGCTGAAGAAGAAGAGTCATCAGAAGTTCTGAAGTTCAAACCAGACACTTCTACTGAAGAACTACTGAAGACAAACTACTCATCAGTAGTTTGTCATTCATCAGTACTTACATGAAGATCTTTTCCACCGCCTTTGTATATCAGTAGTTTATTACTTTAGTATTTCTTTTTGCTTTATGTACAAGTTCCAAGACTGCAACTTGTTGCAACTTGTTTCTGAACTTGCTTTTGGCAAGGTTCATGTATTTGTAACGTCTATAAATAGAAAGGTTCATCCCTCTGTTTTAGACATTGATTTTAATACAAGAAATCCTTCAACACTTATTATTGTTATTTCCCTTTCATGTTTATTGAGAATCCGTCAAAGTGTTTCATTCTCATTCAATACTTAGATTCTCAATAAACACTTATCATTTTTTAGTTCTTGAATCCAGGGGGAGTAATAACTCCTGTTGATAAGTGTAGCTTTAAACTTATAAACATTCCGCTGTGCTATCACTGATCAATAACTTGCTAAACACTTAAGTGTCAACTAGCAAGTTCAACAAAAGAGCAATATACTGATCCAACAGGGAGTGAGGTGGTGCCTCCACCTCAGGGCTGGCAGGGACAACATCCCTAGAAGCATCATCGCTATCAGTAGCGTGGGCACGCATCCCAACGCTCTAAGCTCGCTACTGCGGGCAGGACTTCCTCCAGAATAATAGCAGGATGATCACCCTCCATGGGGTCATCCTCGTCATCCGAAACAAGCAGACCATGAGGCGTTACCGGCACCTCACCAACAACAGGAGCTATATGCTCGACCGGACCAACTGGCTCATCAGAACCCAAGACACTACTAACAATAACAGGGGCAGGAATCGGCTTGATAGGAGCCTCTGACACGACTGGCACCCACGGGCCAGCCGGACCCGATGGCCCAACACGAGAAGATGGGGCGACCGAACCAAAGAATCCCAGAGGGAAGGTACGAATAGCAGGGACAGGGTAAACAGGGAATGTGGGTGTGGGAGCGACGAGTGGTGGGGAAGTGACTGACGCCTCAGACCTCGCATCCTCCTTACTAGGGCCCTCATCCTCCTCGTACTCACCATCGACCATCATCTCGTCCGTCTCGTCCTCGTGGTCCGAAATCAAATTCACAACCACAGGGGCGTTGGGAACGTTCTCCACAATGTGAACACTGCTATCGGAGTCAGACATGTACTCGGATTCTTCAGAAGCAGACATTTTCTTTCCTGGCAAAAGTACCGTACTATATATATATATATATATATATATATATATATATATGAATATTTAATTAACTAAAGCAAGAACATCTATACTTCCAAACTTTTACCATACACTTTTTGTTACTTCCCTTGGCGTGCTTGGCTAGGAGATTCGGGAATTCCCACGTACAATCCAGTTCGATATAACCGTTTAAAATATTTTTGTTTGTTTTTATAAAATATTTTTCCTTTATAAAATATTTTTCGTGTTTGTTTTTAAGTTTTTCTCTTTCGAACCAAAAACCGGTTATAGTCTAGATTTTTCCAAAATACTAGTTCGCTATCACCTGGCTCTGATACCATTTCTGTCACACCACGACAACGGCGGAAACACGTGGCGTGGACGCGAAAGAGAAATGTTTCATAGCCAAGATTAAACAAAAACATAATAAACATTCATTAGACGGCGGAAAGTATTTTGTTTAGGTACATGTCCCAAAATGTAGTTTTTAATAAAACTAGTGTTCTTCACCTTCGCGCGTTGCACGATTACAATACGGTATTGCCTTTAGGCATATGTTGAAAGTTGATGATCTTTTGCGGTATCAAATGCGAATCGTAGCACACAATTATCATATAATTTGTATAATACATGAACATATTGATTTCTTAGTGCATCTATAAATTGATGTATTTTCATCCCTAGCAATTATTTCAAATTTAAATGCAACAATTGCCACCTTTAAGACTTGTTTCAAATGGCTGCTCAACATCTTCTTTTCCTATGAACTGCTCCATTGGAATTTCCCATAGATCACATTCGTTGTACATCATGATCCCTCTTGTATGAGGGTCCCTCCCCAAAAACCCTTTGTTATGGCGGCATAAAAGGTGCACAAGAATCTCTTTAGAAAGATTATTAATGTGCTATAACAAACCCAAAAAACATAGGAAGACCAAATATCAATTACATGATCCATAACCTTCAAACATAAAGAAAAAACATCAAGCATTAGTCAACTGTAAGGAAAAACAATGCTTGATAAAACTGTAAATTCAGTATATTTACATGGATCAGTTTTGACAATGGTGACAATAACAACAAAGTCACGTGATCCAGGACTATGGATTGGCGCATGTACTGTGACATCCGTCACTTTTTATTTTTAAATAATAATAATAATAATAATAATAATAATAATAATAAAAAAAAATAATGATAATAATGTTAGTCTAAGCCTTGAGACCAAACCATAACCAAACCCTTTAACTATTTTGGAACCCATTATCAAGCCCAATACCCAAGCAGCCCAAGCCCAACAGCTTTCCCCCCTTATCTACTTTAAAAAAAAATACAATTGTGCCTCTGCCAGGGATCGAACCCGGGCAGAAGCTGGGTCACACACATACTACACGCACCTCACCATTAGGCCATGAGGGGCTTTTGATTTTTATCCAAACTTCTAAATATTTATACACAAATAACGAACCAAGTTGAC
Source organism: Ambrosia trifida (assembly GCA_028751855.1). NCBI lineage: Eukaryota > Viridiplantae > Streptophyta > Magnoliopsida > Asterales > Asteraceae > Ambrosia > Ambrosia trifida. Next base: position 51,743,139 of record CM054125.1, read on the forward strand.
CCTCCTTCTTTCTCTGCTGTGCGACGCAAGAACAGCCAAAAAGGGGGTAACAAACTGAATCTATGGCATATAATCACGCATCCTAATTGACCGAATATCACCATTAACGCGTTTAACGCGTGAAGACCATTTTTTCGGCAATCAATTTGGAGTCAAAACCATTATTAACATTCCATATCAACCCACATCAACACATTATAAATACTCGATTTTGATTCAATTGAACCTGCACACACACACACATAAATTCGATTAAGAGAACCTCAATTTCAATTCTGTTAACAAACTCGTTCCTGATCAAGATCTTTCGCGTTTGACTTTTTTTTCTTGACCAAGCCTTCATACCCGAATTCGTCATTGTAAGTTCAATTATTGTTGTGGGTTTCACTAATCGGCCATGTACGAGCATTAACCCCAACTTTACAGGGGTTATTAATCGTCGAATCTTTGTATTGCAATTCTAGGGCTCGAATGCCTTTGAATTGGGGAAGAACACCATCACAACTTGCATATATAATTATTTCGAAATTAAAATCAATATCAAATGACCAACAGATCAGTTGGTTCACCCCTTTTCCTAAGTCACGAACCGGCCAGACGGCCCAGGTTCGAATCCCAACAGCAGCATGTTTTGTTTCTTTTCCTTTCTTTTTTTTTTAACCCCTTTTATCTATACTTTTAACCTTCCAATCTTTTAAAATAGATTTAAAATACCAAAAGTGGTTTATAAATTCCACAAAAATTATTATATGATCTCCAAATGATAAAGTTCATTATCCAATTTTTAGTTTTTCAAAAATAAATTATTTAATATATATTATTAATAATACAAGTTTATTCATTTTTATTTATAAAATTCAATAGAAATATCTAAATAATTTTATTAAATCTCACAAAAATTATCCTAAACTTGTATATTCTTAAACATTTCAGAAAATATTTTTATTTCAGAAAAACCATTTATTTTATATTTTTAATTAATTTTTGTTAGTTTTAATCATAAATAAATCATAATAAATTCATTTTTCAATATTTTTGCACCAAAATTTTATATAAATTATTTCTAACTATCTAGAACTGAAATACAATTTTTAATTCAGAAATTCTTTAATTTTAATATTTTTAGATATTAAAGTCATATTTTGACAATTTGAAATAAATGGATTAAATATTCTATTTTCAAGAAAATAATAAAAATTATTTTCACACTTAAAACTTTATATTGTGACCATATTTGACTTAAAGTTTACTCAAAGACTTTTGTTTATTTAATTATCAAATTTCTCTTATTTAATGAACGTTTAATTTATTAATCAAACGAATACTTATCCCCAATTCGAAGCCCTAGAAAATACTTATAGACTAGATAGACTTAGACTTATTTGTTACATTATACATAAGGTGATACTTGGCAACGTTGGAATATACTTATTCAATTACACAAGACTCACCATCTTGCTAAGGTGAGTATTACTTATCCCCTTTTTCACTTTTACAACTTTTGGGGTGATTCATGCACAAGCATACAAAACCTTCATATTCATTTACACATACATTTTATTCATTTACAATTCATATACGTGTCTTGTTTATCTTTGTGCTTATGTTTTAACATGAACGTAGCTTACATACAAAATCATACATACAGACATAACTTATGTTATGGTGCTCTTTACATACAGACGTAACTTATGTTACGGTGCTCATTTAGACATAACTTTGTGTTATGGTGCTCTTTTAGACTCACACGTGTTGAGGTGCTCATTATCAATTACATTGTACAACTTTACATGTGATCTTTGTCTTGTTTGGTTACTTGCGTGTTTACATAATGCCTTGGTGATGCTAGACACATGAATTGTACTACCTTTTCAAACTTATACTATATGTACAAAACTAAGTAGTACACACCAACATCATATGTTGACAAAAATTATTTTCGTGCATGTTTCAGGATAAGCTGCTTGACGCTTCACATAGGACTTTGGACTTAGATTAAATCAATCAATTATCTTTACTTTTGTTGTATTGTATTTCGCATGTTGTAAAACAATATTCAATAATCATATATTTACATTTTAGTACCATGAGCTTTTGAACAATCGTCATTACGTGGCACCTCGATGATTCCGCCATCGGTTGGGGTGTTACATGTACGTAGTAGCTATTAAAGGTGTATGAAGCATTGGCGTGCAATCGGCTCCTGCATCTCATGCGTAGACGAGAGCCGCCTGTACCAACTCACGTGGGGCTTCGCTCATGACTACGCACCATGTCGCCGCCGCAATACGGTTGTTGAGAACCACCAGCATCCTTGTTGTTACAGCCCGGTATAGTGTGTCCATTTGAAGAAAGTGTTGTGTATGTAAGGACACATATTTTCCTCATAATGACTACCATTAAAGGTAAAAGTCTGCATCAACACCCCGAAACTTGATCGCAGCTCGATCTTACACTTTGGATATACCAATCAAACTCTATTAGAGAAAGCGGTTACAAAATAGATACACATTAAAATTAGATTTACATACCTAGCTACATCAGGAGTAGTGTCAAATCCACTCAAGCCCAAATCAGACATCAAAACTAATAAGTTTTCTTATTTGAGCTGTTAATAGTTAAATTGCAATATGAGATCCACACATCTACTTGTGAAGACTGCCACCCCTAAACTTCACCTTTGTGAAGCTTGAATGCCTACATTGTTTAAATCTAAGAAGAGAAAAAAATAGATTAAAAGAAATAGTAAAAGGACGATTATATGCTGAGATTATGAAATGGCAAATCATGACTCTAGATAGAAGACGGGTGATCAAATGCCTATTCCATTGATGTAATAGATACTCTAATAAGCTGATGTTATGGCCGTACACCTTGGAGCTGGTTTTTAAATCAAATTGAATGGATTCCAAGAAATACGTATCCTTTTTCCATTTAAAAATTTGGCTATAATCAAAATAATTGTTTACTAACAATTTATTACCAATAAACTCAATCCCCCATTCTTAATCATTTAATCCTAATAAACGAATTCAAAAAATTAGACAGTGCATTTATACCTTTCCACACGTCATGTTTGTGTACATGAATCCTCTCGAACTCTACATTCAATGCGATCTGATTACAGCGTAACGCTATTCCCAAATGGCGATCTCAACACTCTAACCATTCGCACCTTTCGAAAACCGTTGCAGCTCCAGTATATGCATCTTGAAGATTCTCAGCAAAATGACATTCCACCTGCAGCTACAATAAAGGGATCAATAGCTAAAGTAATGAGTGCAATTTGCCAACAGTTTGTGAATCCAAGTACAAGAGCACCGAATGATGTAAAATATAAATTCCAACCTGCAGCAATAGATATAATCATGTATATCAAGGTGCTACTTACTAATTCACACAAGCAAATACAGGTGTAAAAACGTGATGTGGCAGTTTTAAATTATATTTTGAACATGAGATGTTCATGCTTGCCTAAACCTTCTATTATTTGATATAGTTCATTAAATGCCAAATGTTATACATTCAATAAATGAATCAAGTGTACATAGCCGGCTCTAACACACCTGCAGTCTCTTAATGACAAATTACCCGGCGCTACGTTACACGATGGGATAAGGATAAGGGTTTACGATTTACCCCAAACCATACACCAAACCCTCTTTCAACCAATTTGATTCGGTAACTGGATATATAAATAGTTAAATACTATTGCATCTTTCTGGTGCACCATTTCTTCTATAAGAAATAGTAGGGAGACAGAGCTACTTAACTGACTACTTACATGTATGTCGTTGTGAGTCAAGAAATGTGAACTAAAGTACAAAATAGTGATTAACTAATTGTGCATTTCCATTTCTTTTCTCTTCACACCTATGTAGAGGTGTGAATGAGCAATTTATTACGCTAAGAAATCGAAATAAATTGAGAATTTTTTCTCTTTCTTTTGTTTATTGGTTTGGTTAGTTAGAAAACAAAAGTCGAATCCATTGTGGAATATTCAGTTTGGAGGGTGGGGCAGAGAATTGTACGAATAATACCTATTCTCTATTCTTCTTTATCAACCAAACCTCAATTCAGGTCAATACTTTACAATTTGGCTAAACTAATTACATTGCTAAATGCTAAAGGTAAGAGGAGAAACCAAATCAGACCATTAAATTTTCATTATGCTCAAACTGATCATGCATTTATAAACCACGTTCATGCTTATAACTAAAACCAAGATACAATCCTTTGCTTTGTCATATAAAATATGTGAAATCCAAAATTTCAATTTAGAAAGTCCAATGTGTTATAAAATATATTATATTTTGTTAATTTTATTTGATAAATATGTTCTGTAGCCACAAAAATCATATCAAAACATAACTCTACCAAGTTACCCTTCACCATGGTTCATAAATAGGACTCATATTTTGATATATTCAAAGGAATATGTTAAAAACATCATTGCTTATAGCTGTTACAAAATCAATTTATTTTTTGTATACAAAAAATATGCAGGTCATTAAGTGGGAGTTTTCTCTAACAGTCTAACGTGCCTTAATTGGAAGCAAAGCAGCGCCTGAACATCATCATCAACATCCCGTCTCTCTCTCTCTCTCTCTCTCTCTCTCACACACACACACACACACACACCCAGACAAACACACACATAAAACTTTTTCTCCAAACACACTTTCCTACCCAAAACAAATAATATCGTCAACCAACCCACCAGATCTACAAACATTATAAAGCCAACCTAGATAAAAGAGGATTTGCGAAATCGATCTGTAGGAAATGGTGGTTCACGCACCGTAAAGGGTTGTCACCGGAGCGCCTTCGTGCCGACTGAATCGGTTTTCAGCCGAAGGTCCAAGGCTAAACGACTAAAGGTCCAGGGCGACGCTGCTTGTCTTCAATGTCTACACACACTCTCTCTCCTCTCCGGCATCACCCATTCATCTCCACTGGCGTCATCAGTGTCACAATTTCTTCTCGTATATCTCTCTCGATTTATGTAATTCTCTCAAGAAAGGGGATTTCAGGTTAATGGTTTTGTGTTAAACAACAGGTAAAGACACGTGGCTAGGCATGTGTGAAAAAAGACGACACATACAGATTTGCGTGGACGCTCGCCAATAAAACGTGTGGACCAATCAAATAATCAAAATACCCCTAAAAATCTTTAATATTACGAAATTGCCATGTATATACTTACTGTTCAAAACAGTTTGATTATTAATAGTATATAACTAGGTTTTTAGCCCAGCGTTGCGGGGCGAACCGTATAACCATGCTAAAATAGTAAGCAAATGATAACTCAAACCGGGTAAAATCGTAAAACAAAAAAATAAATTTATAACGCCAAGTGACGTTTACCCGCAACATATATCATTTTTTAAATGTCCAGTTTAAAAAACATAAGATTTTTTTCTGAACGGTGACTTTCTTAATGGTGTGGCAGAGATCAACACACCCGTCTCTTGGCGGGCTCTAATCGCCCACGCGTCCAGACTATGTTGTCTGAACCGGGTCCACGCTGATAAGGTGAGGACTACGGCGTTTGCCCGGAAATCGTACTGACTCCACATGAGTTTTCTCGCTGGAGTAACGGCTGGATAAAAACCGGCTTTGTTGATACTTCCATATATCTGTTGATGTCTAGACAAAAACAAAGTAAAAAAGGAAATACACAATGTTGTTATAAAGTGAAAATATTTGGAATCTATTAGTTGTCGTTGGTTTAAAAAAATAGAATAAAATAAGAAGGTGGACAGGTGTACACAAAGTGGCACAAACGGCGCAAAGTAGCACCAACACACTGGTCCCAAGACCTACCCTAAATGTTATTATGTATAATAAGGATTTTCAACTATTTCCCAATCCCATAGGAAGTATTAGTAAATCCTTTACAAAAGTCCGTCTCGTCTTTATTTCGTCCGCCTTAGCCATTTCACGCCTTCACATTCTTAGTTACCTGAAAGATATGCTAGGGAAAACGTCAATATATAAATATATTGGTGAGTTTCACAGGTTTTGACACACAAATAAATTAATATTCATTTGTAAATAAGTGCGCATAACGAGATAAGAAATGTACTACATATGCTATTAGGGTTGCAAGTCCTAATACTGATGGAATCCTCATAGGCCCGTAACCAAAACCAGACTAATTTACATTGCCCCGCAAGTTGTTTACATGGTAACAACTAATTTTAGAATATCATCACACCCCGTGGTCCTTCCGTGTTGAACGCTAATCAACCGGGGTGGGTCTCGTCAAGAACCAATAGTACTATTCCCATATCCTATGGCTACATCCCTTTGTATAAATGGTTACAGTTAACTGCGGAGACTTCACGTCCCATGTGACTTTACCGTTACCCATGTGCCCATCTTATGTACCATTTCATACTTTTACATGTTATCGCTCATTTAATTCTTTCTTACATATCTTTCCCCCAAGTTTAAAAACAGTAAAACATAAAAGGGGCCATGAAAACTCACCTCGAATGTGTCACGAAATCAGATTATAGTCTTTGCCAAGTCCAATGGGGGACCACCTACACGTGTCCTAATTTAATAAGGCACTAGTCTCAGAGTGCGTGTCTTACTGGCAAGTTGTCTTTCCCCAACTCCCGACACCACGTTTACATATTCGGTTTAATTAGGAATATACCCTAGTCTTAGTCCGTTGGTATTGATTTATCATGTTACAAGTTTCACCTAATCTTATAATATAACCGTTGGTATTAATTACCAAGTTAGTTAGTTTCGTCATCGCGAACCCCGATCATTTCCCGTTTTCCTTACATGTCATGATCTTTAAACATATTTACCAATATGTATTTGCTAACTTGTATTAATATTCCGTTATATCTTCCGACTCGACTCACTTTTATTATATATTTATTTCCCCATAAAAATAAATATACAAAGATCTTGTCGAACGAAATTCATTTCATGTTAAGTATTTATTTTTCTCATAAGTATACATATACTTATAATAACATACTTAACTTATTTTATTTCTTACAAATTCTCTTATTTTACTTCCAACACTTAGGAAAGTGTTTATGTATATTTTCACCCTTTATCATCCTTACATATATTTTGTTCACAAAATATATACTTATTTTCTTACTTGGAATAATTAGTCCGTAATAGCCGCAATAACGTATACTCGTATCTTGTAGGAAGTTATACTTGTATACTTATCCGTCCGATTTACTTTTTGTCCGATTTATACTTTGTTCGTTTTACACTTTGTCCGATAGCTCGTCGCATTAACATACGTCCGCTTCCCCGATTTCTTAACTTATACATAAATTTTTTGTAGGAAATCATACTACTTTCCGGTTTACGCATTTTCCTACTTTCGAAAATATATAAATATATTTATTGAAAATATATTAACTTGGATGTTTTATTCCTAAAAAATCTTACAACACTTTTACATCCCCATAAATGTAAAAATGCTCATTTTTATATAAAACATCCTAAGTTATTTAAATTACCATTTTTCTTTCAAAAAAATGTTAGTGTTTATATTTTTCAACACTTATGGTAAATTTATATTTTTATAAAAATATCATCCTTACAAAATAAAATTATTTGTGTAAGTTTCCTTACTTTTACAAAAGCAACCCTTTTAAAATCTAACTTTTCATTCTTAACCTTTTACTTTTCAAAGTTACATTTTTCAACATAAAGTTTTCAAAATCACATTTTACGCCCATGGACTTTCCAAAGTTACTTTTCAAACCTCTAACTTTACAAAAGTTACATATTATTCCCAAGACTTCTAAAAAAGACAATTTCTACTAAAACTAGTAAACTTTAACATGTCAAAATTTACAATAAGTGTTCTTTTCACCATCCAACACTTTTATTAGTCACATATGATCATTTTAAGTCTACTAACATGTTCGATTTAAGTCTTGGAGTCCATTTGTTCATACTTGTATTTGTAAAGTCTACAACTATATTTTTGTGATTTTAGCTTCATTACATTTTGTTACAATTATTTTATGTTCAAGTGGTTCCATTAGTCATAATATGATGATCAAAACCATTTTTAGGTGTATTAGGTGTTACTTTATGTTTTTCATCCAAAACAACTTCTAAAAATACTAGAACATACAATATTTTTGTAACAAAATAACATCACCAACTATCCTAAAACTTATGTTTATGACCATCTTTATAAACATTTCATTTCATTTCATTTCATTTTTAGAAAACATACAAAACCTTGTTTAAAAATTTTGGATAAAGTACCCCAAAACCAACTTGCAAGTTAAGCACATAAATGAACAAAACTTAAACAAGATGGGTTTTAAGAAACTTACTACTAGCACAAGGCTAGGGAAGTCACAAAAACACTTGATTATGAAGGGGTTATGTGTGTCTTCCAAGGGTTATGCTCCAAGCACTTGTACACACTTGATTTAGGGTAGGAATGGAGTGATTATAATGTGTTATTAGCTTAAAAATCAAAGTGGTGGTGGGTGTGAAAACTCACGGCAGCAGCAACAGAATTTTAAAGGTGTTTTGGGCTGATATTTTAATGAAAAAATGAGACTTAAATGGTTTATAAGGTGCATTTTATGATTAAAAAATTAAAATATCTTAAGCATGCCTTAACACACTCATAATGTGCCTTACTTTAGCCAACATTAGGGTGGCTATGGAGGCTCCCATGGCAGGCCAAAAAGGCCTTGTGGGTTGTAACATTTCGTATTATCTACTATGTACGTTTGATATTTCCATTAATAAAACGTCGTATTTTATCAGTCTAGTATACTTTAAAAATATTTTTTGTGACATTTTCATGCTTACACAATTATATTATAAGTTTAATATATCAAAATAATAGTTAATTATAGCCAAAAAAATAATTGTTTGGGTCGGGATTCGAACCCGCACCCAAACCGGCTCACACAAACCACACAACACAACCATCTGAGCTACACGCTTTCTTGGTAATCATATCCTAATATAATTAAACTTAAATCTTCCCTCACTTAGTCACAGTTGACTAGGAAAGTCAACAGCGATCCAATCTTTCCAATCATAGCACCAATCAACATTTTAATCCTGTTATGGTAAACAAGGATTGATTGTCTGGTCAATCCGCGTAATATACACGCATATCAGCAATCAAAACATACCAAATCATAGCCCAATCACGCGTATTGTTATTATGACGGGTCAAACTTTCTAAATAACCCAATCCATTGATGTTAATATAAATTGAGCCTTCATTCACAGTCTCTACTCGCCGATAATTCTATCCCTACTCTCAATTTCCTCTAAAAACCTCATTATAATCTTCAATTGTTTCGCGTTTGACTATACGGTTGACCGGGCAATTCAACATCGAAATCAGTTTGTAAGTTCAATTTAATTGTTTGGTTTTGTTTATCGGCCCCATGAAAGCAATAACCCCATGAATAATCGGGTTATTGTTTGTGAATTTTGATGATTAAGAAACTAGGGTTCGACCCTTATCATTTAGGGAAGATGACTGCAGACAGTCATCCCTTTTATACATTTTGAAACGAACAGATTAGCCAACTAATCCACAGATCAGTTGGTTATGCTCTATCACCCAAAGACACGAACGGGCCGAAGGCCTGGGTTCGAGTCCCACACGCTAATCTTTTTAAAAACCAATTATTAAAAACAGATCCAAAGGCTATATATTTAATTCAAACCAAGATTAATCGTTCTCAGGGTCTAGACCAGATGGTCTAGGCTTGTGATATAAACTACGAACCGGCCAGTGGCCCGGGTTCGATCCCTAGCACAAACAAACTTTTTTTTTTTTATAAAAACCCTTTATACTTATATATTCATTATTATTTTTAAAAATGGTTTTAAAATACTAAATCTAATTTATAAATTCTACAAAATTTATTTTAGGTTATTCAAATGATAAACTTTATCATACAATTTTTAGTTTTTCAAAAATCTTTTATTTATTATATATAATAAATACTACAAATTTATTCAATTATAATTATAAAATTCTATAAAAATATCAAAACGATTTTATAAAATTCCACAAAAATTATCCTAAACTTATAAAACAATAAATATTCCAGAAATGATTTTTATTTTTGAAAAATCATTTATTAATATTTTTAATCGATTTTTGTTATTTTAATCATAAATAAATCATAATAAATTCATTTTTCATTATTTTTACATCAAAATTTCACATAAATTATTATTAATCATTTAGATCAGAAATATAAATTTTTTATTCGAAATTTATAAATTTTAATATTTTTAAATATTAAGTCTATATTTTGTCAAATAATTATTAATATATAAATATTCATTAATTAAGAAAATAATTTTATAAAAATTATTTTTACATTTATTACATTATAATTCAACTACTTTTAGATAATATTGGTCAGAAAACATTTTCACTAATTAGTTCTTTATTTATTTAAATTATTCAAATTTCATCATAAATTAATTATTAATACCCAAATTAGGAACCCTAGCACATTTTAGACTAGAAAACTTAGACTTATTAAGTTTTCCCCAACACTTATTTATTACCTTGAAATAGGGTGATATTTGGATACACACGAGCCACATTTACTTATATAACAAGGGTCTCCATTTTAACACTAAGGTGAGTTTTACATAGCCCCTTTTCTATTTCACTATTTTGGGGTGAAACATGTTACAACATTCAATTTGCAATTCAATCATAAGTGTCTATGTGTGATTCTATGTTGCATTATGTCTTAAACATGACTAGGGTAAGCACATTATTCTAGCAAAATCATTAACATTGATCAGCCGACGATATACAATGATAGATCTATTGGACTGACAATCCAACCCGGATACGTGTACCTCCTACATAGGTAGCGTGGGTGATTGTTATCGAATTTATAACATAATCGAGTGAACCATGAGCGTATGGGATGGACCACAATATTCTAGTCACAAGGTTTGATTATGCACTCGATTTACCTGATAGTATGTTTTCACATATGGACTAGACTTGCCATGACACTTGAATTATACAAGTTTTATTCAATTATCAAAACCTATGTAATTCTCACCAACTTTTGTTGACCCAAAAATATTTTCAAAATTAACATGTTTCAGGTAACAATGAAGCTGAGGCTTAGAGTATGCATGATGGATTCTGTGAAGTTATTTGAAGTTATTTGTTTTATTTGATGTTATGTATTTTGGGATTTTTAGACATCGTTTCATTTGGATATTTATGTTATCAATAAATTATTTAAAATTTCAATATATACCATGTGCTACCGAAACAATCATCAATACGTGACATCCCGATGTTTCCGCCATTGGTTGGGGTGTTACAGATTGGTATCAGAGCCATGGTTATAGGGAATTAGGTTATTAGAAAAATAATCTAGTCTATAACCATAGGATTATAACCAGTATTTGCTCCTTTTACTTGCTATTCTCTTTCTCCCTCCTACTTCTTATCTCTACTTTAGCCCTACAAGAAGATTGCTCTCCATCACAAGATCTACTCTTAGACTAATAGGACAAATCCTCAGGTTTAGCTTGAACCACCTTGAAGATCCCGTCGAAATTCTAGATTTTAATAACGAACACGTGCAATCTGGAAGGGTGAACGCCTGTATTCTGAGTTTTCTGTCTAGGACTGGCATTGCGCATATATCCCAATCAGACGAGGGACCCGGATGCCTACCTGGGAATTCTCGGGATGAGTGTTCACTTATAGGCTAAAGCATGTCTTCACTATGTTATTAGAATCTAAAATCTTTGATAAGTCAACGTTTTCGTTTATTCGTTTTAATTAATGGATAAATGATTACATTCCTTATATTACCTCATTCATTTCATGTCTCATTGAACCTTCATTGTGTCTCTTACAGATCATGCCTCCACGTCGCAGCACTCGCCTTAACAGTGGCGACAATCATGATGAAGGGAGCAGCAACCACAACCACAACCACGACCACAACACTAACCACAACAATGGAGGTGATGCCCAACTAGCTGCGATCATTTCCCAACAAATGGCGCAACAAATCGCAACTCTGGTTCCTAACTTGTTGGCTCAAGTCATCCAAATGAATGGGAAGGGCAATGGAAATGGAAATGGCAATGGAAATCACAATGGGAACGGGAATGGAAACGGGAATGGTCACCCAGTCTGCACCCTTAAACACTTTAATACCTGCAATCCTCCTAAGTTTAGTGGGGATGAAGGAGCTACTGGACTCCTACAATGGCTCGAGGGTATCGAGAATACGTTCATAAACAGTGAGTGTCCCAATAACCTTAAGGTCCGTTATGCTATGAGTGTTCTTCACAAACGAGCACTCACTTGGTGGAATGAGGAAAAGCGCACCCGCGGAGCTGAAGTTGCACTTGCTATGACCTGGGATCAAGTCAAGGAGATAATGAAAGCTGAGTTCTGCCCTCGTAATGAAATCAAGAAGTTGGAAGATGAGTTTCATGATCTTGTCCAAGACAGTGGAGAAAACCTTGCCTACAACACTCGTTTCCACGAACTTAGTCTACTGCTACCACATAAGGTCACCCCCTTGCCTATTGCGATCGAAAAATACATTGGTGGCTTACCCATGCAGATTCAGGACACGGTGTGGGGAAGGAACCCTGCTACTCTCGAGGAAGCAAAGCGTTTGGCGGCCACCCTAACAGATAACCATGTGAAGGCAGGAACCCTGACTCGGAAAGGGGAAAAGAAAACTGTTGCGAAGGATACTCCCCAACCTGCTGTTGAAATTAAAACCGAGTCCTCAACCAATGGAAGGCGCAAGGCCAGGAATTTCGCAATAGATACCACTCCTCCACCCAACAAGAAACAGTATATCGGGAACCAACCTAAGTGTGACACCTGTCAGTATCACCACCCAACCCAAGTGCCCTGTCGTCAGTGTACAAATTGCCAAAGGTATGGGCATCTTGCGCATGTTTGTCGAATTCCTGCTGCAAATGCCCTTGCTGCTCCAAATAATCCTGCTAGGGACCCTCCAGCTACTTAACAGCTAGCCCCACCATTTGGGATGTTATTTGCTTTCTAAAAATTCTATGTATTGACACTATTGATCCAAGTATCGAAATTTTTGTCTTTTACATGAGAGTCATTTATCTAGTATGATCATAACACTTGGATGCATGCTTGTTTGAATGTGAACTAATTTCTATATCAATATCTAAATCTATACGACTACAACTCACATACTATGCTTAATTACATAAACATACTATCAATTTGCAATAAATGCTACATTTAATCAAACAGCCGATAAAGAATGAAGTACTTGCTCAACAGTTAGTATCAAATAACCTACTCAACGATTGGTAGAGGTCATCATGCCTTTTCAACAGTCAGGAGAGGCCCTACAACCTGCTTAACGACTGGTGGAAGCTATCAAACCTGCTCAACAATCAGTAGAGGTTCCTACTCACTAACTGGTAGAGGAGTCTTTTTCCTGCTCAACAGTTGGACTCATTAATGCAAAGGTTCAACCACAGGATTATTTTCACATTACTTACATGTGTGTTAGAGTCATAGAAGGACACAAAACCCTAATGTAAGGTAAATTGGTGATTGCGGTCCGGAACGTAATCACGAATTTACAGGTACGTTAAGGTAGTGTGAAATTCTAGCAAGGTTTTCGGTATATAAACAATTATAAACTTTAGTTACGTGGTAGTTCATTTAGTCTTTCTATAGTCCATCAACTCCTTTCTTTTAGGACTCCTAAAACTTAATGCTTTGCTAGATTCTTACCCTCCTTGCGATTTCAGACGAACCTAATCCAACCCTTAAAGCTCACACATACCTGACATCTTACCAAAATTATTCAAAACGGATTATTCTATTACCTACAAATTTATGTCGTGCCTTAACTTAAAACCACAGCTGCCCAAATTCCTACCCAACCACCCTCAACCCTGTGTTCTTAATAATTTCGGGACGAAGTTCCTAAAAGTAGGGGAGACTGTAACATTTCGTATTATCCACTATGTACGTTTGATATTTCCATTAATAAAACGTCGTATTTTATCAGTCTAGTATACTTTAAAAATATTTTTTGTGACATTTTCATGCTTACACAATTATATTATAAGTTTAATATATCAAAATAATAGTTAATTATAGCCAAAAAATAATTGTTTGGGCCGGGATTCGAACCCGCGCCCAAACCGGCTCACACAAACCACACAACACAACCAACTGAGCTACACGCTTTCTTGGTAATCATATTCTAACATAATTAAACTTAAACCTTCCCTCACTTAGTCACATTTGACTAGGAAAGTCAACAGCGATCCAATCTTTCCAATCATAGCACCAATCAACGTTTAATCCTGTTATGGTAAACAAGGATTGATTGCCTGGTCAATCCGCGTAATATACACGCATATCAGCAATCAAAACATACCAAATCATAGCCCAATCACGCGTATTGTTATTATGATGGGTCAAACTTTCTAAATAACCCAATCCATTGATGTTAGTATAAATTGAGCCCTCATTCACAGTCTCTACTCGCCGATAATTCTATCCCTACTCTTAATTTCCTCTAAAAACCTCATTATAATCTTCAATTGTTTCGCGTTTGACTATACGGTTGACCGGGCAATTCAACATCGAAATCAGTTTGTAAGTTCAATTTAATTGTTTGGTTTTGTTTATCGGCCCCATGAAAGAAATAACCCCATGAATAATCGGGTTATTGTTTGTTAATTTTGATTATTAAGAAACTAGGGTTCGACCCTTATCATTTAGGGAAGATGACTGCAGACAGTCATCCCTTTTATACATTTTGAAACGAACAGATTAGCCAACTAATCCACAGATCAGTTGGTTATGCTCTATCACCCAAAGACACGAACTGGCCGAAGGCCTGGGTTCGAGTCCCACACGCTGATCTTTTTAAAAACCAATTATTAAAAATAGATCAGTAAAGGCTATATATTTAATTCAAACCAAGATTAATCGTTCTCAGGGTCTAGACCAGATGGTCTAGGCTTGTGATTTAAACCACAAACCAGCCAGTGGCCCGGGTTCGATCCCTAGCACAAACAAACCTTTTTTTTTAAAAACCCTTTATACTTATATATTCATTATTATTTTTAAAAATGGTTTTAAAATACTAAATCTAATTTATAAATTCTACAAAATTTATTTTAGGTTATTCAAATGATAAAATTTATCATACAATTTTTAGTTTTTCAAAAATCTTTTATTTATTTTATATAATAAATACTACAAGATTATTCAATTATAATTATAAAATTCTATAAAAATATCAAAACGATTTTATAAAATTCCACAAAAATTATCCTAAACTTATAAAACAATAAATATTCCAGAAATGATTTTTATTTCTGAAAAATCATTTATTTAATATTTTTAATCGATTTTTGTTATTTTAATTATAAATAAATCATAATAAATTTATTTTTCATTATTTTTACATCAAATTTTCACATAAATTATTATTAATCATTTAGATCAGAAATATAAATTTTTTGTTCGAAATTTATAAATTTTAATATTTTTAAATATTAAGTCTATATTTTGTCAAATAATTATTAATATATAAATATTCATTAATTAAGAAAATAATTTTATAAAAATTATTTTTACATTTATTACATTATAATTCAACTACTTTTAGATAATATTGGTCAGAAAACATTTTCACTAATTAGTTTTTTATTTATTTAAATTATTTAAATTTAATCATAAATCAATTATTAATCTCCAAATTAGGAACCCTAGCACATTTTAGACTAGAAAACTTAGACTAATTAAGTTTTCCCCAACACTTATTTATTACCTTGAAATAGGGTGATATTTGGATACACACGAGCCACATTTACTTATATAACAAGGGTCTCCATTTTAACACTAAGGTGAGTTTTACATAGCCCCTTTTCTATTTCACTATTTTAGGGTGAAACATGTTACAACATTCAATTTGCAATTCAATCATAAGTGTCTATGTGTGATTCTATGTTGCATTATGTCTTAAACATGACTAGGGTAAGCACATTATTCTAGCATAATCATTAACATTGATCAGCCGACGGTATACAATGATAGATCTATTGGACTGACAATCCCACCCGGATACGTGTACCTCCTACATAGGTAGCGTGGGTGATTGTTATCGAATTTATAATATAATCGAGTGAACCATGAGCGTATGGGATGGGCCACAATATTCTAGTCACAAGGTTTGATTATGCACTCGATTTACCTGATAGTATGTTTTCACATATGGACTAGACTTGCCATGACACTTGAATTGTACAAGTTTTATTCAATTATCAAAACCTATGTAATTCTCACCAACTTTTGTTGACCCAAAAATATTTTCAAAATTAACATGTTTCAGGTAACAATGAAGCTGAGGCTTAGAGTATGCATGATGGATTCTATGAAGTTATTTGAAGTTATTTGTTTTATTTGATGTTATGTATTTTGGGATTTTTAGACATCGTTTCATTTGGATATTTATGTTATCAATAAATTATTTAAAATTTCAATATATACCATGTGCTACTGAAACAATCACCAATACGTGACATCCCGATGTTTCCGCCATCGGTTGGGGTGTTACATGGGTCCCACATTATGTTCCAAAAATATCTTGCAATTATCTAGTTAGTTTCGAATCGGTTCGGTTAGGGTTTTTCGGGTTTTTGCGCGTTCTTATTACGAGCTATTCTGGGCATATAATTATCTTTCAATTGCCCTTAAACATAGCCTAGTTTATGTATTGGTTAGTTATTTAGGCTCTTGCTGGGTGAAATTATATTTTAAGCGCATCGGGTGGGATACGCGAACTTTATTCACTATCGGGAGATTTTAATTTGGAGTTTTCATTTATAGTTTTGGGGTTCCAAAACTCTTTATATTTCATAAAAATACCCTGTATTCTATATCCTGGGCATTCGGGATTGTTTTCGGTTATTTAATTATTGCCGGGTAATCACCAACGTCCGTTCCGGACTAGTTTATTTTTATGCGATTCCTTCGCACTTCTAATTAAGCTAAGGCATTCTTATGCTATTTATTGGACTCCGCTATTTTCTGAATACTCAATTATACTTAATTGATATTAATTCTTGCTTAAAACAGTTAATTACATATATTAATTACCTACAGATTTACCTTAATTTTGCCGAACGTCACATGTAGGCATATTTACATGTTCTTTTTTTTTTTACATGTCTAAGGTTAACTTGTTCAACATTTTGTGTATTTTCTAAGTGGTGATTAGAGACTCATAAATCTAAGGGGCTTTGTGTGGGGGTATTGTCAGAGCCGGTCCTGAGAATTTAAGTGCCTTGACCGAGCTGAAAAAAGGCCCTTATGACTTAACAAATTAAAATAAATATTGTTTTAAACGATAATTAACATTATAGCAATAAACATAGTAAAAAGTATACTATTGGTGTTAGATAATATTAACTTATGGATTTATGTTGTTTACTTATACAATCTTTAGGTACTAATGTGTAGGGGTGTTCAAATTTGGATAATCCGAATTTCGGATATCCAAATTTTGGATAATCCAAAATTTCTAATAGTCAATATTGGGATCCGAATCCGGATTTCGGATTCGGATTCGGATCATCCAACGGATGATCCAAAACTAAAAAAAAATAAAAAAAATAATAAAAAAATGTTCTCCTTTATGTCTAAAACGTGAACCTGTTAAAAAACAAAAATCGAAGTTAGATAAACGAAACTTTAACAAAAAAATGTAAAAAAAAACTTACTGTTTGGTGGACGGGGGCTGTGGAGGTCGAAGACGAGGTGGACGGAGGCTGTTATAGAGAAGAGAAGAGGGAGCAGCTGTTATGGATTGGAGTAGTATGGACTTAGGGTTAGGAGGATTAGGGATTTAGGATTGTGTATTGTGTTATGTAGTGTATATAATATTATATATTTATATATATATTTTTTAATATTCGGATTCGGATAATCCGATTATCCGAAAATTTTCAAAATCAGGACCCGAATCCGAAATTTCGGATTATCCGATTTTCGGATATCCGAAAATCGGATTAACCAAAATTTTGGATAATTCGGATTCGGATTATCGGATTTTTCAAATTCAGATTTTTTTGAACACCCCTACTAATGTGTAATATTAGGCCTCTATATAATCCCTCCTGTAACTCTCTTTGTAATCAAGAAATCACAAACTAACTCTTCATTCATGGGATCAGAGCTGGGAAACTTGCTACTAAATTTGTTCCAATCAAGCTTTAGGTTGTTGACATTTTCACCAAAAGCCTTTCAAGTTCTCAATTCAACATGTTTCGTCAGATGCTTTGCATTGGTCCTCCACCGTTCAGCTTGTAGGGGGATGTTAGATAATATTAACTTATGGATTTATGTTGTTTACTTATACAATCTTTAGGTACTAATGTGTAATATTAGGCCTCTATATAATCTCTCTTGTAACTCTCTTTGTAAACAAGAAATCACAAATTAACTCTTCATTCAATTAGGATGACATACCGTACTAAGCTAGCAACGAAACTTAAATATTTTACTTTGGGGGCGAAAATATTAGAAATTTAACAAGCACATGATAATCTAAAATGATTAACATTATAGAAATAATCATAAAATGTCCCCTTATCTGTTAAAAATAAACGTAAAACTTAAATTATTGTATAGTGTCTCAAAGTGAAATGAAAGTTGCTTTCGTCTATACTCTACTGAATTTATGTATACCGATAAATATTAACAAATAATTTAGATAATCTTGGTTTAGTTCATATTGGGTTTGTTAGTATAATTGATTTTATTTATTTTTACATCACCCTTCTCCTTCCTCTCTTAGAGCATGTTTGGATAACTATTTGTGAGCTTCTTATGACTTATTAACTTAATCAAGAAGGATATAAGGAGAAAAAAGTGTTTGGGTAATTTGTTTGAAAATGACTTTTTAAAAGATTTTAGCTTTGGAAAATGAGAAATGAGAGCAAAAGTCATGAGTTACAATTTCTTACTTTTGGGATTAAGTAACTTTTAAGGTTGAAGAACGAAAAAGGAGAAATGGATAAGGAGAGCCAAACACACTTTTAACATACTAAACTAATATCCACCTTAAACAAACTAATATCCACCTGAAACAAAGGTGCCGGCGACATCATAATCTACCGCAAAATCTCGGATGCTGGTTCTTGTCTTTTCTTTATACACTTCTAATCTGTATAATTTGGGCTTCTAAACAAAAAAACAAGAGGCCCAAGGCCTGCTTGCCCCTATACAGCTCCGCTAAGAGATAACATATAGGCCCATCGGGAAAACGTGCCTCGGCCGTGGTTGCAGCTCGCCCACCCCCAAGGCCGGCTCTGGGTATTGTGACGATCCATACGTTTGAAGACCATATTTACTCAGAAATATGTTTAAACATGTGAAAAATAAACATGTGAGTTTCAGATAACTTCTCAGCGACTGCTTATGGACATGTATATGCCGTAAGTGCTTGCATTTCTCGTTGCCCCATTGGTAGGACATAAACTAGTGACCCATGATCATGAGCGAGGCAAAAGTGGTTGGTCCTTGGGGTCGAGGATTCTCCCAAAACGAGTCCATTAGAATGGATTCAAGCCTTCGTCCAGCTTGCATGCCAAATTCACTATCGCAAGACGGCAACACTATTCTAGGTTTTTATTTTTCTTTTTACTTGTTTTGTTTCTCATTTTTAAATTTTTTACTACATATGTAGTGTTTAAACTATGTAAATTTTTAATTAGTTATTATCTAAGTTTCATATGATCCTTACTGAAAATCAACCTGCCAACACATGCTTATTTTCATTTACATTAACAATAATTTTTTGTCACAAGGTTAACACTTACATAAAAATCATCAACCAAACATTACAAATTTAAACACTCTCATTAAGTCTACACAAACTTACCCGCCCGAACAATTACTCACATAATTAAGGATGAGTACAAAACCGGTACCATTATCGTAAATCACCGAGAATGGGTACTGGTACCGAAAGTACTCGATACAGTACTGATATCAGTTCGGTACGGTATTTAAAGGTAAGTCAAGCCAAAATACCAATATGTATCGTATGTAAAAGAAATTATCAATCTCAAAACACTAAAAGTAGATATCAAATTGATATAGAAAATGTCTCGATACTAATTTTTTTTCCATATCCGTTACAAAATGCTCATCCTTACGTATAATTCCCTAAAAATTTTCCTCTTTATGATAAGAGTAGGAGTGTTCACGGTTTTGTTTTTGCAGTTTTTGGTGAAACCGTGAACCAAATCGTAGGAATTCTTAAATAAAAAAAAAACAAAAACAAAAAATGAACGAAAAAACCAAGATATTTGGTACGGTTTGAATATTTTTTTTTGAACGGCAAATTTCTTCTCCTAGTGAGACTTGAACCCATAACCTCCCCCTTAGCTATTCCTAGAAGCATTGCTTCTACATTGGTACGGTTTGAATATATTTAAAGCAATCAACCGAAAGTTAAATAAAAAAAATTGACCGTGAAATCAAACCAACAATCAATTTTTAGACGGTTTGAAGCTAACCGTGAACACGACCGGATTAGAGGGATCTCTTTGCAATTAAGCATCAGAAGAGGGACCACTCGAGAACCCTCCCTAGAAACAACACCTCTTCTTCAACCCATATAAAAACAACTTTATAAACCCATCCTAAACCCTAACAACCCTTTCTCTTCTCTTTCCCTCTCTAGATCAGATCACCACCATCATGGGCACACCAGAAACCTCGAGAGAACCCTGCCCAGACCGCATCCTAGACGACATAGGCGGCGCCTTCGGCATGGGCGCAGTAGGCGGCTCCGCCTTCCACTACCTTAAAGGCACCTACAACTCTCCAACCGGCCACCGCTTCAAAGGCGGCATAGACGCCGTCCGTATGAACGCGCCACGTGTCGGCGGCAGCTTCGCCGTCTGGGGCGGCCTATTCTCCACCTTTGACTGCTCCATGGTTTACCTCCGTCAAAAAGAAGACCCTTGGAACTCTATCATCGCCGGCGCCGCCACTGGCGGCTTTCTACAAATGCGCCAGGGCCTCGGCGCTTCTGCCCGGTCTGCTGCTTTTGGTGGGGTTTTGTTGGCTTTGATTGAAGGGGCGGGGATTATGATGAATAAGTTTCTTAGTGCTCAGCCTGCTATGCCTGGAGAAGAGTTTCAGCAAACTCCCAATAATATTAATATGAATCAGACTGAGCCTTCATCGGGTTCGGGTTCGTCTTGGTTTGGTGGGTTGTTTGGGGGGAAGGAGGAGGAACCGAAGGCGAAGACGGAGGTTTTGGAGAGTTTTGATTCGCCGATGCCGCCGAATTTTGAGTATAAGTGAAATTGAGATTGATGTGGGCAGGGTTATTTTGGGGATTGATGGAAGGGTTTATGTTTTCGGTGCTAATTAAAGGTTACTGTTTTGATTATTATTATTATTATTATTATAATATGTTGTTACTAAACAATGGTAGTATGATGTAGAAATAAGTTATTGTTACATTTGCTTATGGTTTTTGGAGTTGACATATATGCTAACAAGCTTGTTTGATGGGCTCTGTTTTAAGTTTGGGGATATTTTTTTGTGAATATGTGATGGTTTTATTATTATATATTTTGTGTTAATTTTTAAGTAACAGGAGCTGTTTCTTTGAATCTGCAGACATTTACAGCACTTTATTGTAATATGAAATCACGTGTTTAGGGCTGTAACAGTTAGCTACTGCTATTTTTTTTTTATTGTTATACTGCTACTAAATGTAATTATTTGTAGTATGATGTGATTATTGTGCCATTAGTTTTTACTCATCAAAGGGCTTATAGTTTAAGAGTATGAGGGTTTAGGTTCTATGGCGGACAAAAGTGTAGGTTTAGAAGTGGAGTAAGCGTGTGAGTTAGCCGGTGAAAAAGGAAAAAGTTGTAATATTTGTTTGAGCTAGGATATTATCTTTAACACCACCCTATTGAAATATGAAATTATGTCATTAGGGTTATTAGGCCGTCCTGATTGCAGGCCCATGGGAGAAATCTGTGGCTGAAATCTGTCTTGAAGGGCGTTTGCAAGTGGTATGACCGAATGAGAGGGGAGGAGAGAGAGGGCTGCTTGTATAAGATCGGTCAGGCTGATGTAGATGCGGACATGCTTTTGAGTTGGTTTCTATGTAATCTTGTTTGTTTGAATATGCAAATCTGGCCTTGGATTAGCTCTATGTCTGACACTAACTTTTGTTTGGGCTAGTGGGTTATTACAGTTAGCCTCTATATATTACTGCTATTTGTTTTTGTTACTTTCAGAATCTCAAGTTTTGCAGTATGATCTATGATGTGATTTTTGCTGTCCCACTCTTAACTATTGGCCTAACTTTTGTTTCGGCTAGTAGATCATCATCAGTCTTTCAACTCTCTTCTTATGCATTAATTTTGTTATAGAATCAAAGTCGATTCTTGTTTCTTGCAGTAATAGAAAGAATGACAGTCAATGTTTGCTTGCTTTGATGACCATGACCCTTATTTTATCCTTTATGAAGATGTTGATGATCCTTGCCCAACACTAAAAATTCAATTTGGGTTTATTTCGGACTTGTCGAGTTAAATGTTATTGGTAAGCTGTTTAAATGGATAAAAAGGTTAAATAGAGGAAAAATAGAAACAGGGTCATACTCGGCCAAGAAAAAGGGTGGAGGGGTCGTGTTACATTGACCATAAGAAAATGACGAGATTCTGCCCTGGCTCAAACTAATCTCCGTCATGGGTTACATTAGTCATCTGTAAGTTGCGTATATACCTCTGAAACTTCTCTGGTAAGACTGTGTCTCAGTTCATTTGTTTTTTTCCCTTCCTACCAATTGGCTGTAATTTGGATATCCCATTCTGTATACGGACCAACTTGAACATTGTTTTAACTTAGTGGGGCGGTAGAATTGAGCGGGAGGAGGTTTCCCGGATGAGAACACCGCCCCATGAGGGCATGGAGGAGGGGCGGGAGAGGTGAGGCGGGGAGGAGAGGCCGGGCGGTGGGGGGTATTAGGGTGTGAGGTGGCAGTTTGTGATTGGTTGTTTTTTTTTTGTTTTCTAAATCTAACACACACATAATAATATATTCCTTTCCCCCCCTCTTCCCTCTTCCACTCCCTACAATTTTTCCTCCGCACATAGGACCCACAAGTGCCACATGGCGCTTCACCCCCCCTCTTTTTCCCCCTCCACTCCCTATAGTCTTAGGTCCAATCTGACACAACCTATCATGACTCGAACTCACTCTGACTCGTTACCCTACCCTACCCAACCCGTTAGCTTTACCTGGTATACTGATGGATTAAAATCTATGTAGTCAGATTAAAATACCAAAAAGTTTCATTTGTGTTGCTTAGCCGTAGTTTTAAGAGAATATATTGGCAGTAGAAAGTGAGAGATTAGTAAGAAGTTAACATAGGATTATTGGATAAAAAAAAAAGTTTTTAGTTTAAAAAAGCGCGCCAAAGGCATGGCCAGGCACAAGTCACCCTTAGGAACGCAGTTTTTAGTTTATGTGGCTATATGTGAGTTTTTCAGCTTACCTGAATGTAGCATACGCTCGATGATATAGAACGTTAATCTTTCACATGGTTTAACTCTGCTTCTTGACTAAGTTGGAAAAAAACAATGTAGGGCACAATATAAAGTGTCATTAGATGCGTGTATAACCGCGATAAGGTTTGCCCGAAAATATGGAACGTTAAATAATATGGTTCAACACTGCTTTTTGAGTAAGCAGTTATATGGTACAATGTGAGATATATAGTGAGTGGTATATATAGTCGAGATGGAATTCGTCTCATATATCTACCAAGATAAATGTTAAATATCCAGTAGCTCATGATCGCTTCCAAAACAACAGAGTCAATCACTAGACTGCTTGTGATAAGATACAATAGGCATCTTTACATGACACCATGTTATTCCTTGACCTTATACAAGTAAGTTCATCGATTCCACTTGCACCCATGATGAAGTATGACACGCCTATGAAGAACAAACAACTTCAACACAATTGCATTGCATGTAAAACAACTTGACTGTTTAAACCCAAGCATGGTCCATTGGGGCGCTCCGTCTCTTGAGGCCCATGAATTCACTTCTACAAACTTAGTCCCTAAAGATGTCTACCTGCCAATAATAATAACACCATCACCACAACCCTTGAACGTGATAGATACCCAACCATTTATCATCTAAGCAGCCTTTTCATACTTCCTAGCTTTCATATCCGTACAAACCACCCACATTAAAACACATGATTTTCACTTATTTCAACATGTACTAATTCAAAGTTCTAATTTTTTTATTTTAGCTAGAATTTGAAAAACCAAATTTTAGCACTGGATTATTTACATTTCTAACCACACATCACCTCCTGCTTTCTGCAAATTATTATTTCAATTTCTAATAGCATCCAATACGGGTGAACTTTGTAATCTTAATGTCACATTAAATTCTAAAATTTCATTAAAAAGTTCTTTCCTTTTTTACATCTACAAATCTTCATGTCACACTCTACATCATCATTTACTTTTATAACATATATTTATAGCATAAAAATAGGATAACTTTCAAAACAATCATCTCATTATGTAATTTAAAAAACCAAAAAAAACTAACATATTGTCGATGCCTGCAATGTTTGTTTACTTCTAAGGCGGCAATTGTCCAATTTTAATTGCATAAATATTGGATAAAATAAACCCTGCCTTATAAATATTTGTTTGAACGCCTTCAAAAGATTGATGAAGCCAAATAAGAATCTTCCGTTGCAAATAACACTTCTACTAAAAGTTGAGACCTCATTTTCGACGATTTTTATTTACAAAGCCTTAATAATTCACCAATTATTTAAGTTGAACGCGTCGAATGAAATTCCTGTAGTCTAGTCACATGAGCAATGGTGCAACTACGTTTTCTCTTCTTGAAGTCTTTTGTGCTAGTAGTATTAACTTATTGTGTTTTAGGAAAAAGCTTCCGAACACACATGTTAGGTGCCAAATATCGATTAAATCCATCTAACGTTAAAGTTGAAAGTACTGAGGAGTACGAGGTTTATAATTATACACAAACATTGGATCATTTCAACTTTAACATAGAAAGTTACACAACTTTTCAACAACGTTACGTAGTGATACGTAAGTACTGGAGCGGGCCAACTAATAGCTCGCCAATCTTTCTTTACGCGGGCGAAGAAACTGATATCATGGGAGACATTGAAGATCTAGGGTTTCCTAAGACGCTCGCTTCACGATTTAACGCTCTCTTGGTGTATATTGAGGTATGTTTAGATTCTAAATTACTATTTTGGTAAGAAAGTTTTTATGCATGCAATTAATGAGTTCTACATTTGAAGCATCGCTATTACGGGACTTCGATGCCATTTGGATCATGGGAGGAGGCGTATAAAAATAGTAGCACTCTTGGATTCTTTAGCTCGGAGCAAGCTTTGGCAGATTACGCTCAAATAATAGTCGATGTTAAAAAGAACATGTCAGCAGAGAACTGTCCCGTCATAGTTATTGGAGCGTCGTATGGTGGAAGTAAGTTTCACTTTATAAACTGTTAAGAAAACACTTATGGGTTGTTCGGTAAGATATGTCTGATTAAGTGCTTAAATAGTCTTAAGAGGGTCTGAATGGATCAGCATCCCTTATTAGCTGAATGGTTAAGAGCTTAATAAAACCATTTAGATGCTTTTTTAGTTGAAATAAACACTCTTAGGGGCTGTTTGGTAGCCTCTTAATGAGGCTCTTAACCATTCAGCGCTGAATGATTCAGCATTCAGCGCGTTTGTTTCAGCTTCTGAATTGAATGGTTAAGTCTGAATCATTAAGATTTGGGATGTTGCTGAACCATTAAGCACTGAACTATTAAGCACTGAATTAGGCTGAACCTTAATGAGGCTCCCCTACCAACGTGGGACAAGAAAACTAACCATTAAGAGATCCAACTTAATGATTCAGCGCTTAACCATTCAGACCTTTTAATGATTCAACACTTAATCAACCAAACAGCCCCTTAATGCTGAATGATTAAGAGCTGAATGATTAAGAGGCTAACAAACATCCCCTTAGAAGTGTTTGAATTACGATTGTTTTATATGTCGATACTCTTAGAGATAATATTAGCGATATTCTATATTTGAAATAGATTGTTTGTTATTATAGATAGGATTGTTTCCATACTTGTCTTTTGTAATTCACCCTATATATAGGGCATTGCATTTCTTCATAATAATCAATGAAATATAACGATTCATAAACACTTTTAGATACATGTAACTTATTGAAATATTTACCTGATTTTGAAATTAATCACACGATAACTATAAAAAGTCTGTAAAACAAGAAAATCACGAGATTGTATATTTTAAACAGACAATATAACATATTTATGTTATTCCTAAGAGACAAAATTATGCGATTTATATTCATGTGCCTCTTGATGCTCATGCAGTGCTAGCTTCGTGGTTTCGTTTAAAGTATCCACACATTGCATATGGAGCATATGCGTCTTCGGCTCCGATCTTATATTTTTTGGGGCTAACTCCTGAAACCGGATACGATTATGTGGTTTCAAAAGACTTCAATGTAAGTAAAGACAAATATACACACACATTAGGGGTGTGGATTTTTGACACGCCACAACTAGGGATGAGCTCGGGACGGTATCGGTACCGAACCGTTACCGATCCCGACAATACCGATACCGAAAAGTCTAAAAAACCAATACCGATACCGATTATACCGGTACGGTATCGGTATCGGTTCGGTACCGGTGTGGTATCGGTATTTTACCTTAAAATACCGATACCATACCGATCCCGTACCGATACCGATAATACCGAAATCGAAAACCTCTAAATGTGGGTACCGATACCGATACCGAACACCCTCGGTTCGTTATCGGTTCGGTACGAGATCGGTATTTTTTCGGTTCGGGATCGGTTTTTGGGACCGTATGCTCATCCCTAGCCACAACTGACATGAAAGTTATGGGTTTGGATTTGGTATTAATTAACATGTTCGGATCAGTTTCAAGTCGAACTTGCATACCAATTTAGCTAAATGTTCGTGTTCATGTCAATCCGACGGGTTCATAGGTTGATCTAATTTACCCATTTATTTAATTTTTTTAAATGTGTATGCAAAATGTAAAATTCAAAACAAACAATTAACATAAGATTTTGTATTAATAATGTAATTGTAATTTTTTTTGGTTTTGTGTCAACCCACGAAATATTGTATCGTGTCTGAGTTCATATGTCTAACCAGATTTTCGGGTTTGTGTTGTGTTATACTCACCAATCCACAAATACAACCAATATGATTAGCATCACTTATTAACTTTCTGTATTGACATTTTTCTACATAACAAACACAAGTTCTCACGCACAGGATACAAGTGCGACTTGCTACAACACCATTAGAGAATCTTGGTTCGAAATTGATCGGGTTGCTGCCCAACCCGATGGTCTTTGGAACCTTTCGCAGATGTTCAACACATGCATGTAATAATCCTAAAAATGTACACAATCTTTAAGTTTATGTACGTTTTCTGTAACATTCGGATTTTTTGTAGGCCGTTGAACACAAGTAAAGATCTAAAGGACACCTTGGAGATACGATACAAAGTTATGGCTCAGTATGATGACCCTACATGGAACGCCTTACAACATTTTTGCCATGCAACTGATCGATCGGGACATGACACTTACGTTCTCAACAAGATCGTAGCCGGATTCGATAAACTTAGGGAACATAAGTGCTTAAACATACCTAATTTGAGTACCAACAAAAGTAACGGATGGGATTGGCAGGTATATATTACATGCATAAAACATAATGTTATTATGTTAGGAGCACTATAAACACGTTTTTGCTACGCTAGATCGTGTAGCTAAAACGTATAAACACGTACGTATGGTTAAATTCGTATAGTTATGTGGTCTAACTAGCTAATATCTTTTAACAAGTCGTGTACCGAAATGGTAATGCCAATGGGACATGGAGAAAACGATACGATGTTTCAAGCTAGTCCTTTTGATTTGGAAGAATACATCAAGGACTGCGAACAAGTATTTGGTGTCACCCCAAGACCTAATTGGATACCGATTGAATTTGGTGGCTATGTATGTATGTTGAATATTCCTTTTAATAATACTTTATTATATCACTCACTCATTCAATTATTAATAACACTAAACATACAATTATAATATGTTTCAAGGGTATAAAAATTGTGCTTGAAAAATTCGCAAGCAATATTATCTTCTCCAACGGGCTACGCGATCCATACAGTTCTGGAGGGTAAGTTCAATTATAGATATAGATCCTATATTATATATGTGATTCTGAATTCTTTTACATTAACTTTTTACAGAGTCCTACACAATATATCAGATACAGTTGTGGCTGTTTACACCCAGGAAGGTAAGTAAATGTATTTACTATTTAGTACTATCATATCTCGGATATATCAAATTAAATATGAGAGTCTTTAAAATATGGGTATTGGATTTTAATAATCCAAACTTTAACGTTGGACCCGGATAATCCTAGGTGAACATGTGGGTGTAAAAAATGGATCCCCGTTAAGTCTGGACTAACTTAGTTAGTTTTAGATGACGTGGCTGCTGATGTGGCATGTTGATGTGGACCAAATTGATGACATGGCAGCTGAGGTGCCAGCTAAGTTGGATTTTTTTGCCACGTCAGATTTAAAAAAATATTAAGTTTTTTTATTTAACTAACAATCACATCATTTCTAACACAAAACTCAATCACAAATTCAGATCCAGATCCCATTTCTTAATACAATTTCAATAACAATTCTTAACACAAAACCATCAAGATTGAAACCATCATAATCATCGACCATGTTATTTGCATTGGACCCAAATGAATTAACAAGATCAGCAAAGAATATAAGGAAAATAGGCAAATAACAGCCATGACCATAAGCATCAACTGTTCCAATTACCATTAAATCATAATCCACCCCATTAGCAAATCTAAACAACTCTCCAAAACCAACTGCTTGACCGCTGCACTCCCTTTTCTTCTCTTTCCCTCCACATCCATTATTATTATTATTATTACCATTTTTCCCCTTAGCTTCCATTGGCAATCTTTTCTGTCCTCGATCTATACCCCGTCCTGAATTCTAGTGTTGAAGTATCCCTAATCAACCATTAGCACCCCTTCCAATATCTTTACACCGAAACCCTCATCTATCGCCACCGTCGCCGTTATCAGCCCTAGAAACACCACTATTGTTAAACTTTGTCTCAGCGGAATCCTATTATGAACACGGTGGCGGTGACAATCGGTGTTATTATTATTATTATTATTATTATTATTATTATTCAGGTTTTGTGGGGATTGATTTGTTTGTATATTATGTTATTTTTATAAATATGGCCCGTGATGAGTATAGGGTAAATAGATTACAGGTATGATTATGTAGGGATTTGAAGAGTATAGAGAGTGTGTAGAAAGAGAGGGGTTCTAGGTGTCACACCCCGCCAAGGCGGAAACACGAGGATGCGACCTCGAAAGGTTTTCAAGCACAAGGTCCAAGCAACACACAAATTTATTTATAAAGGTACCATCAAAGGATGGATATTGTCATAAATTATTCAAACCATAATAACATAGTTTAAGAAATAGATAATTGTCTGGAAGTCATGACATAAGAACTGAAACATCATGGGACTGACAAGACCCAAACCAAAGTGATACCACCCAGTGCATGCTCGAACCCCTCTCAAACCTCTGATGCTCGTAATTAATTACCTGAAAAACATGCATAAGATATTTGTCAACAGTTATGTTGGCGAGTTCACAGGTTTGAATGTAATAAGTAGAGTGCTCATGTAATTCGTGTATGACCAATCATAGGCTAGCTAAGTGAATGATTACTGTGCAAACCATGAGTCTGGTAACCAAACCTCTTGAATGTGGTGCCTCGTGCATTGTACACTAAAGACAATGTATGTATAGTAGAATACTAACACTCTTTCATATGTAACCGGTTTGAACGACTAACCAAGAGTGGGGGTGTCAACCCAATCGATCTATTAAAGTGTTCCATGGCTTTCGATAGCTAATGGTTACAGTGTAATGTAAGTACGAGGACTGGTGAGCTCATGAACCAAATGTCTCATGTTCCAAATGGTAGTCACGATAGAATATACACACAAAATGATATTGTACTAGTTGTAGCATATTTGTCCCCCGAAAATGTAAAAATAGTAAAATGGGGCCGTGAAACACACCTGAGAGTGATACGTGTGGTCTGGTAAGGCAGGAAAATGAAATAGCTATTGTCCTGACAAATGATTCCCTATGATCATCATGGACATAGTTGTATGGTCTTGTTTATCACACAAGTTGTTCACCCGACGTTTGTGGACCTTGGTTTTAGTGTATGTGGGCCATGTTTTTGGTTCACGTGATGATTTATAAACAAAACAAATATTTTAACATGTGTTTAGACCTTCTTTGTATCAAAGTTAGTCCTAACATATGTTTCGGTTATGCTAACATGTGTTATGAAATAGTAGCCGAAGCTAACACATATCATGGGCCTCGAAATTGATTGTTTAGGGAACTAAAATTGGTCGATTCATGAATTCTAAGGCACCATTGATCCCTTATAGTGTGTGTAAGTGTGTTAGTGGTAAAAGCCGATTATATATACCTCGATTATACACCTCTAGTTTCGAACATAGCTAAGCAAATTTTGGTTAAGACAACCGATTCATAGTTGATCGGTCATGTCGTGGTTTGATTCCAAAAACATTGTTAGAGTATTGATGGTATTACAAGGTCCGATTGCTAACAATCATGTGAGGTTTTCTTTAAAAATGTGATCATTAAATAGTTGAAACAATCTTGTTAAGACAATGTATGCAATCTTAGGTATTGGTTCGGTTGAGTGAGAACAAAGGTCAATTAGGGTCGGGTAAAACAAATGGAGTCGAAGAGATCATAGTTTAGAGTTATAGGGAACTTACCAAAGGTTAGTGAGTTGTTAGATAGCCTTTTGATCCTTTCCTTGAACCTTGGAAGCTTTGAAGACTTTTTGTGGGGTTGGTTTGGCTTCAGTTTGGGTTAGGAGTGACCGATAGTTTGTGTGAGGAGTATAATAGTTTGTGTGTGGCAATTGTGGTGAAGCATGATCCTCCTTTTATAGTGGATCGGCCATGTGGAGACAAAGGCAAGAAAGGAAGGTCTATCCCCTATGTTGATGCAATGTTTAGCCTCTTAATCACCAAAGTATGAAAGATAGGGACTTGAGAGGGGTTGTCTCTTCTTAGATATGGGACGATGAGGTGTTAGTTTAGACAAAAGAGGATAGTTGACTCACATGAGCGTTAGAAGTTAATTTGTTTCTTGCCTAAACTTGTGATTTGTTGGTATGAGCTTATCAATAATACACACACTCACAAAGATGAACACTCAATAAATGCAATGCATGAATTATTATTGATCACTGATAATTGAGAGTACATGATGAAAAGGAAAACAAGAATGGACTTAAATAAACAAATACATAACGGCTAAACAAGAAACTAGCTAACAACCCTTAATACCCGGACAAAGCAACAACCTTGTAAACGACTTTATTGAATTCAAAACAACCATCACGTGCATGCATGAAATCAGGAGAAGAACTTTATATACTTTCAACACCCTCCCTTAATTGAAGTTCTCTTAATCCTAACATCTCTTTGAACTTTACAAACTTCTCTTTCCATAGTGCCTTAGTTAACAAGTCTGCGATTTGATCATTTGTTCCACAATATTCAAGTACCACCTGCTTCTGATTAACCATATCACGAATGAAGTGATGCTTCATTTCAATGTGCTTAGACTTCCCATCTAGAACTGGATTCTTGGACAATTGAATAGCTGAACGATTATCACACCAAATCACTGTAGGCTCAACCTGCACCATCTCCAAATCATTTAAAATTCTTCTTAGCCAGATTCTTGGCATGCTGCTCCAGTGTCTGAAATGTATTCAGCCTCAGTGCTGGACAGTGCAATGGACTGTTGTTTCTTGGTAGACCAGGATACTATGCCACTTCCAAGAGAAAAAAATGTATGCTGATACACTCTTTCTATCATCCAAATAACCACCCCAATCACTATCAGTGTACCCCTGCAACTTCACCTTCATATTCTTCTCATAACATAGTCCATAATGAAGAGTACCAGCAACATACCTTAAGATCCTTTAAGCAACTCCAAAGTGATTCTTACTAGGAGTTTGCATATACCTGGACAAGACACTTACTGCAAAACTGATATCAGGTCTTGTATGTTGCAAATACATAAGGCCTCCAATTAAACTCTTGTATATTATTGCATCTGCAGGCTAATTATCATCATCCTTCTTGTGCTTTTCATTTGTATTCATAGGAGTGCTTTCTTCCTTGCATCCAATCATCCCAAACCTTTCAAGAAGCCCTTTAGCATACTTACTTTGCCTAATAAATAACCTCTGATAATTCTGATACACTTCCAGTCCAAGAAAAAACTTGAGAAGGCCCATGTCAGTCATCTCAAACTCCTGCTTCATGCATTATTTAAATTCCTGCAATAGACTTCTACTGGGACTCGTGTAAATGATATCATCTACATACAAACAACCATAAATGATCCCTTTACTCATTACCTTTTTAACATAAAGTGTTGGTTCATGATAACTTCTAATGAACCCATGAGAGACAAAATAAGCATCTATTCTGGCATACCAAGCCCTTGGGGCTTGTTTTAAGCCATATAGAGCTTTATATAGTCTGTACACTTTACTTTCCTGCCCCTTCACTTCAAATCCCTTAGGATGTTCAACATATATTTCTTCATCAAGCTTGCCATTCAGGAAGGCTGACTTAACATCCAGCTGATAAACCAGCCATCCCTGAGCAGCAGACACACCAAGAACAGTCCTAATAGTTTCAAACCTTTCTAAAGGAGCAAATGTATCCTGAAAATCAACTCCTTTTCTCTGAAAGTATCCCTTGGCCACCAACCTGGCTTTGTACTTTATAACTTCACCATCTGGCCCCAGTTTAGTCTTGAATAACCACTTTAAGCCAACCACATTCTTGTTTATAGGTGCCTCAACAAGCTGCCAAGTATCATTCTTCTCAATTGATTTAATTTCTTCTGCCATAGCTTCTCTCCACTCATTCTTTATCACTACATCCTCAAAACACATAGGATCAATAATGTTTAGTGCAAATTCACATACCATGTAATCTTGCATAGGAGATGTCTGCTCATAGATTTCACTGAGTTGTTTTGTCTTCAGAAGTGATGATGATGCATCAACAGTTGTTTCAGCACCATTAGAGCAAGAAGTACCAGGAGCTTCATTTGTCACATTGTTGTTTGCTGCTTCATGAGTTTCATTTGATTCAGGATGTACTTCACCATCAGGGGCATTATTGTCATCCAGAATGTCAAGCAGATCATCAAAAACACTTAAGTCCCATAAGTGTTTGTTTTGCTCATTCTTCACTTGAGACCAGTCCCATTGCTTATTTTCAAAGCACTTAATAACTCTTCTGGATATAATTTGTTTATTGACTGGATTGTACAATCTATACCCCTTTAAAGGGTAAGAAGGTCTAATCAATATGCACTTTGCAGAAGTAGCATCAAACTTGTGCTTCAATTGGCTAGGCTTCAATCCATAAGCAATACTTCCAAACACTCTCAAGTCTTCTACCACAGGCTTTTCACCTGTCCACATATGTAATGGAGTCTTGACATCCAGTGCCTTTGTAGGTGATATATTTAGTATGTGGACAACAGTAGACACTGCTTCAGCCCATAAATAACTAGGCATTCCCTTTGCTTGGAACATACATTGTGCTCTTTCAACAATAGATCCGTTCTTTCTCTCACTCACACCATTTTGCTCAGGTGTGTATGGAGTAGTGAGCTGTCTTTTGATACCATGTAACTCACAGAAAGACTGGAACTCCTGTGAGCAATACTCACCTCCCCTATCACTTCTTAACACCTTTATAAATTTCCCACTTTGTTTTTCAAGAAGAGCTTTAAACACTTTAAATTTGGCAAAAACTTCAGACTTTCTTTCTATAAAATACACCCATGTCATTCTTGAATAATTATCTATAAAGATAAGGAAGTACCTGCTACCACCAAGGCTCCTTACTGGCATAGGGCCACAAACATCCGTATGTACAAGCTCAAGAGGTTGAGTATCCCTCTTGGTGCTTTCCTGGAAAGGAAGTCTATGCATTTTACCCAAGGCACACCCTTCACACTGCTCATAATCTTTCATTGCAGGCAGCCCAATCACCATTTGTTTATTGCGCAGTTGTTGAAGAGCCTGAGAATGAAGGTGCCCATATCTACAAATGCATAGCTTTGTATCTTCATGAACCTTGGATTTACCACTTGCTTTGACTTTTGTTGCATCTAAAGGAAACATGTTGTTGGCAACCAACTACACCCTCATCAGTTCAGATTGAGTCTCCTTATGAATGATTGAACAAGCATCATCATCAAACAAAAGGGCATATCCCTTTCTCATTAACTGTCCAACACTTATTAGATTGTATTCAAGGTTTGGTGCATAACAAACATCATCTAGATACTTATAATCACCATTTGGCATTCTAATTTTAATTGTACCTTTTCCTTCCACAGCCAAGTTCTTCTTGTCTCCTAACTTTACATTCAACTTGAAAGACTCGTTTAAATTCACAAAGCTGGTTTTGGCACTTGTCATATAATTGGAACAACCTAAGTCTATAAACCAAAGACTCGGGTTTTCCTGTACCACATCTGCATCCAAGGCCATAAACAAATAAGGAGCTGCTGCTTCTTCTTCTTCTTCTTCTTCTTCTCCTTCTCCTTCTTCTCCTTCTCCTTCTCCTTCTCCTTCTCCTCCTCCTCCTCATCCTCCTGCTCCTCCTGCTCCTGCTCCTGCTCCTCCTCCTCCTCCACCTCCTCCTTCTCCTTCTCCTTCTTCTTCTTCTTCTTCTTCTTCTGCTTCTTCTTCTTCTTCTTCTTCTTCTTCTTCTTCTTCTTCTGCTTCTTCTTCTGCTTCTTCTGCTTCTGATTCTGCTTCTTCTGCTTCTTCTTCTTCTTCTTCTTCTTCTTCTTCTTCTTCTGCTTCTGCTTCTTCTGCTTCTTCTTCTTCTTCTTCTTCTTCTTCTTCTTCTGCTTCTTCTTCTGCTTCTTCTGCTTCTTCTTATGCTTCTTCTTCTTCTTCTTCTTCTTCTTCTTCTTCTTCTTCTTCTTCTTCTGCTGCTGCTTCTTCTTCTTCTTCTTCTTCTTCTTCTTCTTCTTCTTCTTCTGCTTCTTCTGCTTCTTCTTCTTCTTCTGCTTCTGCTTCTGCTTCTTCTGCTTCTGCTTCTTCTGCTTCGGCTTCGGCGGCTTCGGCTTCTTCTTCTTCGGCTGCAACTTTGGCTTGACCTTCATCATTAAACCAACACTCTCTTTTGACATGTCCAAATCTATTGCAATTGTAACATTGGGGCCCTTTGTTCCTGTCTTCATTCATACGCCCCCTTCCTCTTCCTCTATAATTTCTTCTGCCACGTCCTCTATTATTCTATTCATAAGACAATCTCCTGTTTGGTTTATAGGCTTGCAAAGCCTGCTCATTAGATCTCTCTTTGTCCACACTTTTACCCTCACCCAGCCTGCCATTCAATCTTTCCTACTGAGATTGTAAAGATCCCATCAACTTGACAGGAGTCAAGGTGCTGAGATCATATGCCACCTCAATAGATGGCACAACATAATCAAATCTGGCAGTGATGAGGCTCCTTAAGATCTTTTCAACAATTTTCTGGTCAGAGATCTCCTCACCAAAGGCTTTTTGTTGGGTGACTATTCCTATTACACGTGAGAAATAGTCACCAACAACATCTCATTCTTTCATCATCAGGTTCTCAAATTCTCTCCTCATCCCTTGTAGTTTTACAGCCTGCACTTGGGAATCTCCTTGAAACTCCATTCGTAGTATCTCCCATGCATCCTGGGAGTTTCTGCAGCAGCAATACGTGAGAACAAGGTTTCATGAACACCTTGTTGAATGACAGCCAAATCCTGAGCATCTCTTTTGAGTTCTTTCCTTGTTTCCTCCAAGTTTTCTCCATGATCTGTCATACCCAGGTCCACAAGGTCCCACAACCCTTTAGACCCGAGGATCCTCTTCATTCTAATGCTCCAATGCTCATACCCGTTTCCCTTGAAAAGAGGGAGAGGAGTTTGAGATGGATGTGACACATTGATTGCTTCGGCCATGATCAGATTCACCCAGAGCTCTGATACCACGTGTTGGTATGAGTTTATCAATAACTTACACACTCACAAAGATGAACACTCAATAAATGCAATGCACGAAATATTATTGATCACTGATAATTGAGAGTACATGATGAAAAGGAAAACAAGACTGGACTTAAATGGCTAAACAAGAAACTAGCTAACAACCCTTAATACCCGGACAAAGCAACAACCTTGTAAACGGCTTTGTTGAATTCAAAACAACCATCACGTGCATGCATGAAACTAGGAGAAGAACTTTAATTACTTTCAACATGATTATGGAAAACAATATACAAGCTTGTACTCTTGGAGTCTTTCGGCAGCTAGTTCAAAGCAAGAAGAGGATGATCATATCTAGTTGATAGTGATGTGTTAGAGCTCCCATCTTGTCCCTTTCACCATATATTTGGCCGATTGATCCTCATCCAAAATAGAAGCTTTGTCATGCATGAACATGTTGCTAAGAATTCTTGTCTTGTATCCATTTTGGTATAAGAAAGTGTGTGTCATCCATGAGGTAACTTGCTTGCATCATTCGGCCACCAATGTGTATGAGGATCAAGCCATTTTTGGTAAGGAATCATGGGTTAACAAAGGTTGTGGAAGTAGGTTAGGACTTTGTTAGTATAACTAGATTAGTTGTCACATGATGGTGACTTGTGAGGGTGCTAGTACTCGGCCGAAGCAAGAAACAAGGAGGAAGGTTCCAAGAGTTGTGGGATAGGGACTTGTCATGTGTGTGTATAGTGTGTGCATATATATATATATATATGTAATGTCGTAGATGTGCATATGTGTGAGTTTAGTTATCGTGTTATTGAATTCCATGATAAGTTCTCTTGGTTATAGGCCCTTTTACTTATCAAATGTGTGTTTGTAAAAATGGTGGTGAGATCATGAGGGCTAATTGATACATATACGTATAGGTGGCCGATAACGTATACCTGCACAAAGTCTAGATAGTTTGTTTGATAACCTCAAGTCAACCTTGATATAGGAATATCTATTTGGTGACCATATTGTTGGGTGTTAGTCAGGTTTCATGATGCTTGATGACGATATCAACATGTATCATTTTTCCCCACTTTCGTGTTCATGATTCATAAATCATGCATGTGTGTATACATATGTTACTAGAAAGCTTACCATGTGTTAAGAAGCTTTGATGAAAAAGGGCAACATATGTTTGTTTCATGAGTCGTGCGGGTGTTGTATGCATAAACGGATGACCTGTTGAGTTTTCTGAATAACTCATGCCTTACTAGACCGGGGGGGGGGGGGGGGGGGGGGTTATAGTGTGTGCAAAATGTCTAGATATGCACATGAAATGACATTAATAAGTAAAATGCGCACGGATGTTAACCTGGATTGTTGACTGGTGTCACACTAGGGTAGATAGATTATTGGAGATGAGGAGGAGGGGTGGATTGTTGATTGGAGAGGAAGAGGAGGAAGGGTTTAGGATTGATAATCTTGATGGGTTCTTGATAAATTTGAAGTTGAAGTTGAAGAGGGTTCCCAGATCTTGATGAAATTTGAAGTTAATTAATTTTTTTAAAAAAAGATGACGTGGATTAAAAAAACCGACGTTGAATTAAAAAACACGTCAGCATGCCACCTCAACTGCCACATCAGTATCTGGTCCACGTTAGCATGCCACATCAGCAGCAACGTCATCTAAAAGTAACTCAGTTAGTCCAAACTTAACGGAAGTCCATATTTGACACCCACATGTTCACCTGGGATTATCATGGTCCAATGTTAAAGTTTGGATTATTATTAGCCAATGACCCAAACTTTGGATTATTAAAATCCAATACCCTTTTAAAATATAATGGATTTTATTATTATATTTGTCACCTATCAAACAAATATAAACCGGTTTATAGTCCCACTACAAGAAATTAGACCTTTAGCGACAAAATAAAAAAAGCCTTTCGCGATGAAATGTCCTCGCTATAGACTATTGCGAGGAATTTTGGTTCTTTCAGAAAGATATTGAAGCGGGATTGAAGATATGTGAAATATTTGAGGGCCGCTCTCTTTTATTTTATCTGATGGTTGATGGTCGGTTTGGTTTGATCTGACGGTGGCTATGGTGCCAAGGTTTGGATTGGGGTGTTGAGCTGACGAAAATGTCCTCGGGTTGGTTTAGAGAGAGTGTAAAGAGAAGGGGAACTTAGGGTTTTCTAGAGATAAAGAGTGGAAGAGTAAGGTTGCAAAATGAGGAAAGAAGAAAGATATATGGTGAAATGACATATTTGCCCCTGATGTGAGGGGCACATGTCTAAGTAAGCTTGGTTTTATAACAGT
This sequence comes from Ambrosia trifida, assembly GCA_028751855.1. Taxonomy (NCBI): domain Eukaryota; kingdom Viridiplantae; phylum Streptophyta; class Magnoliopsida; order Asterales; family Asteraceae; genus Ambrosia; species Ambrosia trifida. The sequence continues at coordinate 51,781,853 of CM054125.1, forward strand.
GGTTACCCTAAAGAACATAGGGTGTAGCAAAGTTAGAAAAAGAAATGACATAAGTAGTGAAAAATTAACATAAAAGACATATAATATAATTTCACTAATAACTAAAGGACGATATGTGTAATTCTCTCTAAATAAAATAATATAATTATAATTTATGAACAAGAAATCATGTAACAAGAAAAAAAAAAT